>JAKTUZ010000002.1:0-600000 GCA_030556945.1 Hyphopichia buzzinii | reverse complement strand
AAATGGAAGAACTCTCTGACCCTTTCGAGACTCACTTCAACCATGTCCCAGAGGATTATATGGACAAACAGGAGAAACTCGTGGTGAAGGATAATGCCAGGTGGAGCATCCTGGGAAAGAAGAAAATTCCAGAATTGGGGTACTCCTACCTTTACCAATCGCCTCCAGGTGAACAGTTGGGATCTTATAATTCGCATGGCTCTTTGAAGGATTTCAAATTGAAGAAGAGAATTCTGGATGCTTATGACAAGGCCTTCAATACAACCGAGCTCAAAAACATGGATAAAATATTGGCCCCACATATTTTCAATTACCATGATGTGAGCTTTCCATATAAAAGTTTCAAAAATACTCACTACCAAAAGCTTTATGTCACGCATGCTTTGAATCATATTTTCAAAACCAGAGATCGTATTTTGAAGAATAACGACAAATTACGTAACTACCAACAAGCATTGAAAGATGGCAAAGCATCCAACGATCAGGAACCTGAATTGAGAGATCAAGGCTTCACAAGACCCAAGGTTTTGATTCTTTTACCCACCAGAAATGTTTGTAATGATGTTGTGAACATGATAATCAAATTGCTGGGGGCAGAACAACATGAAAATAAGAAGAAGTTTCAAGGTCAGTTCTATTCTGCTGAGACCCCGCCGGACATCAAACCAGATGACTTCAAGGAAACTTTTAAAGGGAACAATAATGATTTCTTTTCAATCGGATTGAAATTCACAAGAAAGTCTTTGAAGCTTTATTCATCTTTCTACTCAAGTGACATAATTTTGGCCTCACCAATCGGCTTATCCATGATTTTAGAGAATCCAGATAAACGGAAAAGACAATACGATTTCTTGTCATCGATTGAGGTCTTAATCATTGACAAAGCAAATGCGATAGAGATGCAAAACTGGGATCATGTGGCTACAGTCTTAAAGTACATTAATAAAATTCCCAAAGACTTTCATGACGCCGATTTCAGCAGAATTAGAATGTGGTCCATTAACGATCAAGCTAGGCTCTTAAGACAAAGTTTGGTATTTTGTGAATATGTGACGCCTAATATCAATAATTTATTGAGCGGTAAATCGGTCAATTTGTCCGGCAGAGCAAAATTCAAGCCGATTATCACATCCGAGACTTGCATAATGAATTCCATTGGTTTGAAAATAAAGCAGATTTTCCAGAGATTTGATGGTGGCGAAAGTCCTGTAAGTAATCCCGAAATGAGATTCAAATTCTTCATCAATACCATCTTACCAAATCTTACTAGATCAACTTCATATGACGATGGTTTGCTAATTTACATTCCTTCATATTTTGATTATTTGAGAATAAAGAATCATATGAAGACTTCGACAAAGTTCACCTTCGAAGCTATCGATGAATATACCGACCAGTCAAAATTGTCTAGAACCAGAACATACTTTCAGCAAGGAAAGACCAAAATCATGTTGTACACCGAACGTTTACATCATTTCAGAAGGTTCGAAATTGGAGGTGTCAAAAATGTTCTCGTTTACGAAGTTCCTTCCAATCCTTTATTTTACAAAGAACTTATCAAATTTATCGGTAAATCAATTTTCAAGAGCGAAGCTGATCTTGATCTTTCTTTCATCAAAGTCATGTTTTCAAAATGGGATGCAGTTTCACTAGAGAGGATTGTTGGCTGTGAAAGAACTCCTGTATTGTGCAATTCAGCTAATGAGACATTCGAATTCAGATAGGTTACATAGCAATAATGTATTATGAATAATTTATTAGATTATTTTACAAACCTTGGTACATATCATGTACTCAATACATTAAAAGCCATTATAAAGCATCCAATAGCAACGTATGGGCTTAGTCTTTCCCCGATTCTGGCGAATTTCCAAAAAACTCCTAAGACACCCGTCTTATTTTTATCTAATAAAGCTGGCCAAGTAGAATGCACATATGTACAAGTACAAATTAATAGTAGTATGACTTGCAACAAGGATTGGAAATTGAAAAGAGCAGACTAAGATGTTAGTGGCTTGCCATGTTTGGACTTGTTATTAACATACCATTTCTTCAAAAAGTTTAATAGATTGGAATGGATTTATTCGTTAATATTTGATCTGTTTTGATCATCATGCGACATTTTCAACGACACCTGGGTTCAGCACTGTAAGCGACATTCTCACGCAAAGATGGGAATGAAAATCCGAATAGAGCGATTATTAAATTAGAAGACCAATGCTTGAGATACATAATGGAATACCATCTTTAACCAAATATCCTATATAAAAGCATCTTTCTAATACTGATTCACACTGTTTTTAACAACGCATTTTCAGATTCGAAATATAGATTCATTCTACATTCATATTTGGTTTTTATAACCCCAATCCAATAATTAATCACTTGGTGTAATCATATTTCTCTGCCAAACAGCTGGAACAAGTACAACCAGAATTGACTCAGTCATGGCGAGCTATTCGGAAGATCCATTTCAGATGGACGAAGAGTTTGGTTCTATAAACGCTGACTCAATCGACACCAATATAGCCCCGCTAACTCATATACAACGAGCCAGTATCTCAAATACAGGTCGTAACGATGACAATCAACATTTGAGCGAGTCATCTTTTTCGAATAATCCAGTCATCACACCAAAGCATGCAGAGCCCAACTTAATTCAAAACTCAGATATAATGTATCAAGATCACGACTTGATACGATCCAAGTTATCTCAATTCCTGTTGGAGGATGACAACAAGCCCACACAATTAACCAAAGGCAATGATGGTGTGAGTTCCGAGCAAGTTTACGAAGAAGATATAGATGACAAGTTTGACGAGAGTCAAAAGCATAAAATGGAAACTGATTATGAACAGTACAAAGCCAACCTCTTCACCAATTGCGAAGAGTCGTTAGCACCACCAGAGAATTTTGCCCCGGTTATCAATCAAATATACCGATCTTCCTTTCCTCAACCGCAGAATTTTCCATTCATAAAGAAACTTAATCTCAAATCTGTTCTTTGTTTAATTCCTGAAGAATACCCTAAGGTTCACGAGGAGTTCTTTGAGCAAGAAGGAATCAAATTATTTCAATTGGGCATGTCAGGTAACAAGGAACCATTTGTAAAGATATCTCATGATTTGATCACCGAAGCCATCAAAATTGTCTTGAATCCTGAAAATCAACCAATTTTGCTACACTGCAATCGTGGAAAACACAGAACAGGGTGCTTGGTAGGAGTGCTAAGACGATTACAAAAATGGTCTTTAACAATAATATTTGACGAGTATAGAAAGTTTGCAGCACCAAAGGAGAGACCGATGGATCAGCAGTTCATTGAGTTGTATGATGAAAGGGACATACTAAAATACACTGAAGAAAATGAGTTGTTGCCACTAAGTTGGAATTGAATTCAAAAGACATTATAAATGATTAACGAAACAAAAAGAAAGTATTCAGTTCTGGATTTAAATCAATTACATGTATTTAATATGTATTATATTTCGATTTTCGGAATAAATATAAATTAGCATCAAGGCCAGAAGAATTTTTTGCCGTAAATGGTAGCATTGCCAAGTGCTAAGACACTGAGGGAGAGTGGGCTTAATCTTCCTTTTATTAAACTTTTAACACTATTGGTACCATTGACTATAAGATACAAGGAAGACCAAGCAAAGTTGAAGCCAGCACCGTTAGTAACATCGCCGTCAAAAATGATCCAACTTCCGAGTAATTGAGCAGCACCAAAGGTGAAACAAGAAGCACGGGTAGGTTTTGCGGTAGCCAAAGTTCTTGAAAATTGGTAAGAGCCCCCAGAACTTCCTTCTTGAGTGATTGGTTTGCGATTACCGAGTCCTTTAAAGATTAGAGCGGATCCTAGTAACAATGAAGGATATGGGGTGGTAGCAGTATCGTTGACGAACTGGTTTATTCCTTTCTTAATATCTTCAGACATGTTTTTAATTAATTGTGATTAGTTTTCAACCAACAAACTTGAATGACAGGCAACCTTATGCGACATAAAAACAAACCAAAAAAAAGAAAAAATCAAGACCCTAGTGAGAATGTACGGAACCTACAATAGTTTAAAAATTATCTTGAATTTAATTTACACACTAATTTACATAAGAAATTAAAAGAGGCTTAAGCTCTTTCACCTCTCAATCTTCTAGCCAATTGGATGTCCTTCTTTTGGATAGTGACTCTCTTAGCGTGAATAGCACACAAGTTAGTGTCTTCGAATAAAGAGACCAAGTAAGCTTCAACGGATTCTTGCAAAGCACCGATAGCAGAAGATTGGAATCTTAAGTCAGTCTTGAAATCTTGAGCAATTTCTCTAACCAATCTTTGGAAAGGTAATTTTCTGATCAACAATTCAGTAGATTTTTGGAATCTTCTGATTTCTCTCAAAGCAACGGTACCTGGCTTATATCTGTGAGGCTTCTTGACACCACCGGTAGATGGAGCAGATTTTCTGGCAGCCTTAGAAGCTAATTGCTTTCTTGGGGCCTTACCACCAGTGGACTTTCTTGCAGTTTGTTTAGTTCTAGCCATTGTTGACAGTTGTAATAATACAAATAAAAATTGTAATGAGGGTGCGGATCAGGTCTCTTAAATATATTCTGGTTAACTATTAGTGTGGTGGAAATGATAACATTGCAAGCAACCATCGCCATAATTTTAGATCCTTACCAGCATACAAAACCACAACAAATAGAAAATTACAAACAAATCACGACACAAATCCAGAACCGTGACACGATATACCACCGAGCTTGTGGGGGTTACCTGAGAAATCCCTTGAAATTATGCTTCCAACGCCATAAAAAGACACTTCTTTCGTGCTCTATTTTACTCACAGGCGTGATTCTTTGTTTTCGCAGTCGCGGCAGTTTTGTAGGTGTTTTTTTCAGTATGGAACACTTTGTACGCGCTTTTTCGCTAACAAATTCGCAGCAACCACAAAATGCGACACATTTAAACTGCGAAAAACTCGCTTTTCGTGGTGCTATTATTTACTCATTCGATGAGTAATTATGAAACTGCTTCTGCAATCATGAAAAGACGCCAAATTCAGTAGTTTCGCTAGTTTAATGATTTGATGCTTATCGAGTAGATGGCGCAAAGCCGTGGAACGAACACAAAACTTGTTTATTTTCAGAATTGATTTGTTTTGATTTTTGGTGACACCCTCTTGCAACCTTTGACGAACCAAGAATATAAATATTTGGCTAGATCCCTCCAATGTTTAAATTTTTTTTATTCAACAGATTAGTTTTATAACTTTCTTCCCCAGTTAATTAACCTAATCAATTATATTCAACAATGTCCGGTAGAGGAAAAGGTGGTAAAGGTCTCGGAAAAGGTGGTGCTAAGCGTCACAGAAAGATCTTGAGAGACAACATTCAAGGTATTACCAAGCCAGCTATCAGAAGATTGGCCAGAAGAGGTGGTGTCAAGCGTATCTCTGCTTTGATCTACGAAGAAGTCAGAGGTGTCTTGAAATCTTTCTTGGAAAACGTGATCAGAGATGCTGTTACTTACACTGAACACGCCAAGAGAAAGACCGTTACCTCTCTCGATGTCGTTTACGCATTGAAGAGACAAGGTAGAACCTTGTACGGTTTCGGTGGTTAAACACTTTAATCAACCCTTGTACTTCTAGTTTAGTTTCCAGTGTATATTAGAAATCAATACTTTATTTAAATTAAATTATGTATAATTGTTATCGTTATTGTTATTGTTGCTTCAACATGGATTCCACAATACTCTCTCCAAACTCGCCGCCCTTAGCTAAATGTTCATTGATTCCATTTTCCATTATTTCCTCCCAGTAGTCTAGATCCAACGGTTGTCTTTTCTCATAATTTTCATCTGTTATTTTAGCCCAATGCTTGATACAAGATGAAGGTGAGTCCTCGATTTCTTTCATGTTACGAGGACAACTGCATCTACAACCTACTCCATTTTTCACTGGTGAATCATACCCCCCTTTTGCGAAAATCGACCATTTCTTGATTGTTGCAAAATCTGCTTCATCTTTACCCTCATACACCAATTGGTTCTCAGGTGAATTTTTCGGACAGTGACCCAATGTACTATGTCTGTAGCCAATATCACGGAAGTAATGAATTTCCTCTTTTGGTAACATCATAGCCACACCTAACGAGTGAACTGGGGCATCTCCCCACCTTTCTTTATAAAATCCACCACTTGCCTCCAAATGTTTGAAATATGCTTCATAATCGGGTGAATCGAAGAGGTCCGTTCTTGAAATTTCAAAATTAGACCAGAAATGACATAAATTGTACTCCTCACCATCAAATCTATCAAGATGCACGTTTGGTCTATCAGTTAGTCGATCAAATATCGCATCTAAAACATGCGATGGTATTTTGAAAAGATAACCATCACTTTTTTTCTTGGTATCTAGCACTTTCTTGATGTAAATATTGGTCTCTATTTGCTCTAGAATTCTCTTTCTTCCTCTTATTCCTTCATACTTTGCGGAGTTTTTTCCCTTGGCGTAATTAAAATCATCAACGAATAACTGCCAAGTATCTTTGACTTTGATTCCCTTCTTCCTTATAAACGCTCTAGTTTCTTTGAATAAACCTGGAATGGTATAGTACAACTCATCTATTATCACCGTGAAGCCATACTTTTTCTTATGTTTTTCCATCTCAATGAAAGGATCATAAGTTAGGTCACAAAAAAATTCAACATCGGGTTCAACCCTCCAATACCAACCTCTCTTTTTCACGAGTTCATGCTTATAGAAAAATCCCGAATAGAAACGACACATTTTGTGATACGATTCAAGATTTCCATACATAATTGTTCGATCACCTTGAGCTTCTATATGTTCGGCAAATTCAGCCCGATCAATATCCTTGTTGAAATTCCATTCATCAATGGGGATTTGACCAAACTCAATTTCGGCGTCAGTATGTTTGCTAATGGTGTTCTTGAATTCTTCCGTAAATGGTTCATCGTTTAAAAAAACCCACGGGTAATTATACCATTGATTGAAATGCCTCTCCATAGATCTTATCGACACGATTACTTTCTCGATTTCAGAGTTTCTTGCTAGCATAACAAATGCTGCACTTGCCCTAGGGCCATTAGTGCCAGGAACGGTACATCCGTATTGGAAAGGGTAATCCACACGCGATTGAAGGTTCAGCATACTGACTAGTTGATCGGGGGTTTCTAGGAAAGCATTGGGTTCATCAAGACCAAGATCAGTGTGGTGTTTTCCTGCTTTCTGGAAAACAAAGCCCTTTATCAAGATAAATATTATCATTCCACTTATAAACACCCATATGTTGACATTTGTTTTGAATAACCGGACCCTCCATCTCAAAACTTTACTTATTGGAATATGCAATGGGAACCTAGAATCGTGATCGTGATGGTTGTAATCGCCATCTTCGGAGTCTGAATCTGAGCTTGGGGTCTGTGAACTACTGTATCCTTGACCATCATTTGATTGCGGGCTCCATATTTGGTTATTAAAGGAAGAAAACTCAGCTCTGGGTCGAGCGGAGTTAATTGACATTACTGCGAGGCTTAGAAATATCAATGGACCATAAAATGCAAAACTTGAATAAATAAGGATTTATAACACTAGTTATAAACAAATGGTTTGAGTAAAATGTATATGTAGTATATTCCATAAAAAATGATTTGAAGTAAAATTAAATCTGCGCATCTGTGGAGTCTATGAAAGTCAAACATTTTTTTGAATTGAATTTAACTTAGTTCGAAATAACGTGCATTATAATTACAGATGAAGAAATATAAGGACCAGAGTGATTTGAACTTGGGGTAAAAACTATTTTTCCTTCTTAGTGATTGCATTTCTCAAAAGTGTCAAATCACCGTTTAGTTCTTCAGGTTTCAAACCCTGGACCCCAACGAATTGCTTGTTATTACCTCTAGTATTGGGACGACCAGAATTCTTATTTGCATTCTCCAGTAGAATAAGGGACATGCCATGATCATCATTACCCATTATTATACTATTCAACGCGTCATAATCCTTGTCACTCAAATTACTATCATTCCCACTACTCATACTGCTAGCGTGTCCATGTTTTTGATGAGAGTGACCATTACCACCACCTGTACTAGTGATTCCAGAGGATAGTTCGTCGTTGGAGGAGTATCGTGTAGCGTAGTGTCTTCTTCTCTTATTGTTGGAAGCAGAAATATATCCACGGGTGTTACCACCAGCGGAGGTGTGACCATTGGCAGTGCTGCCAGGACCACCGCCATCCGATAGGTAGTCAGCTTCACCAGCGGTGAAACGAGAGCTCATTTCACGTTTTCTTAAAGATCTTCTGTCATTAATATTTAGGGAATTGGCAGCTGCCATGGCATTCAAGGCTGCAGTTGAAGAGTCATTGGCATTGACGGAGTTCCAAGAGTTTGCATTCACAAGATTGAGTAGCAATTTATCTTCTTTTAGTTGTTTGATTTGTTTTTCAAGTTTATCGTAAAGTTTCTCTTTGATCAATTTTATCATGCAATCATGATTATCTTTGGCTCTAGATATATCCTCTTTATATTCCTGTTCTATTCGTTTCACTTGGTACTCCTCCCATAAACGGAGCCTTGTGAGTTCATAGTCTCGGCTTTCCCCGAGTTTCTTCTTCTTCTGAAAGAATTCCTCGTTATTTCCCTGCTGGAGTGTGGCTAATGTGGTCTGTAATGTATGGAGCTGGCCTCGATAAAAATTATCACGTTCGGTACTGAATGTGTAATCGAGCTTCGTTAGCCTCGAACTTATCTGTTGACGTTTCTTATCTTTTTTACTTAAACCTTTAGCTGTTAGTTTGTTCCTTCCATTATCGTACAAATATACATACTGTCAACCGTTCCGTTTCTCTTGTCATCCATTATGGTGGGTCGGTATGTCGAATGTTAGTGGGCGTTTATCAACAAGATTTATAAGGAAGTTTAGATGGTTTCACTGAAATTATAATGCTGTCTTGTATTCACGTTCTATTCACTATTCCAAGTTGTGTTTGGCGTTTTGTATTTCGGGGATGGTGTCTGCATGTGCGTGCAGGACCTCCAAATGATTTCACATATATGTGCGGGTAACCAAATATGGATTCCGAGAGCCGCTTTAATACCACTGGTGAACTCTGACTAATATAATTACTTACCGGTATGAGCTCTTCTGAACATTACAAGAGACTTGAGTCTCTTCCATTCGCTGATGGTAAATTTTCCACCACCCCAAAAATAAAAGAAGCTATTCAGTTTACATTGCAGAAAAGTCCAGAAACCAAGGTAACTTTGCTAACCGCTCATTCCCCACAAGATTTACCAAAGGGGTTACTTGAAAGACTTCATGAAGAATTTAATTATGTGATTGAGGAAGGGAAAACGTATCCCCATTTTCAAGCCATGACATATGAAGAATTCCTTGACTATTTATTCGCTTGTTTCGTAGCAGTTTTGGTTGAAGGTCACTATTCGTACCCTCTCGACAAAGATATTCTTGACCAACCAAAGTCATTTTGGGATTCCAAATTCTTAGGGCAATTTTACATCAAACCAAATTATATCGGACGGTGCTCACATGTTTGCAATGCAGGATTCGTTGTCAATCATGAAAGGAGAGGGTTAGGCCTTGGTAAAGAATTGGGGGCCAAGTATTTGGATTTGGCACCTCGTTTGGGATTCATATATTCGGTTTTCAACTTGGTTTTCGAGACAAATGTTGCCAGCCTCAAAATTTGGGATTCTTTGGGCTTTGATAGAATTGGTTACGTCAAGAATGTCGCCGTCTTGAAGGGTGAAACAACCCTTACAGGTGCTGTAGTCTTTGGAAAAGACTTAGTTTAGATATTTAGAATCGAGAGAATCAGACACTTTTAGACTCATTATAATAAAAGATCTCGAATAAATTATTCTTCTCATGATATCTCTATTTCAGTGCTGGCCACTTCTGGCAGGTATTGTTTACTATTGGCCAACATCAGTTATAGTGAATTTGCCGCCAAAAAGTCGCCCGACATCTTATTTCGGCCAAATTCGACGACATTTATCGAGATGAATGTTTTCATTCCACGATATACACTCAGGATAGTATATACACCAATATTCATTAGGCCTATACCTATATCCTAACTCATTGAAATTCGTGGTTATGCCAGAATTTGACGACGTACTACTGCCTCCTCACTACAGGCCTCAACTTGAATACAGTTCTGTCCATCTTATAGATCGCTACACAGTACTTCTTAAAGATGATGAAACTACTGCCACTATATATCCAATTCATGATCCGAATGAACTTCCCCCAGGTCTTCTAGCATTCCTTTGTGATGAGTTCAATATGGAAATTGAACGTGGTGACACGTACCCCTTCTTCGAAACTTTACATTTAGATGCTTTTCAAAACTATTGGTTCGGAAGTTTCGCCGCTGTAATGGTTTTAGGTGATGCACCCACTTTGGAAGGTGCAAAAGAATGGGAGAAAGAATGTTTGGGTACTTTCTATATTAAACCCAATTATGCTGGAAGATGCTCCCATATTTGTACAGCTGGGTTTTTGGTCAATGCTGGTATTAGAGGTAAAGGTATTGGAAGAACTTTAGCAGATTGTTTTCTTCAGTGGGCTCCAAGATTGGGTTACACTTCATGTGTTTTCAATTTAGTTTTTGAAACTAACGTTGCAGCCCGTAGAATTTGGGAGTCACTCAACTTCAAACGTATCGGACGTGTTAAATCAGCTGGGATTTTGAAAGGTCATGAATCGGCAGTTGATGCATTAATTTATGGTAGGGCATTGGTTACTCCAAATGATTCATCAAATGGCGCTTATCGATTCGATAAGATAAAACTTTACCTTGAAACTGGTAAGTATCCAGCTATGGCTAATAGACAAGAAAAATCTCGTTTGCGTTCATCTGCTTCTCATTATAGATTGGTGGATGGGAAATTACTATTGAGAGGAAAAGAAGTTATATCAGACCCTGTTCGTCAGTTACAAATTTGTACTGAAGTTCATATGGCTAGTCATGCCGGTATTAATAAAACTACTTCTTACGTCACTGACAAATATCATTGGACCAGAATCAAAGATACAGTTGCAACTGCTGTAAAAAATTGCCCTGAATGTCGTGAATCTGCTAAAGATGCAGCTCCGATCGTTAAATCACGTTCTCAGCCAAAGAAGATCTCTTCTGGACCCAACGAACCTCATAGACGTAAGATCGGAACATCTCTGCAAACCACTCGTGAATACAACAGAAAACCCAACTCCGATAATGTGGATGCCATGGTTGCTCTTCATAACCTCCCCAATCACCGTGTTGACGGCCTACTCAGCTCCCATGATTTATCTGGTTTGGATGATGGTCTTATAGCAGTGGTGGAGGCTGCTCAAAAACAACAGCAGCAGCAACAGCAGCAGCAACAGCAACAGCAGCAGCAGCATCATCATCGTCACCATGGCTCTCCTCATTCTCCACATGGCCAAAGATTGCCTCACCATTCAAATCATGAAGGTGCCCCAAGTTACGCGGCAGTAGCTGCAGCTGCTGTCTCGAATGATAATAATCAATATCAATATTCCGAATACAGCGACGGCTCACACGAATCAGGATACGATCATCGTGAGGATAAACATAGAGGCCAAAGTATGCCAGTCGCCGAGTTTGACCACCAAGTTGGAGCTGGTGGTGAAGAGATTGAAATAGCTCGTGCCTTGATGCAAAATCAAGATGATGATGACGATGAACACAGGGGAAAGAACGATGACGAGAACATATACTTTAAGAATCATTAACTGTACATTAATTGTAATAATAAATAAGATCGAAATTTTACCTGTAGTACTTCTTTCAATAATACGTATCCTAAATAGAAGTAAATCGAATATTAAACTAAGCTATATATCGTTAGTCCTTGATCCCCCGATCATGGACAAGATAATTGTAATTTTTTTATGAGTTTTTTTTAAAAAGCAAATAAGTTGCTGAAAGTTTTGAGTTTCAGATGGGCCTTGAATGAAGCAATTCCCCAATTGTTCATAAGTCTTTCTGAAATCAAAGCTGGATTAAAAATCAACACCAATAACCATGGCCAATAATGCCATTCTAACAAATAAACCGTATCTCATTTGTCTGAAGTAAGCAGCTCTTTGATCGAAGTCAACTTCTTCTCTGATTTCTGCTGTTCTTGGTAATGGATGCATAACACACATGTGTTGTTTGGCATAAGACAAGATCTTGTTGTCGACAATGTAAGTATTCTTCAATCTGTCGTATTGCTCCTTGTCAGCAAATCTCTCTTCTTGGACTCTAGTACAGTACAAGACATCAGATCTAGCGATAATTTCTGGAGTCAATTCTTCGGATTCGATTCTCAACATATCATTTGCAATCAACATTTCTTTGATGTCTTCAGGTAAGGATAACTCCTTAGGAGAAACCAATTGAACCCTGACATGGTAATGACGTAACAAGTGGCATAAGGAGTGAACTGGTCTGCCATATCTCAAGTCACCCATGAAAGTGACTGTGATACCATTAACGGTACCAACTTCTTCTCTAATGGTGAACAAATCCAAAAGAGCTTGGGTTGGGTGTTCTTTAGTTCCATTACCACCGTTGATGATTGGAACTGGGGAGTATTTAGCTGCAATAGCAGCGGATTCCTCTGATGGATGTCTCAACACAATAGCGTCAGAGTAACAAGCCAAAGTTCTGATGCTATCTTGCAAAGTTTCACCCTTCTTGACAGATGAAGATCCAATAGCAACAGGGATAACCCTACCACCCAATCTTTGCATAGCAGCGTCAAAGGATGAAGAAGTTCTGGTAGATGGTTCGTAGAACATAGTAGCCAACAATCTGCCTCTCAATAAGTCTAAGACACCTTCTCTTTCAACAGCTAATCTCATTTCTTGAGCAACAGTAAACAAAGAGTGCAAGTCAGAACGGGTGAAGTCCTTAACAGACAAAACAGAGTTACGTAAGAAAGAATTGTGAGTTCTGATGTATTCAACCAAAGCATTGGATTGAGCCAATCCCGATGGTGGTTGAGAAACCAATTCTTTACCTAATTTTTCGAATTCTTCCTTAGGTTCATCTCTGTAAACTGATGGACGACGAGCGGATTCAGATGAGAAGGACATTCTTGCCTTTCTGTTCAAAACTGGTGATTGTGGAGCGCTAGCAACTGAACCAAATCTGGCTCTTGGAGCAATTTCATGCTTACCAACAGTTTCAGTGGATAAGATGGAACCATCCAAACAAGCGGTTTCACCATGCAAAGAGACTCTTTCGATAGAACCTTGTAATTGCTTTCTTTCGAAAGGAGACAATTTCAAGTTAGCAATTACTTCAGCGTTTCTATCCAAGTCAACTTCAATGACAGCATCCTGTCTTGGAATGTTGAAAATCTTAACAGGATTGTCATGGAAACGTTTGGTGATATCATCCAAAGTGAGTCTGCCATCTTTAACGGCAGAGAATAACAATGGAAGAGTTTCAGCAATACCTAAGCCTGGAACAATCTTGTTGTGAGCAGTCTTGGAGATAACGTAAGGTAAGACACCAATGCTGAAACAGTCAACCTCATCTAAGTCTTTCCATAATGCTTCTTGGTCACTCTTGGTGATCAAGAAAGGCAAGTTTGGATTTTCTTCTCTGTTCAAAAACAAGGAGTAAACAGAAATGTCACAAGTAACTTGCAATTTTTTGTCCTTAGCCATCTTGATCAAATCCAAATCTTCTTTAGACGAAACACCGGTGATATGGATAGATCTGCTGTGCAAAGAAGCCAATAACAATACAGAGGCCAAGTCAGTAGCCTTAGCATCAGTAATAATTGGCTTAGAAGCTGGCCATGAAGCAAAGTGAGCAGAAATGGAAGAGACCTTAGATTTACCAAAATCGTTGAATGGAATAAATAATCCACCAGCGTTATCGGCAGCCTCGGCGGCTTCTTCGACATTGGTTTCAGAAGCAGCAATGTACAAAGAGAAGTCAGTGAAAGCATTTGCTGAAGCAGAACTGATAGCATCGGACATGGAATCATAGTCAGTCACGGTTGAACCGTTGATTGTTTGAGGTAAGAAGGCATTATAAGTGAAACCAGCAGTTAATGAAGCCTTGGTAGTGGCAGCAAAGTCGTTCAAAGATGGAACAAAAGAAGTGATGTTGATCAAACCTGGAAGAATGGCAGTTCTGTGAGAAGTTTGAGCATCTCTATTGGAGACATCCAAGGAGATGTTTCTAGCGAGAGCTTCAACTAATAACTTGGCGTTCTTGACATTGGTGACCAAAGGAACAGAGTAATCGACAGCCATACGACGAGATTCGTAACCCTTAGACATGTAAGAAGCAGGACGACGGAATCTGTTGGCAGAAGGCAAGTTGACGTATAAGTCAATCAAGTTGTTGGCCAAATGTTGGGTCAAAGAGTATTCTGATTTCTGATCTTCTTCTTTACTCAACACTTCCAAGTAGTGAACAGGAACACCGTGTTCCTTGATGAAATCAGCAGTACCAGCAGTAGCAAAAATCTTGTAACCCATCTCGTACAATTTTTTAATAGAAGGTAATAATTCTTGCTTTTCTTTGAAGGAACCGATGGAGAATAAGATATTTTTCTTTGGTAATTTGAAACCAGTAGAAATTAAAGATTTCAAATAAGCTTCATACTTGTTCTTACCGAAAGTGGCAACTTCACCTGTAGAAGCCATTTCAACACCCAAGACAGGATCGGCACCAGCCAATCTAGAGAAAGAGAATTGGGGAACCTTGACAGCACAATAATCCTCTGGTAATTTCTCACCTGGGTAAGGGGTAACAGGCATGTCCATAATAGCCTTGGTAGCCATTTCAATCAAGTCAGTACCCACAACCTTGGAAATGAATGGGAAAGATCTTGAAGCACGAACATTACATTCAATGACCTTAATATCGTTGTCCTTGGCAATGAATTGAATGTTGTAAGGACCAGTGATATCCAAAGCTTCACCGATTTTAGCGGTAGCTTCGACAATTCTTCTAACAGTCTCAGGGTCCAAATCTTGAGGAGGAACGATCAAAGTGGCATCACCAGAGTGAACACCGGCGTTTTCAACGTGTTCGGAAACGACGTGCATGATCATTTTACCATCCTTTGCAACGGCATCCATTTCAATTTCTTTAGCATTTTCAATATACTTAGTAAGAACAACGGGGTAATCTGGGGAAACATCGACAGCTTGGGTTAAGTAAGAAGCCAAATCATCTCTAGAGTAAACAGTGTTCATAGCGGCACCTGACAAAACATAAGAAGGACGAACAAGAACTGGGTAAGTGACTTTATCAGCAAACTCTTCAGCTTCTTCAATAGAAGTTAATTCTTTCCAAGCTGGTTGATCAACACCAATTCTATCCAACATTCTGGAGAACTTGTATCTATTTTCAGCAGAATCAATCATTTCAGGTGAGGTACCCAAAATTTTAACGTTTTGACGATGTAATGGCAAAGCAATGTTGTTAGAAGTTTGACCACCCATGGAAATAATGACACCAGACGATTGTTCCAAATCGTAGATATCCAAGACTCTTTCCAAGTTGATGGTTTCGAAGTACAATCTGTCAGCTTCATCGTAATCAGTGGACACGGTTTCAGGGTTGTAATTGATCATGATGGTTTTGGCACCATTTTCTCTTAAAGTTCTGATGGCTCTAACAGCACACCAATCAAACTCAACAGAAGAACCAATACGGTAAACACCGGAACCAAGAACAATAACACCGTGATCATCAAAGCTGACATCAGAAGAATCGGCATTGTAGGTGATGTACAAGTAGTTGGTGAAAGCAGGGAATTCGGCTGCAACTGTATCAATTTGTTTGACGAATGGAGTGACACCAGCATCTTTTCTCAATCTTCTGATGGCAACTTCGTTAGAGTTCAAGAACTTGGCGATTTGTCTATCTTCGAAACCCGATTGTTTGGCTTGTCTTAATACAGGAACTGGTAAGTTCTCTTTAGCGCCAAAAGAAGCGATATGTTCACCGAATCTGATCAAACCGTTCAATTTATTCAAGAACCATTTGTCAATATTGGTTAATTTCCAAACTTTGTCGACAGAGTATCCATCGGACAAAGCGTTGGCAACCGCGAACAAACGTTGATCAGATGGAGTTTGTAATTCGGTATCAATGTCGATGGACATCAAGGCGTTGGTCTTGTTGAAACCCAAGTTATGATAATCGGTAGATCTAATGGCCTTTTGAATAGCCTCTTCGAATGTTCTACCAATAGACATGACCTCACCAACTGACTTCATGGCTGAAGACAATAAAGAAGAAACTCTGGTGAATTTCTTCAAATCCCATCTTGGGATCTTGACGACAACGTAATCCAATGATGGTTCGAAGCAAGCACAGGTAGATTTGGTAACGGAGTTTTTAATTTCGTTCAAAGGAATGTTCAAACCCAATTTAGCAGCAGTATAGGCTAATGGATACCCAGTGGCCTTAGAGGCCAAGGCAGAAGAACGGGACAATCTTGCGTTAACTTCGATGATACAGTATTCTTTCGAGAATGGGTTCAACGCATATTGAATGTTACATTCACCAACAACACCCAAATGTCTAATAACGTTGACTGCGGTTGTTCTCAACATGTTGTAATCTTCGTCAGATAAAGTTTGGGATGGAGCAACGACAATGGAGTCACCAGTGTGAATACCCAAAGGATCAAAGTTTTCCATGTTACATACGGTGATACAGTTGTCGAAAGCATCACGAACAACTTCGTATTCAACTTCCTTCCAACCTTTCATGGATCTTTCCACTAAAACTTGTGGAGAGGCAGCGAAAGCCTTGTTACACAAGTCAACCAATTCTTCTTCATTATCAGCGAAACCAGAACCCAAACCACCTAAAGCGTAAGCGGCTCTGATAATTAATGGGTAACCAATTTCGTTTGCGGCATCAACGGCTTCTTTCACGTTGTTAACAGCTGCTGACTTGGCACATTTTTCTCCGATCTGATCCATAGCTTGAGCGAACAATTCTCTGTCTTCGGTTGTGATGACGGTTTCAATTGGAGTACCTAAAACCTTAACACCTAAGCTTTCAAATTCATCTTTCAAAGCAATACCAACACTTAAAGCAGTTTGACCACCGAATGTACAATAGATACCATCTGGGCGTTCGTGTTCGATGACTTTTCTAACGAACTCGGGGGTAACAGGTAAGAAGTAGACCTTGTCAGCCAAACCCTTTGAAGTTTGGATAGTAGCAATATTTGGATTGATTAAAACACTGTAAATACCTTCTTCTTTCAAAGCTTTGATGGCTTGAGAACCAGAGTAATCGAATTCACCAGCTTGACCAATGGATAAACCACCAGAACCCAAGACCAAAACTTTTTTAACATCAACTTTAGGATGAGCAGCTCTGTTATCAGCGAGTAAACCACCTGGGAATTGGATAGCTTTAGGGATACCGGTGTTTTTGAAGTCAACAACAGCATCGATGAATGTATCAAATAAGAATTCAGTGTCTCTAGGACCTGGGGTAGATTCAGGGTGGAATTGAACGGAGAAGAAAGGTTTGGATTCGTGGTAGATACCTTCGTTAGATTGATCGTTAGCGTTAACGAATAATTCTTTCCAGCCATTACTCAAAGTAGTGGTATCAACGGCGAAACCATGATTTTGAGAAGTGATGTAACATCTACCAGAAATGGTGGAAACACATGGAATGTTGTGACCACGGTTACCGAATTTCAATTTCAAAGTAGAAGCACCAGTGGCACGAGCTAACAATTGATGACCCAAACAGATACCAAACACTGGAGTTTTGGCCTCTTCCAAAACTTTTCTCAATCTGGATACGGTTTCGGTCATAACAGAAGGATCACCTGGACCATTAGAGACGAACAAACCATCGTATTTTTCGTTGGTGAAATCATAATCCCAAGGAACAACTTTCAATTCAACACCTCTTCTAACGAAACAACGAATCTGGTTGAATTTCATACCAACATCGATTGCCAAAATTCTGATAACATTACCGTTCTTGTCAGTCTTGGAAGTTTCAGTAGAAGGTTTGAAAAGTTTTGGTTCTTTGAGAGAAACTTTGGCAACCAAATTCTTAACGTTAGGATCGTCATATTCAGGAACATCAAAGTATTGTTCCCAGTTGTCTTCACCCAAGATAGAATCACTAGAGGTGACTGATTCTTTTTGCAAAGCCAATCTACCTAAAGTTGAACCCTTTTCTCTTAATCTTTTGGTTAAAGATCTGGTATCAACACCGTACATGGCAGGAATACCTTCTTTTTTCAACCATTGACCCAATGAGGAAGTAGCCAAATAGTGGGAGTACTCTTCAGTGTAATGAGCGACAACCAAACCGGCAATATGGATGTGGTTGGATTCGAAGTATTTTGGTAATTCTTTGACGATGTCATCCTTTAATTCACGATCTGGAACACCATAATTTCCGACCAAAGGATAAGTGATAACCAAAATTTGACCTTCATAAGAAGGATCGGTAATGGATTCGGGGTAACCCACCATACCAGTTTGGAAAACAACTTCACCAGCGGCAGTGACCGGAGCACCGAAAGAGTAACCTTGCAAAGCAATACCATCGTGGGTTTGCAAAGTCATCATACGATCACCGGTAGATTCCATTGGTGGAGAGATTGGACATGAAACTTGAGCCATCTTGTTTGTTTAATTATTTCGAGATCCGTTTAAGCGGTAATGAAAGTAAATCGATCTTCTAGGGGGAATTGAGATCGGATGCAATAAAGTAGATTATAGAATCAGTTTTCTGATGTCTTGACTGTGGGGGGAACAGAGTAGACTTAGTTGGGGAATAAACAGAAATGTGACTCAAAAGGAGTTGAAATAATCAAAGTAAACTATAAATGATGTTAGTACCTAAGTTGCTAAGGTAGTTGCAAAATTAGTTGCAAAGATAGCATTAAGTAGATATCTGATGAGTTTTTCACATAGACAGGGTACAGACACGCATGAAAAAAAAACTCTTTTTTTTTTTTCTCATGGTGAGATACGAAGTCATCGGAGTCATACATGTTAAGAGAGGAACGAAGCGGGAAAAAGATAAACTGATTTCACACAATAGCAGAATATCAATACCGAGGTAAAGACAGATAAGAACCAAGTAAGTTTCCTTTATTGAAACTTAACAGCAGCGATTACTAGTCTTCACTTCTCCTGAATTACAGGCTCTTCATCTCTCACAAACATGACTCCAAATAGTTTCGAAACTCTAATTGTAGTGACATACTTCAAAAGTTGTTCGATCAACAATTAAATCAACAAGAATAGCAAAAAGCTGGGAACTGGGAGCTCTTGAGTTGTGAGAGAGAGAGAGAGAGAAGAAGAAGGAAGAAAAAAGAGAAGGAAGAAAGAGAGAAATAAATAACGAACCTTGTTGGACCCCGGGCCAAATCAATTCCTTTTATATTGCAAACTATTGAATTAAGTGATAGATTATAATTACACAAAACACTGCTAATTTGAAAATTTTTCTTACAAAATGGCGATGAACCTCCGGATATTGCGAACTTTAGTATTGGTGTGTCACGTGAATCAGACCGGTATTACTAGTACACGTCATTTATGGTGCATCTCTAATAATTAATATGGTGAAGAGTCAAAAGACCTTCGAACGTAATATAGATGAGGTAATAGCATCAATTACTTTTGATTTATTGCTTGCTAGACTCGTCAGTAGAGTAACGATGTATCATAGGGCATCGCTTGTCCATGGATTACCTTGGGGATTCTTGTGTTTTTATAAGTGGGTTATGTAGAATCTACCTTTTGTCGTTGAATCGCTTTCCGTAGACACTAATTTTATTGAATTTGTTAGATTTTCCAGAATATTGCGAAAAATCCTAGAGAATCTATGAAATCAGTAACCAGTTAAATCTGTCAAGTAAAAATGAGAAGTACTCAGCCTTTCAACTGTTTTATGTCAAATTATTGACAAAAAGTAGACAGAATTTTTTAAGAACAGAGTGTACTATGCCTTTTCTAGCATTCGATTGCAGCGAGAATCTGGAGTGTCTATCGACTTACAGCGAACCTTCAATCGTCAACTATAAGTATCCAAACCTAGTGATCCAGATAGTTGAAAACAGTAGCGCGCGGTAATCTCAATTTGGTAACTGGAGACTGCGTTTCTCATCGCTAATAAACTAGCTAATTCCATAAATTCAAAGCATCGAATCTTGCATCATTTTTAAATTATTATTAACATCCTTCAGCTTCTAACCTATCCTTAGTGGTGTGGAATACAAGGTTCGCCTGCTAGTGAGGTGGATTCCAGTCTTGGAACATCAAGACTATTATTATTATTTTGATCATCATACCGTCCAACCAATCATTATCCTAAGTAATAATGCTGCATTCATTCAGGGACTTATGGAAATCCTATAAACAAAAGAGGGCCAATATCTCTATTGGCCTCACCATTCGCAATCGTATTCATACATTTGCCCTGTGGATTCATCCCTATGCCAAAGTTGTGCTTCCGAATTTCCGTGCCGTTCATTTATGTTACATAATTACGATGGCGTTTATTGGATCTATATTTATGTATCCCATTAAAAACGCTAGGTACATCGATATCCTATTCACAACTTGTGGTTGCGTCACACAAGCGGGTTTGAATACCATCAATTTCAATGAAGTTACCCTCTATCAACAGATTGTCATATATATATTGACTACATTAACAACTCCAATTTTCATTCATGGCTCCCTCCTTTTCGTCAGACTATATTGGTTTGAAAGACATTTTGATAATATAAAGGAGAGTTCCAAATTGAATTTCAAGATGAGGAGAAACGTAACCTTAGCTGCCCGAACTCAATCCTTCGATTCAACAAGAATAAACACAAGAAATAATCAAGGCCTTGGTTTCAATAATTCAACTTCTCATAATAACAATGAAGACGCCGCCGATTCGAGCTTCAAAGACTCACCTCATTCATCATCGTCGGTCCCAAACACTCAACATAACTTCAACGATGTTGCCCATATCAGTGAACCTAGTGACGAGGAAGGTGAAGGTCCTCACCTGCAATCAACTGGAGGCAATGGTTTGCCAAAAGTGAATACTGCTGTTGACCCCCTTTCGTCCAATAATGATGACGAGAACGAAGGAATTAAATTTGCTAATTTACCACACCCTAAAAGAACAAGAAAAAAAGAGATTGACCCTTCGGATATGTACATGTCCATTGCCATGCTTCGAAAAAATCACCCGGATGCAAAAAGAGACGGGTCAGATCCATCTCAACATCTACAAGAAGGATTTATTACCAATGTACTGCACACTGATAATCATCCTAGTGGTGATGAAGATGATGGCGAGGTGCTTATTATCAAATCTCCTAATGAAATCGAAAAAGATAGTCATAATCCTATTTTCACCAAAAAAGAGCCGTCTCGAATTCAATTTAACGTGGGTGACAAACCGGTAAAAAGATCAACAAAACAGGAGCGTTCCAAAAGAAAACGCCAGTGGTCGAAACTTAAGAGGACGTTTTCTCAGTCTGGAAATGGAGGTCATAGGCGATCTTTTCACATGAATCTGAGGGATGAAAACGAATCCATCGATAGTGAGATGAATTTGGAAGACGCCGCAGAACTTACACATCTGGAACCTGAAGGCGCTGTTAACAATACTGACTTGGATTCCGACGAAAACGCTATTGATGACGATACTGATATCGAAGATAATGCTCGAAGGAGCTCCGTTGCGAGTGATTTAAACAATGATGAAGAGAGTCAGGATCTACGTAGAGCCCAGTCAAACTTGGCTTTGCCCTCTGGTGATGCTACAGGAGGTCAGAAGTTTAGCAAACGCTCTAATACCTTGGATGTTACACCAGATCGAAAGAGCTCTTTCTTAAAAGCACCCACCTTTGACAGAATTATCAAAAGAACAAGATCCAAAGGTAAACCAAGAAGACGTCAGAGACTTTCTCTAGGATTTCCAAATTTGTCTTCATCTACAAGTTTCAGTACACGAACGCATGTTCCTGGTGACGAAAGTGAATACGGCTCAGATGAATCATTCGATAGTAATGAATCCGAATCAGAAGAGGACGGCACGGAGGGGGGAGACAATGCTTTAAGGAAAGTCATGAGTACAAACTATTTGTCCTGGGTTCCCACCATTGGCAGAAATTCGACCTTCGTTCACTTGAGTGAAGAACAAAAGGAGGAATTAGGTGGTGTTGAGTACAGAGCGGTGAAACTTTTGATCAAAATAATGCTAGTTTATTATATTGGGTTTCATCTTATCGCTGGTATTGGCCTAGTGTCATGGGTTGCCGGTAAGAAGCATCGTCAAGAGACGCTTCGTGCAAATGGAGTGAGCCCAACTTGGTGGGGTTTCTTCACAGCTGCATCTTCATTCAACGATTTGGGATTCACTCTCACACCTGATTCCATGATGTCATTCCAAAAATCGCCTTATGTGTTGCTATGGACCGCTTTTTTTATTGTGATCGGAAACACTGGATTTCCAGTTTTGTTGAGGCTCATCATTTGGATACTTTTCAAAGTGGCCAAGCCGTTGTCTCTAGTTAAAGAATCTTTAGGATTTTTGTTGGATCATCCTCGGCGTTGTTTCACTTTACTTTTCCCATCTGTTCCGACTTGGTGGTTGTTCTTCATTTTGGTTGTCTTGAACGCTGTTGATTTGGTACTCTTTTTTATCCTCGACTTGAACTCTCCGTATTTGTTGGCTATACCTGCCGGGTATAGGGTGGTTGATGGTTTGTTTCAAGCCATAAGTACCAGAACCGCTGGATTTTCTTCTGTTGATTTATCGGAATTACACCCAGCAGTTCAAGTTAGTTATTTGGTCATGATGTATATATCCGTTTTGCCTTTGGCTATATCCATTAGAAGAACCAATGTCTATGAAGAGCAGTCATTAGGTCTCTACCTTAGAGAAGAAAATCAGGATGAAGACGTTGAAAAGTCACCGAAAACTTTCGTGGGTACCCATTTGAGAAATCAATTATCATTCGATTTATGGTTCATTGTCCTCGGTCTATTCATCATCTGCATCGCTGAAGGAGGTAAAATGGGCAAGGATGATATCCGATTGACTGTCTTCACGATCCTATTCGAAGTGGTTAGTGCTTACGGTACTGTCGGTATGTCATTGGGTTATCCAAATATCAACCAGTCGTTATCTTACAAATTTTCGACCATTTCCAAATTGGTGATTTGTGCTTTGATGATTCGTGGTAGGCACAGAGGTCTCCCCTATTCTTTGGACAGAGCAATTATGCTACCAGATGCAGATATGCAAAGGAGAGACCGTGTACAAGAAAATCATGCCGTGAGGAGACATGCTACTCTTGAACGGGCAGCCACTTCGGCTACTGATGGAAGTTTTGGTGCCAATGATATCAGAAGAGTTATAAGCAGACGCGCCTCTGCAATCCCTGGGATTGATAGCCTTTTGAGTAAAAAGAAAAGAAAACCATCATCATCTTATAGCATGAGAAACAAACCTTCATTCTCTGGTGACAACTCTCACCTCCGAACTCCGAATTACCATGTTGCGGATCCACACCGGGAAGAAGTTGAATTGGACGAGATGCAGAATTTTGAACATGAACAACTTCCCAATATCACCATCTCTCCAGATGAAATACGTTCAAGTAGTAGAGGAAGCATTTGATATTTTTTCGCATTTCCAAAACTGACTGTACAGTTAATTTTCTACTTTTCTTGGATAGTTGTCAATTGCTTGATAACTGTTCAAGTAGATGGAAACTTAAATAGCACACAAATAGATGTTAGCATACTTTCATTGACATTAATTATTTTGGAAAAATACTCAAGAAGCTATTTGTCAAAATTGGCAAGATTGCAAAAAGAATTCCGCGACATAAGTGCAAATGTCCAGGAAACGCGAGCGACATTGGTGAGAAGATCATCTCATAAAAAAAATTTCAATAGAAGTCTACACTTGTACTAACGATAATATTAAAAAATTCAAATGATTAGAAGGCAAGCGAGGGAAAGAAGAGAATACCTCTATAGAAAGGCTATAGAGCTACAAGAGTCAAGTAAAACCGAGAAAAGACAGCAGTTGAAAGCAGCATTGGCCAGTGGTAAGCCATTATCAAAGGAACTTAGTGAGGATGCAGAACTTCAAAAAGATTTTATATTTGATGAAAGTGAACAAGTTGAAATCGATGATGAATACAGCGCCTTGAGTGGTATTGCTGAACCAAAGCTAATCATAACCACATCTAGAAATCCATCTGTGAGATTATTACAATTTTCTAAAGAGCTTAAATTAATGTTCCCCAACTCTCTTAAGCTTAACAGAGGTAATTACATTATACCCGATTTAGTGCAATCATGCAACAGGACTTCAATCACTGATTTAGTACTTATCCATGAACACAGAGGTGTTCCAACCTCCCTTACTGTATCGCATTTCCCTCATGGTCCAACAGCTATTTTCACTTTACATAATGTCAAACTCAGACATGATCTTCCAAATATGGGTAATGTCCTGGAAACTTACCCTCATCTAATTTTTGAAAACTTTTCGACTAAATTGGGTGAACGAGTCGTTAAAATACTAAAGCATTTATTCCCACCAGGAGCAAAGAAAGATAGTTCAAGAGTCATCACATTCATCAATAACGATGACTTCATCTCAGTCAGACATCATGTTTATGTTAAAACTAGAGATGGTGTCGAAATAAGTGAAGTTGGTCCAAGATTTGAAATGAGATTGTACGAATTAAGATTAGGATTGGTGGATAATAAAGATGCCGACGTTGAATGGCAATTAAGAAGATTTACCAGAACTGCTAGCCGGAAGAATTATTTAAGTTAATAATTAATGATAATACATAAAGTCATGAAAATAATTTATAAGCATTTATCAAATATTTACAGATTATAAGAACCTTTTTAATTAAACTGAAGTGCAACAAATCAAACCGAAAGTGAAACACTTTCGTAAAAAAAAATCAAACTAAATAAGAGGTCAGAAATATCTGATGAATATCACTTAAGATAATGAGGGTGGGCAAGACTTAGAAATTGGCCTAAAGTTAAAACATAAAATACCTAAAATACCTTTCACCCAAAAATAAAAGTAAAGCGAAGTAAAGTAAATCGACAACAAGGATTAACAAAATTTGAATTATGGGAACTAAAAGTTTTAGATTTAAAAGAAAGTAGTTGGTTGAATTATATTTAATGGCCATTGATCTCTGTAGTTGACCTTCTGATACATTCACCCATTGAAGTTGATACCAAACTTTCGTCATCATTCGGAAACCCAAGCTGAGAGCTGGCAGAGCTTAAAGATTGTCTTTTACCTAAAAAGTTGGCGGCTGGATAGAAAACCTCCTGTTCTTCAGAATCTGAAGATTCAGGGCTGATCAAAAATTTATTTAAGTTGGATTGAGACGATTGAGCTCCAGGTAATTTGGCAGGTAAGACATGAGCACTTGATCTTGTACTAGTCACTGGTGATTGTTGGGAGTTAGGGGGCGTGCTCAAAGTTTGTCCTTCCTTAATCGATAATTGCCTAGACAATTGAGACTGATAATTTGGGCCAGTGTTCAGTGTCTTTGAACTTTTGGCAACTTTAGGGAAGTAGCTACTTGAACTGGAGGATACTGATGGACTGTATGGTCCAACACCCGATGAGATACTTTGCTTTCTAGCACTTTGAGGGATAATGCCTTGACTGTAAGATTGTTTGAATGATGGCCGTCTAGCAAACTCGTCATTGTTGATCATATCGGCATAGGAATAGAAACTCACTGACGACTTCGAAGAGGTCAATTTTGGAGGGGAGACTGGTGATTGAGGTTGATTTGCAATTGAGCTTCTGGGACCTGTTTCAGACAATTGCCTATGAATTGAATATGTTGAGTTCTTACGGGAAGGGGTGAAAGGTTTACCTAAAGCCATATTCAACCCGATAACAGAAGAGTTTCTTCTGTTGGTGTGAATGACTTCAACATCGTCCAAATTGGCATTATTTGATAAAAGTGATGTGGTAGCATCAAGAGCAGGAGGGATAAAGTCTTCATTCTTGACGAAAGACATACCAGACTTCAAAGAAATTGATGAACTACGTTGTCCATCCTTGATCTTGAAGTTATTTGATTGATTTAAGGGTAAATCAAAATGGAAATCTTGAACTGAACGTTCAAAAATGTTACAATCAGGATTCTCAGCCATGGAAGAGTCTTCCAGAATTGGAGACCTAGATTCAGTTTGACTGGTTATGGAAGCATCTGACCGAGGTAAAGCTTGTTGTTTATTCGAGCCATTGGAGCTTTCCTTCGGACCCAAAGAGGTATTAAGTTTCTTAAGTTCAGAGTTTTTATTAGTTGGTGAAGTTGAAGTCTGAACTAGCGAATTTTTAGACAGAGTAGAAGAGCTCAGACCAAAAGAGAAAAGAGACAATCTTCTCTTGGGTTGGGCTTGTGTTGTATTATTGGCATTAGTGGTAGTAGACATAACGATTGGACCAATTAGATTGAGACTAAGATGGAGATTTCAAACAAGAATTCAAATATAACTGTGTGACAATACTTAACAAAGGGAAAAGCTGAACATATGAGTAAGGTGACCAAATAGTGGTATGGAGTGGTGAACAATTTAGCTGGACAGTAAGAGTGGGCCAGATTAGATGAATCTCTATTTTGGTTTAATCAATTGATGTATCGGCAGAATAACAAAACCTTCTTGGTAAAACACAACAAATCCTAAGTAAGCAGTAATTGAAATAATTGGAAATAAAAAAAGTATAAATATGTGTTGATGACTAGAAAAATTTGATGATTTTTACTTAAGCCCTTATTGGAAGAGGAGGTTTTTTCTTAAATGACTTCCAATATTGAATTTTAGTTGTAAAGTCGTGTCAAGGGTTAAAAAAATACCAGATAAAAGAAATGCCATTAAAAAGATAAAGAATCAGCAGCATGATGTATTGTTTGTGCGCACACCCCATGTTCCAAACCAAAACAAATTGGTTTGTGGTGCGGAAATTTTGAGGGGGCTTGGTTCAAACACTACGATGAACCGCAACATGTGTATTAACCTGTAAAAATCATCTATTGAACCTGCGATTGATGGGGAGATTTAAAGTTGAGGGGACTTAGTTCAACCTAATTTAGCTAACCAGCGTTTTAACAACTGAAACGGTAATATGTATTAGTAACGATTATTGTGATCTCGGGTGAAATCAGTCTGATTGCTATGTTGGTCACTGTTGGTCACTATGTTACCAGGTCTTTATCAAGTCGGTTAGATTGTTGGACTTGTGCGGTGCAATAGTCCCTCATGTAAACGGCAATTCCGGTAGACGTAAATTAACAGGGGGTGTGCATCGATACTTTAATGCGTGTCTACTTCCAAAAATATATCCCGATTTTCTAGTATTGTTGAAGTATTAACATAATCGGTGACCAGTTGTATGGTGATGAATAACCGCAGTACGTGGGGCTCAAGAATATTTTGCCAACGTAGCTTCATCTGCTTATGTGTTGAACGGTCAGAGAAATTTTAGCTATCGGTAGTTCGAGTTTCCGATTTCGCACCGGACCACGATACGTTC
Source organism: Hyphopichia buzzinii (assembly GCA_030556945.1). Taxonomy (NCBI): domain Eukaryota; kingdom Fungi; phylum Ascomycota; class Pichiomycetes; order Serinales; family Debaryomycetaceae; genus Hyphopichia; species Hyphopichia buzzinii. The sequence goes on along the minus strand of JAKTUZ010000002.1, from coordinate 572,368 downwards.
GGCGAATGCCGATCCGTATAATAGATTTCGAAAACCAGGTAATCTGAGACCAAGCACGTGACAAATCACGTGGTTAGAACAGAAATCAATAATACCAGAAAAGGTGCTACATCGATTGAACGCCAAAGTCACTTAATTGCACGAGACGTGTGGAAATAACGTATGCTCCAATGAGTGGAAGCAGAATTAGATCGGTATCCTTAACATCTGCAGGATCCAATAATAGTAATTCTAATAAGATAAATATTCCGTCTTTGTCGTCATTATCTGTCAATGAACTCAGTGATCTTCTAACCGAACAAAAATCAATTCGAACTACGATACAGCATGACCCCAATAGCGGGACGTCCAAATTAGCCGAAATAAATCAAAAGATTTCTAACATAATCAAAGTAATGGATTCAAAAAGCCTGTCTAAAGAGCATTCTCCTGGGGCGGGCATTCCAATCAATGCATCCACTCCATCTTCAAATCATCAAGGGACTAGACCAAGGGGTTCTACATTAGACAGTCTCAACATCAATCCTATTGATTCTCGGCACAATTCGCCGGGCCTAAACCTTGGTCTAAACTATAACGATCTACTAAATAATTCATTCTCAAACATACCTGAGGATGATAATCAACAATTATTGTCCAGATTTTCCAAGGCCCAAAGGAATATCGAGAGTCCTACCTGGTTACTTAGTGATATTTTTCAAAGTTTTTCCAGCAAGGATCGCGATGACTATTACATTGTGTCAAAGGGTAATGATTTGGTCTTACTATTATCCCAATATCCCAGCTTGAAGAAAGATTTGTTGATAAAACATGTAATCAATCGCGTCCAATTTATGTTATACAGCAAAAGTCACCAAGTTAAGGCAACTGCATATAGAATCTTAAGGTATTCAATATCTAATTACGAATCACTTAGTATATTGGTGCAATCTAAGATTCTCATCTTCATAATTGTTACAATGTCTACAAAGACAACCCTTCTAGAAAAGGAAGAGGCTTTAAAATTGATCCGTGAATTCTTCCTCATACCGCGTGGTGCTGATAACCTTTCCATTGGTGTTATAAAATGCCTACTTACTTTAATAGAATATGGAAACACCGATCTCGAGGTCGATGATCCCGAAATGTTTTCTAAAGAAGACGAAGACGTTCATTACGATGGGAATACGAACTCGAGTGCAGACATTCATACTATTCCTTCCAGTTTCAAAAAAATTTGTGTGGAAACCATCTGTGAACTTGCATTATTGAAGCCCGAATTAGTGTTTCATGCCGGTGGGTTTAAAATTATTATTACCACAATACTCAATGGTCCAAACGAGCTCAGTTATAGTTGTTTGCTTGTCATGAATACTGTCCTAGACTCCCCAATATCCAGGAAATTCTTGAGAAATGGGATTGATTTGAACTCATTGATCTCTGTTTTTTCACATTTTGAAGACGAAGTGTCTTCCAACGATCAAATAAAACAGAAATCCAACGATAAAAGTAATTCAAGAAAGAATCACAGACTCTCAAACAAACGATTGGTTTCTAAGAGTTTAAAAACATCATTTTTGATCTCCATCTTCTTAAAGAATTGGAATGGTTTGATATGTTTCAGCCACAATAATTTCAGGACGATAATCGATTTGGTTGATAATTTGAAAAAGAAGAACATAAAATTAAGAAATATAATCATGGACTTATTTTTCGACGTTCTCAGACTTAAAACTTTACCTTGGCTTCAAAACTCAAATATAGGAGAGTCCATCAAATCTTTCCACGAAACAATTGCTAATAGTAACTACAGTTTCCACTATCAGGCCTTAGATTCACAAAGTTTTGAGTATAACATTATTCTGCACTATTTGGGTCTTTTGATAAAGATCTTTATAAATTGTGGATTACTCAGTCGACTAGTTGAAATAATAGAGGAGAACTTTGATGCCGATAACACTAGCAAAGCTAGTTTGTTGTTCGCCCATATACTTGACATGGCCACAAATCTCCTTCCTACAGATTTAGCTCTGCATCAAATTCACGCACAATCAAAATTGATATCTCTATCTGCAATGTCCAAAGTTGAGTCTGTCACTCGATCGAAGATAAAACCGAAGAAATCATTGTCGAAATTGGAACAACAGGAATTAAGATCTTATGTCAAGGAAATAAGACTCAATGCCAAGCTCGATGTTGATGAAATTGACTTCAAGAATATGATCAATAATACAAAGGTTCTTACGTTGAAAGATTTTCATTCATGGAATTGGAATATATTGAGCAATATAATACAAGGCCCAATGAGAAATACGAAGAAGTTCAATGAGTTATTGGAGAAGACCCCGAAGTTCTTGAAAAGGCTAATGTCGTTTTATAGACCGTTTAAATTCAGATTCTGCAATATTCTGAGTGTACAAGGTCAAAAGGGAAGCTTTAAAAAATACATTACTGTTGGTATACAGCTCATTGAGACCCTTTTGAGTACCGAGAGTGGTAAGAGATATTTAGCTACGAACAAACTTTTGCCCCAAATGTCAGAGGTTTTTGCGCAAGTGGATCCTTATAGCGGAGTGCTGGCAACCGACCCTATAATCTCGAAGAAGAGATTGGAGTCGACCTTGAGTTCAGGATACTTGAAATTTGTGGGGAGTTTATCGCATAATTCAGCCGGTTTGAAGATGCTTGAGCAGTGGCAATTTTTTACGATCTTGAGTAACATAATTGAAGGTAGCTCTTCCGATGAGTCTAATAATCTTTTGATCATCAATTTGTTAAACAGCGTCGACTACAGTTCTGATAACTTTTTCAGACTACTCTTTTTCAAAAGTATCAATGTCAGTAATCTAAAAATTAGATTATTTTTGATTGATACATTGATCAGAGATCTATTTAAGATAAAGGAATGTGAATATTTTGTTATCAAATGTCTCATGACTTTACTTTATGACCAAAATCAAAATATTGTCGAGAAGTCGATCAACTATCTTTTCGAATATTATGTCTTGAATGATAACTTGGATAAAGTAAATTACTTCATAGATCTCAGACCATCAATTGGAGTTTTGTCAGGTTTTACAAACGGTAAATTATTGCTCATGAATTTATGCAAAACTTCAAAGGGGTTTTTGTATCTCAGTAATTTGGGTTATGTCGAGAGTGAATACTTGAAGGCAGTGAAGGAACTCGAAAGCTTTGATTATGTGAAAGGAATCGAGTCTTTACTCCGTCTGAGACTATTTCCTTACATATCGAGACAGAGTGATAACATATATCGACATTTTTTCTACTTCTTATTGTCAACAGAAGAGGGTTTCTCTTATTTCAATGATAATAGAGACTATTTGAACTCAATCATACATCAAACTTACCAAATAATAACTCGACTCAACTTGATCGACAATGTGGAAACGTTATCGAACCAAGAGCATGATAATAGCTCATTGTATGACGAACCACAAAGTAAGATTCTAGCTTCATTTCCTACTGAGAACGATCCCAACAACACAACCCTTATAAGTGATGAAAGTACCGATAAGTATAGCTCTGTCCATGAAACATTCAAGGAGAATAATAGCAAATATACCGACTTGGACTCCAGATCTGAAAATAATGAATCCAAGTTATACAATGGCAATATACAAGGTGGTCCGGACAATACAGTTCAAAATGAAATATTAGAAACCATGGAGGAGGAGGAATATTTGCATAATTTGAATATCCTCAAACAAAATATGTGGATCATTGGTGAAATATCTTCTTCGTCATACGGAATACAATTATTGGATCCCATGTATAGTGGGCATTTAGGAGAGTCAATCAACATTATCGAGTGCATAATCAAATTGTTTTACCAATCGCCAATATGGCAATTGCGAGGTGTTGCATTCTATCAATTGGGTAAGATATCAAGTACACCAGAGGGTATTGAAATTCTAGATGAGCTTAATTGGAGTTCGGTAATGATTGATGAGCATAATAATGCCCTCAATTTGACGTATCCACGAGCAATGAACAATAAAGATGTATTTCAAATCCATGAGGTTAACCCATACAGAGATATAAAATATTACACTTTATTCAGTGGTAATGGTAAAGCTTATGAATTTATTGACCTTTTGGATGATGAAGATGATGGAATAGCTTTTGAAAGTTTTGATGTAATAAGTGATAAAATTTTGAATTATATTAGTCATTTGACATCTGTTCATGGAACAATAGTATCAGCTCGGATCCTCAAGAAAGCTATGAAAGAACTAATGAAAATCAAAAAGACATCACCAGAGGTCTTCGAGAATCTTGGTCTATTCCTCAAAGTAATTAAAATAATCGATAAGGGAAGTTATGAATTCAAAACGAAAAACTTCATTTTTGACTTATTCAAAGATACTAAGGTGCTAGAAAATTTATTGAAAAGAGACCGTAAGAACTCGATTGTCAAATAACTTTATATAATACAATAAGCGTACATGCTATTAGTCTCTCAAACTTTTGACTTTTTGATCGGCCCCTCATCTTTAGTAGACTTGAATCTTGCCTTCCTTTTAGACAGCGTCAGTTCGAAGTTCTCTTGAACCCCAGTGGGGCGAAGCTCAATAGGTTTGAACTTGGTAACGACCAAGTTAGGGTGATTCCTGCGAATCCAGGCATCACTATCCTGGGGATTAGTTTCTATCAAGTCGAGATCATCGTTTACTAGTTCTGGGATTCTTTCATTGAGAAACAAGTCAACCTTGTATGATTTCTTGATGTCAAATTTATGCTCTGGATCTTCTAATTTGAGTAATGCGGTTAAAGAAGGTTTCAATCTTGGATTTTGGTCGATTAGATTCTCAATTCGAAGTTTATCAGAATCTGTCATAACTGCTTCATCGGTAGTTAAGTTTCGCACTCCCTCAGCTTGAGCTAGCAAGTCTAATAAAGCATTGTTTCTTCTCAGGTAGTGGTTAAGCGTTTGCCTCTGTGCTCTCTCTGTCATGAAGAGTTTTTGGGAGATGGCGTAAGCTCTATTGAAGCGCTCTTGATATTCTTCATAGATTTTAGCATGGTCTTCATGCTCTTCATGAGCGTCAGTAGATTCCTCTATGTTTGTGTCTTCATCGTCGTTATTTTCATTCCCTAAAGGTCTCGGAGCTATAGCGAGTGGTCTATACCGATTCTCATTAGAATCATTAGAAGACAAATCTCCAGGTGGGTCAACGCTATGGTTTATAGGATCAGCGTCATTGTGGTCGTGATTGTTTTTGAGAGGTGAGCTTTGAAGAATCGATTCATTATTGTCATTGTTGGCAATATCGGGGTGTATATCGTCACTCTCCGGGTTAGTGATGTTAGATATACTTGTTGGTTCATTTCGTATATGAGTATCGGATGCCACTGAAGGGAAAGGTGGTCCTTCGATACTTTCAGAATTGATCGGTGGATCCTCAGATAAAAGCTCTCTATCCATTTTTATGGTGGCAGAAAGTTTTTTGAATCTTTAATATGTCAACCTATGAAATTTGAGCTTGGTATGTGAGTAGTCGCATAATAATTAAATTCAAGCCAAATGTCTTGATATGTCGCAACTTTTTTTTTTATATTGAAACACTTCGATACGCATCTGCGACATTTATACAAATCAGAACGCGTTCTGGTGTTTTTTTTTTAATATTTTGCTACTTCTTCAAAAGTGATTGGTAAGGCCGAATTAGAACTACAGGAGTGATTGATTCAAATAAGATTCTCCATCTGAAAACACACTACTTGCGTGCTTTCATATACCATTCATTCTTATTCTCTCCATTTGAGCATTGAATTTGGTGTGACAGTCTGTTCAACATCCCAGTTAAGTCTTAAAAATGTCAATTGTTTCATTATTAGGCATTGAAGTCCTCAATAATCCTGCTAAGTTTACGGATCCCTACGAATTTGAAATCACTTTCGAATGCTTGGAACCTTTGAAGGAAGACTTGGAATGGAAACTTACTTATGTCGGAAGTTCAAGATCATTGGATCACGACCAGGAGCTAGATTCTATCTTGGTGGGTCCTGTTCCAGTGGGTGTAAATAAGTTTCTCTTTCAAGCAGATCCACCATCCCCTGAACTAATTCCTGCAAGTGAATTGGTTAGTGTGACTGTTATCTTGCTAAGTTGTTCATACGCGGATAGGGAATTTGTCCGAGTTGGCTATTATGTGAATAATGAATACGATCTGGAGGAATTGAGGGAGAACCCTCCTGCAAAAGTACAAGTAGAACATGTTGTGCGGAATATCTTGGCTGAGAAACCGAGAGTGACAAGATTCAATATAGTGTGGGATAATGAAGATGGAAATGCAGACCAATACCCCCCGGAACAACAGATAGATGACGAAGATGAAGAAGATGAAGAAGATGAAGAAGAAGATGAAGAAGAAGAAGAGGAGGAGGCAGAAGACGGGGACGACGTAGAAGTTGAAAAACTTGGTGAAGGTGGATTGGTTGCAGACTCCAAAAAGACAGAAGAAGATGACGTTGAAGAAGAGGATGAAGAAGACATAGAAGAGGATATCGAGGTTGATTTAGAGGATGAGGAAGATGACGTTGATGAGACTTCCCCTAAGCAACCCTCAGGTAGCGAAACACCCAAAGATACAGTGCAAAGCTAAATCCACATTATATCTTTAGGTCTAATGTATAGTAATAGATAAGTATAGGTTCTCCTACAGTATTTGAAATAAAGAGTCATTAAAATTACATTATATGCTATGTTCATTGATCAAGGTATTCAAAACAGCACATAGGGCGTCTATCATATCCTTATTGATCTCGCCGAAGTCAGTTTGAATTTTACCTTGATTAGACTTCAATTTGTTGTACCACTTATCAGGATGCCATCTCACTCGCTCCTTTTTAATAACTTCGAAAAATGTGGTGCTCAGTTCATCATCTGCAGTTATAAACTCGTAAAAGGCTTTAACGGATCTAGAATCGTTAATCAATGTCATGAGCTCAGTATGAGATTTTGAACGTGGTTGTGTATCGAACAACTGTAGTAGGGGCAACTTGAAAGTCGAGGAGTTATAATCTTGTCGGATTTTGATATTTAAATCATGAAGTTTTGGTGGGGTACTAGCAGAGTTTTCATTGGACATGGACGTTGAAGGGGTATAGTAACTATTATTAAGGTATGGGTCATTAATTCTTTTGTCGCCAACATGCAAATCATAGTCGAATTCATCCATAAGACCAGCTGACGATATAGGCATTTCGCCAACTATTCGATACTGTGAGGTTAACAGTTCATTTAATTTATGTGCAGACATTTCTTGTCTCATGAATTTTGATTTCATTAGAGGGGTTTGAAATGAGGTGCTTCTAGAGGGTGTAGAGTTCTGAAAAGTACCACTTGAATTGGATGCTGTTGTCGGTTTAACAAATCTAAATCCATTGATTTCGTCGCCATACTCTTCTGATTGAGGAGGCGTAGGTGCTCTTGAATGAGCAGGCGTAGACAGTCCAATAGGGGTTCCTTGGGCCCTAGGATTAGGTGGTTTGATATTATTGGGCACGGCGTAAAATGAATCATCTGGTAAGTCATTATCGTGAGAGTTATCATGCAAATAATCATCATCTTTGATATACTCATCTTGAGCACTATTCAATTTATTAAGTAAATGAGACGAAGCATCATTGGTTGGTATCTTGATTGAGTGGGATAGATTCAAAATGTGGTTATGCTTAGAAGGTTGAGATGGGGTCTGGTCATCACTGTGGGTGTTTTGGATAGTTCGTTTAAATTTTAGCCTTTTACGTGGTTGAATAGGACAAGGTGTTGAATCGCTGTTCGAGAAGCTTATTTTTGACAAGTTGGTATGATTGCTGTATGAGATATCTGACATATTCCCAATGTTAGGGTTCGCAGGTGAATGGTTAGGGTGATTATTTATGTCAATGGAGGAGGATACGGAAAACCCGTTATTCTTGAAAATATGTGGTTTGGGGGTAATAATCATACCTGATGAAGAATCAGAAAAGTTTCTCTTTCGTTTGCGGTTATTGATAAATTTTGGGGGAGGTTGATCATTAATCAGTATATCATCATCATTAAATTCGATTTCACTTGCGGAGTCATCATTAATTGTTTGATTAGCCAAATAGTCACCTTCATCTTCTTCATATTCGATGTCAGATAATGCTGAGCTAAGACTAGTAGTAGCAGATGATTCGTGAATGGTAGTATCTTTGGTAATGACTGTAGGGGATTGGTTAGTAGTGCTTGGGTCAAGATGAAGTTTATTCAATTTGTTTATGGGTGAATTGAATGAAAGAGTGTTGTTATGATTTAAAGACGCAGTGACGTGCAGATGCAAAGGGGTTGAAGCACCTGCTAATTCGAAGTCAAAAGATTTATTATTGATTTCATCATCGATCTCTGAATCATCAACATTGATATTCTTGCGATTGTACCAAGCAGGAGGCTCTAACCATTTCTGAGGAGATGATCTAGGTGATGTCTTTGTCATTGACTTTTTAACACTCTCTTCTGTGGTGGGATGGGAAGAAGGTTTGGCCATCGGTAGACTCATTGAGTTTATATTTCAATTATGAGAATAGATTGAGATGAGAATATAACGGCTAAAGGTAATTTTCCATTCAACTTCGATATGGCTGGTGTGGTGTATTCATCCGAGTATGTTGATGGTATAGGTGAGTTAGGGTCCTCGTCTCTAGGGGAAGAAATAAGTTAAGTGTAAAAAAATTAGTGGTGAATATCTAAATATCTTCTTAACATTTGAAGGGGTTTGTTTGTTTACACTATGTTGTTATTGTCTAGAGCACCTAAAACAGTAACTGAGCTTAGTCACGTGCATTTGGGTTTGAGAAAATCCGTTGGGAATTGGAGGCACGGAGTTCGGAACTTTGCCATTGATCATGTGACTTGTGGCAGCACACGTGTGAATGGATGACTTATCGAGATGCGTAAAGATGGCTTTGCTGATTACATGGCAGAAAAGATCTGGTCATTTGCATGGCATCGCCACCACTATTGTTGAATAGATTTAGTATGAGAGTATTTCAGTTCGTGACTGCTGCACGTACTAGCAATAGTAGAAGCCAAGGTTTGGCAAAATTACCTAGACGCCTCTTCAAAAGTGGTAGAGATAAGGCTCTGATTCTATGCAGTTTATCAAAAAATGCATATTGGCGCATATATAAAAAATTGATATATAAATATTGGAAATCGTAAGAGAACGATTTCTTGTAAATTATTTAGCGCCTACTTGTTTTATATGTTGAATTTTCTACCGCAACTATCATCAGCTGGTATTGATCAATCCGGAACCAATCCAGAACTTACCTACAAAGATATATCATTCTTAACCTTTGAGGCGGTTCTAGAAGTGGTGATTATCTGTTTCGCCGGGTTTATATGTGCCAAAACTGGTCTTTTGAACGTCAAAGCACAAAAAGTGATCTCTCAATTAAATGTGGATCTTTTCACTCCATGTTTGGTGTTTACGAAGCTTGCACCTTCATTATCATTTGAAAAGCTAGCTGATATTCTTGTTATCCCTGTGTTCTTTGCTGTATCCACAGCCACATCATTTGGATTCTCGCGTATTGTCAGTCAATTAATGCATTTAAACGAACCCGAATCTGATTACGTTACTGCGATGGCCGTCTTCGGAAATTCAAACTCTTTACCGGTCTCGCTAACTTTATCACTCGCCTTCACACTACCAGACTTATTATGGGATGACATTGAAGGTGACACCCAAGATAAGGTTGCATCTAGAGGTATTCTTTACCTTCTTATATTTCAGCAATTGGGCCAAATCTTAAGATGGTCTTGGGGATATAATAAGCTTTTAAAAAAAAGATCAGTGGAGGAGTTGAACACTTATTATAACTCCAATGGTGAGATGGTCTACAGACATATCACCGAATACGAGGTCAATGAAGAAGTCACCCCCTTATTAGAAACAAACCAACCCACCACCAGCTACTCTACGTATAATTCTTCGAGCAGTGATGAGGAGTCTCCAATTCAAACACACGTCAACTCGAGTTCCTCTTCCCTTCAACTCCCTGAAGAGAATCTTAGTTTCCTCAAACGTATCGCTTCTGGCCAGCATTTCAACTTGAAGTTGACTTGGAATAGATTTTCCAATCTACCAGGAGTGAGAGGATTCTTAAATTTCATGAATCCACCATTATATGCAATGTTACTATCTGTTATTATTGCTTCTGTTCCAGCATTACAAGACATTTTCTTTAACAATGAAAAATCATTTATCAAGAATACTGTCACCAACTCAATTACTCAACTTGGCCAAGTATCAATTCCATTAATTTTGATTGTTCTTGGCTCCAATTTATGTCCATCGCAAGACCTACCTCCACCATCAAGACACCACAACAAAATTGTTGTTGGTGCTTTATTGTCAAGAATGATTTTGCCATCTTTTATCCTACTACCAATGATTGCACTCTGTGTTAAGTACATTAACATCTCTATTCTTGACGATCCTATTTTCTTGATTGTGGCGTTCATTCTTACTATTTCGCCCCCAGCTATTCAATTGTCTCAAATCACCCAACTTAACAACATTTACCAGAAAGAAATGGCAGCTGTGTTATTTTGGGGTTATGTGGTTTTAACCTTACCAACCACCATCTTTATTGTGGTTAGTAGTTTGGAAGTGTTGAAGTGGACATTGTGAGGTTTTATACATATCCACTCACATTTTAATTACCTACTAATACATAGTGTTGCTTACTTGAATGATGTCATGAGCTATAAATAAAATTTCATCAAGTTTGTAGAAAATAATGACCTTCATTAATATGGACCATTAGTGCTTCACTTAGAATATGTCATACTTAGAATGTATAATTTTATGTTTCTTCCTTAAGGAGCAAATGTGACCAAATACAGACCCATGAAACTCCATCATAATCCGAAGTCTCCTTCTACAAAAACATTAGCCGATACTTAAAATCATGGAACGCACCAAGATGCCCAAACGTTAAACTTAAGATTTTTTTGGCAATCGGTCTCGCCTTTCTCCGTAACGGAATTTTTTAATCGATAACGGCGCGGTACAGGTGGTCCAGAAAACATAATTTCGTGATCTTTTCGAAAGCTTGTTCTAGAGGTCTATCTCTTTTGTTTTATTGTTCAGATAAACACAGGTTTACATATAGAATAAGGTTCGGGTGTGAATTTTGATACTAATATCAAGTTTTATCGCAAGCAATCTGAAGGAAAACCCCAACATTCAACAACTATAAATTTCAGCATACCAATTAATTGCTCTTTACTCAATAGTCGGAAGTTCATATTCGAAATTATACATTGTAATGGCCAAATCCAGGAAAATAGCAGTGGTGGGATCACGTTCTGTTGGAAAATCATCGATGACGGTCCGCTATGTGGAGGATCACTTCGTTGAGTCGTACTATCCAACTATTGAGAATCAGTTTTCGAAAACCATAAATTACAAGAATCAAGAATTTGCCATAGAAATATTAGATACAGCAGGACAAGACGAATTCAGTATAATGAATGAAAAACATTTAATTGGTATTCATGGCTACTTGATGGTGTATTCCGTGACATCCAAGCAATCTTTCGATTTAGTTGAAGTTATCAGAGATAAAATTCTAAATTCAGTTGGAAATGATAAAATGCCCATGGTCTTGATTGGTAATAAGTCTGATTTAAATTTTCAAAGGCAAGTCACTTACCAACAGGGCAAAGATTTAGCTAACAAATTTGGTATTCAATTCCTAGAGACATCAGTGCGTGACAATGTTAATATAAATCCAGCTTTTGAATCATTACTTCAAAACATCGAGGATATCCAAAACCCTCAGACTAAACATGATGAAAAATGTACCATAATGTAACACAGCATCTTGCATCACAAATAATTTCAGCTGCTGGAATTATAGATTTATATCTTCACTTCGCTGATTATGACCTTGTCATCTTTTTCGGTACATAACTCTACAGAATTTAAGAAAACAGATAAAATAATTGTAGCATGTTTAAACGATAAATTGTAAATTCGTGTCAATTGGGTGGGAAGCAGACAACTGAGGTTTTTGACTGTATTTCAGACTCAAAATCTCCCTCATATTTTGCAATAATGACAAATACGATTGTTTTGGGTTTTGCCTCATAACATTGATGAAAGCATAACTCATAGCGCCAGTACTTTGTCCATTTTCTTTGGCATCAGCGGAAGTCTGATCATCTTTACAGCCACTCAACAAGATTGCATCACATGGGGCAGTCTTTGTTTTCTTAGTTAACTCTTCCGATTTCTCAGCTTTGTCTTTATTCATCACAGACTTGAAAATACCTTGAATTCCCTTGAAGACCGCCTTCTGGTCACCAGAGGTATAGGCTTTGAAAGTGTCCAACAAGCCTTCACCAGCTTCTTCCAACAAATTTGGTTCTTTCAAGACACCTTTAGTAGAGTACATATATGGAAGATCCAAGACAGAGCCCGAGTGGCAAGAATCGAAGAGAGCGGTCAATCTACATCCCTTGGGTAATGGATTAATAAGAAGCTTGTGCAAATCATCATCAGCCAAGAATCCAGCGGTTTCGAAATCCAAAGGGTAGATGACTTCGTCGTAACCATCAGCTTCATCACCATCTTTATCTTCAGTTTGGCCCCCATGACCGGAGTAGTGGAAGAAGAAGGAATCATTTGGTCTAGCATCCTTGACCAACCAATTGATACCGTCAATGATATTTTGGCGGGTGGGTACTTGTCTTCTGTTGTTAGTGTCGTCAGATAACATCACCATATTGTCTTGCAGAAAGCCTTGAGTGAGTAAGAAATCACGAATGTTGTGAGTATCATTGATACAACCTTTCAATTCGTTTTGAGTACCAATGTAATTGATACCGATGAAGAGCGCCTTCTTATTTCCAGAACAGTTGGAGTATTGATAGTTGTATCCATCAACACCGAAGGATTGCTCCTGGTTAGTTGGCCGTGACATTCCGCCTTGGGATTGGCCCCCGTAGTTTTGGTGTCTACTTGATTGTTCTTGTCTTCCATAAGATTGTTCTTGTCTTCCGTAAGATTGTTCTTGTCTTCCGTAAGATTGTTCTTGTTGTCTGCCATAAGATTGTTCTTGTTGTCTGCCATAAGATTGATCTCCGTACTCTTGTTCTTGGTGTCTTCCGTGTGCTCGACCTCCATATTGTTGGTACTGAGGAGATGGTGCTTCCGTTCTGGCGTACCCATGTTGTTCATGACTTTGACCATATTGCGAAGGTGGAGGACCTGAAGGTCTCCCATATCCTTCACCAGAACCTTGACCATATTGAGAAGGTGGAGGACCTGAAGGTCTCCCATAACCTTCATTATAATCTTGACCGTATTGTGAGGGTGGTGGACCTGAAGGCCTTCCATATCCTTGGTTTCTGTCATATGATTCATTCTGATTATCAGAATAACCTGACTGTCTGCCGTAAGAGTCACCTCTATTGCCTCCAAACATCGTTTACTGTCAATTTGATGATTCAATGAAAAGAAAACAAGTTTATCAATAATTTTGAATTTCCAGTATTTTGTGACAAGTATGACGATATGTGAAATTTCATGGCGCGGTACTAAACTTTGAGATAATCTAAGCGCTCAATCTTTTTTATCATATACAACCGCCATGGATGGAACCAAGCCGGATATAAAGGGCAGAAAGAAGAAGAAAACCGCCAATGAGAAACCAAAGCCAGGTGCTTTGAAATCTAAAGATGGCCTTCCTTATGACTATATAGTTATCATTGACTCCGGTTCTAAAGGATCTAGAGTGTTTGTGTATAACTGGCTCAACCCATATCATGCATTAAAAGCTGGTTATGACATGTCCCAGCATTCGAAATCCTTAAATCTTGTGAAGAAATTCTCCTCGCTGTCCTACTCCTCGAGTCATGCCATCGACACCGATTCTGAGACCGACTCTGACTCTGAAGATGATTCCGAAGCTAACTTTAGTTCTGGATCAATCAAATATCCTAATATACACCTAGGGAAACACTGGTATAAAAAAATCAAGCCCGGGATATCTACTTTCAATGCCAGTCCGCAAAAGGTAGGAAATCGTCATATCAAGAGTCTCCTATCGCTAGCCAGTTCAATTGTTCCTAAGTCACAGCATTCGAGAACCCCTATATTTCTTCACGCCACAGCAGGTATGAGACTCCTCCCTCCTAACGAACAAGTTGCTATTCTTGATGGCATTTGCTCTTATCTCCAATCTAATCTGGACTTCTACATCCCTGACTGTTCTTCGCATGTCAATATTATTGATGGTGACATAGAAGGGTTATACGGATGGCTATCTATAAATTATCTTATAGACTCATTTGATCACCCAGAGAATCATCAACACGGCAAAAATCATACCACATATGGTCTCTTGGATATGGGGGGTGCATCCACCCAGGTTGTGTTCCAACCAAACCTGACTGAGGTTGACGAACATACAAATAACCTCTATAAAGTTCAGCTTGCCCAAATCCCTTTGATATCCACGACGAATTCTGCAGACGTGGGAAATTATTCCGAACCGAAATTACAAGAATTCAATGTGTACTCTGACTCGTTTCTCGGATTCGGTATGTTTCAAGCTCGTGAAAGATACCTTTCCTTCTTGAGTAAAAAGGCAACTGAAGGTCAGCAGAAAGATACCGGCTTCGGTTACTTCGGTGGTTTTTCAACTCCCGTACCCGATCCTTGTCTCCCCAAAGGTTACACGTCTAGTTTGAAGTTGGAAGATAAAAGCGTCGATTTTATTGGGGAAAGTGACTTCAAAAAATGCTTAGAGTCGATTTTTCCTGTTTTAGTACATACCACTCACACATCTGGTACTGGATCCGATCTTGGAAACGACAAATGTAAGCAATACAACGAGGGAAATGAGGTCAGCTCCTGCCTCTTGAATGATTTGATTCCTTCTTTCGATTTCGACGTCAACCATTTCGTTGGGGTCAGTGGCTATTGGGATGCATTAACCAGACTACTAACATATGAGTCCAAGGTTCCTTCCAGACTCATGGAGAAGCTCATGAAGAGAGCAGAGAACGATGAACCCGATAACAAAGGTGATTCTTCCTCCAAAAACGACATTGACACTTATGACTATGGGGTCATTTATAAGGAGACCTCCAAATTATGTTCGCAGTCGTTTAGCCAACTTATTGAACTAAATGCTGTTCGACCGGAAAAGGCTCAATTGAAGGAAGATGAACTATCAGAACTATGTTTCAAAGCATCCTGGATTCTTAATTTCCTCCATCTAGGTCTAGGATTCCCAAGATTTGGGATCGACAAGATTCCAAATAAAAACGACCAATTCAAGTCTCTTCAATTAGCCGAAAAACTTGGTGGATCTACATTTTCTTGGACTTTGGGTCGGGCCTTGTTATATGCCAATGACGAATACGTCCAGGCTTTCAACAATTATACTATTGAGTCACAGTCAGAAGACAATGCTCACTTCGATTTAATCAGCCGTCCTGGTTACTATTACACTGCTGTTTCTAGCCAATTCCATTATGGAGCTGAGCAATCTAGCATAAGTCCACGACCTCAATATGTTGAACCAGTTAAAGGAGCGAAATATCACCATTACGACTACGAAACTGACCAAAACGACCATAGTTTACTGAAATGGTATATTGAGCCACACAGATGGTACGGAATTTCTATTTTCGTCTTTCTCTTTGGTTTTATTGTGTTTTTAATGATAGGCAAAGGAGGACGCACCATGATAACCGAAAAATTCAAGCTGAAATCAAAAGGTACCGCTCAAAAGGTCAGACATTTCATCAACAAAACTCAAAAAATAATGGGAAAGCAAACAGTTCTAAGCTATTCTCGTTTGCCCCAAGATGGTAGCTCACGTGATATGGAAGCAGCCCAATTTGAGCTTAATGATTTGGCAAACGCTTCACATAGTAACATCGAAAGCACCGAGAGTACCGAAGAACCGAATTTTAAGATTGATAGTGATGAAGAGTCTACTTAATACGTCTACATCGTACTGCCAAAAAATTAAATTCTTCAGTGCGTTCGGTTCGGCTCTCAAGTTTCGGCTGCGAAAATTGTGGTGAATTCATTGTAAATAGACCCTTTTGATTATAGTTAGTGAGGATACGAATTATATGCATATTTATTTATTAATCAAATACTTACGACATACTTTTCGCCGCTAGCTCCAATATTTTCAAGATCCTTCAAGGCTCTTTCTACTGTAGCGAGTCCACCATGATAAGTTTTTTGTCTTACAGGTGTCAATTTCCCATCCTGGAGAAACTCAGAAGTAATTTGTACAAATTTTGTACCAAATTGAAGATCTTCGTGAAAGCTCTTAACAACAACTTCTCTGTGGTCTATTGAGCTCGGAATCTCAGCTGGCTTACTCACTATTGCAGCGAAAAACGGCCTATGCCCTACTTTTTTAGCACTCTGTTCTAGTGCTCTGGCCGTGGAAGCAGCGCTGATTTTGGAGACACAATCAATCCCGTAGTCTATTCTTTCATCGAACACCAAAGCTTTGGAAATAATGTCAACTTCAGATAAATGCCTGTTGATGATATGGTCTACCCCCAATTTCTTCAAATAGTCTCTGTTGCTCAAGCCGGCCACCGAAATGACTTTGAGTCCGTGCAATTTAGCAAGTTGGGCTATGAAAAGACCCATTACTGTTGCTCCACCCCATATTAAGATGGTGCCCTTCTTCGCTTGTGGATTTTTAGATAGCTCAAATTGAAAGCTTCGATAAAGCACTACTCCTGCTGTGACAAGCCCAACACCAATAGTTGCTCCTTCCGTATAACTTAAATGCTTTGGCAACCTCCAAACGAGCCGAGAATCAATGGCGGTGTAGTTTTGGAATGTGCTAGTTCTGTTGTCTCTATAACTAGTGCTGCTAACAATTACCCTATCGCCAACTTTAATATCTTGGTCCACTTTGGGTCCTTTTTTAAATACAACACCACTACTCTCACGGCCATTTATCCAAGGAAAATGGTGGATACCGAATCCGTATTTTTTTCCTTTCCAGTCGATTGGATTCAAGCCAATGGCTTTATTGGCAATGAGAACCTCGTTCTCTTTAAGCGATGGAAGCGGTTGATCATTGAGTACTCTGAGTGGGTGTTTAAAGTCCGTAATATGTATCACGCTTTGGTTCTGACTTTGGTTCTCACACTCTTTAGCCGGTGCTGTGGACTGAAGCTTTTCATCTGGTAATGTTCTAGCTCTTTTGGTGTGATTAACTAAAGAGTCTTGACTTTGCCTCTTTGAAACTGTTGTCATGATGATCGACGTGTACTTAGCTCATCCCTGAAATTTGAAGCTATATATACCGCAGAACATGCCAATGACACCTCGTGTCTAAATGTGTATGTCACAAGTGAGCCGAAGCGATTCGCAGCCATTATTCGCAATCTCAACCTCACATTTTGCACCCACAGTTTGGTCCAAAATTATTGTTCTACCTTACATAGGCTCCACAGTGGAATGTAAGGTTGCTAAATCAAGCCCACTATAGTTATCAGAGTAGGCTGTGCTTTATAAGTGATAATCCAGCCTGCGGACTTCGTTCAAACCAGGGATTTCGTCGGCGTTATACATTGTTATATTGAACCCTTTGATAAGCTTCCTGACTTTATGGTTCTCCCCACAATTTATTTCAAATCTTCAAAGGGCTACGAAAACTCAAAATTGTTGTATTGTTATCTCAGTATGTAATAACAACCAACAAGGTCGGACTGCACGGCTGGCTAGGTATGCCCACCTTCTGTTGGGGGTGAGATGGAGTTGATTGCCATTATGGGGAAAAGGTCAATCGAGAAACTGTAGTCGAATGTCCACTTCGACATTGGTGTTACCAATTCCCCCCCAATCAAGTTTGAAGGATAATTCTCTTTATTTGAAGTCCATCACACACCAAATCCACGGCGGAGTTCCAAAAGCCGCAAATACGATACCCCATGGTTTCAAGTCACCCTAGTTTGAATAATAGCACTCTCAGACACTCTTTGTATATCGGGATTGAGAGTTTTCAACAAGACCGTAAAATTCTTACACCGGTAACCTCTCTGTAGTACCTAGAATATCACCCTTTATCTAAAAACCGAATTTATTCACGATCTACGAGGAGATCATGGAGCGAGTGATGAAATGTCACCATCTACCCTCAGTGGATACAGCTCTTTCTTTGAAAGCGCCGTTTTTTTGCTCCTGCCGCAAAATCTAGTGCCATTCAAACTTACACAATTGTCTGCTAATGAGTTAGCTCTTGTAGTCGAAATGTTACAAAGATCAGAGGTATTCTTATTTGGTTAACTGTTAATGACAGCACCTCTTCCCTTATTCTAGTATAATGAAAATTTTTTCAACAGTTGATTGCAAAACAGTATAAGTATTAATATGTCAAACGTCAATTCTGGCGATATCATGCGTATTCGCACATGAACTCCCTGAAAACATGAATACCATTTATTCTTTAGCCTATACATTTGATACCCACAATGAGTGAACCAACCCTCAACCACCACATAAAGACACGACAGATTCAGTTCAAAATACCCGTGGAGTTGATCAAAAAGAATTTCAAGTCGATTCAAAAACAAATTGAAAAACAACGAAAGCAAGTAACTGAGGATGTATCCAAAATCAAAAAGAACCAAGCATTAACTACAGAAAACAAGCTCGATTTGATCAGAAAGATCATAAAAAATTTCGAGAGCTTCCAAAACAAGCTCCAGAAGAACATAAAGAGAGATGAGGACCTTCGGGAAAGATTAATAGCCAGATTAGAGAATTTGACAGTCTTGACCAATTTCGTCCTCGAAAAATCGTCTCCGGAAGGGAAAGACAAACCGGACAACCTGAGTACTGTTAAAGGGGACCAGCTCCTTGATCTTCACAACGTGAACCTCATCAATTGGTACCGAGATCAAACCAACATCTTGATAATTGACTATCTTATCAAATCTAACGTCTTGACTCAGGGTAATGTCGGACTTGAACTTCTTGAGTCATTACATCAGTCTAAGATTTCTAGACTAATAGATTATGACCTACTTGAGGATTTCAATAAGGTGTTCGTGTCTATAGTTGAACACCATGATCTTTCCCTCGTAGTAGCGTGGTTCAATGACAACAAGAATACTCTAAAAAAAATCAATTCAAACTTGGAATTCGAAATCAATTATTGTCGTTTTCTTTCGCTTATAAACCTGGGAAATGTTGGTGAAGCCATTAATTATTCCCAAAATAATTTATCGCCCTATGGCAATAGAGCATATTATAGTGATGTTGATGTCAAGAATCATGAGAAAAATCTACTGAAATTGAAAGAGATTGGCGGTTTGTTGGTTTACATGTCCATCAACAAACAATTTAATGACGAAAGTGGTAAAGATGCTCTATTTTCCAGTACTTCGATGACAAATTCACCTAGATTTATTGAATATCAACGCTTATTATCCAACGAAAGATGGGAGAGTCTATCCAAATGTTTCATCGATGACTTTAATAGAATTTATGGAATTTCCAAAACTTATCCCTTATTTGTTTACCTTTCTGCTGGTTTGGCTAGTTTGAAAACGAAATCTTGCTATTGCAATAATGAGAATACCATCTTCCTGTCATCGAGCGTCGATCCAGATCTGGAAACAAGAGAAGTCGTTTACGAAAAGGATTTGGCTGTTCTTACTGACAAGAAATATAGAGGTCCCAATCGGTATTATAAATTGCTTAATAAAATCAATCATTGTCCGGTGTGCTCTCCTGAGTTATATGCATTGAGTAAGAATCTACCATACGCTCAGTTGATAACACATATTTTTGACAACCCTTACAAATTACCTAACGGAAACATTTACCCATTTGACAAATTATTGCATCCTTCCGAACAATATCTTTCGGAGAAGAATACCTTACTCCGAATGGGTAAAGTCAAAGACCCTTTGACTAGAGAAATATTTATGATTGATGATTGCGTCAGGGTATACCCTGCTTAAATTTGATGTATTTAGTTAGAAATGCTAATTATCTGAGTCAGAATCTGAGTCGACGTCTTTATCTTGCGTACTCTTTTTCTGGCTAATGAAGTCATCAAAAATGTAGATTCTAGCATCTCTTTCAGCTGCTGGTTTGGTCGTATCTCTTATACCATTGGTTCTCTTGTGATGGTACCCAGGAAACATTGACCAATCGAATTTACCAGATCTTTCAACTTTCAAAGTATGGCTTTTTCCTAGCATTTTGATATTCCACGATATGTATGGTTCGCCCTCAAACAAGGACAAAATGATCTTTCCATCTTTAACACTTTTGTCCTTGGAGTCAGTATATCCGGCAAAATCATCCTTTACGGAATTGTTCACTATGTTGAAAACTTGTTTGCAGCTGTTGAAGTAATTGGTAATCAACTTTTGGTGATCCCTGATATTTCTATCAACATCCTTCATGCCTCTTCCCGTATGAGGGAAGTTGAACATGATATAGTTGATATTCTTCCCGTGAGGAAACAAATGTCTAATCTTTTGTTTTGTTTTAGCGGTGGGTTTCAATTTCAATGTGTTTACTAAGTCGGTTGCATCCACGTCGTGAATCACTTGCACTTCGTTCTCCTTCAAGAGTTCGAGTGTTTCATCAGCCCCAGGATATTTGGCAATGACTTCATCCTTGGAGTCAAAACTGGTGGCTATCAAATTCTCTGGTTCAATAAGCTCACCTTGAATTATTGATCTAGCAAACGAAAAATCGCCTTCGCCCACTAGAAGAACCGTTGATTCTGGTGAAAATGGAATCAAGCCCCTTTGTGATGCTTGCTTTCTCTGGTTGACTTTTTGTTTCCTAGAACTTCCTGACTTGATGCTTTTTTGTTTAAGCTCCTGTTGCTCTCTCTGAGCTGCTATTGATTTGGCTTTGGATTGCTTGTTCACTTCCAATGCTTCATGACGTGCTAATGCTCCTTTGAGACCTTTTCCAGTGACTCCCGTAAACCGTCCTTTTAACTTTCTTCCCATCCTTCTCGAATCGATAAATTGTAGATTACAATTTTTATCTCATCGAATTTTTATTACTGCGAAATATGCGACTATCTCAATTTTAACATTTACTTCAAAACCTATATTTCATTACTAAATATGATAAGCACGTTCTTCTGCCGGGTTAAAGTCACTGTCCTCTTGTTGGGTCTGTTGAATATCTTCTTCATTTTCGCTTAAACCTGAGCTCTCATAGTCGCGGTCTTCATCCATGGAGTTGGAGATGTAATGGCTACTAGAACGTATGCTTGGCTTGACATTTTGGCTCTCTTTTTCATCTGAAACATCGTCATCAGAAGAGTCATCCTCATTTAGTTTATTTGTTTCCTGTGATTGGGACTCTGCTTCTGGCTCTGGTTCTTCGTCATCCAGATCAAGGTCTTGCAAAATTTCTTTATGTCCATCATTGAATTCATAGAATATCATGAAAGTACCTTGAGATCTTAAAACCTCATCTTCGGAAACAACATATACCGATTCATCACTGATTCTCCACCATGTTCCTCTAAACTTACGGTAACAAATGTAGTGTCCATAATTATGGGTACCGTAATGGGAAATTACTGCTTTGAGGTCATAAATTAAATTAGGGTCGATATGATTTGCAAGCGATGAGCCATTCATGTCTGTGGCCGATGATTCAGTTTCCCCATTCGAGGCTTTCAAATCAATGTCCTCGTCTGAGTTGGAACTATCGGTTGAAGTATATGTGTTTGGTGAGCTGGAATTAGATGATTTTTTCTCAACTCCTTGCTCTTCGCTGGAAGAACCTTCGAAGTTGTTGTATTTAGGAATTGATCTTTCGTCTTGTTTTCTGAATGGTAACCTGGCATCCATATTAATATCCTCTGGTGCAGCAACAAAAGGGGCCAAGTTGAACTTCGACGGAAATGTGATGTCACTAGAGTTTTTCACCACCATGTAGGTCCTTGGATCGAAAACTGATCTGTTAATATGAATCGATAACAAAGGAGGGGGTCTGCTAACGAGAATCTGTTTTGACTTCCTCGTCTTCCTGATCATTTGTTTGGTGGTGAGTCTTTCAAACACGTCATCACTGATATGATTTTTACTCAATTCTGCATCAATCTCGTCAATTCTCGTTTGGAAGCTAGCAACGAGCTTCTCTTTCCCTTCATCTAGTTGGCTGATCTTAGCTATAAGAAATTCTTTGGTTTGCACCAACCCACACCTATTACAATTAACGTCATCAATGATCTCTGGAGTGATCCAATCGTTCATTAAGCCTTCCAATGAGTAACTTGAGTAATACGACTGTTTATTTGGTAAGTTCAAACTCAAACCACTCAAAACAGAGTATCTGATTCCGCCAACCTCACCACATGCGACACATCCAATTCTATCAGCGGATATACCATCGACAGGAGTCACTAACTCCAATGGAAACACCTTGTTTTCACTATCAATTAAATCAGGATCCACTTGGGTGGCAGGGACGTAGACAGTGCCCAATTTTCCTAAATCTTTGCAGCCCGACAATGGATTTTTGATTTCAGATGCGTCAATGTATTTCAGCTTTGCTTTCTCCTCCTTGTCGTCAGACATTGATCTATCTGAATTGAGTGACTTCTTGTATTCACTTTCCACAAGACCCATCACTAACTGGTAAAATTCCTGGGCATCTTCTTGGTTATACCCCGAGAAGAAATTTTGTTTGGGCCCATTAGGCATTTTATTAAGAAGGGGTCTCGTGCTAAATTCTTTCCCCTTGTTTCCGTAGGACCCGTTAACGTCATCTATTAATTTCTTCAATGCACTGGTAAATACTAATTCTGGTTTGGTTTGTTGTGATTTGACAGAAATGTCTTTCCCATCAACGTTCTGTATGTCAATTTCCTGATAAATATAAGAATCGATAAATTTCAATAATTGTCTTGAAGATGCTAACGATTGTATGACAGAATTCATGAAGCAAGTATTTCCATCATTACTGATACCGCCTACTTCACCACCATTTTTCAAAGCGAATTTGGCTTCTCTTGACTTTCTTGCATTACCAAATCTTGATCTTGAGCCGAATCCATTCGAACTTCCCGACATAAATCTATAACCTGAGTTCATTTTCGAACGAGCTTGATTAGCTAGCTTTGGGATATTAATAATTTGTTGTTGGTTGGCAAAATATAGAAGCGGGATAATCAATAGTAATGCGGATGCCTTAGATTTTACGAGTGAGTTCTTAAAATAGCTGACGACAGAAATGTAATCTCCTCGGAGGAATTCAGAACAGTTTTTGAATAAGAACAGAATGCCGTTTAATAGCGACCTAGGATAGATATTGATGATCAGCAAAACAGTTGAAAAGGTTAGTATGAGAAAAACAACAAGTAACAAATATGAGTTGAAAGCCTTCGGAAATAACATAAAGAATAGTTTCAAATATATGACATCCGATTATTTTGGCTAACCCCACTAAATCAATCAGATCAACTAGATTGTATTCGAAGGTTCGTGAATTTGCAAACAGCCAGTTAATTAAATCGATTTTACTTCACTTAGTGATGTAATTCGTGGTCCAAATGTCACAACTCTTTCTTAAAAAGTGTAGAATGCAAATTTTATGTTCAAGTGAAAGTTTTCTCTTTTTTTTTGCTCTTTTATTCGATATAGTTTTTTTTTTCTAATTTCCATACAGGCTAACAGATGAGCCGAGAAAGCGCCAACATCAAAACATTGTTGTTGCAAAATTTGTTCCAAAGTGGAGCTAATTGACCAACTACGAAAATTATAAAACAATGAAATTTCAAAATAACAAAACTAGGTAAAGTTACGGATTTACCAGAAGTGTAACTTCTGAGTACTATTCCATGGGGAACTTTGAACTAACCATGAAATGTTTTAAGTGTCTAATTCTTCTATAACATTTTCAGAATTTTAGATTTCGGGATTTCGAGTCTCTTTAGGGACGACCATGGCCATACATTGGAGGTGGTGGAGGCCCACCTCTGGCGAAATTCTGGTATTGGCCCATGGGTGGTCTATCTTTACCCCAACCGCATTTCAAAGGTCTTCCATTGACTGTAAAACCAGCCAATTGAACAATTGCTAAAGCAGCCCTTTCATGGGAGTCATATTTAACAAATGCGCAACCTCTTTCAGGGTGAAACTTGAAATCAACTATGAATCCAAAGTTTTGCAACAAGGGAATCAAATCAGTTTGTTGGGTGAAATGGGCGATATTTCCCAAGTAAACCGTAGTTTGCCATGATGGGGTTTGCCTCAAAACGATATCATACGACTGGGGTGACATAACTGGCATATTACCTTGACCACCATTTGTTGGCATTGGGCCGGCATTTGGAGGAGGAACAGGGCCAGCATTTCCATTATGGTCTTGGATATTTCCCTGCTGATGGAAATTACCGCCTGGTATGATATTTTGATTCGGAAGACCCTGTTGTTGTATCATGTTGGGGTTAAATTGTCGATATTGACGAGAATTGTTGTGGTGATGGTTGTTATGGTAACGATTATTTCTAAAATTTGGACCGTTATTTGCTCTATGAGAAGCCCAATTACACCTGATTGCACGACCATTAATCCATTCACCATTCATGGTTTGCAATGCTAATTCTGCATCTTGTTGGTTAGTGAATGTAACAAATCCATAACCTCTTGAACGTGCGGTTTGCATATCCCACATAACATGAGCTTGTTTTAATGAAGAAAACATACTGAAAGCTTTATTCAAAGTTTCGTCATCGACTTCTGGGGACAAGTCACCAACGAAGACATTGAAAATTGGCTCGTCCGTTATGTTGGTTGACTTGACACTTGAAGATTGGAAAGCCCAGTTAATTTTGATTTCAGAATTATTAATAATTCTTCCATTAAGAGTATGTAAAGCCATGTCAGCCGATTGGGTGTTTTCAAATTCAACAAATGCGTAATTGAATCCCGGTCTATTCTTATCGTTTAAGATTTTAACAGATTGAATGGCACCAGCTACCGAGAATAAATCTCTTAAGATATCTTCAGATACTGATTTATGTAAACCTCCAACGTACAAGATTTTATTAGAAACTTCACGACCACCTTCAATTGCGGAAGCAGGGGTGATGTCAGGTTTAGGGGATTCTTCATTTTGGTCTTTTGGCAAATCAACTTGGGTTTCCGAATGATTGACCTGTGTATCTAAATTTGAAGATTCAGATTGTTCTGACAATTGAGGTTCTAAGGATTGAGGTTGAGAATCAGATATTTCCTCTGGGGAATTGTTCTTCATTTCTGACATTTTGACACTTAGCAGACTTGACGAAGTAGTATTTGAAAGAAATAATTGGGTAGAGATTAGTCCGGGAACTGAGAAGTAAGTTCAAATAAGGACGGAAAGACTGGAAAACTGAAGAATACGAAGGAACTGTGATTGATTTAATCAATGATCATGGAACTTGTAGTGAGGGTTTTCCAAAAGATGATGATTCAAAATTTAAATGATTGGAAAGTAATTCAAGAACAAAACTAAAATACGTATAACTCGAAAATAATGAACAAAAAGACTTTGACAAAAAATGGAGGATAAAAAAAGGAAATGGAAGGAATGTAAACGAAATTAAAAGGTGAACGAAGAAACGACAGGCTACTATGTGCTCAATTCTTTTTATAAAGTCAATGTTGTAACAAATACTAGTTTCCGAATCAAAATTAATTACTTTTTGACCATTCGAGGAGCGTGGTTTTTTTTCGCTCCGGTTAAGTATTTTTGTGCGAGTCGGATCGAGCATTCGCCAGTTTGAATCTTACATAACTCCCCAAAGTCTACTAAATATTCAATTAAAATGTCGACTTGAAGCTTATCTTTGAATTAATTGGATATATATATGCATTGATGACACTCGTTTTAAGTACATGAATCGTTTTAAAAATACAAATATCGAGTTTACACCACAACAACCAACA
Source organism: Hyphopichia buzzinii (assembly GCA_030556945.1). Classification (NCBI taxonomy): domain Eukaryota; kingdom Fungi; phylum Ascomycota; class Pichiomycetes; order Serinales; family Debaryomycetaceae; genus Hyphopichia; species Hyphopichia buzzinii. The sequence continues at coordinate 546,411 of JAKTUZ010000002.1, read as the reverse complement.
TCTTTTTGGTGAATTGCTCGTTGATTACCAAAGGGGGACACAATTTTGCCTGTTTTATTTGTTTTATTCATTCGTCTCCACTGTTCGACTCAATGTGGTTTTTGCCGATTTGGTGTGGTGCCTGCATGTAGTTGTTGCAAACGGCCGCATTATCTGAAATAAAATTTAGCACTATGATGTCTCGCGAATGTCATATTCTGACCATGTTGCAGATAGACATACGGGAGACCTCATTGTTGAAACCTCTCAAAACTCTTTTGGAGTCACGGGGATTACTTGCAAGTTCTAAGAAAAAAATAACAAAAAGTCGTCAAGATGGCTCTTTGGTCATTCATATTCTCACCTGTTGCATCGATGAGCATCACCTTCGTCAAATATTGCTAGACTCAAAAATCTTGTCACAGGATATGTTTAGTATAACCGAGACTCAGGACCCTGGACCCCGAAAGCAAGATATTTACTCGGTGGTAGCCTCTATTTTAACAAGTCTCGGTATAACTCTGTCTGATCCATTATTTGAAACATTGATATCCCACTTACCTAAGAAATGGTCAGTATACCCGCCAATGGTATTATTCAAACAGGGGACCTTTGACCAGGACCCATGGACTCAACTTGCATCAAATCATGACTTCATGACCAAGTTTTATCAGTCATTGATCGACTCTAAAATCTTGCATCAAACTCATCCCATCACTCATTTGGCAATTAACAAGCCAATTATAGAATCTGACAAAATGAGACGTCCTTTCAGTATTTTACCTTTATTCGGCGATTTTGGTCCCGACCCAAGCGCAGAAATGTTTGATAACCCTTCACAATCTGATTTCAATAACGCCTTTTGGTGTACACTGGTTCAAAATGGTATATTTCAAACTTGGGCGCCCAAATACACCATGTTCCTGAGAGGGAATATCAAGGAAAAGACAAGGGTGTTGCATGATTATACGTATTCTTATACCAATGATAATAGCAATTGGTGCGTTGATCTTTACGCTGGTATCGGATACTTCACATTTTCTTATCTTAAGAGAGGTAATAATGTATTTTGCTGGGAAATTAATCCTTGGTCCATCAATGGGTTAGTACGAGGTATGAAGTCCAATGGATTCAAATGTCGAGTAGTCAAGCACTCTGAAGCATACTCACTGCAGCAATTTGAAATGGACAAAGCTGACAACGTCAAAGCCATCATCTTTCATGAAAGTAATGAGTACTCTGATCAAAGACTTGAACTTCTAAAAAACAAGCAAAGTTTAAGTATCCGTCATATGAATCTTGGGCTCCTTCCCACTTCACAAGATTCTTGGCCAATCTGTGTTAGTATCTTACAAACTTACACTCCGAAGCCTGATTGTTGGCTACACATACACGAAAATGTGCACGTAGATGAAATCACCAAGTTGGCTGAGAAAACCGAATCATTCTTTACCAAAGCATTACCCCATACCAAATCTGATGTCACACACGTCGAAAAAGTGAAAACGTTTGCACCGGATATCTGGCACGTTGTATTGGATCTTCACATATGTACATAGTTAAATCTTTAATATACCGCCGATCAATCGTTTTAATACGACTGGATTATTGTGAGTGTGAGGTTGTGGTTCATAACTACAATTTTCCAGAGATTTTGGGGCAATTCGAGAAAAAGTCAATGAAAAATTTCAAGCAATAATTTATGGAAACAGCCTGATAACTTTGCCCCATTGGCTGACACGATTCAAGGCATTTAGCAACTGGCTGACACCTACAATCACAGCCCCAGTGGAACTGCCAAAGATACTTACACTAGTGTTGATACTAATACTAGATGTGAAAATTGACGTGCACGAACCATAATATCCCCATCATCTGATCACAAAAACTCAGGAACATGACACTTTTAATGGCTGCGCCATCTTCTGTACTATTAGCGACGAAAACCACCTATAAAGCCGTTCCAAATATTAGATTGTATATGAACCATGGGATCACGTAATGTTGAAGTTTTCAAACAAGACAAAATTGAGCAGGACTGAGTAACATTATGTTAATTAGACGTCACTTGTAGAATTCATACTTTCAAACCCTTAATTAATAGCGTCTGCGTCTCACTTAATCTAGGACCAAACTAAAATTGCAAAATTTTAGATAAATTCCAGAAGTTTTCTTGAGCAATACGGCGATAAATCTGGTTGACTAAGCCGAAATGCCCGACGCACTTCAAGCAATATTATATCAGTAGTGAGAGCATGTATTTTCGAAAGTTCAATGCGGTAGCCTTAATGTAGACGGAAAAAGTTTAGGCAAGCTGCCTTAAACAATACTCATTCAAAAAAAAAATACCAAATAAAAACTACGCTGAAAATCAACGATTATACCCATAGGATAAACCTCTCTTCTTATTAACACTTTGTGGATATCCGTGTCTATTATATCATTATAATCATTCTTTCCAATAATCATCCGAATTATTCGAATAAGGATTATATCGTGTATTCCACACTTATTGACTTTGTCGATTGATTATAAGTCATTCGTTGTTTAATTCTTTTCAAATTTAGTCCCTAATTGCTATCGATAACTACAACAGTCACATATCTCCTGTCGTTCGCTGCTGACCTTGTTTCTAACAAGTTTGGTCTTGTTTATATATTCAACCTCAGAAATTTTATGGAAATTTATTAGTTCAATATGACCTCAGGAAACAATCATTCACAACATAACAATACGGCAATTAAAAGTGAGGAGGATCAACTATATGATATGCTCAATCTATCACCTCCTGCCATGGTTCCTAAGTCAGCCAATCCTCACTCCTCTGTTGACTCTCCTTCTAATATGAATTTTAATGAGTCAAATGCTCCAAACATTGATATGTCAAATTCTTTCAACTCGGATATGCGCCCTTTCCCTATTGAAAGAGAAGACCAAGATATGCTATTCAATCAACAAACTCCAGACAGTTTTGGCAGTAATTTCCAAAATCCAAATTTTCAAATATCTGACAACACTGACCAGACTTTCCAAAGAAATGTTAATATTAATTTAGGTGATAAAGTCGGACTTTCCTTGAATACAACCAATATGGGTACCTCTTCTGCTGGTAATGACTTACTTTCTCCTACAAACTTTCATAATTATAGTAATTCAACTTCGACTTCCAACTCATTCTTGAATCCGAGAAGTCCCAGTGTCTATTCGACAAATTCACTTTATAATGACAATTCCCTGAATCCCGGAAGCCCATTCCATGATGCTGCTTCTCATTTCAGTAATAGTCCCTACCCAAATGGTCCACCAAGTCCGTTACCGAATCAAGTTCCTCCCAACTCTGTCCCATCTGCAGACCAGTTAGCATTGCAAAATCAACTTAGGCAAATGCAACTACAACAGCAACAGCAACAGCAGCACACGCAAACTAATCAATTCAACTCTTATCTCAGTACGGACTATTCGAACGTCCCCAATTCTTTTGATACCGAGATTGCACTTGGCGGTTCTATATCGAGTACCAATCTTCATGACATGAATACTAATTCAAATATCAATCAAGACATCACTAGCAACAAGTTTCAACCTCAATTGCAACAAAGACAACCCGTGCCCTTCAACTATACCGTGAGTGCCGATAGTGTCCCTCAATACAATGCTAATTTGATCAATACTCAATTCAACCATGACTTAAACCAATTGACTGAAAACAATCTCATCAATTATAACAACACACTCAAGCATGATCTGAAACCACAACCCCTTCAGCAATTGCCTTCAAACCAAGTTACCATAAACATCGACCAAGCACCAGAGAGAACTCTCAATAGAACTCCTTCATTATTCAGTAATTCATCGCGAAATTCATCTGTTGACAACTCACCACGCCAAGGTGGGGTCACCCAACAAAACGACCAGTTGAACCCTCTTTTCCACAGTAACAGCTCAAGTAACTTGATGGTTAATCATCAAATGTCAGCTTCTAGTCCAGGTTCAGTTATTTCTGATGCTTCAGATCTGAATCTATTATTGAAGCCTGATGAATTACAAAATATAAAGAGAGGACGTAAAAAGAATCACTCAAATAAAGTTCATCAGCAGTCCCGTCTGAGATCTAGACTGAGGTCGATTGGTCCATACGAAGACGAAGGATCATTAAGTGGAGCTGAGCATGACGGCTCGACTATTTCTTCTCGTGAAAAAATGCTAGAATTGGCCCTGCCCAATCAGTCATCAAAAAGAACTCAAAAACATCCCTCGGTTTATGCATGCCATTTATGTGACAAACGCTTCACCCGTCCTTATAACTTGAAATCCCATTTAAGAACACATACCGATGAACGTCCGTTCATTTGTAACGTATGCGGAAAAGCGTTCGCCAGACAACATGATCGTAAAAGGCACGAGGATTTACATACGGGCGAGAAGAAATTTCAATGTAAAGGTTTCTTGAAAGATGGTTCTCCTTATGGTTGTGGACGGAAGTTTGCTAGAGCTGATGCACTTCGAAGACATTTTCAAACTGAAGCTGGGAAGGAATGTATCAGACTTTTAGTTGAAGAAGATGAAAAAGACAAAGTTAAAGGTGGAGGGGCTTTATCAGGCGATGTTGATAATTCCGCTATAGGTATGGCCAATATTTTGGGTGCTGGCTCCCATGAATTGAAACAAGAAGAAACTGAATTTTTAAGTCCTACAAGTGCTCTATTAAGCAGTACAACCACAAGCACTCAGTCCATTCCCCAAGTTGCAATCTCGCCCCCAGATTAGGCTTAGAACACTCATTGTATTCTGGCTTATGCTATGACCATACGCCAGTTATTTTACATGTTCATGACAGTTAACGATTATTCTAAGTTTTCCTCCTTTCTATTATTTCTCCATTCAAGATATGGTTTGTTTTAACTATTATAGGACTCTTTAAGTATATGTATTATATAAATCTCGAGCGGTGACAACGCACGGGAATGTAAGTCCAAAATATTTTAAGCTGTTGTAATACTTATAAATATATTGGAAAATTAGTAGCACCAAACGAAAAAAAAAAAAAATTATGAAAGCTCGATCATTTCACCGATCATTTGCATGATTCATGCCTCTTTAAGCTAATTTCAAAATGTCATTGGAATATGAAGAGCAGATGATAGATAGGCTAGGTCGGCCGTCAAATACGGCTCCCAAACCTGATTCATCAGAAGAGAAGGAATTGCAAGGTTTGCTCGAACTGAAAGAGAGAATGATGGTCAAGCAAAATCAGGAGTACCTCGAGTTGTTATTTAAAGAAAATTCTAGCAGTCCAGTGAAGATTAAAAATGTTCAGATCACTAATTCCCAATCCTTCCGGGACAGCTTCTTGGCCGAGCAGTTCAAGCCATTGACTGCCAATAACATCTTCATATTGTCAGATTTTTTTTCTAAACTAGATGTTATCAACGAAAATTTCAAGAAATTGGGCGTTGTTGAAAACTCCCTTGTGTCAGTTCAGCAGCTCCCGAAGAATATTTGGAATAGAAGCAGCACCACCCCCGACGTGGTTCCAATATTCAATATTGTCCCCGTTAAAAAATTCTATGCCAAAACCGGTACTAACATTGGTAATGGTGAAGGTGATGGTTATATTCAATTTCAACTTCGAAACCTATTTGGGGGTGCCGAAAACTTAATTTTTGACGCAATTACTGGTACTAAGACTCAGTCTTCTTATCTTTTAAATTACAATCAACCTTTATTTAATAAGGCTAATTATATTTGGGAAAATATGGCTTATGTGAACACTAGAAAATTCGATTGGATTGGTTGTAACGTTAAAACCAGAGGTATCAGCAATAAAGTTTACACACAATTTTCTTCACCGATCAATCATGAACTTACTTTCGAAAATCAATGGAGAACCTTGATGAATTCAAACTCGATCTCTCTTGATGTAATCAATCAGCTGGGCGATGATATCAAATCCTCATTAATTTACACCTGGAAGTATGATACCAGAAACAACCCTCATTTACCTAGCCTGGGAAAGTTCCTTAGGCTTGGAATAGAATATAGTGGCTTATGGGCTTTTAATAGCTCCAATTATTTGAAATTGATATATGAGTCTCAATTCTCTCGAAAACTCAATAATAATAATTTCTTAATCTTCAGCAATAAGTCAGGTATTCTATGCCCACTTAACAAGGGAAGCACCAGTGTGCTAGATAGATTCTACATTGGAGGTCCTAATGATGTTAGATCGTTCTCAATCAACGGTTTAGGACCGAAAAGTTTCAATTCGTCAATTGGCGGTGACTATTTCATAAATGGAGGTGTTTCATTAATAACAAACATACCAAAATTTGAAGACTCCAATTTCAAGATTCATAATTTTTTCAATTTTGGTAAGCTATTACCATTGAATACTTCCAAATCACCTCAAGATTTATTGAAGGATTTGACTAAACAACACTCAATAAGTTATGGATTCGGCTTACTTTTCAATCATCCAGTTGCAAGATTTGAATTGAACTTCGTCTTGCCACTAGCAATTCACGATAGAGACTATACAAGAAAAGGAATACAATATGGGATTGGTGTATCATTCTTATAAATACGATTATTTAAATAGCATACATGTAAATACACGAACCGAGCTTAAGATTTAGACTTAGATATTTTCTTGATCCATTGATCATGTTCTTCGATAACTTTTGGTATTATCAAACTCTCAATCTCCACATTGTCGTTTACTTGAGTATCAGTTAAAGTGATCCAATCTTCTTTAAAGTCCGGGGTCACAAATACGACTTCTCTTTTTCTGGTTTGTAACAAGTTTCCAATGACCAATTGATGCTGGTATCTTTCCAATGCTGATTTGGCTTTCTTTATAAGGATAGAATTATCAGTTTCCAATTTAAAAGAAATGATCATGGCAGAAGGAGCCCAGTTATCGACCAACCTACTTAAAAACTTGGGAACTTGCTCCAAGTCGACAATTAACTTCCCACTAGCCTGACTTTGTATTTTATGCTGTGGCATTCTTGATTGTGGTAAGAAAAAGTCAGATACGGCGGCTGCAAGATAGAGCAATGCCTTGGATTCCATTTTTTGCAAGAGCTCAGAAATAAGTTTCAAAGTGTAAAGATATTGATTGACAGTGGTGAAAGGAATAAGGAGAAGGGATTTGGAATCTCTTGCTTTTGTATATTTACGGAGAACCACTAACATTTCGTCGGCAAAATCAGGATTGATTGCAACTTTATTATTTTCCTCTGTCATATAGTCCAAAAAGCAATTAGTAGTGTGACTGTAATGTCTAGAATAAGGCAACAAGCTGAATTCTCTGTGCAAGAAGATGACGGCATACTCATTTTCTAAAAAGTATTCGGCAGATGTTGCACCTCTCGTACCAGCGCTGAAATTATCAATGAATCTTACAGTGTTGTTTTCTAGAGGAACAGATGTACCACCTGAAGTCACCAACACCACTCTTTTTCCAGTGGTTTTAAGATGATAGTCCAAGAATTGATTCACCTCTTCTGATATTTCAGGTAAATAACTTGGAGGCTTATAAGTTTTGAAATACTTATCCTCGTCAGAGAGTTGAGCAGCGGGGAAATCAGGGATAGTCCGATCGATGGCACTGCCAGCCTCCGGGTTGGAGGTGTGGAATGACTTCTTTCGTTGTGAAGGTGTGCTCAGCATCTTTGGTGGGACAAAAGTGTTGGAAAAAAGTGAAAGAGTTAAATGGAGAATTGGTGTAATTCAAATTGATCGCGAGCTAACATTTTTTTCGTGGGGTTGGTGCAAACAAGCAACTACTAATTATTAAAAAATGGGGAATCCCGTTGTGTTCATAGACGTACGTTGATCTTTTATGAGTTCTTGCAGGATACTAACATGTCAGGTTGCAAGAGGTGGTATGTAATGTCTTTAATGAATCAATTGATGAAAAATACTAATACTTAGATGATCATTTAGGAAGAATAAAGATAGAGCTTTTTGCCGAAGACCTTCCCAAAACGTGTGAGAACTTTAGACAGTTCTGTACTGGAGAATACAAAGAAAATGGAAGACCCAAGGGGTACAAGGGAAGTCCATTTCATCGAGTAATCAAAGGATTTATGGTACAGGGTGGAGACTTTCTCAAAGGAAACGGCAGAGGAAGCAAGTGCATATACGGTGGAACTTCATTCAATGATGAAGGATTCCCATTCGATCGTGCGTATTCAATGGTGTATTTAAATGGATGTGTGATACTAACTAATTTAGACAACAAATACTCTGTGTCAATGGCCAATTCAGGACCTAATACAAATGGCTGCCAATTCTTTATATGTTGCAGTGAAGCTCCCCACTTGGACGGTAAGCATGTTGTTTTTGGCAGAGTCGTTGAAGGTATGGGAATAGTCGACGAAATAGAGGGCACTAAAGTCGATTCCGACAGCAAACCATCTCAGCGAATCCTGATTGTCGAGTGTGGTGAAATGTGACAGAAAAGGATAATTTGAATAGCATATGCAGAACTACAATTGCAAACGCCGGTATACCTAATATAATGTCTAGTTATATATACACTATATCTGTTGATATATAAGCCAATTTGTGAGTGGTGGGACTAATGCTGTAAGAACCCAACAATTATACTTAAATAACCGTTCTCTTCGAAGAACAATGCATACTTATAATAAGTGACCGTTTTTATGAGAGCAAAGGCTTATTTGTACCCTCTTCAATGATTATAGAGAAGTAGCTCCATGGTTATCGTCAAATCAAGCTGGATTAAAGAGCGAACTATGGGGAACACAAAATTTCGATAGATAAGAAGAATAGTGAGAAAATCTCAATTGAAAAACTGCTTAACTTTTGTCATCAATATCAAATCGGACTCAAAGTTTTCCGCACCAAGGTATCAGCATCATTAGCATCTGGAACTGATCATGTCGGCTGATTTCTGGAGCCTGTCACAGCGGAACAGGTGGCAACTTACAAGGCAGTCATTACTTGAGTCCAGAAGAAAGCTACTTATTCTAGAGAAAAAAATGATTCAGAATGGCCTAATCAAAGACTACCCCAACATCACTTACGATTACAACATGAGAATCTATCTACATACACGTACGTCCTATAATATTGCATTCTTGTCAATTTACTTACTAACATCACAGTTCTCGTCAAATTAGGAAGAAGACTAAACGTCAGGCAAATTGCATTGGCCACTGCAGAGATATATTTAACTCGTTTTCTAACAAGGGTTCTGTTAAAAGAGATCAATGTGTACTTGTTGGTGACCACATGCGTGTATGTTGCGTGTAAGATCGAAGAGTGTCCTCAACACATCAGACTAATAACTTCCGAAGCAAGAAATTTATGGCCCGAGTATATTCCTCACGACATCACCAAATTAGCAGAGTTTGAATTTTACTTGATTGAAGAAATGGATTCATTCTTGTTCCTTCATCATCCCTACAGGTCCTTATTACAGATAAGGGATTTCCTCAAAGAGCACGAAGAGCAGTACAGGTTCACTTTGAGTACTGATGAACTCCAAAATTGCTGGTCGCTTATCAATGACAGTTATCTCACGGACCTTCATCTACTCTTCCCTCCACACATCATCGCAATAACTTCAATCTATATAACAGTTGTTCTAAAAAAGAACTTGACGTCATTCCGTGTGGGACCAACCTCGACAGACTCGTCTAGAGAAGCCCGAAGATTGCTGGTGACCCAACTGCAATCTGGAACTACGGCTCCGGTAAGTGTTAATCCTGCAGGTCTTGACCCATCTGGAGCATTAGCAGGACAACACCATAGTGGAGATCAAAACACCATGCAAATCGAAGATTTAATGGCTATGGCCAATACAAATAATGATAACGGCACCAATGGCACCTCAGTTGATGCCACTTCGAAAGGGGACACTGACATTGACCCTAGTCATTTCCAAAATATCAAACTAGATGAAGACACCATCAAGATCAACCAATTCATGAACTTTCTAAGTCACCTGCATGTCAACCTCGACGAAGTGGTGGAGTCAATGCATGACATTTTCAACTTGTATGTTGTTTGGAATCGCTACAATGAGAACAACGTGCGGAAAGCTCTCCAATACATGTTGTTGAATCGGTGAACGTCAAGCCCGACTCATCACCAAGTCAACAATCACAATTTTTCCAAATTCCAATATGGTTGAAATGGAAAACTCCGAGGTTAAACTTAGTCTCAAACAATAATGAGCCCATGCGATGTCTGCATATAACCTTACCAATAAAGGTAATGTGACCGCGATCCTTGATTCTAGCAATGTCAATACCCCTGATCATAAAAGGTTCAATAGTCACTTACTGAATGATCACATACGAAATAAAGATCTTAGATTACTTAATATAAAACGACTTGTGTTGAAATTCGCAGCAAGAACATAACCATAATTTTCAGTGAAGGAAAAAAGGAAAAAAGACGAGATTTTTACTTAATTAAGAACACAAAGCGAGCCCAACGAACAAATTTTCAAACAGGAAGTTTTCAACTTGTCACGTAGTTTTTTTTTTGAAAAAAATTAATAGGCAATAAAATAACATCATATTGATCCTTTGTTATAAGTAGTCCTATACTTAAACATATTCCACCACGTTCGTTATAACCACAGCTAATTTATTCTTTCATATCATAAAGTTTTAGTTCAATATGGCAGCGGTCACTGAACCTCATGTTTCGACTGCGTCTTCATTTACAGCTGGTCCCAATGCATTTTCGTCTTCTTTACCTCAGAAGCTTCCTCAAGTCAAAAATAGACAAGACATGAAATCAGAATCCACTTTCAAAAATACCGGAGAATTTAATGATCATCAACAATCAAATCAGTCGAATCAACCAGACTCAGATTCCGCATCAAAATTAACCCATGATGTTAAGCTTGATCCAACACATTTAAAATACACCTCAAAAGCTGATAATTACGATGACTCGTTCTTAGCATCCATTGAAAGAAATCAAATCGCCATTACTAGGTCCCTATTAATCTGCCTTTATTTATTTCATGTCTTATACCCTTCAGTTATTCCTTACACGTCAAAATTTATCCATTTACAATACAGAATCGGGACTTCAGACACCGGCGAAGGGTTATACGACATCGGTAAAGATGATGCATTTTATGTGTTAAATTGTATCATTACCTTGACTTTCCTCAGATCTATTCTTATGAGATGGGTGCTTATGCCTTTTGCTGAAAACTACTGCAACATAAAATCCGAAAGAACTAAGCTCAGATTCGCTGAACAAGGCTGGACAGTCATTTACAGTGCTTTTTCATTTACTTTTGGCTTTGTATTATATTGGAAGTCTCCATATAAAGCGAATATCGATTACCTTTATTTAAATTGGCCTCATGATCAACTCACCTCCTCATTTAAAAAGTATTATCTTATCTCAATTGGATTTTGGTTCCATGAAATTTTTGTTTTGAACATCGAAAAGAAGAGAAAAGACTACCATCAAATGTTCAGTCATCATATCATTACTTGCCTTTTAACAGTTGGTTCTTATTACTATTATTTCACAAGGATTGGTCACTTGATTTTAATGATCATGGATAATGTTGATATTATTCTTTCTAGTTCCAAAATGTTAAAGTATGCCGGTGGAACTACAATATGTGACATAATGTTCGGTTTATTCTTCGTTGCATGGATTGCATTGAGACATGGGGTCTACAATTATTTATTCTACCACGCTTGGTCCAAAGCATCTACTTTGATGGCAGATGGTCAATGTGTGTCGGGATTAGCCGGATTGGCTCAAAAGAGATGTTGGACCCCAACTGTTATTAATTGTTTCCTCGGCCTACTTGGAGGCTTACAAATTATTATTATAATTTGGCTTTATTTCATAGGGAAAGTGGCTTATAGAGTGGTTACGGGAACTGGTGCTGACGATGTTCGTAGTGATGATGAAGACTCTGATAATGAAGATAACTAAAATATGACAAATTCTTCAATTTGCGCATAATAGATCTTAGTTGCTTAGTCAACTACGTAATACAATTAATAACTCAATTTTGATTCTTAAAGACATCTGTAATTCTATATAGTTTAATCTTTGACGATACTGCACTCATGGAAAGTCTAAGAGACTATGCTGATGGGGAAGATAAACTGACATATAAACATAAAACCATAACGAATACACCCCAAACCACCAACACCATAGAAAGGGTCTTGAATATTTTCTCAAGCAGAGACATATCGTCAGATTCACTTCCGATTAATTTATAACCGAACAATCCGGGCAAAATAAATGAGATAGCTGTGGAGCCCGTGGCCCCGACCACAGCTAAGATTAATGCAAATGAGTGAACAGTGACTGCCAAGTAATACCCTAACAATAGTAAGCCAGATGTTATTACATAGAAGGTGGTGTCAGAAAAGGGAATTTCAAAGGGTTGATTTCTAACAGACTGTGAGTGTGGAGTTTGACTTAAAAGAGCAGTCGATTCACTGACAGATTGATGATGATTTTTGAAATAATTATCATTAATCCAGTAGTATATGTTATTGACGGAGATTCTAGCAGGGTGAATCATCAATGGGAATGAGAATATGACCATGAATACGATGGCCATTCTGCCCAAAGTAGTAGTCCAGCCCGAAGGGTACAGTAAAATCACATTACCCGTAACTTTATCACCGAAGGTTAAATAACCAGCCAATCCAACGATAATGAAAAGAATGGCAGACACGAGAACTGCAAAATTGACCAACTTTGTTAATCCGATTAAAGAGCGGTCCTTGGCCTCGTTGATTACAGAGAACATATTTTGATGACCGGTGAAGGCAAACACAATGATAGAGAATGTGCCGAATACCCCCCATATATCTGGTGGGCCAACAGTTATATCACCTCTGAGATCCGATGGGACATCACCGATAAAGAAATGAGAGATCACAAGTAATGATAAATAAGCAATGGCCACAAGTCCCAAAATCGAAGTGTACTTGAGCGAGTCCAAGTTCTTCAAGAAGGACAATGGAACACAAATGACAGCAGATGCAAGGGTCCAGAAGATTTTGTAGTGTTCAGGGCTAATGAACGAGAGGCGAGGTGCAAAAGTAGGAGTAAGATCACCAATAAGAACTAAATAAGATATGGCGCAACCGAAACACTGAACGGCAATTGCGAGATCGAAAACAACAGACAATGCAGGGAAAGTGATGGAACAAAGATTAAAAAATGTGGCATTCCCAGAGGGGACATATCTGGAAACGTATGCTTGTAAGAACAACCCATATCCTGAAGTAGCAGCTGCTATCAATACAATCACCACCCCCATAACGAATCCATCGGTGGAAAATGCAAGTGGCATGGACAAAAGCCCAGCACCAATAATTGTCTTCACCAAGCTCACGGATGAAGATGCGAATGAAGCTCCTGTCTCAAGTGAAGGCATGGTTGAAGTTCCTAAGAAGAAAGAAAAAGTGGTTATAAATTGAGATACGCCAACTTCGATATCGCCGGCGCACGAGCTGCTTGAAATCCACTTGAAATGGCTGCGCGCGCGATGTTTATTTGTTTTGGCCCAGTTTGGGTGATGGAATGTGCAATACGTCTTACACTTTTTTTGGCAAAAATAGTCATTTACAAACTTTAGCATTACAGTTGTGTGTCAAGAGAACATATTGCTGAAATCCTCAGATATTCACACAAACTTCTACTTTCTGTTCGCTCATACACTAATTCTGAGGAATTTAATTCGGTATTTATTCAGCATTGATTCAGCACTGATTTCGCATTGATTGCACCACTTGTTGTGACTATAGCGTGATGAACATCGCCACATCCCAGGCGTCTAGAGAATCCTCCATATCTGTGGCCGTCCGAGTCCGTCCATTCACGGGAAATGAGGAGAACAAACTTCTAAAGCAAGAAGAAGATCCATTTTTTGTAAGTGATGGATCATTCTCCTCAAATGGCTCGAATGACCGTCAACAACCCAAAAGATCAGTGATAATGCCAAAGGGAATAAGGAAAATAGTCAACGTTGTGGATGACAAAATGCTTATTTTCGATCCCCCTGAAACTAACCCATTGACTAAAATGCAAACAAATGCTTTCCCGAATACCAAACCGAACTCTAGACTTAGAGAGTATAGATTCGTATTCGATAAATTGTTTGACATGCTGGCTTCTCAAGAGGATATCTATGGATCTACTACTCGTCCACTTCTAGAAAGTATTCTAGACGGTTTCAATGCCACTGTTTTCGCCTACGGTGCCACTGGCTGTGGTAAAACGCATACTATTCTGGGGTCCCCTCAAGATCCTGGTGTCATATTTTTAACAATGAGGGAATTGTTTCAGAGAATAGATGACTTGTCGGATAAGAAAGTTTTTGACGTCAGTTTATCCTTCTTAGAGATCTACAATGAGACTATTCGTGATTTGTTGAATCCCGAAACTAATTTCAAAAAATTGATCTTGCGTGAAGATGCCAATAAAAAGATTTCTGTGGTGAACTTGCTGTCCCATAAACCCAAAAATGTCGAAGATGTCATGGAATTGATAATGATAGGTAACAAAAATAGAACTAGCTCTCCAACTGAAGCTAACGCAACTTCTTCCAGGTCTCATGCTGTTTTGCAAATAAATGTTGTACAGAGAAATCGAACCGCTGAACTAAGTGAGGAGCACACGTTTGCAACTTTGTCTATTATTGACTTGGCAGGAAGCGAAAGAGCAGCTGCCACTAAAAATAGAGGTGCCAGATTGAACGAAGGTGCAAACATCAATAAATCACTTTTGGCATTGGGAAATTGCATCAACGCTTTATGTGATCCTCGAAGAAGAAATCATATCCCTTATCGGGACTCTAAGCTCACTAGATTGCTCAAGTTTTCCTTGGGTGGGAACTGCAAAACTGTGATGATAGTATGTATATCACCCCTGTCTCAACATTATGATGAAACGTTGAACACCCTCAAATATGCTGACAGGGCCAAAGAAATCAAAACCAAGCTAGTTAGAAACCAGCATAACTTAGATAGACATGTTGGCTCCTACTTGAAGATGATTACTGAACAAAAACAAGAAATTGCTGAGCTCAGAGCCAGAGAACAGAAGGTCATCGACAGTGTCATTCTGAAACAGAATCGAATTCAAGCAAAGTGTTCACAAGAAATAATAAATGCAATTTCAGGCATTCAAAAGTCAATTGGAGAGCACCAACAAGACTCATGGAAGAAATGTTACTTATTAGCCAAGAGGAAAGTATTGTTCACTCAACAGTCTAAAATTGTTCTCTTATCTACGAATTTAAAAAAATTGGCTGAGAACACTCAAACTAATAGGTTGATCAATTTTAAGGATCTTTTGCATCAAACCCATCAATTTGGAACCAAAATTGAACAGCAGATTGCCTACTTGGAGAAACAATATGACGCACCCTCTCATGTTGATAGTATATTTAACTACTCCATCAGCTATACATTAAAAAAGCTTAAGGAATTAGAAGGATGGTCCGAATCATATACATCAATCTTCGAGCGTTTAGTCAAATCAGTGAAACATGAACACCTCAATGAAATCTTGACCAATTCTTCCGTCTTGTTTGAGTACCTTTTGTCTGAGATTCAACAATTTGAGTTTCTCCCTGAAGCTATTGCCAATTTTTTGTCAATTGCATCATGTCTGCAAGAAGATGGGCTTATTGAACGAATCACCATCGGCATTGATAACATGATAGCTATTCTAGAACATATGAACAATAGTGACTTCGACCTGATCATTGAAAATTGCACATCGACATATTTCCAGCAGCAATTCCAAGAATCGAATTCTGCCAAACCCAATGAGATGGATTTATCTAGGAACGAATTATCCAATATAACGCAGAACTTTAACAATTCGTTAATACCCAAGTTGGAAAAATCAACCAAGACAAAACGTGGTTCTACCTCGCCATTGAAAGCATCCCCGCCCAGAAATATTAAGAAGACCATAACTAAAAAATCGTCTTCAGCAAAACTGTCCCCGACACGAATCAATAAGTTCAATAAAAAGGTTCGTTGGGATACCCCAAACATTGATGCTAGCATTGCTGATAGTGACATCAGCATGGATGATTCTATTTCACAACTCCACAGTAGTAGTGGCATGTCACCGGTAACAAACATAATCGATAAGGCAGATATTACTGATGATTTGGACCTCAACTTCGATCCTACGCTAGATTCGCCTCCAGCTTCTAAGCTTCTTGAAAATAGAAGAAATGGCAAAATCCTAGAGGACTTGAGGTCTCAAAATGGTGATAAAACTGCAACTTCCAAGATCAAGTCACTAACAAGCAAAAAGTTGCCAACCAGTCAAGACATCGAATCAGAAGCTGCGCTCAAACTACCGCTCCTCAATACACTGGCTAGCACCAAGATAGTGTCTGACAAGGCTTATGTGAATAACCTACCAAATCTCAACACTTTGCATCTTCCAGGTGAATCGGAGTTATCATCCAATACGTTGAACGTCACTCAAGGAGTACCAACACAGCAGCATGGCGACGTCAAGGAATGAAGTCGTCGTCTGAATTGCATTCGATTCTCATATACTTCATATCGCTTACAATTTGTAAGCTTCCACTTTAATTCTATTTGAGTTCAGTCTTTTTAGAACTTTGTGTACTGCTATTAATATTTTCATACTAGGTGCGCAAGTGAAATTTTGCAGCAATTACACAATTAAAGTACGTCATATATTTAGAAATTCAAACTTAACTACTTATTAATTTCCATTATTCATCATACAAATACGTTGATTAGTATCTGTCACCGCCTCTGCCGTAGCCTTCACCGCCTCTGCCGTAGCCTTCACCGCCTCTGCCGTAGCCTTCACCGCCTCTGCCGTAGCCTTCACCGCCTCTGCCGTAGCCTTCACCGCCTCTGCCGTAGCCTTCACCGCCTCTGCCGTAATCATCACCGCCTCTACCGTAGCCTTCACCGCCAAAGCCACCTTGGCCGCCGTGGTGTCCACCATGGTGGCCGCCTTCTCTACCACCAAATTCTTCTCTACCACCGAAACCACCTTCTTGTCTACCACCGAAACCACCTTCTTGTCTACCACCGAAGCCACCTTCTTGTCTACCACCGAAGCCACCTTCGTGTCTGCCTCCGTGGCCACCTTCTTGTCTGCCACCAAATCCGCCTTCTTGTCTACCACCGTAGCCACCTTGGCCACCTTGGTTACCACCGTAACTTTGGTGTGATTGTTGAGAGTCTTCCTTTCTTTCGTGTTCCTTGTATTTGTCTTCGGCAAAAGAACCGGCAACTGCACCGGCAATTGAACCTAAGAAACCGTGGCCAGCCTTATGACCACCGACTCCACCAACGGCAGCACCACCAAGGGCACCCATGATACCTCTGTCGCCAGATTCGCCACCTTGTTGGTTTTGGTTGGATTGGTTGGCATTGTAATTACCTTGTTCACCTGAGGAGTAAAATTCGTTAGCAGACATCTTATATATTATTTCAATTGATCAATTGACTGAAGAAGAAAATAGTAAGCCAGTTAATTAGGGATTCCCATGTATTTATATACTTTGTCCATTCTCCCTTACTGGGTACTTGTCATCAAAATTTCCATGTCTGCATATAGATGTACTGATAAAAGAGGTGTTTACAATTCAATAATTGTATGTGATTTACCATAAAACGTGAAATTCCTAGCAATAACAAAGCTAAACATACCCTCACTAAATCACAAAAGTTCTATGCATGGGTGTCCTGGGTGTGTGCACGCGGCTATTGTGCAGGAGGACTACATAAGTTTCAATTTGAATGCCGAAATTAACCTGTTGTACCAGGATTTTAAGTTAGCATTAATTTTCAGGCTGTAACAGATGTTTTTTCATGACTTGTTCAAGTAGGTCCGGATAAAATACTAAATGTCAAGTGGGTAAAACCTGGCAATTGAGACGCATGGCTTAGCCGGTTTTATTGAGGTGTTTCACTATCACAGCTCAGTCCTAGCATCATGGATGTTGTTCTCCCATCATGGCGTGAGCATTTTACATGGACGACTGTTTTGTACCTTTGGTGTGGTAAAGATGTTGATGTAATAGCACATTGGAGTCGTGCACTGGCAAATCTATCTAAGCGTGGGGTCATACGCTCATCCTATACGAGCCTCAAACCCTAGAAATAAATGAAAAAATAGAAACTATGTATTTATTAATATCCCAATTTATGTAATTTTTAAAACTTTTGATTTACCAGTTGTGGAATCTGTATAATTGACGATAATTGTGTAAAAGTCGATTACATAATAACACAATCTTTTTCTTGAGCCTCTTGTTGAGCTGCATTGAGTACCCCATTTTGAGGAGTTGGAATTCTCTTCTTACTTATTTTCTTTTGTAATTTAGCAGCCAATTCTCTATTGGTGAGCCTATTCAAGCATTTTTCATCTCCATTTTCTGCTCCTTTTTGATACCACGATTGTGCTTCTTTGGGATCTCTTACGCAGCCAATTCCTTTATCGTAAAAATTCGCCAATGCAAATTGAGCTTTTGGCAATCCACATAATGCAGATCTTTTAGCCCATTCAAATGCTTCATTTTCATCTTTGGGTAAATGAGGCTCATTACCGACCAAATACCATGCACACATTGATAACATTGATTCAGGATCTCCTCCAAGTGCCGCCTGTGTGTAATAGTGAATGGATAAATTAGAATCTTGTGGGACAATATCTCCAAGTTCGTAGCATTTACCCAATACTGCCGCACTCTTGGTGTGACCCAATGCTGCAGCCTGTGAATATAATTCCAATGCGTATTTTCGATCAGCAATAACAATATCTTCGAAACCATGCTCGTAAATCTTTCCTAACTCGTATGGTGCAGCAGCTATCAATTCATTAGCCACATTAGCAGCTCTAGTTAGCCATTTTATACCCATTTTTTTAGTATTGATGTTACTTGATAAACCCATTCTTCCGAAAAATGAATAAACTCCCAATTTGTACATAGATGCTGGATGGTTTTTGGATGCTGCAATCTTCAAAAATTCAACGGCTTTCCTAGCATCACGGCCAGTTCCCAACCCTTCTTCGTAACAATAAGATGTTCTATAAGCACTTTCAGTATGGCCATGCTTAGCTGCAGCTTGAAAAAGAGCAAATGCTTCCCTATTATCAACCTTACCCAATGCACCAGAACTATAAGCATCACCTAATAAATATTGGGCTTCGACGTATCCTTTATCTGACAATTTTTTCAAATAGTGAATAGCTTCTTTCAAGAGTGCTCTCTTTAAACGTAATTCATCAATGTCTCCACCTTCGGTAACATGATCTAAATCAAAAGAAGAGTTTGATTTGTTCCGATGATGTCTTTTATTGACCGACAAGGTTGAGCCATTGTTGTTGAAAGAGGCTTTCCTTGGTGAATCCGTTGGTGTATTGAGAGCAGTTCCACCGGGACTGGAACCATTAGAATTGGGCCCATGCAACATTAAAGCAGTTTGTAACATGTACTGTGCGTATTCAAAAAGCACAGAAGGATCATTGGACTTCTTGGCATTCTTCCTGTATAAGTCAATAGTTTTAATTCTTGGAAGAAGATGGGAAGAATTATCGCCAAGGTACTGTTGAATCACATTTTGGCTAAAGTCGACCATACTCCCATTGTCAGCTCTGTCGTAAACGAAAGATGAAGTCGATGACACAGATCTGTTATGGGCACCTAGAGAAACAGGTGGAGGTATCATACTTCCCGGACCGTTCATGTTATCTTCAGATCTAGATAATTGTTGACCCAAGGACGACTGATGAGGTGGTAATGCCAAGTTCGTGACGGAAGATGTTGCTGATATTGGGATCGAATGAGGAGAGGTCACATTTGTGTCTTTATTGTTATTGAAGACCGGGGGTGGAGTTGACGAGTCATAAACTGGGTAAGGAGCAGAAGCCGAGGCATTCGACTGATATGGCTTGATATCAGGGTTGTTATGTAAGAAGTGTTGAACGGACGCGTTTTGCGGGTGTTGGGGCGGGAACGAAGCATCAGCTTCAATAGGATTTAAGTTCACCAGCTCCAATGGTCGAGGTGAAGCGATAGGAGCAGCAATTGGGGATGCAACTGGAGATTTACCGGAAGCGGCCGGTGATCTTAGAGATAAGTTGGTACTGCTGGCACTTTTGTGAATGCCTAGGCTTTGGTTCGAGCCGTTGTGAGACAAAGGGCGATGGGGAGGAGCCATGTGAGAGGAATTGTGGATAGACTCGTAAGAATCATTATTGTGTTGAAACTGATTTACTTGGTCCAAAGGAGAGTGATATGGGGTAGAGCCATTTGTGGGAGCTTGACCCAAAGGAGGAACTTGCGGGGAGTCCGAGTTTTGACGAGGGCTTTGCAGTAAGTCGTCCACTGGATATGGGGCTTGATTATTAGGACTTCTTTGACGATATGGGTGGGCGGTACTCATATTACTAACGAAATGAAGTCTTTTTTTTCTTTCTTCCACAATGATCCGTAAAGATTTGGATGATTACCACAGTATCAAGAGATGAACACAATAAATAATGTATTGAATAATCGTAAACCTCCGGAAAAGACTATATGGTAACGTGTTGTAATTTGATGAAAGAGGGAGCTGCGCTTCGATTTATTACAATTAATTGAGCGCACCACAGAAAAATTACCAAAAAAATTAATGCTAAAAAAAAAATAAACACAAACAAAGGACTGCCCCCATTGAATCAAGCACCAACTTAATATTAGTTTAGTACGATAAAGTTGAAAACCGCAATGCTGGCAAAAAAATATGTAATTAGCAGTTTTCTTGATATTGTAGAAATTGTTCGCTGGCACTTAAATTCGTTGCTACCAGCTATGAATTTGTAAGCTTCACAATACCCTTCGATGGCTGGACGCCAAAAGAACCATGTTATAACAGGTTAGGGCCCATATGCAGCGAATTCGTATACCCGCATTTCGCCCAATAAATATTTCGGCTTTCGCGTTAACGTCATTCCGAATCGCGATGTGTTTGAGCCATGATGTTTGAAACAAGCTGAAACAGGAATGAATGCTGGGTGTAAACCTGGCTTATATGGCCACCCATCAACTTGTGGATTTTAAGTGAAATTATTTTTCTCTAGAATGTCTCGCGTGTCTTGAAGATCACTAATATAAAGGCGTTCTCTTCGCTATTGTTCAAACACACCCACTTATTGTTTGAATGCCATGCAGGTAATATATCTACTGGTTTCTTGTTCCTTCATCTGTTTTGTAGATAAATGATACGCGCTCATATTTTGGACAACTCGATTATTGGACTCAGTAGTGCTAGGGCAAAATTGTTGGCTGCAAAGGAGTTGAGAGTTTAAGCTTTGCTTTATGACGATCTGGGTGCCTGAACGGTTTCATGTATCCAACTAGCAGCATGAATTGACGGTATGCTACACTTCCTTCTTTTTTCGCACCACGATTTGTACTTCGTGCTTCCTCATACCTCAATCAAGATGTGGGTCTGATCCGGATGAGTTTTACCTTGCAAAGTACTTGATTCTATCTTTCATTGGCAAGTTTCTCCTGGATGACTCTTCGGTCGAAAACGCACGGTATAAAAAGATTTAGTCATGGCTATATTCACGGTTACTTAGTCAGCATAACCTTATACTTGGATCTTGTAATGTCATACAAAACTGGCCCTTTACAGATCTATAGATGTTACCGATGCAAATTTATTTAGTAATACAGTTAAACACTTCTCAATACATAAGGTAGGCAGCTAATGATGCAACCACTAGAACACCCGCAAGTGTGATCTTATGTAGTCCATAAGATTTCACCGGACTATCATCTTCAACTAGTAATCTAGCCCTATCTTCTGGGTCTAATAGCTCGAGATTTTTCTTAAAATCAATGGGTTGTTCCTCACTTTCTTGTTCCACGTTTTTACTGGACTCCAAGTATTCCTGTTCGGCCTTTTTAATGTCTCTAGCATTTTGTTCCACTAAATCCGGAAAAATCTTTCGGAACCTTTGATTCTCGTTCATGTTCCATGCTTTGCTGTCTTTCGCTAATCTTCTTTTGACGCCATCGCTAGTTTTGATTGATCCAGTGGTGCTCTCATCTCCTGTCATGAAACTCAACAATCCAGTCAATATAGTAGATACACTCCAAGCAGGGTTCCAAGTATCTGGATGATAGTCACTCATACTTAAACATAATCGGGTATTGCAGGAGAACCTACCATTTGGAGTAATCATGGAAATAGATGGTGGCTTAAATGGATACTCCAGAGGAAATCTCAAAACTCCGTGATATTGACCACCTTCAAATGGGGTAGTTGATGGGCCTGTGATGATATAATGCCATTCTAAAATATTTTCATCGTTAGGCTTTGCGCTTATGAATGGAGGTGGGTTTGCCTCTATGGTTTTGTATTCTTTAGCCAACCTCTTCTGAGCTTGTCTACTAGCCATCTTATCGTTTGTCTTCTGGGGGTATTATGGGTGATGAAAAAGAATGATTTTGAAAATGCTGTTATCTCAACAAAAAAGTTATGTTGTGCTCGCGCACGATTTTAATCTCAATATATTTATTTATTGTTGGCCTACTGCTAAAATCATACTGCAAGGAGCTAAATAAAGATCATTTTCTTGTTTAAGTTTACCGGCCTTGAAATCTTCAACCACGGCCTTTGGCATGTGGTTGGTAAGGAGAGGGCCACCCATCCATACCCAAGATCTAAATTCTCTGGCACTAGATACGTTCTTGAGATTGGCCAACTCCGCAAAAGTATGATTTAACGCATCAACTTTCAATCCCCCCATATGTGCGACTGCTTCAGTTGGGCTATTTTGTGGTCTTTCGACATCTTCGTTGTAAAAATCTAAGATCAAAAGCCATCCGCCCGGTTTTAAGAAAGTAGCTAATTTGGCCGTAATTGCTTCATAGTTATTAAAGTGATGATAAGACATGGTGCATGTGATCACATCGGCGTTGCCCAAAATCTTGATCATTTCATCGTTTTTAGATTCATCCAAGATATCATAGATACATGATTTCATTGAAATACTGTGGTCTTCTGATGGGATTAGCTTTTCTGCCCTCTCAATGAACAACTTCGAGAAATCTTGGTTTATGTCAACGCCAATAACTTCAGTTTTCTCCGTTTTGCTGCTAAGGTATGGTAATAACTTTTCAGTAACAATACCGGTGCCACAAGCGAAATCAATTAATTTTATCCCTGGCTTGAATACGGAATTCGGAAACTGGCTCGAAAACGTGTTAGGATTGGGCAATGTCTCCAATGAATACCCACATAACTCCTTGCTTGGATCTCCGAGGATGTTCTCAGTGTCTTGAAGAGTCTTTCTTTTAGCCTGAGGGTCAAATTCAAGGAGGGTCTTTGCCATCAAAATGCTGAGAATTCGATTACTAATTCTACTATCATATTCAGACACAATTGAGGTGTTGAACAGCTTTAAATTGGCTTCTATTGATGATTGATGTGACGATTTGACTGTCATTTCTTCTGTAATATGTAGTCAGGAATTTGGTAAAAATTGTCGAGGGATACTTTTTTGCGTTAGTTACCCCATTAGGAATCTGGAGTCCCCTGATAGTCGTATTTTCCAAACCATGTACCTTGTTTGCAAATGATCGCGTACATCACTCCCCTTTAGTTGGTATCAGAAGTAGATGGCTTCGATTTAAGTCAGTACCAACTGGTTATTTTTTTGTAATATTTGAGCAACGCAAGCTCCGCTGCTGTACTTAAAAGTTTACTGATAAGCATAGATATAAACATTAAGTCTAATAAGACTAGGCTGATAATACGTTGGTTGCAGCTGTTGCTATCAGTAATTTCACGAGAAAATTTTGCTTTTTTTATGTTCTGTCGGCTTCCCTTTTGAAAGTGTTTACCAAAAGCGGCCATAAAAGGCTGGAGGTCCCCGACGATTTCAGTTGTGTAGCATACATGAACTCGGATTTTCGGTCCTAATCCGGTAACCTCCGAACGAAGGTCGCAGATAATGCAACATTTGAACCTAAAATTGGCTTGATTTTATTATCAGAACTCTGACACATACTAAAAAGGTAGATTTTGGGAGGTGACAGGTCTGGAACCGATGATGGCTTCTGTTGTGGTTTACCAAAAGCAACGGTTTTTTCCTTGGGATCATGCTGAATGCTGTGAGCTTCCTTAATTTTTTTTACAATCTGATAAACCAGTGCGAGCCTTATCAATAACTGCAAATTTGAGGCTTGGTCACATTTTCTGAGTATTATATAAGGAGAGGATCCCATATCATTTGGTTGGTGTCTAGTCTGATCAACGATCTTTCGATTGTATTTCAAACACTTATAATTTTCTTACTTCAAATAATATCTCACTTCAAATAATATCTTACTGCAAATATGTCTGCTGCTGCTGTTATGGAGACCATTAAACTTGGTCGTGCTGATAAGGGTTACAACGAAGACGCTTACGAGAAGAACTTTAAATCCCTTTACGAATCAGTCTTACATGAAGTCCCATCTGATATTCCAATCTCTTCAGTCAAATTCGACCCTTTCAAACATTTGAGCATCTTCGCCGAAGGCCAAGAAGTCCTCGATAAATACAATTCAACTAAAAGAGTTACAATGGAAGAATTAAGAATCTCGAGCGATAAGCAAATTAGTCCCATTGGCGTTACCAATCCATTTCCGTTATTCACATCTGAGGCAATCGAAATCATGAAAAAAGAAGTCTTGAATAAAGAAATTTTCTTGAAATATGCTAGGGTCTGCTTTAACTCCACGTCAGGCTTGGACGCTAATCTCAGAGGTTACGCAATCGATAACGGTAAAATAATGACCCCCTTTACTTATGAAGCTTGGACCCATCCTAAAACCATGGAATTGGTTAGCAAAATGGCGGGAGTTGAACTTGAAGTGGCTGTTCCCTATGAAATTGGACATCTCAATATTGGCCTTAAGTCTGAACAACAAGCCTATGAGGAAAGAATTTCAGCCGCTAGACAAAAGGCTCTAGGAGGTGAGGATGACGGATCTGACATGCCTGCTATTGTTGGCTGGCACCGTGATAGTTTCCCCATGGTTTGTGTTCTTATGTTATCAGATACTTCTACTATGATTGGTGGTGAAACAACTTTGAGAATGGGACCAGATGCAAATGGTGAAGAAAAGTGTATGGCAGTGGCAGGTCCACAGCTAGGACACGCCTGCATGCTTCAGGGTCGTATGATCCAACATATTGCACCATCGCCAGTTGGTGCAAGTGAAAGAATAACTATGGTTACCTCTTATAGACCCAAGAACCCTTTGACTTCGTACTCCACCAGCTTGGCTACAGTCAAGCCGGAAATTAACTTTGGCTCAAGATTTAATGATTACTATCCAGAGTGGATCGAGTACAGAAGTGAAGTCATAAAGACTAGGTTAGATGACCTTAACAAGATTGTCAAGTCTCAAAGAAACAAGAGATCTTTTGACAAAGAAGCATCCATGAACTACTTGAAAGATATCAGTGATTACTTATCTGATACTTTCAAGCAAATGGAAGTGACTGATGAAGAATGGGAGCAAATTATTTCCTCTTAAACGACTTTATGTCCGAACACTTCTGGTAAGTGTTCGTTTTGCGATTTCCTCTACAGATGATATATGCTATAGTGCTTTGGTGCCTCAATTTAATGTATTCGGATGTTTCCCTCAACTTTATTTGTAGTCTCTGTAAGCTGATTATCAATAAAGCTGGACAATTTCAATCAAGGAAACATGACTTCAATAAGTAGAGTATGCGAGGAAGGAAAGCAAAAAATTCATAAATATGTAGTGAGGTCATATTTCGAAGTAATGTAAGTAATTTAGAATAAAAATATGACAATTGAATAAAAAAATATATATAATGATCTTCTATTATTAAGCCTTAAGCGATATTTTACTTGCAGGCATCACTGGGGAAGTGAACTAGAGTTGATAGATTACGTTAGTCAAGGACAAGTCAAGTTAGTCAAAGCTCGTGGAATAAATCAATTTTTTGGAAGATAAGAAAGGACTGATACGGTTGAAATTTTGAGCGTATAAAGAAATGAAGAATTATGAAAGATTAGAAGAGAAATTAATAAACGAAGTCAGTCTTATTGACAACACAATTTGGCGAAAAAGCCCTTGCTCTCATTTTCATCAGACAATTGTTGGTTGTGCTGTTGCTGAGGAGGTTGTTGAGAATGCTGATTATATTGTTGATTTTGTAATTCGTACTGGTTGGCTCTGTTCATTTGGATATTGTCGTAATTCTTTGTTTGCGGTTGGTTTCTGAGAGATGGTTGATTGCCCAAAGCGTCATTATTATTGAGAGTTTGTGATTCTTGCTTAATTGGTGGCAATGGTCTGTTGACCAAATTTTGCAATTTTTGTTGATGCAATTGAGCGGCACTCAATTGTTGTTGACCCTGTTGAGAGTTCACGACAGCGCCATTCTGTTGGCCGGAATGGTGTTGTCTGCTTCTTCTTTGATCACGGTGGCGCCTATCTCTATCGTTTGGAGGATTAGGATGGCCATAACCGTGCAAATTAGGCTTTTTGTTGATTGAGGAATCCCAACCTTTACCACCATTGAGATGTAACCAATCATAGTCACCGTCATTGTGTTGTCCCAAATCGTCGAGCACTGATAACAAAGACATTCTGTATTCTTCATAAGGTGGTTCAGCCTCGAAGGGTAAGCTTCTAACACGGTCCAAATACTCAGCGAATTGTCTTGGTAAACCTTCACACAAAGTTGAGGCAGGGGTGGTACGCTTCTTGTCACCAATTTTTTCGTATTTTTGTTTATTGGTTGGAGCTTTCAAACCTTGCCATGGTAATTGACCTCTTAAGAAATAAAAGAACACGTGACCTAAAGCTTCTAAATCGTCCCTTCTAGATTGTTCTCTTCCCAAGTGAGTGTTGATAGACATATAACGAGCGGTACCACTCAATGATTTCTTTTCTCTGTAAGGAATATGTTGCTTGGTTCTAGGGTCTCTGTATTGTTTGGCCATACCGAAATCAATCAAGTGCACTTTATTTTCATCGGGCAAACCTTGTCTACCGATGAGGAAGTTATCAGGTTTGATATCTCTGTAGATTAAATCGTGACGATGAACTTCTTCGATTAAGTTCAACATTTGAATGGAGACTTGAACGACGGTCTTGACTGAGAACCTGCGGCCGCACCAATCGAATAAATCCTCAAGGGAAGGACCCAACAAATCAATGACTAAGATGCTGTGTAAGCCCTCTTGGCCGAAGTAATAAGCGTTTGGAATACCTGGACTACCTTGTAAGTGTTTGTAAGTTCTGTACTCGTCCCTTAATTGAGGAGCTTCTGTTTTCCTTGGTTCGAACTTGATGGCAACAGCGACGCCGTTTATTATATTGTGACCTTCGAAGAGCACACCAAACGAACCTTCACCGATTTTTTTACCAATTTTGTAGTGTAAACCGACGGTGGAAACATTTGAGCCAGAGTTGCTAGAACCTGGATTGTGGGATGCAGCAGCAGCAGCTAAAGCAGCTGGGTTTGAGGCTGAAACTTGAGCTCTATTTGACATTTTCGAGTAAATTGATGCTGAATGACGGGCGTAAAACAAATTATGTCGACGACCAAAACACAATTAGGGAGTTGGAAAGTTTGGATTAGCCAGCAACTTGAGGAATCTTTAAAACAGAGGTTCGATATGAAACACTTTGAAGAAAGATGGATTGATCGTTGGGACAGAAAATAACAATCGAAATCGATATAAATATCAATCACTAGACTGATTTAATCGACAACAAAAATAGATCAAAGGCGAAAGGAACAAAACCACAGAAATGAATAAGACTGTGAGATGATGTTAGTTTCAAGTCGATACAATACTGAAATGGATTGATTGGAATCAAATCAATGGAGAACGAACAAAAAGATGGGATGGTGATGGGGAAGAAAACGGGTTGATAGAATCCACACACACTGATGAAAAAAAAAACTTAGTGTAGGAAAAAAACAAACACTATGTTGAGATACAAAAAAAACTAGAGCAGACCAGAGCAGAATAAATCGGGAGATTTCTGCCTATTATAATTCAAACAAGTAAAACAACTTGAAGTTTCCAGGATGTTTGATGAGTTGTAGAGAGTTTAAAGGCGGCAATTATCAAAAGAAATTCACTGTACTCAACTCGTTTGTCTTATTGAAAAATACCCTAACCTTCCAAAGTGCGAGTGTGACTTATTAGAGGAGGCTAAAAAAAGTTCCGAAAAAAGAAACGTCGGCCACAAGTTCGCTAAATTTTAGTGAGGGAGTGAATAATCGAATAGCAGTATAATAGAATACAAATCGGAGTAAAGGCCAGAAACGGAACGGAAGGAAAGCGGAAATGTTTATGGTACAAATGGAAAAAATCGTTAATATGGTTTTGTACGAGATTCCGGTCCTTGTTTGGCTATTAACCGGAATCACTAGGTGATCTGGGCTTTATTAATTTTGTGAATCAATAATTAGGGGCAGTTTTTAATATTGTAAGTGACTGCGTAAATAATAGGTATTCACTTTGGCATTGAAATTTCAGCGTTCGGCACTATACTTCTGGATTTGCTACTTCCAGTTGTCTACGTTCGTCTTTGACTGGCAATTAGAGAGAGAGGTGAATTCATCGGGCGATAAAGCTCATTAGACGGTGCAAGAAAATAGACTGTTTGGGCGAACCCTTACGGCATCTCAAACTAGATAATGCCGGCATCGTGTCGTATCCAATCAAACCTCATTTAAACCATCTATGGTGACATTTGTTACATTGTCGAGAACTGTACGACCCGCCTTGATGCGAAATTGTCCTCCGGCCACAAAAAGCTGGCTCACCAAGGGAAGTTAACAAACAGAGGCATTGTAGTACTAGACGTATACCTTCGTAGTATTAGACGTAAACCCTCGGTTACTACGGTGTTAGTAGACTACCAATTTCAAGCTATTCCCACTGTTAAGTTCGATGCTCTCAGCGTCAAGGCAGGATAGATTTCAAACGCTTTTTAGCAACATTCGTAAATCTCCGTCGCTTGATTGTGTCGGGTTAGTAAATTCAACAAGTTTCATTGACTTTTTGTTACGATTTTTGCAATTTTTGCGAGAAATTAAAAATATTCATTTGTGCTAAACTAAACTACCTTTGACTAAATATATTGTGTCACCGTTCTTGAATGTCTTTACCACCCTACTACTGTTTTCAATCAATATTGGTTCTTTCTCAGTCTTCCCTTGCTCCTCTTTTAACATGAAGATATTCAACCTCTCCGACGACTCTCTTGTACTATTATTGTAGTTTCTGATATGCAAAGTATCGGCTACCGAATCCAATGCTCTTCCCACTGGCCAATTCTTGGAAACGTATATAGCCTTACGGTCCTTTTCAACGTTGATTTTGCTGAAATAATCGTTCTCATCGTGAACATTACCGTCGACAAACAAACCCCATATATAGATTCGATCAGCCGCAGAAACTTTAGAATCCCCTTTGGCTGTCTTTTTAATCAATGCAATGTCTGTGATTTTACTTTTGCTTGAAGACAGCTTGAATAGTTTACTTATACTCGAGGAAGACTCCTTCTTGCCTTTCTGGACGCTTAGAAATTTAGCGAACTTTTTGAACGCGTTAGGAGTTTTGGCTGCAACAGTACCAACACGGAATTGAGATTCGAGAATATTAGTTGGTTTGGGTTTCGAATTGTTGATGAGCTCATTAATCTTTGCCTTGTCCTGTTCTCGATTGGGGAACAACGAAGCGGCTGTGGGACCATTAGGAGGAGACGTCGACCTTGAAACGGTCGAGCCTTTCTCGAATTTTTCTTTGCCAGAACAATTATGTGATTCAAGACTTCTATGCTGGGAACAGTAGGTGAGTTTACAGAACTCACAATGAAACGGGAGGAAATCTAGCTGCTGACACTTATAGCAGTGTTCCCCTAAATTCATCATGCCTTGGTCTTTCATAGGAGGGTTTGCATCATTCATGAATATGTTTTTCGTACCACTGGTACCAGTTGGCGGACTAACACTCATCTCAGAAGGTTTTTGGGGTTCTTCAGATGCTGACATATTTTTGAATAATTATGTGCCTTTATATAATAATACGAATATCTTGATTAGAAATAGCTGCAAAAGATGGCGGTGGCAAAATATGGGTGCTACAACTGATTCGATTATGTCACACTTCTCGAGAACATTCCAAAATCACACCCATACACACAAAATTTACTCATTGCAGAGCCAAAAAAAAAATACCCAGAACAGAAGAGTTGATACTGCTAAAAATTATACCATTTCTAACTAATGCTATATGATTTGAATGTTCCTTGGCCCGTGGCCGACTATACGTCTAAGCCAAGTACAGAGCAGTTTACGAATCTTTGCAACACTATAACAATGCTATACACCCTAGGGTACACTCAAATTGCCATTAATTTCACATTAAATGAGAATACCAAAATACCCATGAGCGATTTAACCAAGGTTAACCCAATAAATGTGAAAGCCATTGAAGCAAGATTTACACAGCAGAAATTCCCAAAGCTCCGGATCTACACCAGACTTACACTTATCATAAGTGATCCTGCCAGATGTCAAAGCTTATCTAAGATCAGTCATTTATTCGATCTTATTGCAATTCAGCCAACTACAGAGAAAGCATTTCAACTAGCAGTGACCAATATTGATATCGACATCGTTTCATTTAGCATGAGCTCTCGATTACCGTTCTTCTTAAAGCATAAACTGGTTGGCAGTGCTGTCGAAAAAGGTATCAAGTTTGAGATGACTTACTCCAATTTGATGAGTGGTAGTGCTGGTTATAGCTCAGCGATAAGTGATACATCAGTGGGAGGCTCCAACACTCTAGGGGCAGGTGCAGTGTTAAACAGAAGAAACTATTTCGCCAATGCATTACAATTAATAAGAGCATCCAGGGAACGAGGTATCTTGATATCCAGCGGGGCAGACCAACCTCTACAAGTGAGAAATTACACCGAAATCTTATACATATTCGAAACATTGGGATTGCCATTTAATAAGGGTAAGATATCCATACTACAGAATCCCGAAAATGCGTTGGTTAGCGGGAGATTAAGAATCAAGTCTTACAAGCAAGTAATTGCAATTGGGAACGATGTAAATAGCTCAAATGAGACTAAAAAAGGCATACTATATGATAATTCTGACGAGAATCCGTTGAAGAAAACCGATTCTTCTAATTATAAGAAAAGGCTAAGTGACACTGCGAGTGGAAAATTCTTGAAAAAGATGAGAAGTAAATAAGGTTTATTAATCTATATATTAAGTCATTATCATTAAGTCGTAGAGGTAGTGCTAACTAAAAATCGAGGATTTTATTGAAACCACTTGCTGTCTGGAAGATTCACCGGATTTGACAGGAATTTTACTAGAACTAGAAGACACTTCTTTGTTCGTTTTTCTTGAAGTCAAAGAAGACGTAAGCTTCTTTCTTTTCCTATTTGCGTTTAAAAAAACCGAAGGTGCATGTGGTTTCCGTCTCTTGATGGCTTTCGAATCACCTTCATTTGATTGAAGATTATTTGAAGGGTCAGTAACATTATTCGTTACTCTGTGTGGTGATTTGGGTGAATCAGTAGAATCGGAAGGGGCAATGGGGATTGAGGTGTTAGGAGATGCCGGAACGGGAAATGATGTTGGCCTTGGCCTCTCCACTCGAGCATTATTACTCAGTCTATTATTGAAAGCTTCATATGGGTCATAGCGTCTGAAGGAGTTTGAATTTCTGAACATCATTGGCCTATGTTGTAAGTCTCTCCTGGCCTTGTTGAGTATTGATGATTTACCAGGCAAAGAAGTATTTCGGGAGTATGTCCCGTTAACGAACCGAGTTCTCCGAACGGTAGGGTCTTTCAATAATTCAGGCACTGCAACGATTGACTTTGCTGATTTTTCAAGTTTCAACTTCTCAGTAATACTTCTCAACCGCTCAGCGGAATCTTTTCGGAAATCTTCTCGTTCTTTGGTGTAACGGAAATACAAAGACTTATTGGGCATAAGGTCAGAGGATGATACAAGCGGCAAGCCCTTCCGCTTTTTGCCTTGTGCTTTATGATACAATGGTCTATCTGGAAAATCTTTTTCAATTAATGCAATCCACAAACCATCTGATTCCGGACAAAGAGACGGGCTATTTTGTTCAATAGCATCGAGTTGTTTCGAGTTCATCCTCCGCAAGACCGGTTTCAATAGGTGAAATGGCGTGGAGCCAACATCCGTCAATTTAGCAACATGTTGAATACATTTGGATGTGGCTATCTCGACTAAAGACGGTAGTTTGTGATAGTGATGTGAAGAGTCGTTCTGACGTGATAGCGACATTTTATTTTCCTAGAATAAGGGTCGTGAGTCACACAGCCCAATATATGTAGTAATAAGAAACGATAAATCCAATGTGTTTTTTTGCAAATGCTCTGCCAAATGAACTGCCCTTTATCAGTGAAGGCATCACTTCAAGTCTGCAATCGCAATCAGACAGGAGCAAAATTCACGGGTCACGTGAAAGGCACATGACGGAAAAAACATAATTCATGGGGAGCAGCCCGTACACCATTAAATTGCGACCCGGAAATGGATTTTGACCGGCTCGGTTTCGGAATAAAGTTAACGCCGTTAGCTTCCGCGACAACTAAAAAGCTGGCTTTGTCTGAATTATATAGGTCGAAGAGAGGTTGAAGATGAGCCACGTTGAAGACTGAACTCGATCAGTAATAGCTTTGAGGGTAAATTTAAGTTACAGGGTGTTATGGTGCCACGGCTGAGAATTTTTGCTTCCTGAATGAATGCAAAAAGATGGCAAAAATATGTAAGAAATTAAGAAAAAAAAAATTGAGTCGTGGTTATTACCGCGTCCCGGTATATCTACACAATAAAATTTCTTGAAGTAAACGCCATCGTTATATCTACTTTTTTCTTATAAAAGTTATATTTGGTTGTTGGTGACTAGAGCTGAGATTTGGTTCAAACTACAGATCATATAAGATTGCAAAACTCACTGCACTTTTGCATTAATTACTAATCACAGAACCCTTTATCAGCGGGTATTGTTGCAATTATTCGAAGCTCAAAAATTCAAAAACCCCATTAGTTACCATGTTCGGAAAGCTCAAGCTGAAACCTTCGTCTATCGAAATCAAGGCCAAAGAAGTAAGTGAGAAGAATGCTGTTGTTTCGGTCCCTTTCGACTCTCCTTCTCCAAAATGTGAAATCCCACCGGAGAATGAGTTGGACAAATCCCAAAAAGAAAAATATTCCAAAGTCTACCAACATTTCGTTCAAGAGGACTTAAAAATCCCTATTAGCGAGGAAAATTCTAAGTCAGGCGATAAGTCAAAGTATGAACCATTAACTGAAGCTGAGTGCTCTTGGTTGACCAGGGAATGCTTTTTGCGTTATCTCCGTGCATCAAAATGGCACACGGAAGAAGCAATTTCAAGAATTGAATTAACTTTAGCTTGGAGAAGAGAATTCGGTATTTCTAAGAACCTGGATAAAGAAAACGTGGTTAACGGTGAATTGTGTTCAGAAGAGAACGAATCTGGTAAGGAAGTCATTCTCGGTTATGACAATGACTCAAGACCTTGTCTTTATTTGAAACCTGGTAGACAGAATACAAAGACTTCTCAGAGACAAGTCCAACATTTAGTTTATATGTTGGAAAGAGTCATTGATTATATGCCATCTGGTCAAGACTCTTTGGCCCTTCTCATTGACTTCAAGTCGGTTCCAGGCGGTGGAGCTGGTTCAAAGATCCCTCCAATGGGTATTGGTAGACAAGTGTTGCACATTTTACAAACCCACTACCCTGAAAGATTAGGTAGAGCTCTTCTCACTAATATTCCTTGGTTAGGTTGGACTTTCCTCAAACTTATCCATCCTTTTATTGATCCTTTAACCAGAGAAAAATTGGTTTTTGACCAACCATTCCCAGATTATGTTCCAACTGAACAATTAGATAAAGACTTTGGGGGTGACGTCAATTTCGAGTACAAGCATGACGCATACTGGCCAGAAATGATCAAAATCGCCGAAATCAAGAAGCAAAAATATTTGAAGAGATTCGAGAAGTTCGGATCCAAAATAGGTTTATCAGAAGTTGACTTAAGAGGTGACCATGATGAGTTGAGATTCCCCGTCGGTATTGATGCCTAAACCAGGGACAGCCTTCTTATATATTCTTTAGATTTTAATAACTCATGCATTGTACTTATAATTCTATGTACAGCTAAGCAAACGGCTTAGCACATTTTCTTGGTTCTAAAATACCGGTATCTTCGCAAATCATTGTTTGCCAGTCTACCGCATACATAAGCCCACCAGCACCACCTTCACTTTTTGCAAAGATGACACCCAAATCGTTTCTTGCTGTGCTTAAATAATAATTTGAGCCATCTCCAAGAGATAGCACTTGCGCTCTGACGATGTCACCTGGTTTGAAACATTCAATTATTTTGACTTTATCCCTGTCTGTAGAACGGACATCTTGAGTTCTTATCACACCTTTGAAAGTCTCCCCTAAATCAATAGCTTGAGCATTAATTTGTGTAGACTGAGATGAGGCGATAGTGGTGTGGGAGCTCAATGGTTGAGACCCACCTCCCATTGGGAGTGATGAGTGAGCATTATCACCAATTGAACCTAAGCCTGAATCGCTTATGACGTTGCCAAAACCTTCAACAGATAAGATTTCAACAAATGCTTGCTTCGGGTTCAATCTTGTCACTCTAACCAACACTATATCTCCTTCCTGAGGCAAGTTGATGGATATAGAGCTGTCTGGAATGGCCGCTGTGCTAAGTTCAATTTCTTTCTCGAATTCTTTGTAGACATTGGTTTTCTGCACCACGGACACCATGTATGTTTCGATATGTTGCTTTTCTTCGTCATTATTGTCAGCATCACTCTCGGTGTTCGGATCAGGCGAACTCATTTTTTGAATTACCAACCGTCCCAATAGACTCGAAACTATCACTGGTAGGGTCTTAACATCATTGGCATCAACTTGAATTTGTGATACGGTAGTCCCTCTTCCCGCTATGTACCTTTCCACAATCTTGGATTCTTTTTCTTCCTTTAACTTGTATGTGGAAGTTATGTACTGCCCAGGCACCACTAATTTTACTTGGTCAGTCATTACTTCGGTTTTCAAATGGTTTGTAAATAGTATGTATACAACTGTGAGATTTTACAATATTCAGTGATGACATGCGTGCACTGCCCACCATTTATAAAGGTATATCTCGCGCAGATTTATCACTACTGTAAGCATAAAGAAATATGTCTAGTTATCCAGAATTTGTTGAAGGAAAACCCCCTGTGTTGACTCTCAAAGAGTACGATATTGCACCATGGGCAAATACCACTTGTCTTGACTCCAGGAACGGCGAATATGTGGTTGTTGTTATGGAAACTCCTGACAAAGTTGTTGCCCAAATTTCAGAATCCGATAAACCAACATTGGATGACATATTCAAGAGCGCATACCAGGAACATGCCAAAAGTAAATGAATAGCAAATATTGTTTATTAACAGGGTTTATTTTATACATCTCGAATTTTAGTGTTACCTATATTATTTGTAAAGAACAAGCAAAAGTGTAAAATGGGCAAGACTGACATGCTCATTGGTAAAGAATTAGAATATACTTGATACAATGTTCTATTTGATCTTATGATCAGCGTGTAAGAGGGTGCAAAGATTGAGAATTGAAAAAAGTGTTTCATCAAATGATATTAAATGAAATGAGTGTAGCAGTGTGATTCATCGTGAACTTCCATTTCGCTCTTCAACAAATTAATCTCTTCCCTGATTTGTTGGGCCAATAATGGGGTCAATTGATTACACGTGGCAGTGTCTGGGTGTCTATCATACTCATCGCCATTCCATGTGTCGTAAAGTATGATTCTGGATGAAAATCTCACTCCGTCCTTGATAGTAATCGAGGACTTACTGTTTCCATGGTTGATGTTTATCTTTGGAGATGCATAAGGAGAATTTGTGGATTTTTTGATCTTGGAAATGATAGATTGGAATGATCTTGGACTTGAACTGCTGGTATCAGAAAGCAGAGGAATTTTATTGTGATGGAATTGATGTCCAGCTCCTGAAACTGGAGGTAACAAACTGTTGCCTGTATTATTCCTCTGAGAAAATGCATTACTTCCTCCAAACCTTTTGGAAGACGTGACCGAGGAAAATGATTCATTACTGTTGGTGGAGAAGCTCGAAAGTTTCGAACGTGATTGTGACTTCACCATTCCTGATTGGTGGGAACGATTCTCCTTATCTGAGGTATCGAGAATTTCACTGCTATTATCTTCATCAAATTCAGAGCCGAATCCAGCACCGACCAAACTGCCTGTTCCACTTCCATAGTCATCTTCTGTATCCTCGTCACCGAAAGAGATGTTGAAAGATTGGTGTGAACCAGAACTCCTCATGTCTTGAGTCGCAAGTTGACCGCCAAAAGAGGGACCTTTCAAACCCTTGAAAGACATCGAAATAGGTCTGTTGTTGTAAGAACTTTTACCCTGATCGTTCAATTTTGGAGTGTTTTCAGGCGAGCGACCAACTGAAGTTTTGTAAGCAGTTTCTAAAATTGGCGAGGATTGGAGTGGGTTGGCGCCACTATTGGACTCAGGGGATTTGGCAGTGTCAATGACTTTTAGGTTGGGTGTTAATGGTCCATTGACCGGGAAATTCATATCACTATCGTAAGAATCACTTGCTTCATTGTCAGCGAACAAAGTGG
This sequence comes from Hyphopichia buzzinii, assembly GCA_030556945.1. Taxonomy (NCBI): domain Eukaryota; kingdom Fungi; phylum Ascomycota; class Pichiomycetes; order Serinales; family Debaryomycetaceae; genus Hyphopichia; species Hyphopichia buzzinii. The sequence continues at coordinate 509,613 of JAKTUZ010000002.1, read as the reverse complement.
AATCATCGAAGTTTCTGGTCACTTCTCTATCGTGTGAAGCAATTATTTCAGGAGATGGCGATAACTTTTGACGGTCATTATGATTAGTGGAAGGAGGATTTAACGAAAGTTCCTGAACACTACTGGCGAGATTATCCATGGACGCTGGAGGGGATACCAGATTGATAACTTCTATGTCCGTTTCTTTTGGAGAATTGGTGAAATCCAAATCTTCTATATCGATAAAGTCTGTGAACTCAATCAAATCCTGGAAATTCTGATCAATAATTGGCTCTTCATCTTGTTTAGACAGATTAGTATGGTTGGATAGGATTTTGGCATCAATTGAAATCATTGAATTATCCATGTTGTTCACGCTCAAGTCTTTTCTCGATGAGGAGTTTTTCAAAATACTATTGGATCTTGTGATACCTCCAAGCGCAGGATTGGATAAAGGAATGGAGTCTCCTCTGATAATGTTATCATCACTTCCATCATAGTTAGCGAACGAATTGCGCTTATTACCATTATTCGATCTCACTGACTTCATAGACCTAGATCTTTCCAATGACACAATACTTTCGACCTCATGAGCATTCAAGGACTTGGGGAATAAAGTTTCACCCAAGAGTTGTTCACCCTTGCTCAGTTCAACTTGTACATCAGTCTCCAATGGTTCTTCAGTATCTGGCTCATTAATCTTAGGAGTGTTTCCGGCTGAACCGGACCATTCGTAACTGATGTCAAATGGTGAGCCGAAAACTTCACTATCATTACCTTTTGAGAATGCACTCTTTGTCAATGGACCTGTTTGTAAAGCGGATGAGGCTTGGGGAGGGATAAGTGACATCTCTTGATCGAATCTCTGATTACTCAATTTTTGTGGGGGGTTGGATTGTAAGTTCAATGAATCAAGATCGGCTGCATTTTTGTCAGCCATACTTTCGTGTCTATCGCTTGGAGAAACCAGGTTTTCTTTTGAGACAGGTTCGAATGGTTTGTAGGCCATATTTGGATCATAATCATCGTCACTTACTTCTCTAATGAAATTGATATTAGAGTTAGATTTGAAAGTTTTTGATCCCTTCAAATTTTCTTCTTCTTGGGATTCTTGTTTCAATTCTGACGTTCCAGTTTCCACTAATTTCCCAGATAAGGTATCACTTGACTTATTCTTTTTGAAAACGTTTAAAAGTGAAGTTGAAGAAGATTTGTTCATAGAAGGTCTTTCAGATGTGCTGATCATAGTAGATCTATTACCGCCGTTGGTCTTACGCTTGGCGCCGAAGAGGTTTTTCTTCTCAGCTTGAGATCCTTTATTATCGTTCAGTTCCAATAAGTTCGGAGTGGATGCTGATTTGATTTTCAACTTCTTCGGTTGCGAGGCTTCAATTCCACCCGACTCATTCAAATCATGATTCTTTGATTTCAGTTTGAATAATGACTTGAAGCTGAACTTTTTATTAGTATCTGGTCTATCATTTTGGGTAGTGGATAATTTGGCTTTTTTATTGGCGCCTCCCATGGTGGCACCGGAAGAGCTGGTTATGCTTTGATTGTCGCCGAAGGTTCCTTTCTTGATATCACCTAAAGTGCTGCTTCTTTTATGTCTATTCTTCTCAGACTTCGCCGAAGAGAAGTTTAAAGAGAAGGTCGAACTAGATCTTCCGTGAGATTTTTTGCTCAGAGAATTACCCCAAATGGATTTGGGGGTTCCCATAAGTTCAACTGTGTTGATCGTATTAACGGTATTAATGGTGGATGGAGTGTCTGGCAAAGTCTCGAACTTAGACATTGATGATTGTTCCGGAGTAGCCGGTTTCTTACTATCCATAGACTGTAACTTCAGTCTAGTTTCGATATTTTGTAAATTACTCTGATTTTTGGACCTTACACTTGACTGTCTGGAGGCATGAGCTGATGGAGGTTGAGGGAGTGCTGATTTTGGAGCAGATGTATGGGAGGAATCGGAGAGAGTTGGCGATGGAATCGAAGAATGGCTGTCACCGAATGACGCCATTGGTTTTTTGAATATTGGACCACTTTCGGGTCTGCTTTCATTGCCATTTGTAAGGGTCGATGTGCTATTATTACCGGCGGCATATGAGGACCCTTGATTAACATCCTGGGGGGTCTGGCTTGTGTTGTTCTCAATCAAGGTTTCTTCTTGTTCGTATGAAGAGTGTCCAAAGTTGAATTTACTGGATGCATCATCTGATAAGATTGTGTCACGAGAGTTTATGTTAGAATCATCCACGAACTTAGGCGAGAAATCTTTCGTGGTTTGCTTGAATGTATAGAATGCAGCAGGCTGAGAAATGACAGGAGTCTCGTCGCTGAAGTCTTCCTCGATAGTTTCAACTGAAGTTCTTTTGGTGGTGGTTGAGGTTGGTTGGAAAGAGTCCCCGAGTGCTTCTTGAGATCTGGCTGTTTTAAAAGATTGAACGGAGTAAGTGGATGCTCTAGGAGGATCATGATGTAAAGAATCCACAGAAAGCATGGAGCTATTGAATTTAGGTTTTTGGAAGTCAGCTTCGTCCTCTTCAATTAAGTTTGTGAGACTCGGTTCTTTCTTGGTGGTACTATTTTGAGTCAAAATACTTTCCAAAGCTTTCATGGAAGGAGAAGCTTTCATAACGCTTGTTCTTTGACAATTTTCAGGGTTAATGTCTGTAGATGATTTCGAAACGAAAGGGTTATTGCTCTGGCCATGTTCTGCGTTTTCATTCACGGTTTCTAAGAAAGAGAACTCTTGAGGATTCAAAAGGCCAGTATTGATAGAATTTGAGCTAATAGAGTTTGGAATTTGAACCGATTTTCTTAAGTTGGCTAAATGATTTGTAGAAGATGAATTAGAGATTGGGGAAGGGAATGAATAGAAGCTATTATTCAACAAGATATCCTCCAAGTTCTCGTCTTGATTGTGAATGTTAGTCATATTGGTGAAAGTTAAAAATAATGAGAGTTTTTATCAACTTAGAGGGGGAAGGGATATGAAGGAAATGCAAACGCCAACTCTATACCACCGCCAAATTAGTTAGGTAAACCGATTGCAGAAACCCTCTCTTGAGTGGATTGTTGATGTGAGCGGAAGAAATGAGTTCGGACTATGTTGAACCACAATTTCCAAGTATATGTGTGACAGATGATGAGGCGGACAAGGAATCGTACCAATTGACGACACAGCTAAGCGGGTAAAGAGAAGTAAAAAAATTCTAGCAAATACCCCAGGCCTCGATCGGAATATATGGATGTGACTAGATAGCTTCTTGACTTCTTGAAATTGTATTAAGAAGAAAACTGAAGTATGTTAGAGAAAGGCAATAAAAAATGTTGATTATAGTAAAGCTGAAATAAATCCCTTTTCAGTAGAGAGAGAGAGACACGAATGTTGAAGCACACACAAAGAAAAAAATAAAAAAAAAATTATTGAACTGCCACCAAGTAGAATGATAAGACTGGGAAGGAATTTTAGGGTTTGTACAAGCAATTTAAAAAATTCCCCATAATATGCTAATGGGGGTTACGTTGTAGTGACGGGATTGTTAATTACAGGTCGTAGCTAATGAAGGAAATAGGGTTAATTTTGAAGAAGCCTTATTGTTCTCCGGGCCCCCTCATGGATATAAGAGGAAAAAAGAAGAATGTTGAAATTTCACTAAAAACGCCAGATTTCGGATAAGTGTGGGCACAAGTGCACGAGCTATTTACAGGGTGATGTATCGATTAGAGGGTAAGAGTGCGGACTCGATGCCATACAACTTTGTACAGATAGTCTATCAGCAAGAAGGCAAAGATTCAAGGAGTTAATAGAAATCGTAAATTGGGGATTATTTCTTATTAATTTTGCTGATCCTCAAGCATTGTGAGCAAATGAAGATTTCCAGCAAGCGAGAGCTCGTAATAAATGTCACAAAGATATATGGTCGATATATAGGTCTAACTGATTACATAGGCAAACCAAAAATCTACAAATGGGAAACACCTTTTACGTATTGTTAGTCTACTGTCAGTCAAGTCGCTTTTCCACTTGTCTTTTCCGTCTACTCATGAAGAGCCATCACGAAGTTCTCTGATCACAATAGATTTCCTCCGAGAAACAATGCAACGATCCTGTATGGCGCGCATAGAAATTTTTTATTTTTTTTTCTCCTTCGAATATAACCTTGGACGCGTCTTATTGGTACCTGTGAGTTTTTTTAAATCGCGTGTAAACGCGTGCGCGTTTGCAAAATGCATATCAGGGCGAAAGAAACTGTAAAAATCATAGCAAAAAATGCCGATTCCGTTGCAAATCGTTAATAACGTACAGGATAAAAAGTGAGTGCAGTGCCTTAATATTCAATCGACTTTGCGCAGACGCAGGGCAAGGTTATTTTAGTTCAATTAGACTACCTAATTGAGAGATTACATCTCACTGATCGAAATACTCTATAACTAATCACATTTGTACATTACTAAAGACTACATAATGACACAGTCCCTCTTTTTCTTCTTTATAGCAGTGTTAGCTGGTGCAGATGGTGCACTCAACTTACGATCTTGAGTAATCGGTTCGAAGGGATTCTTGACACGTTTGCCAGCGAAAGAGGCGTTGTTACTGATAGGATGTTGGTTGGGTGGAATTGGTAGCGGATGATCGTAGTTAGAATTCGATGTGATACCGGTGCTTACAGATCTTCTGTCCATGAAATCTGTAGCATCACTAGTCAAACTAGTTGAGCGTTTGGAACTCGAATCATCAAACACGTAATCGTGATGACTGGAAGTATCACTGTTCAATTTCAACACTGGATCGATGCCAAATTGTAATAAGGAGTTACTCAAATACATGTATAGCTTAATCCATAAAACTTCCAATTCCTTGGAGAATCTGGTCCCGAATCTCTCGTGGAATGTTTCAATTAATGCCTCACCCATCATTTCGAATTGACTGGGTTCAATACCCAATATTCTGGAATGTCTCTTACCTAAATTAACAAGATAATCATCCAAATTGTTCAAGTTTTCTAATTGACTGATTGCGAAAGACATCACCCCAGCGAAAGCAACTGCTTGATGTTTGATAGATGGAAACATCTTCTCCAATCCTGGCTCCATGGATAAGAGGTTGGAATAGAATTGACGACAAAATAACGAACTTGCAATGGTAGATGCACTTGTCCTATTAATAAAAGTCATACTCTTATCCTTTCCTTGGCCACTGTTGCTAGGGGTGATTTTATTGCTTGTTGGGAAACTACCTGGAAAAGGGAAAGAAGACTTTTGTTCAGGAACTTGGTCTCCTACCAACATAATATTCCATGTGTATCTTATTAATTCAATTTCTTTTTTGTTGAGGTCAAGGTTAACCTTGTATTGGGATTGAACGGAAAATTTGGAATCAAAAGATCTATTACTGTCCATTCTTACCAATTTATAGTTATCATCCTGTCCAAAACGACTTTGCTCATAATTCGAATTGAAGTTTAGTATATGTGGAGGTTGATGTGTTTGAGTCAGATGAATAGTATTGTTGGTAGCCAGCGGGGAGAGGTTATTCGATGATGTATCAGGGCTGTAACCGGCAGCGCTGGCAGCGCTAGAGGTCCTTATTGGGGGTGATAATTGATCATATTGCAGCAGCTGAGAGCTATTATAAAGAGAAGGATCAGTAGCAATGCTTTTATTGAACCCTGAACGTGATCTCATTGGATTGAAATTGGACAATCTCGAAGATTTTCTGTTCTGGGACATTATCGATTGTTGATCGGTAGGTATTTGACTCTTAAGCATTTTTGTTGATATTTGAATAAATATTAATGAGATGAAGGATCAAGATTATTCTGGGCTGATTTTATTATGATAAGCAACTCGAATCAAATAAAACTTTGGGAATGGAAGTTCTTATAGGTTTTTAATATTGTAAGATACTGGGGATTAGATCAGCTTGATGAAATTGTCTGATTAGTCCGGAGTTTATCAAATTCAAGAGATTAACCCTGTTATCGAAGAATTTGAGGAATAATATCAATTCAACCGACTAGCAGTAAAATGTCAGAAGTATTGAAGTTTTAAGTTTAAAGTTTAAAGTTAAATTTTCACTTACCAATGAACTGAAAACGATTTGCTGGAGACTTTCAAAAGAAACTTATGAGTACGAAAGATGATAGTTTCGATGAAAGATTGAAAATTGAAAAGAAACAGATGGGAAGAACTGATAAGATGATCCAATTATTACCAGGTGAATGAAAAGTTATAATTATCCCGTTAAAGTATTTTGCTCAAATCGTTGGAATGTAGAGTGGGTAGTTATAATAAGAATAAAAAAATCGTACAAAAGTGGAGTTTGTTGCCGAAAAAAAAATTCTATTTGATCCCAGGCTTCAAGATATATATATATTAATTTCGATAATGATGAATGAGAGAACAAGTTCGGTTATATACCGAGCAATAACTCAAAGAGTAGGGACTACGACAACAAAGGCGGAATTTTTTCAAATGATTTACATCTATGGAATGATGAAGCATATCGACTGATGTAACCAGAAATGTGTTTAGGTCCCTGTATTTTTTGCTGAAAAAGTATCGAATCTAATGAAAAAATATTTCGAATATCGTTACAAAAGGAAATATTGATCAATGATGATGCAAGGGATACCCGCAATAAGAATAAATTGGTTATATATCAGTATGTTGGTCTTCGATTGTTACAGCAATGCCATTGGGCCGAAGCTCTTCGAACCTTAATTTATTAGCAATTTATAGTAACTTATGTCAGAGTTTGAAGTTACATTTCTGTTTTTTAGGGCAGCCATGTGCGACTTTTTGGTGAACTCACCAGATCTTTAACCGGATGGCATAGTAAATTTTCTCACCAAGTAATATTTTAACCGTTTATAGTATTAATTTAGCTTATGCAATGATCTAATATACTAAATTTGGAAGGTGGTTTAATATAAATTAATTCAGTTTGGTGTGAACCACGACTATTTACATAATTTTTTATAATCTGAGAGAGTCTAGAGTTAATTTGATATGTAACATTCCTGTCATCTAATAATAGTGGTTGAAACCTTCGTTTTATTAGCATATGTTGACGATATTTTAATTATGTCAGAAGTGAAAGGGATCTTGAATTGCAGTAACAGACATTTTCCGCATATAATCTTGCCCCTTGCTGAATCAAGGCGGAGGCGAGCCTAGTGCCAAACCAAATTCTTACAAGTCAGAATCGACTGTTTGATTCGTTTAAGCCATACACCATCTTTGTAATGGATTTGTAACATATTGTTCGGAGTTAACCCCTCGTTAATCTTTGTTTTTCCTTCACAGTCTTTATTCTGTTTTTAAATGATGAATCGTCTACTGCTCTAGAACCTTTTGGTTTCGCCCTCTACTTTCTTTTGTGCAACTTTCCTTTACCGTTTTTGTGGAGTTTTCCTATTCGTCAGGAATGTTACGGACCATTTTACCTTACAACGTAAATTTATTCTTGAAGCACAACCTCCTATTTTCCACGCCGACAATTATTCCAAATTTGTCGAAAAACAAATTTTATTTCATTCAAACGTTGAGTACTAAATTGCATTTGGTTTTTGCACTCTTCAAATATACGTTTCCTGTCAGATTAAATGATTGATAGATACGTTTACAGATCTGGTTCCCACACTTATGATAAAGGGTACGAAAATGTTTTAGTTATTCCTCTCGTTCGAACACGATCTGTAAATACTCGTAATATTAAGTCGGAGATGTTTCTCAAAAGTTATCACGAATCACACTTTGAGGTGCCTCAAGTAATACTCGAGTCGAAATACAGTCAAAATTCCGTCTCATAGCCCCTTCATATTACCTATTTATCATATATGATTAATAGAATTGTTTCGGGATGATATGTTGGTAACCTCAGGTATATTTCCACCCGGACATCGCAAGTGTGGGCATTTTAGTATCCCACCCAACCCACTCAGACAGGACGAACAAATTGGATAAAGGAAAATTCTTCATGCTTGTATCGGGCCTTATTGTTACTGTTGTAATGTCACCGACAATAAATCTCGCCAACGAAGCAAGTCGTGAATAGTGATTTTGTAATTTTTCCTTGTGTTTACAATACCTGCCCGAAAGAAGCGTTATGAAAGCACCTTTAGATGCTAAACTTTATTCAAACAATCATTTTGATTATATCTAGTTATTCAAAAATAGTGATTGTCCTTCAAAAATTTGCTCACTCGCATGATAAAGCCGATAAATAATATGTGCTATCCAAAAAGACATCTTTTTAAATTTCTTGTGTATTCTTAAGGCGTTAATCTTCGTTTATAAAGTAAACACCTCCTCAATAATACTACTCGGAATTTAATTGCGAACTCTGACTTTAAGATTATCACAAGCCCAACTTTCACGAGTATGCATGACTGATAAAATCTAAATGTATGTGGGGCCATCAATCGGCCAATTAGCGTCGCAAAAGTTCGACAAAGGGTTTTGCCAAATATCCGAGGTAACTATATTTTTTAGGTTGTTGATTGTTTATATTTTATTACTTGCTAATTTCTTTCTAGAAGGAAAGAACTAGTCCCTTATCAAAAGGTTGAAAGATTATTATATTCCACTTCCTATTGTAAAAGATTTTCAATAAAAGCTGCCCTAAATAGTAAAAAGCAAGTCGCATTAGATGTAGTGCTAAACTAATGTATATGCAATAAAGGGAGCACGAAAAAATTTCCGGAAAAATGGATTGCATTGTTTCTTGCTTTAATATTATCTTTTCCTTCAAGAACAAATTTATGTACTCGTGTTCATAACCTGCAGCTGATGGCTGGAGATATTATTTACAAAGAATCCTTGAGGATTGCTTCCAAGACACAGAAAGTTTCCTACTCGATGATGTTGGCAATGATTTCGTGTGCTGTTAATTTGTAAGGCAACACATTTCGTCTACTGAAGGAGCCTCTTTCTCTGTAATTGCTGGACGTCTATAGTTGCTAGATCTAACAAGAAAATTTCAAGGTGCAGGAACGAAGGCTTATGCTGGAGGGCAGATAAACTCCTCGGTCCTTGCCGCGCATTATAACTGAAGACCTAGTGCAGCAGGCAGGTGGGCAGTTGATGTAGATTAATGCAGTACCGAATGTACCACAAAGTTAGCTACACGTAATTCAGATAAGAACGCCTTCACGGTTTTCCCATCAACAAATGCCTTAATTAATTACAATAGGGAGGAAACGATTGTGAAGAATTGGTTACAATTTTCTCGCATGAATAAGAATTGGTTGCGCTTCCCAGGAGAATAAATAAGCCTGCCCAATTTTGCTTACTTGTTGAAAGAAGAAGCAATTCCAAATCAGTAAGTCATGTCTTACTACTCTGGAACAAAAGCAATGTAAAATGGCTATTCCCCTCGTACAATTATCAGAACAATTATTGCGAAGGTTAGGAATATAATTTTGTCTTGAAGAGCTATATATTTATTAGCGATCGGCAAACTCCGTACTTAGCAAATGCATGCGAGATTAGGGAATAATACCATTTGTAAGCAATGTTTCTCATGGAAAACTATCACTCTGCAAATGCAATCAACAAAGGGATGTCATTCCGGTTATTATCGAAGCATACTTCGGGCGCCTGCTTCAACGGATTTTGGAGCTAACTAGATGTTGACCGAAATAACATTTAAAGTTTGATTAGACAATAAGTGCGTCATAACTTTATCACTTCGAACATCATGTTGCTACAGGCAAACTTAATAAAATTTTACAGAATTGAAATGTGCATCTTCTTTAGTATTACATTTTAGAGTCTAGTCCAACCGATTTGAAGAAATTATTGACAACTCGAAATTATTATGAATGAAGTAAAGTGATCCCCACCCAATTACCCTTGGGTGAGCTTCTGGACCTAGAAAGTCTTGGGAAACATCCTAGATGATGATATGTACATGCTGCAATGATGGTGAATATAATGATGTGTGAGTGGAAAACTAAAATTCGATGTGGGCATCGATTTTTGGGATTTCTGTGTAATAACTTTGTAATGCTCTTGTCAAAGCTGGAACTAGTTTATCCCATCTTAAAATTCTGACTTCTTTGTCAAAACCTCTTGGCTTTCTAATTTCGTATCCCATGATTCTTTTAGCCAATTCGATTCTGAACTTTTGGTTAGTTGGTGCTGATGACAATGGAGAATTATTGTAGTTTTCGCTCTCCATTCTCGAGGAGATTGATTTCTTGGACCAAAATGGCACCAAATTTGATCTAACTCTTCCCCTTTCTCTGCGTCTCTCGGCGGGATCCTTGGATTGAGTTCCAATTAGTAATTCAACAATTTCAACAACTTCAACAGATGTTATGTAATATTGATAAGCTTCACCATCACTGTCAGTCATATAAGATGATTCTCCGGATGTACTACCTTCATCCCCACTAGCCACGTCATTGTCTTCATTTGGTCTTACCGAGCATTGTAAACATGAAACTTCAACAACGTCGACATCAGCACCGGCTGGAATTGTCACAGGATTTTCATTAGCTGCTCCAACAATAGAGAAGTTAGCAGTCAAATTTGGACCGTTTTGAATTCTCTCAATCCTGATGATCCTTCTTTTATCATCTTGCTCACCGTGAGACCATTTAGGGTAGCAAATGTCTTCAATACCAGCACCGTTTAAATTAAGTTGAACTGGCAAAAAGACAGAGTCGCTATCCAAGGATTGCTTTGGGGGTCTAGTCGAGCAACCTCCAGCAGAAACACCCCTGATAACACGATAACGCTTTTTACCAGTTTCAGAGACCGGTGGCTCATAGTGGTCAATTTCAGGAGTCTCCTTCTTGATAAATTGGGAGGATGGATTCATCTGATGTTGGAAAGCAGGAGATTGGTGAGAAAGTGGGAGTTGAGGAGTAATTGATTGTGTATAGTAGTTGTTGTATTCGCCAATCATGTTTTGGTTTCTGGCATTAGCAGTATAGTTTAAATCATATCTGTTTTGCTGTGTTTGGTATTGATTCATATCAAATGAGTTAACAGATACCATGGAAGTTGAATTGATAGGACCAGATTGTGAAAAATAGTTAGACGATGTGTCATCGGTGGCACCTGTACTGGCACTTTGAGGATTATTTCCATTGTCATAAAAGGAATTGAGGGAAGAAGTTGATAGTAACGAGGACCCCGTGTCATTCAATGCCGCTTGAGTGAGGTTTTGGGTATTGGAATTACCAAATAACTCGTTCGAAGGATAATATTCACCCGAGGAAGGATTAAACATGCGGCCACCTGTCAATTGGGACAGAGATTGACTATGCAATTGAGCAAGGGAGGGAGTATCAACTGGTGGGTTTGCTCGTAATTGTTGTGGAAAGCTCGTACTCATGTTATTGGAAGAAGCTTGGTGGTCCAAACCATAGCTAAAATTACTGTTCAAATAAGAATTACCAGCATTCAAATTTGAAGTAAGGTTAGAACGGCCATTATTGAAGGTATTGCTATCAACAAAACTATTTGAATTCATACCATTAACAATACCAACATTGTTACCAAGACTGGGTGAATGGGCAAGTAAGGAGTCATCTAAAGTAGAGGACCCATCAATACCGCTTGGCACCGAGAAACTAGGCATCAATGAGAACTCAGAGTTCAAATGAGTCAAGTCTGAAGAAGGATCAAGCATTATAGCACGATTCGAGTTGATAGGGTTGGGTGTAGATGGGAAGAACATAAAGTATTGACCTTACTAGTTAATGCTTGGATGTGAAGCAAAAGAATAATTGTTTTAAACAAGGGCTTAATAGTAGATATATATATTATCTAAAATGCTGCGGTCAGGTTGGGATGAGATGAGTTGTAGAAAGAATGATGATCACGAAAATGAAAAACTGGGTTAAAGAAAACGTCATTTATATATTTAATTTTAGTAAGAGACCGAAAAGCAGCACAAGCACCTTTGCATCCTCACATTACAAAAAAAAAAGAATTTAATAAGAAAAGGAACAAAACCAACAAAGGTAAAAAATAATTTCGTAGGGAATAAAAGCCAGTATTGCACCGAACAATTTAAACAATACATCGCACAACTATCATGCAAAGTTAGGAAAGACGCATTGGGAAATTAGCTTCAGAAAAAGAAAGTACGCGCATACAGGAATAATATGCAATACAAGGTTGAAAATTGCGGTAGGTAACAACAGAAAAATATCCCTGACCTCATAACTACTTCTCTTCTGTACATTCAAGAAGTTTGAAATTTATTGTTCCCATGCGCGTCGCGGGTGGTGAGGTGCATTAAGTCTTTCAATGTTTCTTTGTTCTCCTTCATTTATACAGCAAAACCTTGCTCATGCACCTCATGTAGACGCATGCACTCTAATGCTACAAGTCTTTCGGCCTTAAATTTCTTTTTTGGTCAGGCCTTTCATGCTCGAGTCTATTTAATTTTTTTTCATCATTCGCCGCTCTCTCTTGTTGAGCCTTTCTGTTTAAGAAATTTTGCTTGCTTGGTGCTATCCTGCACGTCGTGCTTTACTCTTTATTCCAATTGAATGCTGTATTCTATGTTTATTTATTTTTGATTTGAACGTCCGAAGGGACTATTCGGTATTCAACTTCGGTCGTTGGTAATTGTTCGTGACCTCGTGACCGCATATTGACTTTTGTAACCTTGATTTTAGCATACTCGAGTGTTTAGGTTAACCAAAATACCAAAGAAGCCTTCTCTCAACCTTCACTCACCTTAAATCGACTAATAACGGTTGTACATGTGTGTTTAACCTTAAAGTTTATCCTGGTAAAATTATATGCTTTCCACCATTTTAATTTATTGTATCTTAGTTCTTGTGCTAAATCAATCAACAGGAAGCACTTAAGATCAAACGTAAATACGTACAGCAGTACCAATTGCAAAAAAGATCGGCGCTGGATTGGCTTACAAAAGCCGTGCTTATCAACTACTTTTGAATTATGTGCCTCCCCTATAGTTTCTGTGTACTCCATCTTTCTCTCGTACTGCAATCTCAAAACATTCTTGTGACTTTCCTTGAGTGGGACCAACTTGTGATTTACAATTGTTATGTAGAACGATTTAACTCGGATGTTCAGCCGAGCAGAATATTTGCATTCCGAATCCTGATTGGGATTAGCGTTATTGCATCATGTCCCGATTGGTGCAGTACGCACAGATACTCAGCTTTGTTATACGCATTTCTTTCTTATGGTAGCACAGTAATTTTCTCGAAAAACTTTGTACCAACTTGTCGGCAAATATGCATGGAGACTGCGGGAATCAATGCATTCTTCCACCCACTACGGCCTCTTCTTAAAAAGTTCGAGGTTATTGTCAATTACAAACAATTGGAACAACATTCCCAATTTACACCGGTCAACATACTCATGAACAAGCCACGAATTACCCTGAATTCTTAACCACCTCACCATGATAATCTAACCGGAGAAATTCTTATACTTCAAAAAATCCTCATGTAAATCAAATCCCGAGACCTTGCATTCTTCCTTATTTTGCTTTTCGAAAGCTTCATTTATTTTCGTGACCAACATAATAATTTTGAAGTAACTCGGTATCTTCAATCAACGGCGGCAAAAATAAATTCAGCCTTATCTCGATTTGATCATAAATTTCCCAAATCTCTTTTGGGTCAAGAAATTTGAAAATCCCTTCCTTGAAAGGGCTCTTCAGCTCTCTAAGTATCACATTTATGTAATTCTATTGACTGGCCAGTTAAGGAAAACTTTTGTTTTGCCTCTCATTGATGTACTCCCATGAAACCTCGTCAGTGTTCTTTGGTCGGAAATACCCGTCTACCACTACAAAGAAGAATTATCTTTGTTATGCCAAATCCTTTCGATGCATCCTTCTCGTGTTATGGTTTGAAGCCTGTGCCAATAATATTTTTATTTTGTGGCAGGCAGGCAGGAGTATTCTAGTCCTGGGCGCCGACTCTCCAATCACGGATAAACGCACCAAATCGTATTTTGTTTTTTTATACCCTTGATTCAAGGTGTCTGATCTTCGAGTTTTTCCCCCAATTTGCACTCTTGCCACAGAATTTTTGGAGGGCGACGTTGGCGGCCATATGTCAGGTGCCAATGTTCTCTGTAGGTGAAAGTTTTTTCGAGTTTTCAAGACTAAAGCTCGTTTGGTTTGCTCAATTATGTTAGACTTTGTCCGAATGAGAATTGATCACCACTGGAGGATATTAGGATATGATGCCCCACCCTGTAGTACATCTGGTATGATCGAATCGAATTAGCATAGACGGGTAAACTCATGTACTTCGAATCAAACTGTCTTTTCGGTACATCCGTGAGCAATCTAGCAAAAGCCTCATGGTTCTGCGGATAACAACCCAAGACATCAATATCAAGATTACAGACTCAATATTGGTGAGATAGCATTGCCAGGTTCACCTTCATTGAACTAAGATGTTACTTAATTGCTCATGTTCAGAAGTCATACGTCACCTAGCGACCATTCTACGATAGATGTTGTTCCCTAGCAATTTTTACTTCAACTTCCCTTTCCTCTATCTAATTATACTTTTTGGTTGGTCGTAAGGTTGAAAGTTTCGTATCTGCCCTCTTTTTTCGATATACACTTGCTATAAGTCTACCTCCTATTACTTTTATAGGTAAAGCTCGGCTATTCCTACAAATATAGCTATATTTTTCATCAAAAGCTGAGTCTTGATATTGTATGCACTACTGGTATGTAATGCACTTTAAATCAACATCCGGCAAGGTACAACCAAAACCTTATTTTCCCAACCCTGCCAAAATTCGTGAGAAGAGACTGTCTGAAAACCTTGAATCTATCAATGGAGAAGCGACGCAAAATTATGTTAACATCAAACTCTAATTAAGCTACCATTGGAAATATTTGATCAAGTGATAAGAGCAGAAATCCGAGAGAATAGCGCGTGCAAGTAGATCTTCAACTATTTTTATTGTTCTTTAACTCGGAAACTTGCTCTGTCCTCTACGGCCGTTAAAATATGGCGCGCATATGCATTGGTTAGGCACCCTGTACAGGCATTTCCTTCACTCACGTTTCTTGAAGTTATTGGCTGATATTTATTCAAAATTGCCCCAATTCAAAGTGCAAAAGCACAATCTAAGAAAACATTAGTTGCTAGTAATCTTTGAAAACGGACAAAGAAAAAATTCAAGGGGATTCGACCTTCGACTCGCTCACTATTTAACTAAAAACAAATAAATAAAAAAAAAAGTACATATTTTGGTTATTATAGCTACAATAAGGCATGTGAAAATTTACCTAATTTGCACTAGCCTAGTTCATGAGCAACTGTTGTCAAAAATTCGACGTCTATTACCATTTAAGTCATCCACTCAATTTTCTTAAACCTCGACATACCTTTATAGGATATATGCAAGTATGTGTACATTTACTTCTTTTTTGCGTCATACTCTGTTGCTTGTGATTATAACTGGCAATATTTTTTAGAATTTCCAAATTATAAAAAGTTTTGTGTAAGACTTTTTACCTGCATGTATCATATCCGAAGAGTGCATAGAAGTGCATAAGTCGCGGAGTGTATTAATTTGAGGACAGAGTTCGCATCAGTTCCTTAAATGTATTTCTAGCGCATGCTGCACGGTAAGGCGCTAAACGACCTTCACTTGCAGATGATGATCAATCAGATCCTTCTATTTTTTACTTAGCTTAGCCTCGTTTATTGTTCTTTTGAATGACCATGTTTTTTTATTGCCACATTCTTCTATATTCTGCATCTGAAAACCTTCACTCACATCAAACGATCGAGGTTGTTTCAGGTTTTTTACCTTATTTTTTGGATCATCTATTCATGCATCCTAGTTAATCGACCAATTCGTTTGAATTCTTGTTTTTGATGATCATTCAATAAATGTTCATGCTTCGGGACGATCCCCCTTCAGTTTTTCACATGTGAGGTCTCTATATTTAGATCAAGTCGATAAGTGAGTGGTTCCAGAATCTACAAATTTTCCCGTTCACAAGTAATTGGTGGCGAAATGTTCATTCCTAAAATTACAATACCGTTTCTCCGATTATTTATCCAATTAAATTATGTTCTAAAAAGATTTACAATCAAAAATAAACTTTTGGAGAGAAATATTGAGTATCCTCTCATAAATTTTCACTGATCTTTTGCAATATGTTGCAATTAGCAATGAATCATAGCAGAATAAAAGAATTGGAATTTTGTTCGAAGTTTGCTCCATAGCTGCTACTGAAAGGTAAGGCAACCTCGAATACATTTAGTCTCATAATTGGCCAATTGCGTTGGATCGCGATTAACATTATCTAGTATGGGCAAGTTTGATCTGACTGTGTTTTATATTTTTAATTTTGTCACTATAAGAGAAAGTGCTTCACTTCGAATTTACCTTCATTGTAACGTGTGAAGAGTTATCAATTCCAGGTCACGTGATTTATTAATTGTACTAGAATAATCCCCTTAATAAACTCCGCACAAAGTATGGAGAAATAATTACTGGCTCGATACGTAAAGTCACAACACATATTAATCTCTGTTACTAATTTTTCAAGCCTACTCTTTCGTTGGAGTCATGTTGAACAGACCGTCAACGTATTTTAGTGTTTCGAGAAAGTACATAATTCATTTCAGTATAGTATTATAGAATAAAATAAAGTAGAATAGCTTATATTATCTTATAGACGTGACGGAAGAAAGCAAGAAGCGTCAAGCTCCGAATTTTTCAAGAAATTTAATGGTTCTTTTTGTCATACTTTGGGTAGTAAGTAGAGAACAAATATCCGTCAAGAACTATCAAACCAGTTATGATAGCACCATGGGTGGCCAAAACAACCTTGTTGTCTGTGTTAATTCTGCGTCTTTCCAAGTAAGTGAAGTAACCGGCAACAACACCCCCCAAACCAACTAAGGCTTGGGTAATGACAACGGGATTTTGAAATTCACTGGTAACCTTGGCTAAGGAATCGGTGTTAGCGTTATCCGAGACAGTTTTAGCCAAGCCATTGTAAGTGTCCTTGACATAAGTAATGAATTTATCCAAATAAGTTTTACCATTCTTTTCTATTTCATCCAATTCTTTTCTAAAGTCACCAACACGCTCAGATGCGGCCGCTTTTGCCTTTTTGGCTTCCCTTTGGGCACTCTCTTTCAATTTGTTGAATTCGTCGGCTGGTACAGTTTCAACATTACCTTGAGGGTTGGAAGTTTTTTCAACTTTTGGGGGTTGAGGGAGTTTATCAGCACCAGTTGGGCCGGAGGAAGCAGCAGCGTCAGCGTAAGAAGACATCTTTTAAAGTGAGGGTTTCAATTAATTGATAGGGATAATATAATAGTAATGAGAATACGCGGGTCAGCGGTAACAATCAATCAGTTCAAGAGTCTAACAACAGAATGTGAACAAGGAATAACCTATAGTGATAATTTGGAGTAGTAGCTTGAATATCAGTTATCAATTAGTGCCAGCAATAATTGGGGAATTCGCCAATTATATATATGTGTGTAAATAATAGTATGTTTTTTATTTTTTTTTTTGTTTTCTAGGGAGTCACTGACATTTTGGGAAGTTTGTTTGCAAGGGATTTAAGTGACCATCGGTAAATGTGCTACGATTTACCCAGGAAGTTACCAATATACTCGCATTTTTCCCGGTATCAGCCAATAGGCACCATCAATCGATAATGAAATTTTACTTAGTGGCAAGGATACTATTTTGTTGCTACATTGCTACCTCGGGTTTAATGCGACTAAGAATCTTTCTGAAACATGAAAGATGACCCTCGTTAGATTAAATCTTGGGAGCCATCTTTATGAAACTTCTTCAATGCCATGATCATGATCGACCTTTGTTCACGAGCATATGGTGTTGTTTTTCAATGTCGTAAGATTAATAGTCTTGATCAGCCAATTAATTGTATAGGGCTGAATCCTCACGAAATTGCGCGCAGAAGACATGTCATTACGGCTTCGGTTAATTGCTATTGCACTCGGGGCAAAATGGTACGGGTGCACCGAAACTCCGGGGCAAACATTTGATAACGAGTGGTGTCTGAGAATGTTTTGACTGTACGGGTTTGCGTGTATCACGTGCGTAGGGCGACAGCCCTAATATCTCAAAAAATCAACGAAAATTTTCACCCAGTGCGAAGGACTGATTTTTTCACACAAGCGCTATCAATGTAATCTTTTTCTTTCTTCACTATTTGTCGATTGAAAACCAACACCCCGGCTTTCCACGTAACATTCCGATAAATAAAGCAAATTAGAAATGTCTGCTCCAGCTGCTCAAGAAGCCCCAAAGAGAAACTTTGGTAGAAACAACAGAAGAGGTGGTAGAAACAACAGAAGAGGTGGTGAAGAAAAAGGATGGGTCCCAGTCACTAAATTAGGTAGATTGGTAAAGGCTGGTAAGATTACCTCCATGGAAGAAATTTACTTGCACTCCTTGCCAGTTAAGGAATACCAAGTTATTGACACTTTGTTGCCAGAATTGAAGGATGAAGTCATGAAGATCAGATCCGTTCAAAAGCAAACCAGAGCCGGTCAAAGAACCAGAATGAAGGCTGTTGTCATCATCGGTGACTCCAACGGTCACGTTGGTTTGGGTATCAAGACCGCCAAGGAAGTCGCTTCCGCTATCAAGGCTGCCATCATCATTGCCAAATTATCCATCATCCCAATCAGAAGAGGTTACTGGGGTTCTAACTTGGGTTCTCCTCACTCTTTGCCAACCAAGGTTACCGGTAAGTGTGGTTCCGTTTTGGTCAGATTAATCCCAGCCCCAAGAGGTAAGGGTATTGTCGCTTCCCCAGTTGTCAGAAAATTGATGCAATTGGCTGGTGTTGAAGATGTTTACACCACTTCTTCCGGTTCTACCAGAACCACCGAAAACACCTTAAAGGCTGCTTTCGTCGCTATCGGTAACACTTACGGTTACTTGACTCCAAACTTGTGGGCTGCCCAACCATTGGCTCCATCTCCTTTGGATGTCTACGCCGAAGAAGCTGCTGCTGGTAAGAGAAGAAACTAAGTATTATAGAAATTATCTGTATTGTATCTAGTTCTTTAATTTAATGTCTTACTTCCAATATTGTGTAGACTGATTTTTGTTGAATGCTAAGAAGTTCACCGGGTTAGGTTGACAACATTTCAGTAATACGTTGGATATAACTAAAGTTGTCTATTAATGATATGCTATATATGACGTGAATAATTCGTAATTCGTAAATCTACATGAAAAAGGTTCAAGGAACAGAGGAAGAGATTGCTGTGGACAATTGGTTGCAAATTTTGATACCAAATATCCCACAATTTTGGTCCGAGCGTTAACACCCAGAACCAGATTTTGCTGCTGTTGTTTTATCAACAACAATTGAATCGTACCGTCGACTCCTATGTTTTATAGTGTTCTTTCTGTCTTTTTTCTTTTTGCTTTTTTTTTGTTTTTTGTTTTTTTCTTTTTATAATTTAACAGTATACATTTTTATAAATATAATTAAACGACACCACCGAACGCGATGCGTGATTTCATTATAAAGCTTGCTCCTGAGTAGCTTGCTCCATCACTTCATCATCGGGAACCGCGAATGATCTGTTTGTGGTCATACTCTGGTCGCTATCTTTGGACCAAGTATTTGAAGGAAGAGATCTGCCATTTGGATGTCTGTACATACATGTTCTGTTCAGACAGTGTTCACCAAAGCGACAATCTTCATCGATGGGGTGGACGAAGGAGCAATCGATTCTTTGACATGCGGCTCCATCACGACAAGGAACAGATGACAAAGCGTGTCTTCTTGGACAATTAAACTTTGTGCACCCTGAGCCGTATTTGCACTGCTCCAAAGTCCTTTGAACTTCAGGTCTTGAAGCAGGTTTGGCTCTTGGGGGGTTGGATTCAGGTGGAGGGGCTTGGTAATTTGGAGATGGGTGAGCTTTCTTACATTCGGTATCTTGGCATTGTTTACCAGCTGCACACCATTCCAATGCAATTACTCTGGCATCTTTGTTGGCTGGAGTCGGATGACCAAAAGGACATAATTCTTTCGAGCAAAGCATTCCAAACTTACAGATACCAAGAGTACCGGCAGATTCGACAGTTGGTATACCTTGTCTTTGAAATCTTTTCTTTTCGTAAAATTCCTGCTTTGATTTCTCAAGTTTTGCGATCAACTCGCCATCTTGATCTGGATGTAAGAAATTACAAGTCCCAGGAGGATTTGGACAGTCGGGGTATTGGAAGCATGTTTTGGTAGGATGTGCGAAGGGACACTCCTTATTGGAACAGTAAGGGAAATCATTGCATCTTCCTTTGGGTGCCCTTGGATTAAAATTGACATTATTTTGGTTGGACAAACCCAAAGCTTTTTCTAAGTTGTCGGCGTTTTTCAAGCCAAATGACTTGTTATTTCTTCCATTGACATTCTTTCCAATACCACCTCCACCGCGACCACGGGTATTGAACCGATTGCCACGTTCGTTAGGAACAAAATCACGAGAACGAGGTTTGTTGGAAGAGCTACTGAACAGTTGCTGGCTTTGAGCAGCCTTCTGCTGGTTGGCCTGTACCTGCTGTTGAAAGACGGTTTGTTCAGCATGGGCCTGAGCAGGTGGTGCAGAGTTGAAGGGCTGAGATGGAGTAGAAGACGCAAACGCTGATGGTGGTAGTTGGGGATCAGATGGTTGTGGGACGGCTGGTTGTGAAATGGCTGGTGCAGCTGGGGCGGCCGGGGCGGCTTGACTTTCACTGATTAATCTTTGGATTTCGCCATAAACAGTATTGATGAAAGACTCATCAATTGGAATGTCCACCAATTCTTTCACTTCGGACACAATTTCAGCGGCGGTTTTTTCATTTCCAATAAGCACGGTGATATATTCAGCGATATCACCAGCATCATCAGGGATATTGTATCGGTTTGAGATCTCGTTAACAAGTAACGGTCTTAATTGTTGCGCTATGGGTCCTTCTGGATTGAATGACATATTATTAATATAAAGAGGTATGTAAGCTTCTTGTTTGTAATCTGAGTTTTTTTTCTTTGGAGAGGCATGATGACCGACACCAGTAAAGTCACGTGCGCGCTGTCAGTAGAAGGTTCCAAGATTCGCAGCCTAAACAAGCTGGAATATCTCCACTGATATATCGCCGAGAAGTTGTTTGATCAATTCTATTATTTCGTTCAATTCTCTCGTAATTGTTGTTGTCACCAAGATATATGAATAGAGCAATAAATAATCTTCGTTGGTTAACTTTTGTTCGCCATTGCTTCTAATTTCATTTAGTTTAAAAAGTAATCGATCTTTAGCATGCTCTGTAGATGCTGGTTTTGAGGGCAATGGGAACCCAAGTTTTAAAGCACTCGAAATCATGTAGAATATTAAAAAGATTCTATGCTCCACTTCGGCCCTTTCTGCCGAGATGTAGTTCAAAACATATTGTTCGTTGGGTGATAAAATTGGGTCAACCTCTACTATAAGGTTCATATTTTGGAATGCATCAATAATGGCCGAGCTTTTACGAAGAAGCTTACGGTAAATATCTTCGGGAAATTTACCTTTTAGTCTAAATTCCAAAGGTGCCTGCTTCAACAATGTCTCGCATTCAGCCAATAAGTCATTAATTCCTTTCTCGTCGCGTAAACCAATCAATTGCATCTCGGGTTGATTGTCACTATTGATACCTTCGGCATAGTCAAGTGGATCACTATTCCAAATTACTCCCATCCTTAGCCACAAAACTGTAAGGCCGGTTTTTAGCCTGGCTCGAGCACTATTAGGTATGAAACAAGAAGCCATTATTAAAGCCCAAACGATGCCTAGAGATACTGAAATGAACCTATGGAAGGCAATCTCTTCCACCAACGGGTGCTCGCCACCTTCACCTCCATCTTCTGAATCCTTTTGTGTCATACTATATGAGTATAATGCAGTTAAATTGTATGTCAAAAGAATAAATCTGCCAAATGGATTGTTTTTCTTCCAATAGATAATGATGTAAAAGCATGGTATTGAGACCAAAAACCCCACTAGTCCTAATAATATTCCACCTCCATCACTAACCACCCACGTCAAATAGGCAATCGCCGCTCCCATGAATGTCCCTATAAATCTCCATTTAGCTGTCATGGTAGTACCCCCAAGCGATTTGTTCATCATAATACAGTAAATGGCCAAAGACCATTCTATCCGCCATTTTGTAAAAATATTTTTAGTTTTTGGGAAGAATGCAAACATCGATATACAGAATGCACCAAGACCAACTCTTATACCAAATTGCACATCCGTTCTCCTAAAGACCTTCAATGTCTCCCATAACTTGAAAGAATAGAGATCAAGTTTTTTATTACTCTTATTGAGTTCAGACGTCTCGTCGCGTCTATAATGAGACTGTAAGTTTACCAACGCTTCATTTAATGAAGCCTTCACCCTGGAGTCGCCTTTCAAGTAACTTTGCGAAAATGGCTCCAAATTCATAGTTTCAGTACCGGATGACCATACTTTTGCCCATTTCCATGTTCTAGGAGTTGTCTTTGCTATTTCGTGAGATTCGGTGATTTTCAAAAAATTGATCAACTCTTTACCAAAAAGAACCAATAAGGAGGCAAAGTTTCCACAACATGCCGTGACTTCTTCCTGGTCGGCTTTCAAATCAAAGTCATTGGATTTGAAAATATCTTGTGAATACAATTTGGTAAGAGAATCGGTATGTTTCTTTTGAAAGAGTTCAATGGCTTTATCAAGGGAATCTTGAAAGTTTTTGGAATTTATGAACTTTGTGGTTCGTTTCCTCGACAACATGTCACCCACTTTTGGAATGTAGTGATTGGCATTTTCTTTTGGGGTTTCAAATGACTTCTCAAATGGAATCTCACTCAATACACCTTTAATTGTGAAAATGAAAGACTTCATGGAAGGAGCCAAGTAGTAAACAAATAAATCAAATAATTGAGCTGAGCTTATTGCTGTGTAATCAATATTTGAATCATCTCTTGTGCCCAGAACATCGTTTAAAAAACTGTTTGATCCCATCAAATTATCTGGGTATTCGAAACTTTTCAACGTAGACGCAGGTGAGTGGGAACCGGACCTATTATATCTGGATATTTCAGGTGTTTCATGATTTTCTGCTCCTTCATGAAGAAGATTCCATTGCATGTCAGCAGAAGCTCTTAATGCGTGTAGATGCCTTGATAATGCAGTTGTAGTGGACACTAACTGAGAATAAACTTTGAACTCGGTTTCCCTACCTTTTAAGAGTAGTTCATATTTAGCTTCCTCCAAATTGGCTTTCAATTGGCGCACGATGTTCTTCAACGAATTGATAGCTTCAACGTCTTTACTGCTGATACTTTGTCCAGCTAGAAATCGATTCGTTATAGTAAATAACACCAAAGACATTGAGTTGTAAGAGTCATTCAATGATTTCTTTAATTGTTTCTCGGCGCTTATAGGCCAAATCAAATAGCAGCAAGCCACTGAAATAAAGCATCCCATCACCACAACTTTCAAGGTAGAGACGAGTCGTGGTAATGGGATGTCCGATGCATTCAAGCTCCCCTCTTTGACAATACAAGCAACAACTGAGATTGATGCCAATGAGCAAGCAGTATTAAAAGTAGCACGATTAACCTTTTGTTTCATAAATGCTATGACACCTAAACCAGCGGAACTGACGATTAAGTCAATTATGTAACTGATTTCATCCTCTCCATTATTAAAGAAGTATGTTGAAACAGAGCGACAGCCAAAGGACAAACTGAAACAAAATAGTAATGAAATTATCACAAATATTAAAGTTTGGTGCATTGAGCCCTTCGATCTTGCAGGGTGGAAATATACTGCTACTGTAGCCACAATGTGCTTGGAATCGGAATGACCAAGCCATTTACTTAAGGGGGTCCAGTATACAGCCAAGGATGCTATTAGGTATGCAATAGATGACTTTAAAACGTTTCTGACTATTTGGTTGTGGTAGAAATCATTAAATTTTGTTAATATCTGATTCCACCTTTCCCACAAATCTGGGGTGGTTGTGGATCTATGAGACTCGAGTAAAGACGATGCTTCGTCAATATTGACAGCAGATTGTGATTGGGAGTGAAAACTGGTCTGCGTTGTATGTGATTGTCTTCTGTGGGATTGTGACTTTGATTGGGAATTTATGCTCGGGGTCAAATTATTGGCAGAGCCAGAGGGTGGAGAGTCACGAATCCCCGGATCATTCAAACTTTCAAACCCCATATTCAAATACGTATCAGAACGATGAACTTTCAACCCAGTCTTTGCTATTATTACTGAGTTTTTCTTCTTTAAATTGTTGTGATCTGGTGTCAGATAAGAAAGTGCTTCCATATCTCTTAATTGACCACCACCGGCATTTTCAGAGCTCCACGATTTGTAATTTCGCTCATCTGTGCCTTCGCCTACCAGGCCGTAACCCTTGGGCGTGCTAGTCATATGAGAGGTTCAATGAAGTAATGCCTTTGTTAGACTATGAATGAAGAATAAATGCTTTATCTGTATAGATTCTCAAAACAATTTCGCGCTTACTGTAATTAGAGATACAGTTGAGATCTCACAATATGGCTTAGGCCAAAGATTCAATAATGACTACTAAATATGATATACTTGATTTATTAACATGCTATATGAATAATTACATGTAAACTAAAGGAACGTGACTCATAACAAATTAAATGCCTTCTTTAAGAAATAAGTTCTTATAGAAAACGAAAACCAATATAGTACAACTAGTCATAATACAGGTTTTTTTTTGATTCTCTTTTTATCAGATTATTCGTATCCGATAATGTCTCTGAACAATTGTTCACATGGAACGGTTGCACCCAATCTAGCGCACAATAAGAAAACACCACTCAATTTACGATGCAATGAGTAAGTTTCTTCTGGTGGAGGAATTAAACGTTCATTTAACATAAGACCAATGTTACCACGTACACGGTCGGTGATAGTTTGGGTCTTGAAATTGAAGCTATGGCCGTGGTTGTCAGCAGGAGAAAAGGCTTCGCCCAAGACCATGATGGAGTCAATATGGGCTTCTGTCATTTGTGGTGATTCTAATCCGGTCAAGTAGCCCAATCTATTGGAATATTCTTGCACAAGTTTACGATCTTTTTGAACGGCAGCACGTAAAACTTGAACATAGTTTTGGACGAAATCTTCAGGGAAATCACGAGTGGCACCGAAATCCAACAATTCGATCTTACCGGTTTCTTCGTTATATAAGAAATTAGCCCAGTTTGGATCAGTCTGCATGAATCTAAATTGTTTAATTTCCATGAGACATAATCTCATGATGTTGGTACCAATCCAGTTAACAGTATCTTGGTCCCATTCACCTTTGGCGATTTCAACACCCTTCATTTTTTCCATGGTTAAAACATGCTCACCACATAAATTGTGGAAAACTCTTGGAACGGTAAAGCAAGGATCATCCTTTAAGAGTTCACGGAATCTGATAAGATTTTGGGCTTCTCTAATGTAATCACACTCCCATTTCAATTCGGTACGAGCGTTTGCGATGGACTTATCCAAAAATAAGCCAGGAGGTAATAAAGAGGAAGCAGTCAAAAACATTAATAAGTTATTCAAATCAGAATCAATGGAGTCAGCGACACCCGGGTATTGGACTTTGACAACAACTGGAGTTAAGTCTTCAGTGACGGCGGTATGAACTTGACCGATGGATGCAGCCGCCACAGGAACATCGTCGAACAGGGAGAAGCAGCGTTCACGCCAGTTGGAGCCTAAGTCACCAACCATGACGCGTTCTAATTGACCTGGTGGCATGTAATGAGCAGAGTTTTGAACTCTTAACAAAATTTGTTGAATCTCTTTAGGGAGAACAGATGAATCTTGAAACGACATCATTTGACCGATTTTGAGAGCAGCACCTCTCATTTTGGAGAACTTTTTGGCCATACGTTCGATGTTGGCAGGAGACAAAATAAGAGACTTGACAGAAAGTTCAGATTTGTTTCCTGATGCATAATGTTTAAAACCTTGTCTGGCAGCGTCTATACCCATACCAGCAGCTAAACTACCATAATGGAAGATTCTTGCGAGTCTTGTGCTGGGGACTTCACTTTGGAGCATTTCATATTGTTTAGCTGAAGGTTGAGCGCCAATGACATTGGAACCATCTTTTGGGGTGGTAGCCGAGGCAGTTGCTCTGACAACCCTGGCAGCGGCAGAATCTGATCCGGCAGCGTTGGTGGCTGCCGTGCTTGTAGCGGCAGCCACAGCGGCGGCAGCCGATGAAATTGTCAGGGCAGGATCTTCACCTTGATCAAATTGTGAGGGATGAGTAAAAGAATTAGTAGAATAATGTCTATAAAAACGAGCAGAGGTAGAAAACTGTCTCGTTTGATTCTTCTTCTTGTTTTGCACGGGGAATGATCTGGCAGAGTCTACTCTAGCGGCAGCTTCTGACCACATCGAAGCGTCAGTATCGAATTGACGTAAAGGTTGAGTCCAAACGGATTTTTCATAAAAGGATCTTGCATCATTTAAGAGAACATTAGCTCCCAGGCAAGCTACCTTTGATGCGGAACCTGCTATGGCAGCAAGTTCGTAAACGTTTTTGCTGAGTGACATTAGTGTCTTTTGGACTTATAAATATATTGAAAATATCAAAATTGGGAATAAACAATTTATAATTTAAACGCCAAAATCTAAGTGTGTTTGCAGATTCCCTCACCTATATAATTTCTGGGAAAACATTCGGAGCCAAAAGCTTCGCACATAATTTTTCACTGGCTTTTTTTCATTTGCTGGTAAAAAATCCCATCCTGCACCCAGTGTCGAGGCGGGTTGGTGGACGAATGGAAGCCTTTGAAATCGTGTCTTGATGTTTGACATATGAGAATTTGTTGCTATAAACCTTGGGTATTTGCTATCATACTTTGCTAAATATCTTACATTGGTTGTGATGAGTGTTGCAGAATTTATGACTTTATTGCAATAGTTGCTCGCATAAAAGCATTCACTAGGGTTTTTTTTGGTTTGTTACCCTGTTTTTTGACTCACTCTTATCGCGTTGTACCAATTGCTATATACAAAGTTGCCAATCTCAGTATAGCCTCCATAGCTCGTAGATCAATTAGTCACTTGGTAATAGTACACATGTCCACAATCCACCAAATTTCAACCGATGAACTTGGCGAAATTTTATTGTCTACATTTTTAAGAATCAAAGTGGAGCTAGCCCCACGGTGGGTGTATTACCACATTTGGTGACCCCATGTTTGAATCTAGTAATTGTTTGAAATGTTTCGCTTGGCTTATTTTATAATGATATTTTGTATTGATGGCGCTTGTAAGATTCTTTGAAGGCTTATTTTAAGGGATTTGCATCTCGGTACCTTTTTGACATTTTCATCAAGCTGGCTGCAAAGTTTTCAGCTTATGGGTCGGACCTTCCCGCCCACGAATTAATTTTCCCGAGAGTGTTTCCGGCAATCACTGGTCTACTTTTAGTAATTTCGTCGCACTCTTTGGTCGCATGCTTACCTAAGTGATTGCGTAAGTATACGACGATGGCGGCCCCAATCCTCATCGCATTATCAAGAAAAAATGAAAAACATATAGCTGCTTACCTTCAATAGACGCCATGGCTGATAGAAAACATAAGAAGCAAAAAATCGAGGACTCGAAAGCAGAGCAAGTAGCTGAAGCTGCCGAAGCTCATCTTCAGGCCCATCCTCACCACGAAAATTCAGAGCATCTCCAACATCACGATAATGGTGAATTCAAAAACTTAAAAAGACATACGACTACCGCTAAACAAGCACAAGAATTGGAATCGGGTGATTTAAACCCTTTCACTGGAAGTTCATTCTCTTCTAAGTACTTTGATATTCTCAAAATTAGAAGAGATTTACCTGTTCATGCTCAAAGAGATCAATTCTTGGAAATCTTCCACTCTACCCAGATCATGGTCTTTGTTGGTGAGACCGGTTCCGGTAAAACTACTCAGATCCCTCAATTCGTATTATACGATGATATGCCTCATTTGATGGGTACTCAAGTTGCTTGTACTCAGCCTAGAAGAGTGGCTGCCATGTCTGTGGCTAAAAGAGTTGCTGATGAGTTGGATGTCGAATTGGGTGAAGAAGTTGGTTATAGCATCCGTTTTGAAAACAAAACTTCCAATAAAACTATATTGAAGTATATGACAGATGGTATGTTATTAAGAGAAGCTATGGATGACCACGATTTGAAGAAATATTCTTGTATTATCCTAGATGAGGCCCACGAAAGAACCTTGGCCACTGATATTCTCATGGGTCTTTTGAAACAAGTCAGTATCAGACGGCCTGATTTGAAAATCATCATCATGTCTGCAACTTTGGACGCCGAGAAATTTCAAAACTACTTTAATGATGCTCCTTTATTAGCGGTCCCTGGTAGAACTCATCCAGTTGAAATTTACTATACCCCTGAATTTCAACGTGATTACTTGGATGCTGCTATCCGTACTGTTTTGCAAATCCATGCCACAGAAGCTGATGGTGATATTCTTCTTTTCTTAACTGGTGAAGAAGAGATTGAAGATGCCTGTCGTAAGATTTCCCTAGAAGGTGATGAATTAATCAGAGAACAAGATTGTGGTCCTTTGAAAGTCTATCCACTTTATGGTTCATTGCCACCTCATCAGCAACAAAAGATCTTCGATCCTGCCCCTGAACCACTCGAACCAAATGGCAGACCAGGAAGAAAAGTGATTGTCTCCACTAACATTGCAGAAACTTCCCTTACTATTGACGGTATCGTATATGTTGTTGACCCAGGTTTCTCAAAACAAAAAGTTTACAATCCAAGAATCAGAGTCGAATCACTTTTGGTGTCCCCTATTTCGAAGGCTAGTGCTCAACAAAGAGCCGGTAGAGCTGGTCGTACCAGACCTGGTAAATGTTTCAGATTATATACTGAAGAAGCTTTCCAAAAAGAATTAATTGAACAATCATATCCAGAAATTTTGAGATCGAATTTAGCATCAACAGTGTTGGAATTGAAGAAATTAGGTATTGACGATTTAGTCCATTTCGATTTCATGGACCCTCCAGCACCTGAAACCATGATGAGAGCATTGGAAGAATTAAATTATTTGCAATGTCTTTCTGATGAAGGTGAATTGACAGCTTTGGGTAGAACAGCATCTCAATTCCCTCTTGATCCAATGTTAGCTGTCACTTTAATTGGATCACCAGCATTTAATTGTTCTGAAGAACTTTTAAGTATTGTTGCATTATTATCAGTTCCAAATGTTTTCGTTCGTCCAGCTGCAGCTAGGAAGAGAGCAGATGAGGCTAAGATGGCATTTGCTCACCCCGATGGTGATCATCTCACATTGTTAAATGTATTCGAAGCTTTCAGTTCTGATGAAGCTTATAATACTGGATTGCATCAATGGTGTCGTGACAACTTCTTAAGTTACAGATCATTAACCTCGGCTAAATCTGTTAGATCTCAATTGAGACGTATGATGGAGAGATTCGATCTCGAACTCGTCTCATGCGACCGCAATGATAAAGCTTATTGGACTAATATAAGAAAAGCTTTGGCTGCCGGATTTTTCATGCAAGTGGCTAAAAAGAAGTCTGGTAATAAAGGATTTCTTACCATTAAAGATAATCAAGATGTTTTGATTCATCCATCCACTGTACTTGCAACTGAATCAGAATGGGTTATTTACAATGAATTTGTTTTGACATCTAAAAACTACATAAGAACTGTCACCAATGTCAAAGCGGATTGGTTGGTCGAATTGGCTCCAAAATATTATAACCTAGACCATTTCGCTAAAGGGGATGTGAAGTTATCTTTAGAAAGAGTCATTGATCGTGTTGAAACAATGAAAAAGTTAGAGAAGAAAAAATCCAAGGATAAGAAAAAAAAATCGTCTGACTAATCAACTTTCTCTCAAGTGTATAATTACTAAGATATTTTATTTGCAATCATGGTTGTAGCTGCAATTGATCAAAGTCGCGCAACAATTATCGATCTTCCTGAGTGGTCGATGATATCTCCTATTCGGAGTTACCGAAATAGTACAGCTGTGGATTTTGGCTCTGCGCAACAATAAGTGGGGGGCAATTTTCTATCTGAGCAGCAAACCTATTGGAAATAATATAAATTAGAACTAAATCTTCTCAATTACATGTAAATTTTCAGATTATTGAAGTTTTTCATAAAATTCCGGAAAAAATGTCTAAAGTATTAGTTACTGGAGGTACAGGGTTCCTAGGTTCGTACACCATAATCGCTGCCTTGAAGAAAGGTTACAAAGTTAGAACAACTGTTAGAAGTTTAGCTAGAACTCAAGCACTTTACGATGTGATTACGAGTAACCTGGATTTGAGTCTAGACTTCGTTAAGAGCAATTTGGAATTGGTGGAAGCTGATTTAACCTCTGATGACAATTGGGCTGATGTTGTTAATGGGGTCGATTATATTTTGCATGTTGCTTCTCCATTCCCACCTGGAGAGCCAAAGCATCCTGATGATATTATTGTACCAGCCAGAGAAGGTACTTTGAGGGTTTTGAGACACGCCTCGCGTACCCCTGGAATAAAGCATGTGGCGTTGACATCGTCTACTGCAGCTGTCTACATCGGACATGATAAGATTCCAGAAAGAGGTTATTTCACCGAAGAAGAATGGACCATTGTTGAAAATGCGCCAACGACTTATATCAAATCCAAGACCCTTGCAGAGAGAGCCGCTTGGGATTTCATTGGAAGTGAAGAAAACACTACTGCTGTTAACCCTATTTCATTGACAGTTCTCAACCCATCTTTCATTTTCGGTCCAAAGTTAAAGAATCAGATTGGAGAATCGACCTCTCTCAACGTGGTCGATGACATTTTGAATGGAAATTCAAAGAATGCCAGTGAAAGAGTGTTTAGTGCCATTGATGTCAGAGATGTTGCTAAATTACACGTTGAAGTCCTTTCAGATCCAGCCAAACACAAAGATCAAAGATATCTTTTGAACACCGGTGACAGCTGGACACTTACGCAAATCGCTGATTTGTTACGCAACAAACTTCCTGAAGCAGATACTAAGTTGATTCCGGAAGTATTCAATGGACCGAAGCCCGCAGAGAGGCCCGCCAAACTGTACAAGGCACAGAAAGCATTCAATTGGACACCGATCTCGTTTGCTGATGCTGTGCTTGCAACCGCTAAAAGCTTGAAAGAATAAGCTGATAATATATGTCTTTTTTTTAGCTTCAAGAAATACACAAATTTACACCTTTGAAAATTGCAGCCTAATGAGGCCCCAGCATGCAGCACAAAAAAAAAATTGTACGCAACTGTGAGCCTATGATTAGACGGGATTTTAGACGACTAGACGAGAAAATGAAAGAACGTATATTCGAAACTTGAAACGGTACATTCTCGTTTGAAAAGTTAAACTGACCGAACAGAATCAAAGAATTACTACCGAATGGAATAAAACGCGTCTCTTGAAGTTGATCATCGTCATATGTACAAGGGTCTGCAACGAGCACTATCGTGGATTTGGCTGCACAGACTAACCAAGTACTGAAAATGGCATTCTGAAGTGAGAAAAAAAAATCAATCCTCAGTACAACTATACGCGTCTTCAAAACAGTTTGACAGTTGAAACACCTCGAATCACGCTCTATGATGTATAAAATCACCACTACACTATCAAGCAGCGTTAAAATCATGTAAATGGGTGTATTTTTCCCAACTTTTCTTGTTCTTTCAAATTACGAAACGGGCTTCGTCACTTGAGTCGCTTTTTTCTTATTATTTTTTAATTGTTAAGCGTGTAAGAAACTAACTCAGATCAATACACAGAACAATAAATAATTGTTAAAAAAACAAATTCCGACTACTTAAAACAATCAAATTGATTTTTTCCCCTTTTCGATTCTTCTGATTATATTGAAATATATACTAGGAATTTCCATTCGATATCGTGTTAGTTCTATACAATATAATTCAATTCACTAAAGTTTTTTCCTTCTAACTATTAATTTTCAACGTTCATTTCAATTCTAGTTTACCTTAATCCATTCGCTAATCATCATTTAAATAACGTTTCCATCATGGGTCTTTTAATGGTATGTATTTTATTCAATCATGAATGTATCCGTTATTAACACCAATAGTCAAAATTGTTCAAGAACCGTGAAATGAGAATATTGATGTTGGGTCTCGATAACGCTGGTAAAACAACAATCTTGTATAAATTGAAACTAGGTAAAACATCAAGAACCGTTCCAACAGTTGGTTTTAACGTCGAAACCGTCAAACATAAAAACATCTCTTTTGCTGTTTGGGATTGCGGTGGACAAGAAAGAATCAGACCTTTATGGAGACATTATTTCACTGGTACCAACGCATTGATTTACGTGGTTGATTCATCAGACATTGATAGATTAGAAGAATCTAAGAAAGAATTATTGAGAGTCATCAATGACAAAGAATTGGCCAACTCACTCTTGATCGTTTTGGCCAACAAGCAGGATGTCCCTGGTGCTATCAAACCAAAGGAATTAATCGATCGATTCCAATTATCTGATTTAACTGGTGAGCATACATGGTCTGTTATACCAACCATTGCAATTGACGGGACCGGTCTTGTTGAGGCTTTGAATTGGATATCAAATCATAGCAAATAATCATATAATCTTCATCAAACTAGTTGACTTTGAATACCCATGTTAATTTTAATATCTCAGTTGAATATTGTCTTTGGTGATCACTTCATCTCACTATACGCAATTGGCATAGGTTTGGCGATAAGATAAATGACCTATCTCTCTCTATTTTCTACTTTCTACGTTTCTGTATAATGCATAAGAGTAATAATTGATACTATTCAGTAAATTATGCGATTTCATCAATTAAGCAGACCACAAGCTAACATCTCCAGATTCCTCTCCAAAGTATGCTTTATCGGTCATTCTAGTGAAAAGACCTGTTTCAACTACACCGACCAACAATTTGATTTGCTTGTGTAATGATTCGGGATCTTGAATTTCTCCGAAATCTGCATCGATTAAAAAGTTATTGTTATCTGTAACCACTGGACCAGCTTTTGAGCTACCACCTTGTCTTAAAATAACATCTTTGGCTCCTAACTCATATAAATCATTAATCACCTTAGCGTAGGAGTTTGGCACAATTTCGATTGGAACACCTTTGGTCCATTTGATTCCCAATTTTGAAGGGGATTTCTTTCTGTAGTCAGCTACGACTATGAATTTGGAAGCAGCAACTGCCACTAATTTTTCTTGAAATAAACATGCACCCCCACCTTTAATAAGATTCAAATCAGTATCCACCTCATCTGCACCATCGAAGGCAACGTCAACTTTTGAAAACTGTTCAATTGTTCCTAACTTCAATCCATTCGAAATGATCAATTCCTTTGATTGGAACCCGGTTGGAATACATGTAAATTCATTTTTATTGCTTAACTGGCCTAATCTCTCAGCAACGTAAACGACAGTTGAGCCGGAGCCGACACCAACGACCTTAACATCCTTGGGTAGGTTTTCATCAACAGCCTTGTAGGCAGCGATCTTTTTAGCTTTTTCAACTAAGTTTTCAGATGAACTCATTTGGCGATAAGTATTTATAAATAGATTCGGAGTAGACGATTGGTAACGGGGAAGCAAAGAAACGTTGAATTTAAAAGGTAATACGGATTTTCTGATGGCTATCATCAACTTTACCTCGATTGGGACGTTGATTAATTATACAAACGAATGAGCGGTTAAGAAATGAAGTAGATAAATAATAATTGAACTGCGACCAATAGAAGCGATATTAATATGAATACAGCACTATAAGGAAGAGTGCAGTGATGTGGAGATTGAGGTGTGGGTTTAATTTGTCAGCATTAGGGTGGTTGGGTTTTCTAGGGAGGGCATCAAGAAACAATTGAAAAAAAGCAGTCACTTTATTACACGTGATCGAAATCTCGCTCATCAGTTGAAAATCGAGTAGCGCCAAAAATTTTCTTCTCAAGTGTTGGACCTGTATACACACCCAATTTTCCTCAGTTACTGGTTTCTCATAGTAATTTTTTTTCAGTCTCAAATCTATAACTGGTTTGTTCATTCATACTATACATAGCTTACAGTAACACCAACCATGTCTGCTGCTAACAAGATCTTATCTGAAAAGCCATCCGAATTGGAATTACAAGTCGCCCAAGCTTTCGTTGACTTGGAAACTCAAAACGACTTAAAGGCTGAATTAAGACCATTACAATTCAAGTCCATCAAAGAAATCGATGTTAACGGTGGTAAGAAAGCTTTGGCCATCTTCGTTCCAGTCCCATCTTTGTCCGCTTACAGAAGAGTTCAAACCAGATTAACCAGAGAATTAGAAAAGAAATTCCCAGACCGTCATGTTGTCTTCTTGGCTGAAAGAAGAATCTTGCCAAAGCCAGCTAAGGGTACTAAGAAACAACAAAAGAGACCAAGATCCAGAACTTTGACTGCTGTCCACGACAAGATCTTGGAAGACTTGGTTTTCCCAACTGAAATCATCGGTAAGAGAGTTAGATACTTGGTCGGTGGTAACAAGATCCAAAAAGTTTTGTTAGACTCCAAGGACTCCACTGCTGTTGACTACAAATTAGACTCTTTCCAACAATTGTACACCAAATTGACCGGTAAGCAAGTCGTTTTCGAAATCCCAGGTGAATACTAGATAGATAAGATGAATTGTTAACAAACCTTTCAATACTTCTTCTCTAGGGTACTGTTACGTGTGTTTTAGTATTATAATCATTTAATAAAAAAAAATATTTAAAAGGCTTTCAATCCTGGACATGAATGTAAATGATGATGATGTGATCCCAGCAATATCCTTTCCAATAGATCCCTCATTCTTTTAATAGTTTTTGTATATATTAAACTATTTTCTTAAATTCTATACGATATATGTAAAAATCAAAATGCAAAATTTGAAAACTTTTATGAACATCTATATCTTTTTAACATAAGAAGTTGGGAATAATCCTTTCGATCCGTCAAGTTCTCCTTCTGTCCAGCCACTACCATCAGTATCCTCTTGTATTAAGACAATCTTATCCCCTGCCCCTATGCTTAACTCATCTTCCCCATCTGCTACATAATCATATAATGCTTCCACATATTGAACTTTTTTAGCCCCTCTTTTGGGTGCAACTGAAGGACCTTTTTTCTTACCACTTCCTCCGGTATCATTTGTAGTGACGCTACGGAGAATTTCAATGTAAGATGAAGGAACCAATCCTTCCTTGCCATTGGGTGCATGCACCATAGTCCATCCGGATCCGTCATCCTCTTCCATGACTTCAACTAAATCACCGGCACTCATTGAAGCTTCATCATCTCCTGTAGCCTGATACGCATATAATGCTTTAGCTCTATTGAGACCATTGGTAACGGTAGATGATGCATTTGACTGAGCTCTGTTACGTCTCAAATTGAATATACCCGAGTTTGACGTAGAAGTGGCATGACTTACTGCCGTATGAATTGATCTGTTGTCATCCTCTCCTGCGGCCACTGAGGCTGTTGCTGTAGCTTCTGATTTCTTACCTCTCAAGAAAGATAATTTGGACTTCTTTTGTTGAGTTGGTTCTGAATAGCTTAAATCTTTGTCACCTGCGAAGTTTTGAATTATTTCGATTTCGACTTCGTTCTTAAGTCTGCTTGTATCGTCCTTCATAAATCTGTTCAATAATGTTAATGATTGCTCGAGTTTGGAATCGAATTTTAATGTGAGAGAATCTTTTTCCTTCTTTCGTTCTTCTGTTGCTTCTTCTAATTTTTGTTTGGAGGCCAAACAGAAGTCCTCTAGTCTAACATGATTTGACAAGCTAGTATTGAGTTTCTTTTTCAAATTAGTCAATTCAGGTTCTTTTGTGACTAAACTTTCGTCATCATGCCATATATCGCAAGGAACGAAGTAGAAATCTTGTGGTTCTTTCCAATTGATGGTATTATGCTTGATGAACATTGCAATATCCAATTTCGGATTATTTTGATCAATGGTTGAGTCAATGATATGTAATTTTTCTTTGATTCTATCGTTTGAGTTCCTTTCGATTATTGATGCATTTTTTAAGATCTTATTCAAAAGTCCAACTCTCAGTTCATTCAATTCCTGTAAGTAATCCAAGATTTCTGGAACATCTTGGTAAAAATACTTATCTTTTAACCGATTGGCAACGTTGATTTTGATTAAGTATTCATTTTTACCAATATTCATATCAACTGTCTTTTCATCCAATTTTCTTTGGTTCTTTTCACCAGGAGACTTTTCGTTCTTCAGTCTGGCACTCTCGGTAGACAGACATAAGGAGTCGTAGTGTTTTTTAGCCTTTTGAACGTCATCATCAACGGTTGATTTCTCTGTCACAAGGAATTCGTTGATTGCTTCAATATGCTTTGCGATTTTGCTTGACTTTCCTTTTAAACTCAATAAATTTTCGCCTATTTTGGAATTGATTTCTTTGTTGAAGTTGATCTTCTCTTCAGCAATTGCTTCAGTTTGAGTTAACACTTCGTTCCATAGAACCACCGATGCACTTTCCAATGACCCCGGGGTGATTTGAGGCTCATCGCCAACTGATAAATGGGATGAATTTTTTGCCTTTCTTTCGAAATGACGTTTAGTTAGATCTTTTAATTTTTGAGCGTATTCCTTCTCGATAGCTGCTCTTTCACGATAGAATTCATCAATGTCTGAAAGCCAATTAATTCCATTGTTGATCCATTTAGACGTAATTTTGTACGAGTCTTTCAACTCATTTCCAATGGAAAGCTCCTCCACGGACATGGTTTTAATGATCTGATTACTTAGTGAATGATATAACCCCAGAATAATTGAGGTGTTCATTTTTTTCTCCTATTTCTGGTGATCCGCACGAGAGTTTGCACCCAAATAGTTAGGTTAAATGTATTAATACTCAAAGCCTATTTATGAGTTGTCCAAATAACCTCAAACTCATTGTAGGAAGAATCGACGTTTGAGATCATGAATATGTCAAGATCTTACAATCACTTGTCCACATAAGTAATTTTGTCATAATTTTCAACTTTTAATGATTTAGCACTGTTCTCAAAAAAATTACGTAAAACATTGGTTAAAGAATGACTCCATATTTATCAAAATGACAAAGTAGTGAAAACTGAAATCGCCAGCTACACACAATCCAAACATTGGATTTAAGCTAATTTTCAAAACGATTCATAAAGACTCTTTTGTCAAATTTCCTCTAGCAATTTCTGTTATTCTCCCTACTGGGTATAGTCAGATAGCTATCACGAGATTTCCGCACTGACAGCTCAGAATCATTTCTCTATCAACCACATCAAAACCACAATTCGGTGGGACCGCTAACACTGGCTTAACTATTCCCGATCAGAAGTGGTTGAAAAACATTCAAAGTGAGAGGCAGAAATACACTTGCGGGTTTGAGGTTTGCTTCTTCATCTATTTTTAAGAAGCTCTTTTCCCGCCGTTCATCCAAACTCCAGCAACCAGTCCAAATATCCAAATTTCGTCTATTGACAGATTTTTATAAAGATTTCAAGGCATTGAAAGCACCATTACAGAAAACATCACGTTTCCGTTCAAGATTTAGACGATTGAAAGCTAGAAATGGTTATATAGCCTCAAAAATGGAAGAATCAAATCAACTAGGCCCTTCCCAATCCAAGGCGTACACTTCAAGACGGCTGCGACTCCTCGGACTTGCCAGAACCACCAGGGATACTTACATCCCTAGGTTCACTGGCTCAGTCACCCAGCTTGCTTCTGGTGTTTCCAAACAAGCATTTGGTACCGGTGATATTTACGATGATTACGGTAATTTAGTATTACCGAAAGATAGTACCATCACGTTGTTTCCTTCATATACAAGAGAAAATCCAGATGAGCCCGGGTCATACGTTGTTAATGTCAAAGGTTGGCTCTCTTGTCCTGGTCTTATGACGAGGAAGAACAGATTAATTCTATCTTTAGCAAAACAAATCACAAGATACGGAAGCAATAACGCCGTTAATAAGTTAGAAAGCCAACAATTAAAGCAGGATGTGGTTAATGACCCCGAAAGCTCTTCTTCAGACTTAGAATCGATTTCCACCACTGACTCAGCATCTGCCGCCAGCTTATCCCTTGAACCTACATCCACCACAAATTCATTTCAAAGCAATCACGATGAAATGATCAAGGATAGACTTAGAGCCTTTATAGCCCGCTCAATCTCTAATGCAAAGCTTTCAGTCATTATTGGTTCCATGGATAATCGTGACTCAGACAAAATAATCAAAACTGATGTGCTGACGGATTCTAATGGCCATTTCGATCTAGAAATCTGTGTCGATTATAAACCTTCCATTATCCATGTGAAAGCTTCCACCGATGAAACGATATTTGCGTTTCAGGACGTGATGTTTATCCCCCACGCAGGATTGGGGTTGATCAGTGATATTGATGATACCATCAAATTGACTGGTGTCATCGGCGATAAACGTGAATTAATGACGAACTTACTCTTGAATGATGTGACTACTTGGAATATCCCACCAGTTGTGGCGTGGTATTCAAAATTATTCAAGCAATTGAATTTATCGTTTCATTATGTTTCTAATTCACCATGGCAACTTTTCGCCATCATCGATACATACTTCAAGTCTGTTCAATTACCTCTTGGCTCAATACATTTAAAGCAGTACACTGGAAATATTATATCATCACTCATGGAACCCTCATCCTCGAGGAAGAGACACGCATTGTCCAAGATTTTAAGTGATTTCCCCAATAAGAAATTTATATGTGTGGGTGATTCTGGAGAACATGATTTGGAAGCATATGTCGATTTAGCCAAAAATTACCCCGAGAGAATATTGGCAATTTACATAAGATATGTGAAAGATTCATTTTCAGACATAGACGATACTCCTGTGTTACGAGAGCTTCGAAGAATGTTGAAAGAGAATGAGAACATAAGAAACGTCCAGGATAGTATGAAACAAGAAATAAAACCTGATGCGCAAGATGTGGAAGATTTGATAGATTTATCAGATCTGCCAGCACCATTTTCTTATGAGAAAAGGGCAAAACTCCCGCCAATGGTACCTCAAAAGCCAAGACTGTTCCAAGGGAATAAAGTGACCAGAAAGCCACCAGTACCAGATCGTGAGTCGTCACCTTTATTGAAAGCATCAACATCGGCGACCTTTACTAACGCAAGACCCCCTCCACCACCACCTCCCCCTCGTAAAACAGCATCTACAATTCAATTGGATGCCGGACAAGGATCGGAAACACCTCCACCGTTGCCCACTCGAAGGACCACTTCTGAACATGAAGACGTTTACGAGAATCTCAAAAATATCTATAATGTGAACAATTTGTACGACTTAGAGCTGGTTGACGAAAAGGGCGCTCAATGGGTTGCAAGGATATCTGAAAGTCTCAGAAAATTGAAAGGCACCAACACTGAACTTCACATTTTCAAAGATGATGAAGACAATTTTTTCCAAGAAGCTGTCGAAATCGTATCAAAGCATCTGAAAGAATTATAAAGTAAATAGCACTACAACGAAAATTATCATGATAAATATATTGTACAGTGACAGAAGTTGTCTAAATCTATGCTTGGGATGACTCAGTGGTATTTTCGGTACCATTGGCTGCTGAAGTCTCAGTTGCAGCTTCCGCTGAACCATTGACAGGTTTTGATTCATTAGATGATTGTAAGGCCAATGAACCATCACCATAATCTTTGATGTTCTCTTCAACTTCTGGTAAATTGGTTCTGAATTCAGACAAGTCCCATTCAGTACCTTGACTGTCATCATTAGCTTCGGTATAGAATTTGTCTGAGAATTTTTGTAAAATGACTTCTCTACCGGTAAGAATTTTCTTTCCACTTTGTTCTTCTTTCTTCTTATCACTTTCTTTTTTAGCCAACTGCTTGGTTTTCCATTCATTGAAAGATTCGATTGTGATTGGGGTAAATGATTTTTTATCCAACTTACCTCTTTCCATTTCAATGAATTCTTCCAAAGTGATTTTTGGAGCGGAATCAGATGCTAACTTTTCTAATCTCTTTTGTTCTTTAGTTTTCAAGACAAACCCTGGTGGAAGAGCATGCTTATATTTACATTCGTGACCACCATTTGGACAAGTCCAAAACCAACCATACTTACCGTTTTCGACAGCTTCAATAAAGAACTTACAAACGATATCGGTGGTTGTTTTAGGGTTACCATGTTTAGATAAAATGACCTTTCTCAATTTGTCTTCATCCCATAAATCCATAGTGTCTTGCTCTTTTTCTTCTCTGGCATCGGTGTACAAATCTTTCTTCAAGTCCTTTCTTCCGACGTTGATATCATGTGAGAACTTACATTTGTTACCCTTAGTACAAACACCTTTCTTGAAGAATTCACAGAGAACAGATTTTGGATCCACGCCAAATGGTACTTTCTGTTGCTGGATACCCATTAAAGCGGCAGCCTCTCTCTTCGCATCTTCGCTCGCTTTCTTCTCTTCGGCTCTTCTTTTGGCTTCAGCTTCTTTCTTCTTAGCTAGACCCCCATCAACACCGGATTTGATTTGGTTAATTTGCTCTTGCACTCTTTTAGATTTGTTCTTATTCTTCATACCAAAAGTCTTATCCTCAGCGGATTTGGCCTTGGCCTTGGCCTTGTTCTTGTCAGATGGCTGTTGAGCTTTCTTCTTTGGTGGCATCTTGTTGCTTATACGCTTATGTATTCCAGAAAAGTCGTAAGTCGTTGACGTATAGTGTGAGCAGAAGAAAAGTGAAAAAAATTAGTGTGGTGTGCACATAATCCCACCTTGTCTTCACAGCAATTAGTAGTTTACGGAACAAATTGCAAAAAAAAAAACCATTTGAAAAAAAAGAGCACTACAAATTATAATAATGTCATAAAGCATGAATTAAGTTGTTGGGGGAACAAATTATAAATATGTTTATCATCTAAGTTTTTGTGAACCCTTTTTCTTAACTACTTTTGGAGTAGTGTTATTGGTAGGTATTGAACTGGAAGGTGATGTAACGTCGGGTCTATTGGCATTGTTCCAATATTGAGATGTGACATCCGGCGAATGATTGTTAGCAGAAGAAATCGAAGGAGCGAATTTATTTGATTTTCTACTTCTCTTCTTACCGGAATTGAGAAGCCCTTCGAATCTTGTGGCACTATCTGGATTTTCTGGAGTCGCTAAATTTGCAATCGAATTGGAGTCGTACGATAAGTTTGTAGGTGTAGCCATTGGGGTACTATTATTCTGATCAAACGTTGGAGACATTGGCATAACAGGAGTTGTAAAACTGTCGTTTTTGTTCTTAAAGTTACTTCGACTGTTTCGGAACGGAACGTATGATCGCTTTGGAACATTAAATCCCAGATTCGGAAAATTAGGCGTTCCGGCCATCGAATCAGCTAAACTATTCTTGAAAGAAGTATTAGATTGTGTTCTCGCCAAACTTCTATTCAATATGAATGAGGCATTTTTGTCATACACATGCGGTGCAGAATCCATTGGTAGAATTGGATCATTGGATGATGAGTTGCTATACTTAGTATCAATGGATGCACTGTGAATGTGGTGATTTGTAATATCACGTCGACCCTTAAGTAATAGAGGGTTAACGATACCACCATTTTGATCAGATTCTTTGGTGAAGAATGAATCGAAATCATCCAATGCTGCCCACATATTACTCAAAGAAGCTGGTTCATCAACGCTTACTGAGACTGTATCTCCTTGGTCAATTTGTGGTGCATAGTAATCTTCCAAATGGAACTGAATCTCTTCGTCTTTATTTTGATCGCCATCCTCATTATCATCAGAGTTTGATGTAACAGCACAGGTCGAGAAAACAGAGTGGACATTGTGTCTGGTGGTGGCGGCTGTCATGGCTGGCATAGGAATTGCCCAGCCGCTTTCTTCAGGTATACCGAATAAGGTGCGGGTTTTTTCATACTCCTTTCTCATAGATGAGTTACCCAAACTCATACGTAAAACGTCTTTGTCAAGTTGGGAACCAGAGATGACCACAGCTTCGTCCAAGACTTCTAACGCAGGTTCTGCATAATCTGTCAACATTAATCTCAATAAAGGTGAGATTAAATCAGCGCCAACGCCCATAAATTCATCTCGTTGGAGATCAACTAGTGGGAAAATATGTTTCAATAATGTCATTGTCTCAAGTTTAACCCATGGTGTTTTATTAGACAAAAATCCCAACAATAAGACTAATGTCTGAGCCTCATATTCAGGGAAGAAACCGTTTTTTATAGTGGAGATGGTCTGCACCAAAAAATCTTTCTTTGATCTGAAACGATTCTTTGATAGAGAAACCAAAATTCTTGCCAACGAAGGCTTATTGCATCTCTCTGCCATTTCACTCATTACAAGTGCCGTTTCTCCAATATCCTTACCGAAGGATTTTTGATCCAAAGCATGTAAGTATCGTGGTAAATTAGAAATTAGAGATACCAAGAGACGAGAATCTCCCATACCGATAACCTCACTGTCCTTTAAACAGTTCAATTTGTCGAGGAATTTCATAGAGGGCTCATATGCGGTAGCTGAACGTAAACCAACCATAACAACATGCTGTAAACCCTCAAACTTACCCTCCCATTTGGGTGGGAAGGTAGAAATTAGACAAGACACGGTATCTGGAGAGTCCAAATCAATCTTGGATACGAATTTAGACATGGTCGATAAGACTTCGATGAATTCTTGCTCATGTATCGTACTCAAACATGCAACGCTGGACCAGAATAATTGAGGGAAGTCAATAAGTTTCTCAGAGTCCAATTCAGCAGTCATAGCATTCAATGTCATAAGAATTTGCATGGCAAATCCTTGTATATCTAAAGTATCATCTGATATGGTATTGGAAAGTCGGTGAAGCATGTCTTTCAACATTCCTTGGTCTATGAAGGAAAGTAAAGACCTGAACAATTGGAAAGAGCGACAAGCTATATGTCTTACTGCACATGTAGTAGCCCAATTCAAAGATACTCTACTCCAATCTTCCTGGAGAGTTGGTAAAGTAGGGGTGAAAATCTCCAACACATTTCTCACTAATGTATCCATATTTTTGGGAGTTCTTGCACCCTTTTTATCATTATTCAAATCATCGTACACCCACAAGTATTTAATGTGGTCTTTCTGTCTCAAGTTATGAATAGTAGATGCTGATTTGGATTCATTTGGTGCTAAAGCATGAATCAAGTGAATTAATAAAGAACCCGCTTGTTCTTGAACCACCTGTAGATAATGATCCAACAAAGAGAATGAAACATGTAACAACAATGGTAATCTCTCAACCATTTTATCATTTTGTACTGTGAATAAATCTACCAAGAAAACAATTGATAATTGACCAAGAGAAAACGCAGCGTCTTTTTCCGTGTAAGGAATTATCTTCCATAAGTTTGCAACGTATGGAAAGTCTTTGATTGCAGAATCATTGAACGAGGTAGAAGTGGCATGAGGTTGAGGAGGGACCATAGCTTTAGGTATCAAGTTATTGATAAATTTGTCAATTATATTTGAAGGATCACTCTGGGAAAATGCCAAATAGTCAATAATTTGACGAGAATATTCAACAAAAATAGGATTTCTTCTTTCCAACGAATTACTCATGATGTACTCGACAATCTTATCAAAGTTATTAGGATTGCTCCCCAAAGCTACCCATAATGCCTCAACTTCATTTGAAATCTTCGAACTGAACTTGACGGTGATTTCAAACAAATTATTCAAAACCATTATAGAGGGTTGATCAAGGTCATTGGTGAGTGATTTGAGATTGCTACTTGGAGTCACTTCAACCTCAGATGGCACGTCCTTGGATTTCAATTCAACATTTTGAACCCATGGAAGCAAACAAGCAAGAATGTCTCTTCTAGTGCCATGATCGACCAAGTTGAAGAACATTGTCAAATAACTTATACATGTGAACGCACCGGTTGGGTGCAATGCTGCAAGCTGTACAGATATGTCAAATAAGGCTTTCTTGTAGACAACTTTAGTTTTGGTGCAAATTCCTTCAGAGAATCTGTTCGAAGCTGAAGTATTCAAATATTTCAGCTCGATAAACTCAAGTAATTCCATTGCATAGAATCTGACTTCGTAATTGTCAC
This sequence comes from Hyphopichia buzzinii, assembly GCA_030556945.1. Classification (NCBI taxonomy): domain Eukaryota; kingdom Fungi; phylum Ascomycota; class Pichiomycetes; order Serinales; family Debaryomycetaceae; genus Hyphopichia; species Hyphopichia buzzinii. The sequence continues at coordinate 465,441 of JAKTUZ010000002.1, read as the reverse complement.
TACCCACCAAAAATGTACACAAGCAAAGTATGTCGTAGGGGGTTTCCTCGATTTTTCGGTGTTTCTGGAATATATCGACAAACGTTGTGAAATAGATATCGGTAACTTTAGGTGATTCGTGGGTTCCGTAACATTGTTTGACCACGTCCAGGTAAACTTCATCGTTGTTAATGTTTAAAGTAAGAATATGTTTTAACGCTTGTTTTCCGAGTTCTTCGGCACCTTCATTTCCAGAACATGTCAAAGCGTAAATCCAATTCATTAGAGCTGGAATATCGAAAGAGATAACAGCGACTTTTCCTGGAACCTCAATTTGTTGCTCTATTGGCCCAGAACATATAGTCGCCATACAACCTAAAGCAGCATATTGAAGAGCTGTCTTCTCAATTTCGAGAATTGCTGCAGCAGTGGCGGCTTCTTTCAGTTGCCCAAGCCTCTTGATCATTGCAATATATCTATCCTCGGTGACTTCACTTGAATCACCGTAGCCACACCATTCCTTCAAGAAGTTGAAACAACCGATTCTGGCCTCAAATGGAAGCCATTTATTGAGCTGAGGCTTGTTTTGCAACCCGACAAAGACGTTCTTCAAAAAACCACAGAAGTATCGACGCAATCTTTGAAATTCCACGTCAGTTTGAATATGAGGGACTGATAAGAAAGTTTTCACATTTTTTATGATTGAAACAAGGTTGGCAATGGTCCATTCATCGTCACTTATATACGGATCAGAGCAGAACCGTTCAGTGATATTACTTAGGATATGAATAATCTCAATTCTAAGACGGTCTTCCGAAGAGTCTCTCTTTTTTAAACTCAAATCCCACTCACCTAAAGAAGATGGTAAGTTCTCTAGGAAAGGTTTGAAAATATTAATGTTGATACAGCTCAAACCCAAAACCACGGCATCTCTGACCATTGGCTGTTGTGATTTCAAAAGTGGGAGGACCATTCTGAACACTGATTTCGCAGATGTGATTTTTTGGTGTTGGATGAAAATTTGTAAAGATCTCTTTCGTCCATGTGTAGGTTGATTTGGGAAAGAGATTTTCTGCTCACTGGTAGAAGTCAATGAACAGCATGCAAATATTAAGTAGAGCTTCCACTGGTTTACAAGGATTTCAGGAGGAGTGCTTGTACTGGATCTTGAAAACAAGGAGCTGGTGTAATTTTTGTAACTTTCAGAATATTCAAAAACGAGTTCATGCATTTGAACCATCCTGACACAAACAATTGAACGACACATTGCAATTGGCATAGGACATTTTTCGAAAAAGATATCCAACAATTTAGGATAGAGTCTGAACCATAAAGTTGAGTCAATACCATAATCTGATTCGGCTAATTTCACTAATATGTTCTTCTTATTTTTCAACTTTGCCAAACGTGTCCGTTCTGGTACACTTAGTTCTTTTTTGAGAGGTTTGATCAACTCTAAGAAGTCACTGTCCTCTAGAACATGAATAAGACGAGTTCCGATATCAGCGGCGAACTTTGAGGAACTTCTAGAATGTGATTTGAAGTCACCATTTCCATTGCCGCTTCCATTTTCTCCCTTTACGTTCTTGGTATCAGTGGTATCGGTAATGTTATAAATTGCCTGATCGAATTGTTCCACTAATTTCAAGATTGCAATACCATAGTGTCTGCATTTGCAATCTTGAGCACATAAAAAGAATAAACCATTTCCTTCGATTTCTTCTATAACCGTGATGATAGTTTTCCATTCCAACTCATCACTAGGCTTTAATTTCAGCCTTTCGGAATCATTGTTCAAATCATCGGTCTTATGATTGATCTGGTATAAATCATTCAAAACATCCTTGTTCATCATTTCGTCATCTTGTGCTAGAGGATTGGTGGACTTACCTACGTCCTTGCTATCATTGATATCATTGAATTGGGTCAACCAGCAATTTAACAATTCGACGTAAACTTTCAATAGGTAGTTGAATTCATCAGAGTTCAAATATTCGGAGTCATAAGTAGGTCCTGGTCTGTCACTAAATCTGAAAGCTATCTTGGCAAATATTGTTATCAACGTACTAGGATTTTTCCTAGAGGCCAATTTTTTCAAAGATCTTAAAGCAGCATTGGCCACAACGAAGTTTGAATGAACGACATTTCTCGTCAAGATTTCCACCACATTTTTGAACTGTATTCCAGCTCCAAAAGCACTTGCCTTCTCGTTGGTCAATGGGACAATTGTCCATGGAATCGCCTCAAGTAAAGTAGCAAACAATTCGATTTGTAAATTCTTCGAGGTGTACGAAAAGTCAATACCGAAATGAAAGGAAAAGGAAGATTGAGACTTGGAAAAGTTCGATGCTACCGGTGTAGACGTATTACTGTTCTCAACGGCCCAGGCTTCAGATCCACACTGCGTATCCAAAAGTTTTAATAAGGTGACAAAATGTCTGCAAAGCTCATCATGAGATGCAGCATTAGTGGAGTTTTTGGCAACAAGCATGAATTCGTTCAATCTTAGTCTGTCCTTCGAGTTAGTGTCAAGCTTTTCCTTAGTACCTTTTTTGGTTGACTCTCCGGCAATTTTAAATTCCGAGACTTTATCATCAGTAAGCCGTTTACTGATTTCATCATCAGTGGGGAAAGATGGTCTTTTTCCAAGTTCATAGTCTTCTAATATGACTAAATAACTTTTGATTATTAACACCAATTTTTCAGGGGAGTAGTTTTCTAAGGTTGCACCGTTGAAACTTAGTTTCAATAACTTTAAAAGGACACTATCCAAGACATAATTCAAATGCTGGTAGCCCACGATTCTGATAAACTCAACTAACACGTTGATCAAATCAGTGTGAGATGTGATCCACTGCTGCTTTTTACTGGTGGCGTTAGCATTGAAGAAAAGTAAATCGAATAAACTATCCAATTTCTTGATAGTATTGTTCAAAGTATCAGGAAGTCTGTACAAGTAAACCCATGTCAAACGAGCAATACAAACCACGAAAGTAGTCTTGTCACCCGAATCCACTTTGGGTCTTAATTTGAATATGTTGCGCTCTATGACTTCAAACCACAGCTTGGAGAAAAGCTCTTTTCTGGAAACTGAAAGCATAGAAGTCATGAGATGGATTGAATATGCCCATCCATTATTCGTATTAACAAGAGATGAATAAGAGGTTGGGTTGTTCAAATTAACAGAGGAAGACGAAGAGATCCCACCAGTAGACTTCATTACTTGGCTCCAGAGCCCATATGCTTTATTGTAAATTCCTTCGACTGCTTCGACCCAGGTGGGGTGATTGGTTTCTGCTGTTAATATATTGGCCAATGGCAAAACGAGGTTGCTCAAGACTTCACAATATGCATACACAACACTCTCGTTTTGGGTCTTGATGAAAAATTTAGCCAAAGAATAAATAAATTCTGCACTTTCTTCAAATACTTCTAAAGGGTAATTAGTAAGCTTTAAGTACTTCATTCCATGAATTAATAACTGTAGTTTAGGTTCGTCTTCGGCCTTAATTTGGGTGGGAACTTTTTCCAAGTCAGCGATGAATCGATCACTAACACTCAAAAATCTTTGCTTTGACATGTAACCTAAAAGTTGTGCAAATAAGTTCCAGTTGCAGGATCTTACCAAGGATTCACTGGTGCCCAAAGGATCGGTAGTTTTCAATTGCGTGTAAACGATTTCCTCCAATTTATCACCCAAGTCGTCACCCATGGTTTCATAAGAAGTTTGTTTCACGACTTCAATCAAAACACGACAAAGGATGTAAATGGAAGCTAATGACTTACGATCTGCCTGAATAGCAGTTTCTCTTGCTTTATTGATCTGATCGTCGTAATAAGTTTTCTGTCGGGCGAACTCACCATCGTACAGCAGTCTAGCCAGTTCCAGGCTTGGAGGTCTTGAATTCGTAGCAATTGCAGATGATGCCGATTGATTTCTGCGGTGGGATATTTTAGAGAAACTTTTGGTTCTCATCAAACTTAAGCTTCTTTTGCCCCTTCCAGCGACAGGACCCGTTGCGTTCTTATTGACTTCGATAGTACCAGGGGCATTTGAGCCGGAAGTAGATGATGTATTTAAGTGTTGTTGAGCTTTTGAAAGGTTTGTTTTAGCAATATTTAAAGTCCTTTCAACTTCTGCAGCAGCCAAAGAAGCGATCTCGCTCTTGTTTTTACGCCAGAACATAACACTGTCAATAACTGGCTTAGGTTTGCGGCGAGCAATGTAGCCCAAAGACGCCACGATTTTATCGAACAGAGCATCCACGCCTTCAGAAAGTAGATCAATAATTGGAGGCACTTCGTTTACTGGGTACTCGATGCATAGGTTCAACTTTCTTTCAGCATGGCGCACGAATTGAGTAAAGATAATATGCAAAGTGTATTCAGCAGGACTTTTCAGATCAGTGGCCAAGTCTTTACGGGTAGAGCTCAAGTCATCACTATTGGAAAACCGTAATTTCTGAGCTGAGGTGGAAGATAATGGAGGAGGGAGTTGGGGCGATGGTTCAACATGATCTCTTACGGGCACTGTTGATAATGGAGAAACGAAAGCTTGAGTGTGAGTATGGACATTAGCATTGGCAAGGGACCTAGAAGTGAAATCATGTCCTTGATCATGTCTTTGCAGGGTCTCTTCCAAGATAGGAGAGGACATATCGTATGAGAATTGTTTCGATCTGAAATTAGGAGGATCTTGCAATTTGAACTCTGACTTGGGTTGATCTGGGTTGGGGAATTGAATATCATATTTCACCTTATGCACGATTGGTGGGTTTTGGGGATGTACATGCTCTGTTTGGTTGGGATTGGCGTTGTGGACTCCGGTGACTTTCTGTAGTGTCAAAGCTTTGGCAGTGTTGTATTCGAGGACTTGAGTGGCGATATCTTGGGAACCTTCAGAGAGGGCCAAAGAAACGTTTGAATCAGCCGCTGAAGGGATTGGATGAGGTGCAATCATAAACCCACTGGTATTGTTGAAGAGGTCGTTCTCGTCCAACTCTCGATGGCGGAAATGATCTTGGGACAGAGAATGGGTGTGGGATGCATTTGCGGGTCCAGTCGCTTGGGAGAAGGGCACATTGGCGGATTGATTTGGGCTTTGGTATTGCAACTGAAGGTCCAACTGGGCCATCTGGGGTGTGAGATGTGCGTCCAACGACTGGGAATCTGACTGATTGACCAACGAGTCAATATGACGATTGTAGTTAAATTGGAATCCGGGACTTTCAGGTTGAAAATTTTGGTGATTGTTGCCCTCTTCGTTAGTATATAGATGATGCACATCACCTCCACTAATGTGGGCACTGTTTGACTGATCGGCACCAGAATATGGCTCATCTGCCAAATCTGGGATTTCGATCATGTGGCAGTGTTTAAATGAAAATGCAATTCTCGATGTTGGAAAGGAAATGAAGTTAATAAATGGGAAACTGCCCCCAGATCGATTTTATTCGTTTTGGGTGGTGCTCGCTAAATTTTTTTTCTCCTGTTTTGTACTTCGCTCCTTCCCCGAGTGCGGTGCCATAAGACGTGGTGCAGGCTGGCGCAGGCCGCGGAAGTGTCGCCGCGTGGGCCGACTATGGGCACAGGGTTGGGCACAATAGGCCCAAATTTTCTACTATTCGGTCAACACAGAAATATGCCCATTTTGCATGGATCGATATCCACGAGAAGTAGGCATATTCGGCAACAGCCATTGCCACACTGCTACAACAGTCAGAACCGTATGCTGCAAAATTAGACCCTTTGGCGCCGTTGGGGCCATTTCGCTGGCGATAAAGTTTGATGTACTCGGCTAATTTCTCCTGGAAGTTTGGCCAGGCAGAGAAGTCGATAAAAATGCGGTGCGAAAGTTTCCAGCTTCGAAGTTTGAAAGTTCCAAACTTCTCAGTGCAAATCACTAATATTGAACATTGAGCGTGAAAATTATTAAGCACTTATTGCCACCATGTCTTCCATAGATACTTCCACGGTTATTGACCAGTTCATTTCTACCGCGGACGACGAGACTGTGGCGTCGCAGTATTCAAAGAAGTTGGCTGGACTTATTGCATCGAACGAATTGTCACTTCTTCAGTTCATCCAGTTATTGGGCCCCACCCTCACTTCTGATAATGATTTACTCAGATCAAAAGGAATCCACTGTATCGCCTCTACATTCGGACAAGTTACCAGTTCGAAAGTCTCCAAACAAGACATTCAGGTCATCGTACAGTTCTTGTTGGCAAAGATCAATGATAAGTCATCGGTCATCTACATCTTACAGGCTTTGAAATCAATTGTTCTGTTCAGCAACTTCATCCCAAGCGTCAACGACAACTTCAACGCCATATTGAACAGCCTCCTCGACAACTACGACCCTAAAAACCATCTCGCAAAAGTCAGATACGAATCTTTCCAAATCTTAGAAAATTTGTTCAACTCCCATTTACGCTACATCCAATCGAAACCCCCAGCATCCGACCTTTTCGTCAAGACATTTGTTCATATTGCCTCTGGTGAAAAGGATCCTAGAAATTTGCTTTGTTCCTTCGATTTGAACTCAAAAATCAACCAAAACTTATCCTTCGATGACTCTTCTGAAACTCATCAAGACCTCCTTGCCGACTTGTTCGACGTTTGCTTTTGTTACTTCCCAATCTCCTTCACTCCTCCTGCTAATGACCCTTATAAAATTACTGCAGCTGACTTGAAGTCTCAATTATCCAAAACCATCGCATCTCAGTCTTTATTTGCTAAAGACTCCTTCTCAAGCTTGTTTGAAAAATTGACCTCTACGAACCCAATTGTTAGGAACGATGTCTTGCGAACACTTCTCTTGTGTTGTGAAAATTATTCATCTGACACTATCCTTGAATACTGGGTCACTTTGTGGGACTCCCTAAAGTTTGAAATTCTTCACAACGAAGTTTCCATATTTAATTCTCATCTGGATGTAATCGTCCCTGAAAATTACGATCTGGAACTCGATGACTCTGATGAAAATAAAACATTGATCTTGACCTTGAATATCCTCCAACAAATCTCATCCGTTATGGATGCTTCGAACCAATTGGATAATTTCTTGGAAACTATCACTCAGGAGTTGGCCGACAATTTGAAGACAATCAATGATAAGTTATTTTCACAATCAGTTGTTGTCTTGGCAGCTTTAGCTTCTACCTCTGGTAATGCCTTCAATTATATCTTCAAGTTTTTATTGTCCTCGAAAATATGGGGTAAATTTATAAGAAGTGATTACGTTGAGGATGACATCGAAGATCTTCCTCAGATACAAGAATCGGAGATCGATGTCAATAAAATGGACGAGGACAATAAAGATGTCGTGCTCAATGTTTCCAAACAAAGACTTCTTATCGATAATTTGGGATTCGTCTTTTCGGCATACAAGATACTATCCTTGAAAGACGAAAGCTTTGCAGAACTGGAAAACAGCTTGAAACTTTACAAAGATCACATGTTGATTTTTTTTGGCCAATTGTTGCAAACTTCTTCAAATCTTGAAAAAACTTTGAAATGCAAAGTGATTCAGCAATTAATTAAACTCATTTTGATTGAAGGCTTGTTAAATAAACAAGAATATTCTTTGATCTTCAGCTGGTTGAATGAGGTAATGTTCAAGTCAATCGACTATAATTCCAACTCTTGGGAAGATGATTTGGTTTTGAAAGAAGGTATTAATGGATTGGTCAAGATCATGTCCGATGAAGGAGCAAGAAAAGTCCCTAATGAGACTATAAGTGAAACTGTATCTCATAGTAATGTGAGCTTAGTAATTGAATTAATATTACCCTCATTGTTGGAGTTATTGGATGGAATGGAATCACGAAGATCTTTAGCTAACTTCACTAAAGCTTTGAAGATTATTGACACCCTTTGTGTGAATTATCAATTCTTAGAGATTCTTTCAGTCAGATTGTTGAACAGATTGGACTCTTATCTGCAATCCAGTGATTCGGAGGAGCACAAAATCTTCATCTTCAGAAATATTATTGATACGTTTACCTCGGCTTTCAACAAGACCCAATCTGTTAAACAGTTTTTGACCAATTCATGGTATAAAACCTTTTTACCCAGGTTCATAAAATTGACTTCTACTGTAAGTGACGACAGCGTGGTCGAACTCAGTGGTAAGTTGATAGGATTGATTATTAAGTTCATCGAGAAGTCCAAACATCAATCAATTTTGGAGGACATCGTGAAGGTCTACATCTCTGGAGAACAAAATAACCTTAATGCTACATCCGCAAGCATAATATCTGACCCAAGCAATCAAATTGGACTATTCAAAAATGCTTTGGCATCAATTGATAAACGTGTCAACTTGGAACAAGCTTTGGGATTTGAAACATCCAACTTGATTTCAAGAATCGCCCAATTTTGCCATACAGCAGCAAATCCTTCCGAGTACTCAAGAATAGGCTATTTGCAGACATTGGCCATCTTGGTAAACAAGTTTGCAAAACCGACAGACGAAACCATCTACACTGATTTATCTGAGCGCTTTGAGGTAATTAGTGATTTGGGAACTTACATTTCAAAGACACAAATAGAAGAGTTTGAGATTCTCACATGGACTTTGAAAGGGTTGATTTTGAAGTCAGATAGATTTGGTTTCCAATATCTCGAAAAGCTTGTTATGCTCGTTGGGAGCGCCAATGATAACTTGGCCAGTTTGGTATCGGAATCTTTCAGTATCCTCATGGTTGATTTACCAATATTCACCATGAAATCCCCATCGAAATCGGGCGAGAAGACATTGATATCAGGAGTCAATGCTCTGAATGTGAGACTACTCTACAAGCAGCAGGCATTCGAATTGATGTTGCCCAAACTAATTGAAAACTATAAGAATGAGAAGAATCAGCAATACTGTCTTATATCATTATCAGTGATTCTTAACAACATCAATAACACTATCTTGAAAGCGCACCTTGGTGAAATTTCTCCAATGATCTTAACAAGTTTGGATGTGAATAACAGCATTATCTTGACTGCATCTTTGAAAACTTTTGATATCATTATCACCGAGTCAAAGGAGTTGGTGATTCCTCATTTATCCTCAGTTGTTCCTAAACTTCTTTCATTAGTCGATTCCAAGAAGATTCACAATAAGAAGATAATCAATAATGAAGAAATTCGATTATTGAGCTTAACATGTTTGCTCAAGATATTCACCTTGATTGATCTACAACATGTTGTCCCTTATCAGAAACTTGCTCTCAACAATTTGATAGCTGCTTTAGATGATAAGAAGAGGAATGTCAGAAAGTTGACTTCAGACGTCCGTCAAGTATTACACGAGATGGGTCGATCATAGATAAATATTTATAGACAATTATAATTTAGAAATTATTTGACGATCAAACCCAGCTTTAAATGTTTTCTCTAATAGCTTGGCCTTGTAATCAGGCCCGTATTCCTTTAAATAATGTTGATCGAGATATCTTATATCGCCAGTCTTGGAATGTTCCTTTATGACTTGATTCAATATACCAGAAAAGATTGAGATAAATTCATCGGGCTTGTCGGCATGCCACGAATGGCGGCCTTTCACGTCGATTGGTCTAACAACATTTTTCAAAGCTTCTCTTGGTGGTTTGATTGAGTTATCGGGTAAAATATCTTGATCAGAAGAAATGTAGTGAACTGGTGTGGTGATTTTAGAGAGATTTCTGAAATAGTTTACGATGGTCAAGTCTTGGCCAAAGTAATTGAAGTATTCTTGGTAAACAGGTGTTCTAGCATAAATTTTCCCATCTTTAGGTACTAATTTGGAGTCAAAATTTTCCTTATACATATTTCTCAAGACTTCATCATTGAAAGACTTGAAGAATGAATCATTTCCATAGAAATCGTAAATGACTTCTTCAGGATCCTCACCATCTTTCACTTCGAAAGAGTCTCGAATCATATTGGAATTGTGCCAATGATGATATGCCACCTGGAGAATGTCCGCTCTCGCTTGATTAGTATGAACAACGGGATTAACGACGACGATATGGTCAAACAATTGGGGCTCCAAGAACCCGGCAGCAAGAGATATCATCCCACCCATGGAATGGCCACAAATGATATTGATACAGTTCATTGCAAGAAATTCATTGCTCTCGATTTCTTTCACCAATTTGATAAAATCTCTACTACCATCGACCCAGTAGTAAGAGTTACCCAATTTGCCCTTATTGAGAACAGCAGAAGAGCAGTGATTGATTAGATCAGGTGCCACCGCGAAGTTAAGGTTTGGTATTAATTTGAAAAGTTTATCGATTTGGTAGTGCCAAACACCCCTTGACATACCATTCCCATGGATGAAGATTAAGTTGATTTTGGGCCCATTGGTCACCGGAGTGTTTCTTTTATAAGCACGATAACTTACTTTAAGTTTGTAGTCTTTTGGATCTGACGAAGGTTTATCTAAGATGATTGACCCCGGATTTCTAGGGAAAACACCAACATAGTCTGAGGTATAAGTGTGGTACAAATTGGAATTATCAGACATACTATTGGTTAGTGTCAACGAATGATATATACAACGTAATCACTAAGAAGTGGTCGCTATTTATCCTTCGAACTCGGAGTAAATGGATTGATAAACGCACATGGTAATTTTATCATACCGGATTTCGGATTTACAGCCGTTTTACTATTTTGTATGCATTGGGGTATAGATGTTTGAGAAATTATTCATCGTCAGATTCATCATCCAAGCCCACTGGTGCCAAACCTGGAGTTAAACCAGGAACTGACAAAACACCCTTTTTAACCTTTTCGTTGAAATCTCTAGCCTTTTTATCCAATTTGTTATTTTTGTAATTTTTAGCTCTGTTGTATTTTTCATTTGATTTTTCCAAGATTTCTTGCTTTAGTTGTTCGAGTTCATCTTGGACTTCAGGGTCGTCTATCTCACTAAGTTTTCTGATGGCGTTGGAGTTTTTCTTGACTAATTTCTTCAAGTACTTAGATTCCTCTTCGGTGAGTTCTTCAGGGTTATCAGATTTATGTTTTTTAATAATGTTGTATTTCACCAACTTGACGAATTTTTTATTTGCTTCGAGCTTTTTATTGATTTGTTTGTTCTGTTTGATTTTGTTGTTCTTGTTGATCTTACGGATCTCTTGAGGTGTAAGTTTATGCTTATTGGAGAGTTGATTATTGAGTAGTTCAGTAGATGATAATTTTTTATTGGTTTTGAGAGGGTCGATCGATGTAACGGTGCTTCCGGGTAGCACATTTGCGAAAAGCTTGTTCACTGTGGACTGGGCCCGAACTTTAGAGCTTTTAGAACTGAACGACATGATGTAAGGAGAGGGAGAGATGAAGGAAGTGGGAGAGGAATAAGTGATGGCATCGCCAATTTTTCTTTATGAGACAGTGTATGCAGGATGTCTTTTAGTTGCAAAACTGCTTTTATATAAGTTGCAAAGTATTTCTAAATAAGCTGTAAAAGAGGCTAGAGGATTTCAGTCAGGGTAATGGAGGAAGGGCGAATGCCATATACGGTGAAAACCGAAATGGGAGGGTGTCATCTTTGGCATTAGTTTGAAAGGCCGAACATTTGTGGCTCACTTCTTTTAAGGCTCACTGTTTATTAGTCTAGAGGTCTGTTGAATGGTATTTTGGTACTCACGTATAGACTGGCAATTCTAATTGGCACAGGGGCGTAGGTGGAGTAAGTCGTATTGGTATAGGTATTGTATAGGTGACCATATTGCATTTATATCTACTGTATAAGGTATATTTTGGGACAAAATTTGGTTAGTGAGTCTATGTCACCCACATCGATTGAAAAAATACATTCCCCACCACTATGCCTTCTCCCGCTAATGTTTTCCACGGTTGGCAATTTACAGTACTAAGCCAGTCAAGCACATTTCGCAGCCAGATTGTAATCAGCCAGCAGAGTGCGCACCAGTAAATCTTCTCCAACAGTTACTTCCTTGGCCAAGATGTGAGATATAACGGTCAAGCCTCGAACCACAATCACAAGCCAACCAGTTCGCAGCCAAAATTGCATCCCACGGCAAACATGTACACCACTCCAATTTCATTATTGCAAAATTACAATAGTGGTCTCTTCGAATAATAATAGCCTACTTAACCCAATGTCTCGTGTGATTTCCGTTGCCTTTTACATACATCATCGAATCAATCCGAGGCCTCATAAGAGGGGACGGTAACATGCAGGCCCCAGAGGGGGCAGGAAATCTGGGTGAGGTGCACTGGTGTCCAAAACCCCTCCTCCAGCAAGTAATGTCATTGACACTTGCTTCAGCGCGATTAGCCCGATAAGTGGTACCGAGGTCCTGTTTCACATGCATTGGATGCGAAGATTTAGTTTGGCGGGAAATCAGATTTAACAGTGGCCAGATGTCTCGAAATTGATGAGTTGCACATGAAGATAGCAAGGGGGAAAGTCGGTATCGGCGTGCAATGCAACGGTTCTTTGAACACTGAATTCTGTAAGAATTGAATGGTTTTTCAGCTGATTAATTTGTACAATCTATGCATCATTTGGTGCGACTGTGAAAAATTAGGTTCGCGGACATGGTAAATGTATATATAAAGAAGGATTTCCCCAGTATTTATCCCCATTACTTTTTTACTAACCCGATAATAATCGAAGTTTTACTATACTAAATTTATATTCAAGATGTCTGACGTTTCTGTTGATGGATTTCAAGCTTCCCCATTCTTCAAAGAATTATCTGATGCTTTGCAAGACAGCAAGATTAAGCAAAAGGCCATTTCTGGTGTCAAGGCTACCATTGTCATCACTTTAAAGAACAAGGAAGGTAAGGACCAATCCTGGTTCTTGGACTTAAAGAAGGACGGTACTATCAGCAAGGCTGACTCTGTTCCAAAGTCTGACGTTCAATTGATCTTGAAAGATGTCGACTTTGTCAAGTTGGCTACCGGTAAAGCCAACGGTCAAAAATTATTCATGAACGGTAAATTGAAGGTCAAGGGTAACATGATGAAGGCCACCTCTATTGAATCTGTCTTCAAGGCTGTTGACCCAAGACCAAAGTTGTAAGTAATGTCTACTGCTTTGCTTTACTATTTATCAATATATGATTATTAAACTTAACTATTGTAATTTATAAAGAAATATATCACCATCGGCGATTACAACTAATTGCTTTCCAGTGTCAATGTCATTAACTTTAAATGCCGGTGGTAATCCCACCAAGTACTCGATTTCTTCTGTCTCAAAATTCACCTCCACCAATCTATCTGAGCCATTATGGAAAATTGCTGAGGTTCGCAATGTCTTGAGATGAGAAATTGGTTCCCCACAAAAAGTCATTTGTTTCACCATTTTATCAGTTGCTAAATCCCATATTCTTAAACTACCATCTTCGTATCCGGCTATTAATTTATCTCCCATGGATTGTAAGCAAGTGACTCCACTGTCAGCTTTCAATTTATTCCGTAATTGATGATGCTTGCCTATATTAAAAGGCTGTATAATCCCACTCTTGTACCCAACATATGCTATTTTGTCAATGCACTCGTAGTGTCCTTCGAACTCTTTCTGTTCGCCACTAACCTCGTTGCTCACAATGGCCACACTAGTCACTTCGTCGTATAGATTGCTAATCTGCTGAAATCGATGGACAACGTTTCCTGAACCACATTCCCCCAATGCTATGGATCCGTCTTGGCTGCCTGTCAAGATATTCCGTCCAACACCCACCAACCGTGCACATGAGATCTGGCCCGTGTGTGGCGTCATGGTACGGGCGGGCTCTGCAGAAATCTGACCATCCTGGTCAACTCCCCATATTCGAACTCTCATGTCCATTCCCACCGTCAACACCACTTGTTGCGAGGGGAAAACCTGTATTTCAACGACATCTCCGTAATGGGCCTTGACCGCTTGACGTTTTTCACCACTCAATACATTCACCGTATTGATGGCTCCGCTAGTGTCTCCATATATCACATAATCATCTCGAAGTAATGCCACTGCTGTGCCACGGTGTTGTAAGTCAATTGTGTTAGATGCACCCCAAAGTTCATATTTATGTGCCTGCACTGTGGCCGTGTACCGTTTTGAAACTTGGTCAGTGATGGAAAATTGTAGATCTTGGGTCAGTTTTTTGCCATCTTCAAAGCATTTGAATTTCCCATCGAATTCCACCTCGTAATGTGTCAGAGAGTCATCCTGGTTGATTTCAGATATCCAAAACTTTCCTTCATCGTCAATCGCTTTTTGGAAATTCTCGTCTATCGATATGTACGACATTGGTTGTGTAGAAGTAATTATTAAATTGAATTTAATGAGAATTCTCAATAAAGTTTCTGTAACTTGAATATTAATTTACTCAACCACCATGACCAACCAGATACAGAATGAACAATCGGTCTCCATGTTCTTTGACCAGGACTTCGATCCTTCTTCATACGTGGACGCCTTGTTTCTGTCCATAACACACAATCCAGATTCACATCCAACGTCGCAATCAGCTTATAATAAACAATCGTTGGCACTTCTATCAGGTCAGATCCTGAGTATCGTTACCCATTTCGATTACTATACCAATGAACTCACAAATGACTTACTGTCACAAATATCCCTCCTAAAGCAAACCTCGTCGGTGGTCACTAGCAATTCATCTCTGGGTAAAACTGAAGATATAACACGATTACAGTATTACGTCAATTCACTAAACAACACAATTCAATCTTTACATTCAGAAGTGGACTCTATCAGCAAGAATCAAACAATCAACACTCAGTCCGAACCGATTCAGAATCTCATCAGTCTTAGGAATGTCCGCCAAAACTTACTTACCGTACTATCGCTATTACAGAAAGTGGATATGGTGATAACTAGTGACGATTCAAGTTCAATCCGTATAGAGGATTTCGAGAAATCTTTAAACACGCTTTATGAATCTCTTTCCGATAAGGTCACTTCCTTCAGTGATCAAACAACTGATCAAGAGAAAAAGGATATGGCCTCCAATGTTGATGATATGATTAGCTTATTACCGCTATTCAACCATCTTTCACATTTCTATCCTATTTATAAAAAGTTCGTGTCCAAATTGACCAATGTTTCGGAAAGTCTTAAATAGAATCATCTACTCTCATATACCATACTATGTGTATTATAATACAACTTTAAATGAATTATATAAAATTAAGTTTTAAAAAGAAATGAAATGGAAAATGTGTTCAATAAATATGCGAGGTTAATAATGGTGGACCAGTTTATGAACTGTTGGAAGAGTCAGACCGGTCATGAGTCTTGAAGTTTGATTTTCTATCATTCTCGGTTTCTTTTGCCGTCACAGGACTCGAAGGTTGATTATCGTTAGTATGTTCAACCTCGGTATCTCTGTAAGACGATTGACTCTCCAAATCAATGCTTTGTTCATTATTTTTTTTTCCTGACCTGGCGTTTCTCTTCTTCTTGCTTAAGAAAGAGAAACCACCGTAGTAAATCAACGTTTTGAATGCTTTTGTAGGAAATACCTTCACGACCCATTGGTTGGGAATTATTCTGATAACCATACCAATTGGGATTGAAACAAAACCACACAAGATCGCCGTTGCCCATTGTCCAGGTGTTTGTCTAACAACACTGAATGCAGCCCCTCCAACAAACATGATCAAAACTTGCATACCTCCAATGATGAGAGCAATTCCAATAAAGTACCAATTTCTGAATAAGTGTTCGAAGAAATTTAAGTTTTCACGGGTGATACGACCTCTGATGGTAGTGATTTCATCAGCTTCATCTAATTTCCTTGTAACAATTAATTTGAAGAATTGCAACCAAACGAAAGCATTAAAAGTCATTGCATCCAATTGCTTGTTTTGATGGTTATCAATAGGGATATCTCCGAAAAATATTTGACGACCAGCAAAGTGGAGTATGAGGGTGATGACTAATTGAGTGACAGCTTGACCAATGATCATTTTCCACATTGAAACACTAATTAAAGGAGCAGTCCTACCTGCGGGTTTCCTATTCAAAAACGAATCATCCGGTTTGTCGGTAGCCAAGGCTAACGCAGCCAAGGTATCCATAATCAAATTCACCCACAACAATTGAACGGCGGTTAAAACAGATTGACCGTTGGATGAAGCAACAGCTGAAACAAATGTCAACACACATGCAGTGATATTGACTGTAAGTTGAAATTGAATAAACTTTTTGATGGAAGTGGCAACAGTTCTTCCCCATTTGATGGCTTGGACGATATCAGTAAAATCGTCAGTCATTAAGATAATATCCGAGGCTTCTCTAGCAACTTCAGTACCGCTGATACCCATTGAAAAACCAACGTCTGCTAATTTTAAAGCAGGGGCATCATTGGTACCATCACCAGTAACAGCAACGACTTCACGAGCTTTACGTAAAGTCTCCACGAGAATTCTTTTATCTTCTGGAGAAGATCTAGCTAAAACTCGTAATTGGGGTGCAATACGAGTACGTTCTTCATCGCTCAACTTCCTGAATTTAGGACCCTCCATAAAGGCGTATTCGTTGGATAAGTCTTCACCTGTGAGAATATGACAGCTGGTGGAAATTGCCTTGGCTGTAATCAAATTGTCACCCGTAACCATGCGGACGGTAACACCAGCTTGTTTACATTGCAACACGGCTTCTGGCACGCCTTCTTTCAAAGGATCTTGTAAACCGAAAATAACGTCGAGAGTTAAAACCTGTTTGGAATTGTTGTGACCAGAGGAGTTGACATCAATCAAAAGGTCTGGGTCAGCTTCAACAATATTCTTTCCTTTGCTGTTCTTCTGGGTATCGTCCTCCTTCTCTAACTTCTTCTGAGCCAATTCGTCATTGACGAATTCTTGTGGAGGCCACGAATCAACATTGTCGAAGTCACGATGAGCTAAAACTATTGCCCTCAAAGCATCGTTTGCGTATTCGTCGATTTTATTCAAAGCTTCGTCTCTGGAATTGCGATCTAATTTTACAGCGTCTTCATTATGATTTGCAGTCTTGAATCCGCAGTTTTTGAAAATGATCTCGGCTGCACCTTTCACTAATAATCTGTAACCCTTGTTATGTTTTACCACAACACCAGACCATTTTCTAGAACTTTCAAATGGAATAACTTGGACGACATCTTCACTGCCATCTTTACGTTGATCATCTAATGATTTGTTAGCAAATTGATCGAATTTGTCGTGAGCCAAAATAAGCATTGCTGATTCAGTCTTATTACCAAGATATGGTTCAGTCACGACACCTAATTGCTGTAGTTCATTATGATCATCGTTGCTTGCTAATAATTGTTTGAAAAAGTTCTTTCTTTTTGGTCTATTATTGGTTTGCTTTGCTTTCACCTCATCGTAATCGGAATTCTCGAAAGCGGTAGAATTCAAAATCATGTTCTGAGTTATTACCTTTTTAAAAGAAGAATCCAATTTTGGAATGGCTTCGAGAGACTTCATTGTAGTACCATTGACAGTATCATCGAATTGCAAATCATCATTGGCGAAATAAGCTTTGACAATACGCATTCGATTTTCAGTTAAGGTACCAGTTTTATCGGAGCAAACTGCAGTTGCACTACCCATAGTTTCACAAGATTTCAAAACTCTGACTAAGTTACCGTTTTGAGCCATTCTAGTTGTCGCAAACGCTAAAGCCAAAGTGACAGCGAGTGGTAACCCTTCAGGGACTGCAACCACGATAATGGTGATGGCAACGATAACGATATCTAAGAATTTCTTACCTTTTTGAGCCCCCTTATAATCATTGAATTTCCCACCAGGAGCAATATTCACACAGAATCTGGCAAATAAGACTATGAATAGAATAAGAGCAGCCAAGAACCCGTACTTAACAATTCCTTCAGCCAAACCATTCAAACGTTCTTGCAATGGGGTGGTCTCTGCTTCTGTATCCAAAGAAAGCATAGTTCTTCCGTGTATAGAGTTGACCCCAACGGCTGTCACCATGGCGAAACCGTAACCTGATAAAACACGAGCACCTGAGATAAGGAAAGGGTCTTTGAATTTGATCTTGTGGGAACCAATATCTTCGTCAGTCGGAAGTTGATCTTTGTAATGTTTCAAAGCATCTTTGGCGGGGCGTTTGGTAATTGTATCAGATTCACCGGTTAAAGCGGATTCATCGGATTCCAATTCACCAGAGATCAAAATTGCATCAGCTGGAACAACGTCACCAGTTTGTAAGTTGATAACATCACCAACCAATAAATCAAAAATGGAAATCATCTTTTGATGACCGTTACGAATAACAATAACTTCACGGTCCTCTTTTTTAGCATTAAGGCGAGCAAATTGACGTTCCTTCTGGTAATCATTACCTGCGCCAACAATAACGATGATTACCACGGCCACGATAATGGCAACACCTTCAACCCAATCAACTTTCGGTAAAGGTTCACCTTCATCATCGTACATAGTGCCTTCACCAAAGGTTTCATATAAACCAAGGGCTAACGAAATGATTGCTGTAACCGATAAAAGAATAAGAACTTTATCCTTCAAAGCTTCGAGACATAATTGAAAAAATCCCTTTGATGATTTTTCCGGTAGTCTGTTGGGGCCGAAATATGAGATTCTCTCGTGTAAGCCAGTGTCTTCACTAACACCTTGTTTAATATCTGACCTTAATGAAGTAGAAATGTATTTGATACCACCAAGTTCGTATAATTTTCGTAAGGATTTTGGATCGTGAAGTTCAGATAAGTCATTTATTGAAACGTTGTAAGTTGCAGAATCTTGAGCTGTCAATGGGCTCGTGGAATTCACACTGGATGTATCATCGCTTGATATTTCACCATTTTGTTGGGATGGAACAGCTAGGCGCCTTGAAGTTGATAGTCTTTCAACTGAAGTTCTTGGAGCCATAACAAAACGGATTATGACAAGGACACCAAAAAATTAAAGTTTTCAGGGAGGGAGGGAGAAGTTATAGGAAGGGAAGTAGCGGAAGAATAAGAATCAACGGATAATTAATAAATGTAGCTAATAAATATGTGATAAATTTTTAATGATCTATAATTGTAGGCGGTGCATGGGGATCATTTAATGTGTTTTCCTAAAAACCGGGCAGAGTAATAAATTGAGATAAATTGTAATATATTCAACTAAATATCTTGTCAATTCAATAAGTAATAGTGCTTGAGGCTTTTTCAGATTATTTCGATTTCTTGATTGAGCTTACTGAAGCACACTATAGAAACGAGGAGCAGCAGCAAAAATATATCAGCGCCCTATCAAAAGAAAAAAAAAAAAACGGTTACTACAAAGTATCAGTCTAGCATGAGATTTCACCGACGTTGCGCTTCCAAGCAATTTGCGCTTCCGTCATTCTTTGCAGGCGCTATTATGCTGCCTATTTAAGCGTTTTAGCATCTAGTCGTGATTTTCTTAGGAATTCCTGTCACTGGAACGATCACTTAAAACCACTTGAAAATCTCACTGAAGTCAGCACAGCCTCATTTTACTTTTTATTTCGCCTGAATTGGTGATATGATTGATAGATCCGGGGTCAAAATTCAGGGAAACACCCGTGCCTCGTCCACGTCAGAGATTCTAGAGATTATGAAACATCTTTCCGGCATCTTTGCTCGAAGGCTTAGATAGCGCTAGGGGGTAGTGGCGGCGAAAATATCAATTTCAAGCCGTGTACTCAATGGGCATTTGCATCCACAGTATGTAGATAATTTCGCGGATTTAGGCGTTATTTGTCAATAACTTTTCAGTTCACTGATTTTATTGGTTGCAATTGTTCAAGGGTTAGACTGTTCAAGGGTTAGATTGTTCAATTGGTTAATTTATCCGATGGATCCCTTCTGGTAACCACTAAAACTTTATCAGGAGCTGGTGCTTAGACCAAATCTTAAACCTTTGATGCTTGGCCATGTGGCGGCACTTCAAATTCAAACAAGAAAAAACCATACAACATCATCATCTCGTTTGCAGGAGCTACAAAATCCTTGAAAGCATTGCAACCAGTATACTGCAAAAAATGCTTTCGTGTAGAGTGGCTGAGTCGCGTGGGGGGTAGGTTTCGTATATACTCTTATGGAGTCTTATCTGTTGGAGAATCGGAAATGTATATTGAGGCGAAATCATTGACTCCAACCTTACAATAATGATGCGATAATCTTCAAGAAAACAATACAGGTGTCCTAGTTGCCAAGAGGTTTTCAATAACCTCGGGCCTAAAGTTATTTGACGAGTAAAGCTGGTGATTGATCCATAGGCATTTTTCGGTAACTTGAGACGAAATCTGCTCCTTTGGCCAAACGGTTAAGGCATCCGCCTCCTAAAAAAAACTGAGTGAGCGGGAGACTCCGGGTTCGAGTCCCGGAAGGAGCTATGCTTGAAATTATTTTTGGTTTTTTTTTTTTGTTATCTCAAACTCCACATTTCATATAGTATCAGTTTGATATCAGTCAGATAACCATGTCATTGCTTGCAAAAAAATGTCGTGATCTGCTACGAGAAAATGTTCATTTTGCCTTAAGATATGTACTACCGGCTGTTCTTTTCATCACACTAGCCCCTTTAATTATAAACCCAAGAACGGTTGATTTCTTCTCCCACAATCTAAAAGTGGTGGCTATTCTGAAATCAGCTTGTGATTACAATGATGAATTATGTCGGACCCGTGATGGTAGCTTCAATCTACTTGTCAAAACCGAATTCAAAGAGCAAGAATTTATTTATATCAGGCCTTTTTTCATTGACTATCTTGATGACTGCTTAGTGAAATTGTTGAAACATCCTTGGTTTCAACTATTGTTTGGTGTTGATGTATCAACCAATTATGAAGATTTACTTTATTTCATCCTTGCTATCGTGAATGCCACAATGTACCAAACCATTAGAGCTGCAATTATGTATAGACTACGCATGTACTTTATTCTCCATCTCATTCTGAGTGTTGGCGAGAGTTACTATGTGGCTCTAAAAGCGATTTGGTCCGCTTTCAAAAGAAATGCAAGTGTATTTTAATGTCCGTTATGCAAATATTTATGTCGTTATGTCTTAAAAGTCGAAGCTGCTCATTATATCGGGTTCTTCAAATGTAGTTGGTTGAGGAGGTGCCAAATGTGGTTTGAAATCTTTAAATATGTCGTTGGATTCAATCACTGAACCTCTTCTGAATTGACGATTATAGTTCTTATCAATACCTTTCCCGTTCTCCTTAGTAGTACTTTCCATCAGGATGAATTCCCAGCTTCTGATCATAAGTAGCGCCAAGTAATCACACCCCATTCGAGTGTATATGGTCGCAATCTTTAATATAAATGATGTTTCGAGTTCACTGTCAACTGATAAAGATCCTTTGAAGTAATTGACCTTGCGGTTTCTTAAACTATTGAACAAGATTATCAAAACTGGATCGTCTTGTAAGTAAAGTTTTCTTCTGCTCTCCAAAACAATATCTTTCAAATAATTTGTCTCGAATTCCGGTGAAAATATGTCCTTGTTTGCTGTAACGATTGAATTGGGAGTTTTGATCAATGCTTGTACCGATAATTCCGGTTTTTTAAGTTCCCAAAAAATCCAACTCATCACCCACTTATCACCACTCTTGATCGTTGCAGGTAGTATGAAATTCTCGATGATGTGTTTCACAGACTCATTGGTTGAGTCATAAACTTTTGCAACAATTAGTGCTAATTCAACGTCTCCAACTTTGTTGGCTATGGTAACGCAACAATCTTTGCACTGATCTCCCAATAAGAAAAAGCATGCAGCGTCCATGTACCTGTGTTTCCCGAGTAAAACGAAAGCATTTTTCAATGCTGCTGATTTCCACCTTGGCTCACTGAAGTTGTTACTCAAAAATTTCAACATTTTCTGCTTTTCAGCATGTGTCGTGGTTTTCCATAACCCAATGAGAATTTGTTTCTTCTTTATGGTCAAAAAGAATAATGTTATCAACCCTGAGGGGTCTCTCGATTGGCCAAACTCATCCCTGGCACATTTTTCCACAAGCAGAGTCAACTTTTCCCGTTCACTAATCCAATAAGCCAAACCAACTTTCTTGATCACACTCCAAGTTATCCTATTATTATACTTGTCATTAATAAGACTTAGTATTGACTCTCTGCTGTCACTGTGCAACGCCCAGTTTATATCTCTCATGGTAAGTTTTGGCTGTTTAGAGCTCATATGGAAGAGTTTAAATCCAATTAAAAATCTGACCCCATTTTCATCCAAGGACGAGTTCTCGTATAACTCTGCAACAATATTGATTACCAGAATCAATGTTATTTGTTGATGCCTAGTTAAGAGTGGCAATGACGTCTTTGTCAACTTTTCTGTTAAAACATTCAGCAAAACAGGACTAAAATTACCAAAAACGTCACCTAAATTTTCATTATCATTTATCAAAGCAGGATGAGTCAAAGTAGGATTATCCTTCCGCTTACTCGTCATTATTTCGGCTTCGATGTCCATATCAAGATCCCATTGGATATCCTTATCTTGCCTCAATTGGTTAAATAACTGGACCAAGATATCTTGGACTAACTTTATTTGATTCATGAATAAAGCTTGAATCAAAAACTGGGGATGATAAACTGGTAACGGCCCATTCAAAATTCTTACCAAATGTGATATCTCATAGATTGACTCTTTCTTGACAATTTCATCATCGATTTGAGGCTTTTGGCGATATCCCAACATCAACTGCTCAATAGTGTACTCAATAGAATTATTATCGGAGTTACCCAATTTGATCCATTTATCGTCTATGAAGAATTGATTTCCACAACCGATGACCAAGAATCCATCATCTATCCAGATCAGATCACCAATCTCATGAGAAGTGTAATCTGAAATATCAATTTTTTTCAAAACAGCAAATGACGGGATGTCGTTAGTGTAATCATATCTTAATTGAGTATAAAGCAACACAAACCTGCCGAATCCCACCGATAAAATAGCGTTGGAAGAAACGTCGAAAGATGATTCAACATAAGTCCAATCTAAATCTCTAACCGGACCAAAGCTCTCTGAAAAGGTCTCCTCGTACTCCAAAGTGCCTGACTTTGTATCCCAGATGGTAAGTTTTGATTGTGATTCATCGATTATGGCAAACTTATGAATAATCGAGGAACCATGTATCTTACTAGCATTGATGATGTTAGTATTGGTGCTCGAGATTTCTTTCCATCCGATTTCCGAATCGTAGGAAACAGAAAAAATTTTAAGTTTACCCTTTTGATCGATAGTGGATAGCAAGTTGTTCGATACGAATGAATCAATAGTGGCAATCTGATGGATTTTTGTAATGTTGGGTAAAGGCTTAATGTTTTTCACGCCTTTAAGACTTATATTGATATCATCGTCATAGTCCACTATAGTAAACTCCCAGGCCTTGACTAAGTCATGTTCAAATATACATATAACGCAATATTCGTCTTTCTTTGGATTAACCAAAAGCATTGCTTTGGGTTGTGCAAATATCTTGTCTCCCAGTTGATTCAATACATCGACTCTAGATAAGACTTTCGCAGATTCGTCATCTCTTTTCAAACCATTGCAATTCCAGATACTAAGTGTTCCACTTTTTTCTGTCACGATAGCCAAATGGTGTCTTCTATCAGCATTTGTTGATCTAATATCATTTATTAAAATCGCATCCCAGATCCCAGATCTTCCTGTATCATTGTGTTGGCCATGTCTCACGTCCAATTTGAACCTTCTTGTTATAGACATCTTTTGTTTCCTCTTGGGGTCGAAGAGAAGTGGCTCCCAAATATAGTTATGCTCAGGAAAATTCAGAATAGATAGTAAAATGTTTCCCTTATTGTAAGATGAGGAGGTGACCAACTTCCTGATAGATTTCGTATGACCTTGAAACTTACTTATGAGTTTAAAGTTCAATTCATCTCCAGTGATATCTTCTAGCGAGAGGTGGTTGAATCTGATGGTGTTTTTGATTCTATCATGTACTAATACAGACATTTTCCCATTCAAGCAAAAGGTGACATCTGGAAAGAGTATTGGCTTGAGATATACTTGAAATTTTTGTGATTGTATAAGCTCCGTTGATAAGTTGGAGAAGTTGGGTACTTTCGAAGATTGAGGGAAGCAAGAATCAGGAAAACGTGACATTTTACCGACTTTGGAAACTTTTATTGAGCTTGGTGAGTTCCCGGTCAAATCACAGATCGAAAAAATATTGACGAAGCCTTTGGAGCTAATGACATAAATTAGATCAAATTCTTGGTCGATTTGATTCACTAGTATTGGGTCTATTTTCACTTGATTCAATTGGAAACTGTCAAACACAATTATTCCTGCTATATCTTCAAAATCACAGACCTCGCAAAGGTTGACTTCTTTCCAGCACTTCATGTGACTATGACCACTGAATTCGAAAGTAGACCATATTCTGAATACGTAATCGTTAGTTAATGTATAGAGGATTTCATTTTTATTGGACAAACCTTCATGGATGTAAGTTCTTATGTTTTTGATATTAGCCATGGAGCCATCAATTTCTGCGGCGGGCGATGCATTATTATATCTCCAATGAGCTTGGGTTACCCAGGATCCATTTGGATGGTTCAAGTAGTGTAAATCGAACAAGGATGTATCATCTGTGGTTATCCTAGACCAAAACTTGGGAATATTGTCGAACTTCGAAACGTTGAAAGTGGTTATTTGATTTGAATCAGGAGTTAAACATATAGTATCAATGGGTAGACTTTGAAGCTTGAAGAATCGCTCATTACAGTGGATCAAACCATATTCATCATATATGTGATATAGGCTCAAGGAATTGTCACTCCCGACTGCCAACTCTTCT
The DNA here is from genome assembly GCA_030556945.1 of Hyphopichia buzzinii. Lineage (NCBI taxonomy): Eukaryota > Fungi > Ascomycota > Pichiomycetes > Serinales > Debaryomycetaceae > Hyphopichia > Hyphopichia buzzinii. The sequence continues at coordinate 440,669 of JAKTUZ010000002.1, read as the reverse complement.
TCAAGTGGGGCCCATTGTAAACAGTTGATTTGTGAAGTATCTTTATCATTAATAATGACAATTGCCTCCACCCATTGTGGTTTGGACATGAATTCATTCAATGGTTTGAATATTAAGATTTGGCACCCCATTGCCACCGCTATAAGACCATTTGTTGAGTTTATATGTATGGCCGATGGATCCGAGTCAAGGTAAACGGTTTGGAGATGATTTGAATCATTCTTCTTCGAGGATTCGTTGTTGGTTGTGGTTAATAAGATGAGATTATTACCAGATCCATATGCAATTAGATGGTGATTTTTCCAAACAGCCTGCAGAACCGAGTGAGAAGACTTATTAGTCTCACCTGGAATGAAGGTGATTGTCATCGAAGCTATCAATTGGTCGTTTTTCAAAAGGAAACTATATTAAACGTAGAGAACAAACTTCCCTTCGCACAATTTACAGCCATAGAATAGGTCGGAAATCGCACGACCGAATATATCAATTTGGTGCAGATACGAGGGTGAAAACTAAACTCAGCTCCGGGTTTCCTTTACTCCACAAGAAGATTGAAATAAATAAATATTAATTATTAAATTTATTGAAAAGACATCCTTTCACTATAAACAAAGACATTAAACATCTTTCTCAGCGATTTCACTGTGTTGAACTGATTTGACAGCTTTGAGTTCTTCAGATGCAACGATTTCATCGATACCATCCTCTTTGATATCGGTGTGATCAGTAATTTTGAATAAAATAAGAGGAGAGGCGATAACCAATGAAGCCATGACCAAACCCCAAGAACTTGCGAATAAAGACATGTAACTTTTACCCATAGCATCCAATCTCCAAGAAATTGCGGCAAAAGCCGATTGTAAACCTTTATAGAAAGAAGCATATAAAGCGACTTTCTTAGGATTATTAGATAAACTACCCAAGATCCAAAAGATGAAACTTTGGAAAATGGCATCATAACCACCGTAGAACATGTATAAGAACATTGGACCGATGTACCCACCATCTTTGAAATCAAGAGGTTTCAATTTGAGGGCAGATTCTCTGGTGTAATTTTTTTGGAATGCGTAACCACCACCCCAGATGGCCATACCAAGGACGAAAATTATGACGAAACTAATTCTAGCTCTGGTAGGTCTCGAGTAACGAGGAGTATCGAATAAGAAACCAATAGCGATGGCACCGAGCATTTGAGAGAACCAGTAAAGTAAAGAGTTCAATGAACGAGTTCTAAGGGTGAAGCGAGCAGCATTAAAGTCATTAAATTGATAAGTGTAGAACCAATTGGAGGCGGCAAACATGGGGAACATGAAGTAAACCTTTGGTTCATTCAATAACAAATGAATGAGACCTTTGATTTCGGTCATTATACTTGGATACTTCTTGCTAATAACTTTAGTACCATCAGGTCTGTAAACTTTATCAATTGGGAGTAAAAACAAACTTAAGCAGATACCCACGAAAATTAAAGAAAGGAAACCAGCATAAGTACCAGTGCTAGCATTAGTACTATTAGAATGCATACTTTGAGCTAATGGAATAATTGAACCAATGACAGCACCCAAGTTGAAAATAATCCAGAAAACCATAATGGCTCTACCTTTACGATTTTCCAAGACATAACTCATGATAATGGTACCTTGAGCAGCCCAGGTAACAGCTGCGCAAACTCCAAGGTAAGCACCAGCGAAGATGACGAAACCTGAATTTTGAGTGTAGTTGAAACAAAGTAAAGATGCGGTGTACATGAAGTAACCAGTACCACCAAACATAAGACACCATCTTGCACCAATAACGTTACAAATGACACCACCAACCATACCAATGGTAGCAAAAGTCGAATAAAGTGCGACATTAGCATTTGAAGCAGTTTTGGGATCAATACCACTACCACCAATACCTGAAATGGCATTATACATACCAGGGGTCATGAAAAGCACAAATGAAAGAACAACCACTTGTGACATACCATCTGAGAAAGCAGGAAGCTTACCGAATATTGGTTGATCGTACCATTTACCCAGTGCGGCTATTTCTTCTCTAGTGTGTTTTTTCAACACCAAATGGTCCACCTCTTCATCTCCGGCAAAATATTCTGTAGTTTCTTGAGCTGGTTGTTGAATTTGTGAAGATGAACCAGAGTTCACTTCTATATTGTCGTTTGATTTCTCCAGCATATTAGTGGTTTGATTGAAAAAACCTTCTACTTGGATCTTCTGTCTTATTTATATAAACCAGGGGTATCTGGGGTATAAAAACTGGCCGTGTAAAAAAAAATGTTCTCTGCTGCAATGATGTTACATCTACTGATAAAAAAAGCCTTCCCCGTTAAATCATTTTATCATTGACATTGCCGTAAACGTAAATGGAGGGGCAACCGGGCGATCTGTGTGCAGGATCGCGGTCCATGCTATTGTTAGCACCTTTAACCTTTTTTTGTGTAGTGCCTCACAATAAATTTCAGACTTTGAAGTTAATTGGGTCTTTAACCGCTTTAATTGGTTTCGGATGAGGGTTTTTTCGTTAGCCATAGCTGAGGATTAAAGTTGGTGGGGACTTTCGAATAAAGTTACAGCATCACAAACTTTTAAATGTGGCGACCAAACTATATGGTTCGCTAGTTTCATCATCTAGACCAAACGAAATTATTTGTCTGGTATGGGAGCCCGTGCACCAACTCCGATCCAACTGTGGGTGCCAATCTTTCAGTGCGTAGGTTTCTGGTCGATGCAACCTATTTTGCGTGTTGGAATACCACGTTACATTGGTGGACAACCCCAGAATTTCCAGTTTATTCGCTGCACTAAGTGGAGACAATCTCGTATTGAATAGCGGTTGCATCGGTACATCGGGTACTCGTTGCATCGCTTATCGTTCATGAGTCTTAGTTGCATTATTGTACTGGACAATCTGTCTAAAGTTACGTTGCATCTCAAAGTTCGTTAGCTAATAAATTCCGCTAGCTAAATAATTTTGTGGACTAATAATTATTCTAAAATTCTCAATTCAAGTAAAAATGAGATATCGCGCGTTTTGCTTATCTCTTATCTCTAATTTATATTGTAAAACTAATCTATTGGTGTTTATACTCTTCTCCCGTGGTAACAATACTGTTGATAAGGTCGTCAACAATTTTATCCGTAAGAATTGGTGAATTGAAGACCACTCGGAAAAACTCTCCCTTATCGTGTTCACCCCCTGTTGGATTGGGTGAAAAATCAACTAAATACTTCCCTTGTTTATGTAATTCTCGTGAAATGTATCGGGTGATGTCAGTGTTGCTCTCTTGTTGGTAATCCTTGGGTCTATAGTAGAAGCAAACTTGCAAGCACTGTGGTAAATTGTGCTTATCACCAAGAACTAATGAAAATCTCTCATCTTCACTAATTTTGAAAATGAAATCTTTGGCAATATTGAAAGCATGATCAACTCTTTCTGACAATCCTTCGCTACCATAGTAAAGCCATCCCATGTAAAATTTGAAAGCATCCCCTCTTCTGCCACATCCCATGGTCCCATCTGCTAAATCGAAGTTCTCTTCTCCTTCATCTTCACGTCCATGGAATAGGTATGGTGCACTCAATGACATCGCCTTTTGGAAATTCAGCACATGTGGAAGCAATAAAAATGAACAAGTGTTTGGGATTCCTAACATTTTATGAGGGTTACAAGCAACAGAATTCGCTTTTTCGCAGCCATTCATTTTGCTTTTATGTTCGGAAGAGAAAATAACGTTCCCTCCCCACGAACCGTCAATGTGGAACCAAATATTGTTCTTTTTTGCAATTTCGCTGATTTTGTTAAAATCATCGTAAGACCCAAATACAGTGGTTCCTGCGGTGGAATTGATGTAAAGCGGAGTGAATCCCTTACTTTTGCTTTCGGTAATCTTGGCCTCTAAGTCATCGGTGTCCATTGTACCATCTGGTAAGATTTTAACTTTGAACACACTTGAGTCTCCCAATCCCATTAAGATAGCAGCTTTCACCACCGAGTAATGGCAGTGTTGTGAAGCGAATACGGCAAATTTATATTTCCCATTCCCTTCCTCTTTGGTGTCTGGGTATAAAAGTGATCTGGCCGTGTGCATCGAAGTAATGTTGGACCATGATCCACCAGGGAATGTCAATCCACCGCAAGTTTCGGTATCATTGGTGAAGAACAAGCTAGCATATTTTCTACCAATGTAGTTCTCAACAACTGCTAATACAGGTGAAACCGTGTAAACGTGCACATTGGTGTTCAATAAGGTTAAAATGATATCATTTACAACACCAATTGGGTTATTAGAAGCATAGAGTTTATCTAAGAAGCCAGGATTCCAAGTATTGACTGAGTACTTCAAAACTTGATCGATTTTTTCGAAAAGTCTCTTGTTGTCCCCTTTTATACCTTTGATCATCCCATCTTCATCGTGTCCGGTAATTGTTTGTTTGAGTATTTTTGGTTGATGGTATTGGCCCAATGAATCTGCTTCGTATTGGGCCGAGGTTGGATCGGCACGTTTCACATATTCGAGAATTTTTGGCTGAAGTAATGTAAGAAGCTCCTCGAGCTCTTCCACACGATTGTGCTCTAATTCGCTTTTAATGGACATGGTAACCTCCGATAGATAGTTGTGTTTAAAAGAATAAGTTGGGTGTAAATTTGCGGGCTGAAAATTTATAATTATGGCTCAAATTGCGTGTGCGATTAAGATCAATTTCCACCACTAATTTAAGACAGTTAGAAGATTGAAGTGGACTTGACTCACAGGGTGATTAAATAGTTAGTTTATTAGTATGCTTATGTACATGGGTATTTACAAGTAAAGACAGTTCGAGAGGAAGCTTTCTTTAAAACAAAGTTTTCAAGTTCTCTGTATGGAGTCTTGATGTCTTGATGTCAAATTGGGTTAGTCATGGTGAATTAGTTGTTTGAAGAATCACTGATAGATACGTAGTTACGGAAGTTTGACTTATGATTCCGTTGTTGTTCATGTTATTGGGGAGGTTTTGTTGAAAACGATATGAGAAGTGTCTCCTAGTTATCCAAGCCATTCAATCTGGCCTTTTCTGCTTCTTCTCTGAGCTGTCTCTGTTTATGCAAGTTTCTGTTCAATACATCCAACTTTCTCATCTCCTCGTGGGCATCAAAATTACCACTTGAGAGGTTTTCGTACACTTCGTCGTACTTGCCTGTGGATAATGGAGCATTTCCCTTCATTCTCTTTCTCATATCGAAAATACCACTTCTGCAGTCCATGAACGCCTTGAAGTTAGCTAGGCACAATTCAGGCAAATCCTTTTTGAGTTCGGGATCGGTCAAACAGTCTTTAGGTGTGTTTCTCTCTATAAGCACACATGGTGATCTTTGTAGACAAATGGCAAGGGCTTTCTTTTGATCTTTGCAACTAAATTGTTAATTTTTGAATCCTTGAAAATTCTCCATGAATCATTACTTACCTAGCACCCATTTTGAAATTATCAATATATCAGCTATAAGCTTTTTTATGTGGTGATTGAATTCTAGATATTTAAGTGGCATGAGAATTTATGAGAATATCAAATCCCGTGCATCTGCGATGATATCAATTTTACAAGCGCTTAAATATTTAATATATATATAAAATATATACAAAATAACAGGTTATCCACCATGCTTATTGACGATGAATCCTTATATTTATATCATCTTACGCTTAAGGGCCCATCTCTGGGTGGAAAATCGATACTAGGTCAATTTTTGGGCCAGAAAAAGTCCCAGGAAATCGTTATTTCACATTTATCGTATCTTGAGCTTTGGAAACCAAACACCAACACAGGTAAAATCGAAAAATTGTGTGTTCAAAACTGCTTCGGAACGATCCAGTCTATTCAAACTTTGCGCAAACCCGAGACCACTAAAGATTGTCTAGTAATCACATCGGATTCTGGCAATATAGTCATTGCAGAATACGATGAGATATCCAATCAGTTTGTGCCTGTGGCGAGAGAACCACATTCTAAAAATGGTCTCACCAGGTTCACTCCTGGTGAATACTTGAGTGTCGACCCTTACAATCGTGCCATCATGATATCTGCCATCGAAAAGAATAAATTGGTGTACAAAGTCTCCGCCAATCTGGATGGCAGTCTCCAATTATCTTCTCCTCTAGAGGCATCTTCCAGACTGTTGTTGACTCTCCAGACATGTGCCCTAGATACGAACTATGAAAATCCACTTTTCGCCGCAATTGAAGTCGATTACTCCGATTTCGAGAATCAAAAGTCCAAATACAATCCTAACTCGACTCCACTTTTATTGAATTACTACGAATTGGATCAAGGATTGAATCATATTGTTAAGAAAAAATCCAAATCGACAATCCCAGCATCGGCAAATTCATTGATTCCTCTACCCGGACACATTGGTGGTGTTCTCATTGCTTGTAACTCTCACATTGTCTACGACCATCCTCTCAAGGAAAGATTGGCATTACCACTCCCAATCAGAAAAGGGTATTCTGAGACTATAATCACTGCCCATGTCACCCACAAATTGAAGAAGAACAACTTCTTTGTATTGTGTCAAAGTTCCTTAGGAGACCTCTTCAAAATAACAATTGATTATAATGACGAAAACGAATCCATAAATGATATATCGGTAAAGTACTTCGACACAATCCCTCAAAGTAACGACATCAGCATCACCAAAAATGGTTTCTTATTTGCCAACGTCCACAGAAATAACAAGCGGTATTTCCAGTTTGAAAACTTGGCAGATGGTGACGACGAGACCACAATCAAAATGAGTAACTACAATACTCAAAACATGGATGATATCCCAACTTCTGACATATCTTTCGAGCCTAAAGAACTTGAAAATTTGGCTTTGGTTGATATCGTTGATACCTTGAGTCCATTGACGGATGGTGTCTTGTTGGAAACTAAGAACAGCCAAACTTCTGATTCGCTTAGTCTGTTGATTACCCTCTCTTCCAACTCCTACTTGAAAACTTTGACTCATGGGGTTCAAACATCCTTACTTGTGTCGGAACCTTGTCCCAAAATCACCCCTACGAATGTTTTTACCACGAAAACAAGTCGTGACGCCAGTGATGACAATTATATGATTCTTACCTCTTCTTTATCTTCAGAAACTTTGGTCTTTTCTGTTGGCGAAGAAATCGACTTGATTCAGGATTCAAAGTTTGTATTGGATCAGCAAACAATCGCGGTCCAACAAGTCGGTAAGTCCTCCGTGGTACAAATCCACGTTGATGGAATAAGACATATAAAGTATTCTGACCTGGAGGATGCCTCGGAGCAAAAGACTACTGATTGGGCCACCCCGGGTGGTATACGTGTTTTGAAGGCCAGTGCAAACAATGAACAAGTTATTATTGGGTTGTCCAACAGAGAGGTTCGTTATTTTGAGATTGACCCAATTGACGATCAACTTAAGGAGTACGAAGAAACATTCGAATTGGACTCGACTATCACCGCGTTAGCCGTATCTCCCTCTACAGAGAATATCCGCAAATCTTCATTTGCAATAATCGGAGGATCTGACGAAACCGTGCAAGTGATCTCTCTCGCAGAACATAACCTTCTAGAAGTGTTGACCTTGCAAGCACTTTCTGCTAATTCTTCGTCTATTATTATGTTACCTCATAACAAAATCACATGTGTTCACATAGGTATGGAGAACGGGCTATACGTGAGAACTATCATTGATGATATTACAGGAAAGTTATCCGATACCAGAGTCAAGTATATTGGAACCCAACCCGTACAGTTATCAACCATTGGTTTGCCAGATATAGACCAATCCGCTTTACTTGCCATCTCCTCGAGGCCCTGGATTGGATATCACAATGATCACAGCTTTAATTTGACACCTCTCGTCGATATACCCTTGAGCTCGGGTACCTCGTTGTACTCGGAGGTTTTAGGAGGTGAAGGTGTGGTTGGTATCTCACTGGGAAACTTAACTATCTTTACTGTGGGAAACTCTGAAAGTGAAGAGTCCCTGTTCAATGTGAAGGAGCCATTTACCATAAATGAGTTACAATTACGGTACACCCCTAGAAAATTGCTTGTTGATGATATAAATAACAAATTCCTTTACACTTTGCAAGCCGAGTGTGGTATCGAATCGCCATTTCCAAAAACCATTTTAACCAATTCGAATGATATCAAGACTGATGATCTGCAAACTGAAGTTGACCAGGACTACTATAATACATTTGGGTATAAGAGAATCACTGATAGTTGGGCTTCGTGCATTCAAGTTTTGGACAATAATGCTAATGAAATCTTGCAGACCATAGAGTTTGATGAAAGGGCAGCTCATTCAATGTGCCAAATTCAGTTCGAATCCCACCCAAATCAATCATATCTTGTCGTTGGTACTTCCCAGGGCCTCAAGATTGTTCCCGGATCGTCTTCTAAGAACTATTTGATTATTTTCGAAATTCAACGTAAAAAAAATGAAGGAGTCAAGTTGCAGTTTATACATGAAACTGTCGTCGAAGGTGTTCCTCGTGCGTTGGCTTCCTTCAATGGTAAGCTTTTGGTTGGATTCAAAAACAACTTAAGACTTTATGACTTGGGTCAAAAACAATTACTACGGAAGACGTCCTCATCCATAGCTCACCTTACCAATATTACCAAAATTGTGTATCAAGGTAACGGTTTAGTTGCTGTTGGAGATGCTAGAAACTCTACAACTTTCGTCAAATACGATTCTATCACGAATCAGTTTATCCCATTCTGTGATGATATTATGCAAAGGCAAGTGACATCTCTTTCGACTCTTGATACAAACACCATAATTGGAGGAGATAAATTTGGTAACGTATTCGTATCTAGACTCTCAAACAGTGCCATCCAACAACTTAATGATGATGCTACTTTAAGATATCAAACAAGTTTCTTGAATGCGTCATCGTCGAGATCAAGTAACCTTTGTGAGTTTTATCTTCAGGATATTCCCACCTCATTCTCAAAGGGAAGCCTTGTTGTCGGTGGTGTGGAGAGTGTTTTCTATGTGGGTATTCAAGGTTCAATTGGTTTATTTATGCCCATCTCTACAAAATCAGAGATTGAACTTCTCGTCAAATTAGAGCAATTGCTCAGACAGTACACTAATTATAATTTTGATGAATACGACAAAGAATTGAATGGTAGGAACTTGTTGGGAAAAGACCATTTAAAATATAGAGGATATTACAATCCAGTCAAAAACGTGGTAGACGGTGACTTTATCGAAATCTTCAATGACTTGAGCACCACATTGAAGATCAAAATTTCCAGAGTTTTAGATAGAACACCGAAGGAAATTGAGAAAAAGATATTCGATCTCAGAAACAGGTCAGCGTTTTAATTTAAACTATTATACTCATAGATTACTTATATAAGTTATGTAACTAAATGACAATGATACAGCTTAAAGCACAAATTTTTCTTTCCATATGACCATATTTTAATATTGGTAATAACAACAAGTAATTCATTGGCACAAAGCAAACAACAAAAATAATGACAAATTGAAAGTAAATTTGAAGTATATATACAACAATAATGATTGATTTACGATCTCGGTAATATGAAGTGAAACTAAGCAGCAATCTTTTCTTCCTTGACACCTTCTGTTTTCTCATCAGAATTCACTCCAACGTCTTCTTCCTCTTTTTTAAAGCCGTTGTTAAGAGTCTTCCTGCTCATGGTTGGACTTCCCTGGCCATTCAGTTCTTCACTATTCTTTCTTAAAGGAGTCTGAGCATTCGGGGTACTGAACTGCACGAAGTTCCAAAAAGCAGGTGAGGATTGATTAGTGTTAGTACCATTTGGAAGACCTAACTTATTGGAACCATTTGATTTAGAACCACGTTCAGGGGTGAATGCTTCAAGTGGTGCAATTTTTTTAGGACTCGTAAAACCCATGGCAAAATCCGACGTATTGTTTGTAGCACCAGTACTGTTAGAATTTGGATTTGACTCACTTGAATTAGGGTTATTCGACGAATTATTATAAGAGCTGGTGGAGCCATCCTGAGGGTTATATGAGTTCAGACGTGAGTGATGAGCATGAGGTGCAGTTGAATTCATTGGATTAGAATTAGCAGGAGGAGGTGGTAAATTGAATAAATTACCTCCACCAGTGGCTACTTTGGGTAATTTAGGTGTATTTGAGTTCAACTCGTTCATTTGCCTGATTGGAGAGGACAATTCACTCTTTCTCCCTTTTTTATCATCAAGCCTATCATCGCCTCTTTCAGATTTAATGGATGGCATTTGAATATTGTTGGTATTACTATGTTGAGGTTGAAGTGGTTGCTGTTGTTGAGCAGCCTGTAATTGCGGACCACCTTGTTGCATAACTGGAGCACCGTACATCATATGAGGAGGTGGTGGTGGATGTTGGTATGGGAAACCTCTGGTATTATTAGGTGGCATAGCCATGAAACCATTATTTGGTTGACCTAAATAAGCCATAGCGTTATTTGGCATATTATTGGGAACGAACCCTGGATATTGCATTGGGTGGCCTAATGAAGGGATTGAATTTTCCCTCGAATGGGCAAACCTGTTATCATAAGAATCATTTCTTTGGTGCATAGGTTGTGCATGATTAGGGTGTTGGAAGCTTGATTTGGTAGCTCCGCCTCTATCAAGATACTTTTGAGTGTCTGGGAGTTGTTGATGGGTAGCAAGATGTAGTTGTAATTGTCTCGAGACTGAGGATCCTCTTCTCGTCTTCAGGAGAGAACCATTTTGGATTTTTTCCATGAATTCTTGTTTATAGGACTCACTGATTTGCCACTTCATACCTTTACCAGGTTCATTTGGTCTTCTAGGAACTTTTTCGAAAGCTTTATTCAAAGACAAGTTATGTCTGATAGAATTTTGCCAACCTGTTTTACTATATTTATAGTAGGCGTAATGATCACTGATCCAAGTGTAGATATCAGCCAAAGACATAACACCATCATCATTGGATAAGATTGCCTGTGTGATCATAGTTGCATAAGAATAAGGAGGTTTGATATCTTTTGCTTCTTCCTTTGATAAATCTTGATCTAAGTTATTTTGTAAAGAAGATGCCGATGCCGAAGAAGGGGATTGGGTTAATTGGGCTTGATCAAACATTTGAAAGCTTTTAACAGGACCAGAGACACTTGAAGATCCATAACCAGGAAGTTGAGGTTTTTGTCGTTTATTCATATTCTGCTTGTACCTTGACAAGAAAATGTTTAGCATTTTTTGCAGTATATTGGGAGGAGAATCTGGAAGAATGAAGATCATTTGAGTTCCACCAACATCCAATATAGCTCCAGAATGCAAAGGAGTTGCATGTTGTGCACCCACGGGCATTTTTTGGCCGTCCATACGAGCCCCATTTCTACCAAGGACTCTTAATTCCCAGCAGCATAAGTCGATGTTATATTTGATAGCTGCGTGTTGTCTGGAGACGACTTTAGCGGGGCCCAAATCTATATCGATGGAAGCGGGGCCTCCATTTTCTTCTGGAACTTGGTTATCAGTGTTTCTGCCAATTGATATTTCTAATGATTTAACATAAAAAGTCCAATCTTGACCTGCAATTTTAGCATAAGCTTGGATTTCGGTAGCGTGATTCTTATCATTAGCGTATCTATTAGCCACATTAGTACGATCGTCAGGTTGTTGAAGGGTGGAAATAACCGCGTTGACCAAGTCGGCCGGGTCATCAAAATTGGGGAGATCTTCATCCGACAACCGTTTTCTCGTGGAGGTTGAATCTGACATGACGAACTTTTACTAAAGAAGTTGTTAGCCAAGCCAATGCAAATGCAATAAATTTAGGATGATTTTAACCCAATTTACCAATGCTAATAATGACAAAAACTAAGCAATTAGCAAGCAATGAAGTAGTTAAGCGACTTTTTTGTATATTGCAATCACCAACGAAACTTTGAAGCTAAAGCTTTCAATTTGCTGATTCAATATTAAACAACTTTTCTCCGATCTGAAGTGAAAGCTTATAAGTGACTGAAATTGTAACTTCCAATTTTTTGGATATTTGTTTGTTTTTGTTTACATAAATTGGGGCTAGCGTGCGAGTGAAAATTTTTATTGGGCGTGTATATGCGAAACACTTTTGGGGAATTGGTGGGAATTTGGGGTAGTTATGAAGGTGGCTATTTTGTTCAACATCACGTTCGAAAGAAGTCAGAGATTCTCGAACAGTAATATTTATGTGAAATTGCAGTAGTAGAGTTGTTTTGTACATCCAGAGATAGCATTATTGTTGGTGGATGTTTGAGGGAATTGAGCGCAATTTTGCAATTCTTTTTTTTGCAATTTTGATTCGGTTGCAATGGTGAGATTATTTGGTTTTGGCTGCAATAATTTCCAGAACTTTCAGTTTTCAACGATATGTATCGGTTGTTGGCGTGAATGTAGAGATATATCACTTTTGTGATATTGTGTTGATGATATGGTCAAAAAAAGAGTCTCGGGAAAATTTTGCTGAAATGGACCCTTTATATCAGAAGCATTTTTGAGTGAATGTACGATATGCATTTCCTACAAAGCGCCAAATATGTCACAAACTATAGTTTGGGATTATATAATTGAAATCAATGGCATTCCAACTGACACGCCGGTATATATACACTATTATACACTAACTGTACATTTCGTTTACCCCCACATTGTAATTGATAGGAATTACAAATGATTTTTCGGTCACGTCAAATCCTCGAGCATCCACAGTTTCCTTGGAAAGGATGTCCACTTCCAAATCCTCCTCTTCCATTCGCTTCTTTATAAGCACATCTTCGTCTATAATATCGAACTCGTCCTCCTTCTCTTCGTACTCGATATTCTCTTCAATTTCAACGAAATCAGGTGCCAATGCACTCCATTTTTGAGGAAATTGAATCAGCCATAAGTAAATGGTACCACTATCTAAGCCAGTAGATCCAATCATGCACCGGGAATAATTCCACTTGACATCGATTAATTCTTCGGGACTTCCTTCGAGAATTTTAATCAACGAACCCAACGAAGTTTCCCACATGTACAAGTCTTGAGACGATTGACCGAATGTCGAAGCCACCAAGAACTCAGCATTATGATTGAACGATACCGTGTTCCATTGAAGTCTATTCACCACATCCTGGTATTTATGTTCTATCTCGAACTCCCAATCTTCGGGTTTGTCATTTACCAAGTCGGGTAAGTTGATTTGCCTGATGATACGATCGGAAGCATTGACAGCCAATTTCCTTCCATTGGGGCTCACGACCAAGGTTTTGATATTGGTATTGGCGGCCCGGAAAGAGTGCACCATGGTTAGATCACGAGCTTTGAAGATATTAACCCAACCTTTGTTAGTGCCTGTGAATATGTATTGTGCATCTGGGGTGTATATTGCGACCAAAGTGACGTGTTTGCTCGTGTCAGGTTCTTCATTCAATGGAGTTGTGGGTATTTTGGTGATTGTGGGTTCTGAAGTCAGCATACGCACATGAACGGGGGAGTCTTCGAAGAGTGAAGCCACGAACTCAAGTTTCCCAAGTGGATCGAGTACAGCCAGCCATATGGGAGCCTCAAATCTAATCTTGCGTAGTATAGGTCCATCGTTGTCAGTAAATTCTGTTTTCGTGCTTTTGTCTTGATTTACCTTGGCCAAATCCCATAAGATGATGGTCCAATCTTGAGAAGATGTGAGTAAGTATCTCCCACAACGAGACCAGCTGATAGAAGTCACAGGTCTTGAGTGGCCACCTTTCAGGAGGACACATAGAATCCCACCTCCACTGATTAAATCATATATCACCACGCTGCCATCACTTAAACCAGATGCCAAATATTCACCACTTCTATTGAATTGGATCACCACAGAATGACCATATTGAAGTGTGTGTGTCAAAGTCTCCGGATATTCCTTGGCCACCGAGAATGGGTCCTGGAGCGAGAGATTCATTGAATTCAGGAAAAATGATAGTAGTTGATATTATAAATAAATTCGATAAGCCATCACCGCGCGTTTATTGTCATTGACAGCACACTAGATCAAAATTCAGTAGCAAATTATAAATATATATACAACAGTATTTATCCCAATTATTCAAAATTTCCAAAGCGGTATCACTGACACTTGCTAGGAATTTCATATTTATCATTCACCGCCAAATCCAGGTACCGATCCATTCTTGTTCTCATAATTCACTGACAAAAATTGATATCATCCCATGAACTTTGGTCTTGTGGCCCTATTGTTTTTACGTGTAGCACTTGGATTTCATTTTTATCTCGATCCAGGTGCCAAGCGGTGTTTTTATAAAGAGCTCAATAAAGGTACGCTTCTCATTGGGAGGTATCAGATGGAAATTCGTGACCCAGAACTAGACAAATACATTACACCAAGAGATAAATTAGACACGGGAGTTCTCATTGATGTGGAGGAAACCTTCGACTCGGATCACCGGGTTGTTCACCAAAGGGGTTCTGCTTATGGCCAGTTTACTTTCAGTGCGTTGGACTCGGGTGAACACCGTATATGTATAACACCGAAGAGTTTTTTCAAGAAAAAATGGCTCAATGGAGGTGGTAATAATCCCAACGCATATCAGGACTCGAAGTTCACCAAAGCAAGAGTTTGGGTGGATTTTGTCATAGGAGACGGGTCTATTATTGACCTGAAAAACACCGCACAAGTGCAGTCATTAGTTGAGCGAGTAAACCGGTTGAATGATAAATTAAGTGACGTGAGACGAGAACAAGAATTTATACGAGAGAAAGAAGCCCGTTTTCGAGATCTTTCTGAAAAAACCAATGACCGAGTTCTTCGATGGCTGATTATTCAAGTACTGGTTCTTTGCATTACTTGTCTTTATCAAATGATTAAGTTACTGAGGTTCTTTCTCAAAGTAAAAGTTGCATGATTCAATATCTTCACTACTGGGTTTTCCCCAAGTAAAATTAAAATAGGTGAACAGCTTCACTAATTTTCTCCCATTCCAAATAGCATGACCCACCTATCGATGTTTATAGCTAATAGACTACGCCCCCTTGTATCACATTCACTTTTATGTACTCAGTAAATAAATGAGGGTGCAAAATGTCATAGTGCGACTTATCATGACTTTTCTATTACTCCATATTTCCAATTGACATTTACTCCTATATAGTTTTCAATCATTCCAGAAAAAATAGACAAAATTCCCACTAAAATACGATGGGCCCTGAACCATACGGTGTGATGGATCACGTGGCATCGTCATCATTATCAACACCTACTGCATCTCTTAATTCATTTACTTCTAGTCCCATCAGGAAAAGCCGTCTCGATGAAAGATCTCAGACAAAAATAAGTTTGGCTCTCAGAAACTATGGTCTCAATACTGCTCTGAGTATCCCAACCCCAAGTGCTTCTGGGTTCCTGTCGCTGGCTCCCAGTACCAGTCTGCATTACATTAATTGGTCCCCCACGAAGAACATCTCCAACATCATCAACTCACCCCAATTTATTCATCGACATGGTAATGTTGTTATGATCGAGTCCTCTGCGCTATACCTTGCTGTGGGTACTGATAAGGGCTCGGTTGTTGGGTTTAATTACCACCAGGTGGTGGAATTTGTCCTTGAATTGAACCTGAATGAGACGGATGAACCAGTGGTAATGAGTGAGCCAGTATCGTCGATGGCTTTTTCCTCTGATTCCACCTTCTTCGCCGCCGGCTATACCAATGGCAGGATCATATTGTGGGACTTGTCCTCCTCCAAATCCGTGGGCTCTGGTCCGGGCGTTGTGGACCCATTCTTCATCATGTACCCTATAACCCTCGAGAATCGCTACACAAATCTCTCAGAGGGCCACCTCATCAATACCACCGTCAATAGCATTAGTTTCATAGGTGATCTGCACACCAAGTTAGTCTCTTCGGATATCTCGGGCTTCGTGTTTTGTCATATTGTGTTCAAAAAGTTCATGCAAAAGCATTTTAGCACGCAAAGGTTATTGGGAAGAAATGGTACTGACACCAATGATTCGAGTGATAAGTCCATAATTCATGACTGCCAATTACTACCACTTGGATCTTCTCATCAGATCACAGATCAATTCGGTTTATTGGCCATAATTACCGGCCAAGTCCTTGTCATTACATCTGTCTTATCCCTAGACAATACCCATAACATCAATCCAGTTGCTCATTACAAAACCGCAAAATCAAAACACGTTCTGAAAGCCCCTCATACCATGGCTTGCTTGAGCTGGTATCCGTGTATGAAAAAACTGGATGGCTCCTTGGAGAATGCAAAATTGGCATTCTGTTGGAATAATGTTTTAACAATAGTTGAAGTGGACAATAAGAAACTTCCGAAGAACCTAGTACCTATAATCGAAGGACTCAAGGAAAAGGACACTTCAATACCCAAGTTGCCTATTGACAAAACATGCAGGTGGTCAGCGGGTAAAAAAAATTCGATTATGTCGGTCAAATGGCTTTCCTCGGATCAATTGGCTGTAGTAATCAAGGATTTGTCCCCGAAAACTTCGAATAATCGTGTTCTTTCTCTTTACTACTCTTACACGAGCCATGGTGCCTCAATATCTACGGTTGGTGAAGACACATTGAATGAAGCACAGATAGTCTGTTCAAATTACTCCTTTATGGGAACAAATTTGTCCGAATCATCCCCTTCCAAAATGATAACTCAGCTTACATATAGCGGTTCAATAAAAATTTACAAAAACCGATTATTGATCCTTAGTGACAATGGTGGAAAAGGTGTCCTCATCGGTAGATATCTTACTTGGGCAGACCGCCTTGTTGATTACTTGGCTCAAGGAAATTATCCTCTCGCATTAACAACCGCTAACTTCTATTACAATTCGACTGATACGGCGAAACTAGTAATGGAAGGATTACCAGATGACCAGAATGAACGATGTAAAGTGGTTAGACCATATTTGGTCCAAATTATGGAAGAATCTGTTAAAAGTTTATTTGCAAATGCTATTTCTGACAAGGAATACTTTTTCAATGTATACATTGAAATAATATCTTTCCTTTCTAAAGACTCTGGTGAAGATTTTTCTGGTGTTTTAGATGATATTTACGACGTTTTCGAAGACCAGGCAGCGTTTTTCGACACTTTGGAACTGTATATTTTAACCGGTTCAATCAAGAGTTTGCCCCCGAAAATCTTGAAAAGTTTGGTTCAATACTATGCCAGCAAAGACAAAGGTGAAACATTGACAGAAATTATTTGCATTCTCGATACCAAGACCTTGGACATTGATCTCACATTAAATCTTTGCAACCAATACAATTTGCTAGATTGTTCCATTTACATATGGAATTATATCCTACATGATTATCGAAGCCCTCTAGAGGACTTTCTTTCGAAAATTTATGGAGAGCTAAGTGACTCTAACCAAATCAGTGAAGATTCTATGAAAGTATATGGTTACCTTTCATTTATTCTCACCGGTCGTCAGTATCCAACTGATCGATTAATTGATGTGCATGAAGAAGATAAAGCACGGAATAGTATCTGCAAAATTCTTTTCAACCTGAGCATATTTGCAGTGAAAGGTGGAAATCAAGAATCAATATTCCCCAATTTATACCTTCTCCTAAGAGCAAATACTCTTGAGATGCTATCGACTTTGAATGAATTTTTCGAAAACCCCTGTCTTAATGATAACCCTGATGATAAGCTCAATAGGCAATACATCATCGAAGCCCTATTAGACATTTTCGAGTCAGACAAGAATACAGCTTGTCAATTATCAGTGATCCATCTCTCCATATTTTTGGCACGAAACTGTCCTAAGTATCCCCAGTTTATTAGACTATCAGAGTCCGTGCTCGAAAAAGTTGTAAATGATTTATGTGAAAATACTAATGAAGAATTTGCTTATGATTGTGAATTGTCTTTGCAAAGTCTATTACCCTTATACGAACCGGAAGATGATGGCATATTATTGGAAAAATTAAAGGCTGCGAAATTTTACGATGTATTGATCCACATATACAAAAGTGATGGAGCTTATGACAAAGTGTTGAAAATGTGGATTGAAAGGAAGCAGAAAGGTTTCCGTGAAGACTTCCAACTTGAACCTTTAACCGTGATGCTCGTTTCATCATTCACCAAATTGAAAAATGTCAGTGATCGAATCAATTTCATAAACGTTGTCGCAGACAACTTTCAGTTTCTCGCCGGTATTGATCTTGATGGCTTTTATCACACAGTTGATCGTTTTTGTCAATCTTTGCACTCTAGGGCTCTAAATCTCGATGGGCATAGTAAGTATCGATGGTTAACGTTATTTTTCTCCACAGAAAGGGACAGTGACCCGAAGATGGTGAGGGCCTATATTGATCTTTTATGCGAATTCAATCCCGCATCTTTGATTCCATTTGTCGAAGATCATATGTCTTTATTGCTTGAAGATAAGAAGAGTATGGAAGAGATAAAAGAAGAATTCCAATCAAGAGGTTTAGTGGATGCTGCGTCTATATTGTACATTCACGAAGGAAAGTTCAAAGAAGCACTTAGACTATTAATTCAGGCTATGGAGAAACTTATCGATGTGAAAGTTCAAAAGCTGGAATTCATTGATGAGTACGAGGCTTTGTTTGTATGTGCCATGAAACTATGTGAGCATCCAGAAACTTATGAGAAGCTCGAAGGTGAGTTCACCATCAATGAGATGATATGGCTCGAACTAATTGAAAGTTTGGTGTTGATGGCTAATAAGGTGGGAAAGAAAAAGGACCCGAGTATTGGGGATTATATTAATCAATGTATTCACAGGAGCTTTCGACAAGTGATTGAGACCAAGCTTGATCCCAATTCATACGACAATGATGGAAAACAGAAATCATTTGTTACAATTTTTAATCAGTTCCTAGAACATACCTCAAAGAATTCTACGGTTGCACAATTATCTAATGTGAGGGAGATATTGAGAGAAGTTTTCGTTTCGTATTCGTATGAAGGGGAAATCCTTCAACTTTCGCTTTCCATGATGAATGAAGGTATCTACAAGAGCATGAGAGAGATCAAACTCGATAAGCTTAAAGGATGGGATGCAAAAACAAAAACCTGTACCTCGTGCGGTAAAATAATGTGGGGGCCAGACGTAAGCGAAGACCACTACAAAGCCTGGGAGGCTCAGGAGAGCGACGCATTAATTTTAACTAAAATTGGGCAGAACAGTACTTTAGCCAACCCCTTTCCATACGATAGATTTTCCCATTGCGAGACTATATTATTCAAGTGTTCACATGGCTACCACACTCAATGCCTTCGAAATCTAGGTTCCAAAACTAAGCAGATGTGTGTCATTTGTGTCGGATAACTCATCTAATGTAAATTCAATATACACTTACAGACGCCTTTCCATGGCCATAACTAATAGCACATAACTAGTTGGTTTCATATATAGAAGCCCTGTCCAGGGCAAAAGCCCTTTTTTGGGGGTTCAAGGCATGGTATGATGCGCCCGTGCACCCTTCTCTCACCAGTATTTGCAGCACAAAATTTATAACTTTTCCAAATTCGGCTTAAAATCGCTACGTAAACAAAAAAAAAATAAAAGCCACTATAGAACAGATATTTCCTATAATTAGATTGAGGCTAGAAGACTAAGCATAAGCAAGGAAAAATCTTGAAAATATAAACATTGATCTGGAAAATTTTCAACGACGTTGAGTCTTTTCATCGAATTAAAGTATTGAAGACATTTCATAATAAGGTTTCTTTAAATAAAATTGCTGCTTTGTTTGGTGAATCGTTAAATTGTTTTGGGTTTATTTTCATTTGATCCCAATTGACTACGCACAATTTTTTTTGAAACGATTTTAAACATTTATATATATTCCTATTCTTTATTCTTAGGGTTTATCCAAATCAACTTATCTTCAATATGCTGAGACAACCAATACCTGACTTCAGTGATGACGATGATGAGTTGTTCCAACATGAAGCAAGAGGTAACTCGATTGAACAACTTCGTGATTATGAAGCAGAGTCTTCGTTCTCACAGGCTAATTCGAGTCAAGTGCCTTTGAATCAAGACTTCAACCCACATCATAGCTATACCAGCTTTAATCCAAGTATTCCAGCTTTTAATCCTGGCTTTTATTCTCCTGAAATGTTGAATAATTTCATGCCTCAATCTCCTATGCCCTTGCTGTCCCAAAGAAGATTTGCCCGCCAACCAAACCCTTACTCCGGCCGTCCAACTCAACATCAACCGAGTTCAAGCTACAGCACCGTGGTGGACGATGATGATGCTTTCTACGAAAAGGTGAATGGATCATTTGGAAGTGTCCACTCCAACGATCCAAACGCTAGAAAAGGCAATAAATCCGTTGCCTTCAGAGACTCATCCCCAGAATTTCCTCCTTCCGCTTATCATCGTAGGTCCGATAATCCAGATATGCATATGGGTGAATTCGAAATGGACCGCTTCGACCCCTCAAGTGCCCCTATGAGACCCTTTTCTCACGTGCTTACTCCTTTTAGTGGTGATGACTACATGATCAACCCACTTCAAGATGCAGATGAAGACGATGACTTCGATCCTTTTGGTGATGACGACTCCTTGTTCTCCGAAACTGGCGAAGAAATTGTAAGGAGAGGTACAACCATTAAAAGAAATGGTACTTTAGGTAGAAAGAACACCCTTCAAAGATCCAAAACCAGAGGAACTACCACATCATCCGACTATATAATACCCGACGATGATGACGAAGATGATTTCAAACCTAAATTGAATTACACCAAAACAATCAAAAAGGCCAAACTTGTTGATGGTAACTATGTGATTGACGCACCTGTTCCAAAAGCTTTATTAGAAACATACGGTAAAAGGGTAGATGGTGGTAGAGAAATGTCCTTCATGAGATACACAGCTGCCACCTGTGGTCCTTCCAACTTCAAAGCATTCAAATACAACCTTCGTCAAGCATTATACCAACCTCCTCGTCAGACTGAAATCATGGTTTGTGTTACAATGTATAATGAAGATGAAATGCTTTTAGCAAAAACTTTGAAAGGTATTTTCAATAACATCAAAGATTTGACTGACAGATCCGACCCTGCTTGGGGTGAAGATTCTTGGAAAAAAGTTACAGTTTGCATCATCAATGATGGTCGTGCTCAATTGCATAAACGTTCCGAAAAGCTTTTAGCAGCATTGGGTGTTTTCCAAGACGGTTACGCCAAATCGAAAATTAATGATAAGGATGTCAAAGCCCATATTTATGAGTATACTTCTACCGTTGGTATTGATACCATAAATGACAAAATTCATTTATGTACTAACGCTAATCCCGTTCAATTCTTGTTCTGCTTGAAAGAAAAAAATGCTAAAAAAATTAACTCTCATAGATGGTGCTTTCAGTCATTCTGCCCCATTTTGAATCCGAAAGTTGTTATGTTGTTGGATTGTGGTACCCAACCTTCTAAGGATGCATTTTATTACCTTTGGAGAGCATTCCGTGATCCAAATGTTGCGGGTGCATGTGGAGAGATGAAAGCTTCTTTGGGTCCAGGAAGAAGATTGCTTGCAAATCCAATTGTTGCAGCCCAAAATTTCGAATATAAGATTGCTAATATTTTGGATAAACCTATGGAATCCGTTTTCGGTTTCATTTCTGTGCTACCAGGTGCTTTCTCAGCATACAGATATGAAGCACTCTTGAATGTTGATGGTAAAGGACCTTTAGAAAAGTACTTCAAAGGTGAATTTTTGCATTACAATACTGAAATCGAAGATGAGCAAGATGATGAAAAGACATTGAAAGAAAAGAATTTCCGTGAAGCAGGTATTTTCACTTCCAATATGTACCTTGCAGAGGATAGAATTTTATGTTTTGAATTGGTTGCTAAGAAAGGACATAATTACGTTTTGAGGTATGTGAACGAAGCCAAAGCAGAGACAGATGTTCCAGAAAAAATTGACGAATTCGTCTTACAAAGAAGAAGATGGTTGAATGGTTCCCTTTTTGCTGCAGCTTATGCAGTTTTCCATTGGACTAAAATATGGAAATCTAATCATTCTTTGTTGAGAAAAATCTTCTTACAATTCGAATTTTACTATCAATTTGTTACTTTATTGGTTTCTTGGTTTTCTGTTTCTTGTTTCTTCTTGGTTTTCAGGATTTTGACCGGTAATTTGGGTGCCAAAGATATGAATTTCGAAATTGGTAAATATCTAGCGATAATTTTCCTTTGGATTTACGTTGGTGCCATCGTTTGTACATTTGTTCTTGGTTTCGGTAATACACCTAGGGGAACGAAAAAGTTTTATTTGGTACTTGCAGTCATTTTTGCTGTTATGATGGTTTATATGATGTTTGCAGCTGTCTTCTTGGCTATTCATACCATGAAGGATGTTTTGCATGATCACAAGGATAATTTCTCTGCTATAACAGTATTCACGGATCATAAATTCAGAGATTTGGTTGTTTCTCTAGCATCCACTTATACTCTATATTTTGTTGGTGCTTTTATGTACGGAGAACCAAGTTTCATGTTTACTTCATTTGGTCAATATCTTTTGCTTTCACCTTCTTACGTTAACATTTTGAATATTTACTCATTCTGTAATATTCATGATGTTTCTTGGGGTACCAAAGGTGTGACAGAAGCTAAAGATTTAGGTTCTGCAAAATCAAGCGGCACTGATAAAAATGAATTGGTCATGGTTGCTCCAGGTGCTGCTGAGGAAACTGATGAATCATATTTATCAATTTTAGAATCATTAAGGCAAGTACCCACCGAAGTTGTACCTGCAAACAAGAAGAAAAGCAAAGACGATTCATATTATGCATTGGTGAGAACATTGACTGTTTTAGTTTGGATGTTGACCAATGCTATCTTAATTGCTATTGTTTTGGAAGCTGGAGGTGTCAATACCATCACAGGTAAGAACTCAGAAGCACTTAGTGGTAACTCTGAGATTTTCTTATCCATCATTTTGTGGATTGTTGCTGCATTAGCGCTCTTCAGATTTATTGGTAGTTTACTCTTCTTAATTTTCAAAGTATTCAGACCATTGAAGTGGAAAATAAAGGGAAGAAAAGCGGTCTCCAAAGCAAATAAAGATGCGGAAGAAGAGGATTAATTGTACCATAGATTATATACTATCTCTAGGTTTTAACTTTATGTGTCAGGATAAGCTTATTAGTAGAAATCAAATAAAAGTACAATTTAAAGTTTTTTGCCAAAAAGTTGCAAAAAGTTACAGAAATGTTTATCGCATATTAATTTTTACTGGGAGAATAATTCAAATTTTCAAAAAACTTACTTTTTACAAAATTACATATTTGGAAATCCAAGACCAACCGGAGAACGTTGAACGTAGTTAAACAATCTTATCATACCAAAACTATATAATAAACCATGATTCTTACAGAGCTTTGCCAAATTAAAGTGCCAATTTTGTATGTCAAATTCGAGGAGAATTCAGCAGCGCTGGCCTCTCAACTTAGGCTGTGCATGAATTTCCCCAAATTCTCCGAAATAATTCCGGAACAATAAAGGACGAATTTAATGGCTCATCGGGTTGAAACAGAATAATAACTTGTCAAGAGATAATATTTTGTGACTTTGATTAATTCAATTATGCAAATGCATAATCATCGAAGGCACTTCAGATGGAGCTGGCAGTGAGGGATTATTATCTCTGAAAATTACGTCTACGTGTAAGCGGGTTTAACCCAAAACGCTCAAGCTGCAAAAAATCATTGCACTTACAGATGGAAATAAGGGGAGATCGATATTTCCAAGGAGGTAATTAACTCCGCCAATGGGGATCAAGTCAAGTGGATGAGGAGATGCGAGTAGACGAGTTAATCGGGTTCAGAACAGGGCTTACAGTAAGACACATGATTGAGAATTCTGAGTCGAATTTGTAATCAACTACAAGAGTAACGAATTAATAACGGCGATAATGCTTTGAATTTTCCGAGAATTAATTATGTGAAGCGATTGTGCCAATAAAAATTAACGATCGTTGCTACATGAGGGGTTAACTTGAGGCATTCGGATATAACCTTTGTGCTGGATAAGAATTTTACAGGTCTATGCAATTCACCAAGAATTAGAGCACAAAGATTAAATGCGGGATTACAAAACCAAAAAGTAGTGTGAGTTGAACACAGAGCGGAGGCAAGTTGACCAGCGAGACCGTTTCTCCAGTCTTGAAAGGCACATCCAATATAATGATACCGAAATGGCAAAATTCGAACAAAAAATTTGAGTGAAAAATTTTCAATGCTGCCAAAGCCTTGAAGTGATCGCAGATTATTACTAGTTTAACCGTTTGGGGAGTGTGGTACGTTATATCCGACAGGATCAAAAGTGTATTGTGACGCCAATTAGTTATCCGATAAGAAGCCGATTGAGCGGGCCGACCAAGACCTCAGTAAAGTTCAAGTCCGATAGACCAGTCCGACTGGATGTAAATTTAGCGCAAAACTAAAAAAAGGTCGAAAATGAACGACATGAAAAAAAAAAAAAATTAAAAATGGCAGGTTGTAGCCGAAGACGTTAGTAACACCGGCAATAAATTAATGCCGATGTATCGATTTCAATTCTTGACTTGACTCTTTACCTAGTTTACCGACCAAGACCAAACTTATTTGCTCAATTGTGCTAGTACCAATGCGTAGCCCCTACTGTTGGATGGAGCAGTGTTAGGGAAGCTGCAGGCAACGGTTTTCAAAGCGAAAATCACAGCAAAGCTAAACGTGTGCACCCTCGCAAGGTATAACCATATCGAAAAAAGATCCTGTTAATAAAGGTTTTATTTTTAAATTTTCCCACTTTAATCTGAAAATTCAACTTCCAGAATATCTTTACTTTTTACAATTTGCCAGACGCTGCGAAAAGCTCTTCAACGAAATCTATTGGTCGAGAGAAAAAACATTACGTAATTACTGATAGTAACTAACCCACTTACCTCAAGTAATTAGATCCTGGGCAGCCAAGAGCGGGTATTACCTGGGGAAACAGGGTGGTGTCCAAAGAGCGCTTACCACTCAACAATAGAGATATATCGTATAGTTGGAAAATACAAACAAACCAAATGAGTAATATCGGTTAAAGCAATCATTAGTATGAGTATCAAATACACCGATGCTACTGTCAATGAGATGAAGGTATTGTTAAGTAGATTAAAGGTAAAGTCGGTTCAGAATCCTACCAATCATTCTCAACTGAGATAAGCGGATAACAAGGAAAAAAATAACAAGAAATTTCAGTCAAAAATACAAACATAAGAATAAACGAAAAACCATCACCGGCTCCACCGGTTCCTCAATACCAGATTATAGTTTGAGCACTGGTCGATTAGGGCTAAAACTGATACCCAAATAACAAATAGTAGGTGGCTTTCACGCCATGGTACATGAAAGTTTATTTAGCAGCTTCTACGATGAGACTTTGATGTCCAAGATTTAAGATGGTCATATATGATGGAAGTATTTCAACACATAACTTCAGGAACAAATGTTTGCTAACAAATAGTTTCAACAATAAAGTATGGGAACAAGAATTTGAAATGTCCTGGTAATAAAGGTTATAATTACCTCTTCGGGGAGCCAGTGCTCACTGCGCTTAAATTACCTTTTGACTTCTGGCTATAGACGAAAACGATCGGCACCAAATTTGGTATGGTGTTGTGGATGTCAGAGATGTGCATTTGAGAATTTAACCCAAGAGGCAGACATTTGATTGTTAGGGAACTGCATATGAGGTCCAACACCTGCATTTCTCAAACTTTTTCAACTATATAGAAACCCAAAATGGACAGATTGTATAAAACTTATTGGGCAGAAATGTACACAAAAGCATATGTACATAAACATTTTCATTTCTACATTCGGACAATTTTCTCGATAGTGTGCTGCAGTTTATTTATGCAATTGCTTAACAAAGCAAGTCTTTCCCAATCAACTTATAATAATAATAAACATTTCTCTCTTAAATCGAAAATTAAATTGTCGTTCGCCCATTATAAAAAGAAATTGAGTAGATTGTAAGTTGTTTGTTATTTTACTATGGCATATGCATAAATTTATTTTCACTTTTATAAGTTATGAGGGAATTTTAGATGGGAAATAGAAAAACTTTGGGCCTGTATGCAGCACTCCCGGTTGAAAGAAAAAGAAACGGCCGAATGAAAAATTGAATTACCATACTAAATTGTTGTACAATAAGAATTTGGACGAATTTGCTAATATTTCCAATTTTCCCGTTTCTTCCAGTGAATTTATTTCTCAGCCGTATTTAAACAATTCAATTCCGTCAATTATTTGAAGTTACTTCTTTTCTTTCTTTTTGTTTTCTATCGTTTCCACTCTTTAGTCAATTCAAGTTCAATAATTTTTGTCCGACATGAGTGCAACTGAACCAACTGTCGAAAAGGTTGACAAGAACGTCTCCGATGACGAAGACGAAGACATTGATCAATTAATCGAAGACTTACAATCCCAAAAAGCCCTCGATGATGACGAAGAAGAAGAAGAAGGTCCTCAAACCACCTTCAAAGCCGTCCCAGAAGAATTATTAAAGACCGACCCAACTACCGGTTTATCTTCTGACGACGTCACTAAGAGAAGAAAGAAGTACGGTTTGAATCAAATGGCCGAAGAAAAAGAAAACTTGGTCCTTAAATTCATTATGTTCTTCGTTGGTCCAATTCAATTCGTTATGGAAGCCGCTGCTGTTTTGGCTGCTGGTTTGGAAGATTGGGTCGATTTCGGTGTTATCTGTGCTTTGTTATTATTAAACGCTTTCGTTGGTTTCATTCAAGAATACCAAGCTGGTTCTATTGTCGAAGAATTGAAAAAGACTTTGGCCAACACTGCTTTCGTTATCCGTGATGGTACCTTGGTTGAAATTCAAGCTAACGAATTGGTTCCAGGTGACATTTTACAATTGGAAGACGGTACCGTTATTCCAGCTGATGGTAGAATTATCTCTGAAGACTGTCTTTTACAAGTCGATCAATCCGCTATCACTGGTGAATCTTTGGCTGTCGACAAGAGAGCCGGTGACTCCACTTACTCCTCCTCTACTGTTAAGACTGGTGAAGCTTTCATGGTTGTTACTGCTACTGGTGACAACACCTTCACTGGTAGAGCTGCTGCTTTGGTTAACAAGGCCGGTGCCGGTACTGGTCACTTCACTGAAGTCTTGAACTCCATTGGTACTATCTTGTTGGTTTTGGTTATCGTTACCTTGTTGGTTGTCTGGACCGCTTGTTTCTACCGTTCCGTTAGAATTGTTCAAATCTTGAGACACACTTTGGCTATCACCATTGTTGGTGTTCCAGTTGGTTTGCCAGCTGTTGTTACCACCACCATGGCTGTCGGTGCTGCTTACTTGGCTAAGAAGCAAGCTATTGTTCAAAAATTGTCTGCCATTGAATCTTTGGCTGGTGTTGAAATCTTGTGTTCCGATAAAACCGGTACTTTGACCAAGAACAAGTTGTCCTTGCACGAACCATACACTGTTGAAGGTGTTGAAGCTGATGACTTGATGTTGACTGCTTGTTTGGCCGCTTCCAGAAAGAAGAAGGGTTTGGATGCTATTGACAAGGCTTTCTTGAAATCTTTGATCAGTTACCCAAGAGCCAAGGCTGCTTTGACTAAATACAAGGTTATTGAATTCCAACCATTCGACCCTGTTTCCAAGAAGGTTACCGCTATTGTTGAATCCCCAGAAGGTGAAAGAATTATCTGTGTTAAAGGTGCTCCTCTTTTCGTTTTGAAAACTGTTGAAGATGACCACCCAATCCCAGAAGATGTCCACGAAAACTACCAAAACACTGTTGCTGAATTTGCTTCCAGAGGTTTCAGATCTTTGGGTGTTGCCAGAAAGAGAGGTGAAGGTCACTGGGAAATCTTGGGTATTATGCCATGTATGGATCCTCCAAGAGATGATACCGCACAAACTGTTAACGAAGCTAGACGTTTGGGTTTGAGAGTTAAGATGTTAACTGGTGATGCCGTTGGTATTGCTAAGGAAACCTGTCGTCAATTAGGTTTGGGTACTAACATTTACGATGCTGACAGATTAGGTTTATCCGGTGGTGGTGACATGGCTGGTTCTGAAATTGCTGACTTTGTTGAAAACGCTGATGGTTTCGCTGAAGTTTTCCCTCAACACAAGTACAACGCTGTTGAAATCTTGCAACAAAGAGGTTACTTGGTTGCCATGACTGGTGATGGTGTTAACGATGCTCCATCTTTGAAGAAGGCTGACACTGGTATTGCTGTTGAAGGTGCTACCGATGCTGCCCGTTCCGCTGCTGATATTGTTTTCTTGGCCCCAGGTTTGTCTGCTATCATTGATGCTTTGAAGACTTCCAGACAAATTTTCCACAGAATGTATGCTTATGTTGTTTACCGTATCGCTTTGTCTTTGCACTTGGAAATCTTCTTGGGTCTCTGGATTGCTATCTTGAACGAATCTTTGGACATTAACTTGATTGTCTTCATTGCTATCTTCGCTGATGTTGCTACCTTGGCTATCGCTTACGACAATGCTCCATACGACCCAGAACCAGTTAAATGGAACACTCCAAGATTATGGGGTATGTCTATTATCTTGGGTATTATTTTGGCTGTCGGTACTTGGATCACTTTGACCACTATGTTCATGAAGAAGGGTGGTATTATCCAAAACTTCGGTGGTTTGGACGGTATCTTGTTCTTGCAAATTTCCTTGACTGAAAACTGGTTGATTTTCATCACCAGAGCTCAAGGTCCATTCTGGTCTTCTATCCCATCCTGGCAATTAGGTGGTGCCGTCTTAATCGTCGACATCATTGCTACTTGTTTCACCTTGTTCGGCTGGTGGTCTCAAAACTGGACTGACATTGTCACCGTTGTTAGAACCTGGATTTTCTCCTTCGGTGTCTTCTGTGTCATGGGTGGTGCTTACTACTTGATGTCCGAATCTGCTGCTTTCGACAACTTCTGTAACGGTAGACCACGCAAACCACAAAGAGATGGTAGATCTATTGAAGATTTCTTGTTGTCCATGCAAAGAGTCTCTACTCAACACGAAAAATCCTCATAGATTTGTTAATTTTGCAACTGAAACTTTAATGATTAAATTGATTTGAATTCCCACAATACCTTGTCAATTTACTCATGTATCGTTTGTTGCAATTTGAACTTTAATCCATCTTTCATTTCAATTTAATCATAAATTAATCGAAAAAAATAGAAAAAAATCCAAATCAAATCATTTCAACTTTGATATGATTAGAATTTGATTCCCACATTTTTTTTTCTATCTATTGATTTATCTTCATTCCCACTTATGATTCCCATTCCCGTCATTATTTTTATTTTCTAATTTTATTTTTTTTCGTATTATAGTATAGTAATAGATAATAATATTTAACTTTATTGTAAATTTTCGTTGATAGCAATTGGGAGGTTTTTTTTTCAAAATATTTTGGTTTCTTTGACCTGAAACGGAAGATATGAGCAACCATTTTTGATGGCTGCATTTTTGTTTATTTCAATTACTAAATTGATTCAATTCATGGCTAATGATTACTAGAAGGCTTCTACGATTGACATGTTACCCTGGCTTGAGGAGCTTATCAACTCTGTCAATTCGTTTCAATAACTCTATTCCACCCCAACTCGATCAACATAGTTTACTGTGCCCAAAACTTGACGTCAAATGGTATTATGCAACCGATGTGCCCAATTGGAAACCAACGTGGCATGGGTATAAAAAGACCAAAGAACCTGAGAAATTCGTTCCTTTCGGCGATGTCGACTCCAATCGTTTAGAGAAACAATTCCAGTCTCTAGCTAACCAAGAGACAGGCGATGAAAGGCATCTTGTTGAAGTCAACGAGGATCGCTTGTACCAAGTTGATTTGAAACTGCTTGAGATCGCCCCAGTTTATTGGGAAGGCCCAATTTACGAAGTTCGTAGAGGGACTTGGTTCGACTCAAATGGCACTCCCTTGCCCAACAGCTTGTCTCAAACTCTTGAAGTCGGATACCAAGCAAAGAAACCGTTCTTGTTCGGAGATGATGAAAAGAAAGGCAAAGAGAAAATTTTGTCGAAGGTCTCCAAAGAGCTGATTGCCAGATTTAATAAAGAGCAAAAAGCAGGCAAGAATAACAATTCAGAAGATGACCCGAATTCTCTTAATGAAACTGAGCTTCAATCCGAGGTAATCAAAGAGGAACAAAAAGACCTTCTCGACTTACAAAACGGAAAGACAGTCCTTTATTGTGACGAAAAAAATGCAGTTCTATTTCCATCGTCAATGAACAATCAGTTCCAACTCGGCGTCATCAGAAACTTTGGCGCAAGCCCTGTCTCATTAATATCAGTTGAGAAAATCCAAAGAGGCTATACCGAGGATCTCGAATCCTCCTTGTTCGACAGCTTCCCTGACAACCCTATACCCCACATCTCAAACTATTTACAAGAAAACTCAGAGTCGGGCACTGAAAAAAACGGAATTGAAGGCGAAGAATCTCCAGATGACGTACCGAATGAGTCTGCGGAAGCATCAGAGAAATCCAGTGATTTCACCACTCGTAAGGATCGTGAAATTGAACATTTAATTCTCTGCACTCATGGAATTGGCCAGGTATTGGGCCACAAGTACGAATCAATCAATTTCACTCATAGTATAAATGTTTTAAGAAACACCATGAGAGATGTGTATCAAAATGACAAGAGGTACCAAGACTTGGCTCACCCTGAAAAGGAAGGAGACAACAAGAATCCAAACATTCAACTCAATAATAAGATACAAGTTCTCCCGATATCTTGGAGACACAAGATTGACTTTAGACCAACTGAAAGATTTGAAGCCTTCGACAAGAATGGAAAGCAAAGATTACCATCTTTGACAGAATTGAACGTTGAGGGTATTAAACCCTTACGGAATATATTTGGTGATGTTGTTCTTGATGTGTTATTATACTACGAACCTCGATATATCAAGCAAATTTTTGACGTCGTTGTAACGGAACTCAACAGAGTTTACAAACTATACATGGAGAGGAATCCTGATTTCAAGGGCAAAGTTCACATAATGGGCCATTCATTAGGGTCTGCTATTTCGTATGACATTTTAGCTGGTCAACTTGATGAAAAACCATCGGAGCTTGACTTGACTAGAGATTTGGATTTCGAAGTCGAAAACTTATTTTGTGTTGGCTCACCGATTGGAATGTTTAAACTCTTGAAACAAAGTAATATTGTTGCAAGGACTGAAATCAAGGATCAAGAGTATGATCCTAAAGATACCGAAAAGACTACTTTTACATCACCAAAATGCAAAAACTTATACAATATATTTCACCCTTGTGACCCCGTCGGGTATAGAATGGAGCCATTAGTTGCGCCACGTTTTGCCAACTTGAAGCCGGAAGAGATTCCATTCGCATTAAAAGGGTTTAACACTCAAATGAGAGGGTTGGCAGAATTGAGTGATGACATTCAAGGTAAAATTGGAAAAGCAGTTAGTTGGCTTAGCAACACCAAAAAAGTCACTGACAAAGAAGCCAACAGGCCCAAGAGTGTCGAAGAAGTAGCATCAGAAGAAAATGCCCTTGGAGATATTTTAAGAACGTTAGTAAAATCTGATGATAAAGCTCATAGTGACGAAGAATCTAAAAGGACGGATTTATCAAAAGACGATTTGAACGAACTTTTGCATCTAAACAGATCGGGAAGAATTGATTATTGTTTACCAATGGGAATGTTTGACTTTTCACTAGTGTCAGCAATAAGTGCCCATGTGTCGTATTTCGAAGATCAGGACACGGCAGGATTTATCATGAAGGAAGTTTTGGCATCAGATAAATCTCCAGTTAAATCTAAAGAAGCATCAATTTATAAATAATATTATCTATAGAATATACTATTAAATCAATAAGTCATCGATACTTTGTTCAGCGTCTTTCTTGATTAAGTCCAACATTCCAACAGGTAATATAGGTTCATTATTTTCGTCTAAAACATAACGGAATGGCATTTCGGTTGCTTCGTATTTGTTGTATCTGATTTCTGGGTAGTCAATGAATTTTATGTCTTCGAACTTAATTTTATCCTCCACAATTTTTTGAGTAGTTCTAATAGCAGTGTCAGTGGTCATTTGCAAAGCCCCCAATCTTCTTCCGGCGAAACCATATTTCTTTCTCAAGATACCTGTTCTATCAATTCTGGGATGAGATCCTAAGATACCGCCAAACACGAAATACTCGAATTTAGAAGCATCTTCTGGGGTTAAATCGACTTCGGCAGCAGGATCCAATAAACAAACAGTTGACTTATCGAATTTTCCTTCGTCTATTTCAACACACTCTTTGGTAGTCCACTGTAAACCTAAATCCAAGAGTCTTTTAGGAATGTCATTTTCAGTGGTTTCGGAAGGTAATGAGGTCAAAATAAGGTTTTCTTTACCAACTTCCTTGATAATTTGGGTGTATTCCAATGTAACCCATTCGGAGAATCCCTCCTCCATATGTTCTATAACGTATTTCATTGCAATGTGTTTATTTGGAGTAGTTAGAAATCTCAAATCATCGCTGCACATTGCGAAGAAATTTATGGCTACATAGTGCACGGATGTACAAATGGTGACGTAGGAATATGACATACTTAGCATAGATAAATAAGTACTGGAGCTAGTAGAGCGCCCCATATTCAGACTACTGGACAGCTATAAACTCAAAAGTACAAGGAAGTATTTCAAAACCAGAATGAATCATAAATGTGAAAAGGAGAGACATTAGAAAGTTTCAATTATCAAGTTTGGGGATTGAGAATATTTAGCCAGTATCTTTAAATATAGATAGTGGTTTGAGAAACACCAGATGCAGTAGGTTGGGTGTCTGTTGAAGTAGTAGAAGGTTGCCAAATGTGAGTTGGAGAGTAATCAAGTGGAGGTTCATCGTTCGAACGAATAGGACACGATGGGCAGTCTTGCCAGTTTTTGGCAACGTAAGGAGAAGCAGCATTAGCAGCAACAATCAATTGGGTTAAGATTCCTAAGAGCTTCATCATAAAGTATTGGATTCAGTGTTGAAATTATGGAGAAAAGATCAAAACGTCAGACTCCCCGTCTTTTATATTCTATTTATGGAGAGTACTAATCGGGACAAGAATTAAAAACTATTATGAGCCCGACAATAGGTAGGAGACAATGAAATTTCTCATTCCCAAAAAAAGGTGGAATTCAATGGGTGCAAAATGAGTATTACATTTTTTTTCATCATGTGAAGTATTTTTATAAAGAGTTCAATTACATACATATTTAGATAATTTCAAATTATTAGAGAAGTTACTTGGAAGAGCAACATTCAGTAGCCAATCTAGAAGCCTTGTCAAGGGAGGTAAGACCTTGCTCACCTGCTTTAACTTGTCTGGTGGTTCTAGCATTAGATGGACGAACATCCAACACTGGATTTTCCTTGAAGAAGTGTCTGAAACGAATCATCAAATCGAAAATTTCGGTAGGCATGACAGGGAAATCTTCAGGAGCTGGGAAATGAGTAATACCGAAAGTGTGGAAAAAGACAATATCGGTGTTTTCAATCTTTTCGTCACCTTTACCAATCCATTCTCTCATACCTCTAACACCGTCACCACTCCATTGGGCAACGTGATCACCAGATGGCCATAAACGACCATATCCAAGAGGATCGTCCTTGTATGGAATGACTTCGGATGTGTAGGCAGCCCATGGAGCTCTCTTACGAACCAATGAACCTTCTTGTGCTAATAATGGAGAAGTAAAGTTGGACACCAATTTACAAGAAGCTGGTTTTCCGGAGTATGGGTTGATAGACTTTGGGTTGAAGATATCCCAAGTTCTAGAAGTACTGGATTGAGCATGAGTCAAAGAGTCTTTGACAGTCTTGAAGACAGTCTTTTCAGCATAGAATGCGTTACCATAAGGATTTTCGACAGAACCGGTTGGGAATGGAGATGGTTTAGCGTCACTAGTGGCAGCAGAGTTACCTTCACCGTCAAGTCTTGGATGAATTCTCAAAGAGAAAAGATGTTGATGGTTGTGGGCGTTAACTTGTGGGTAAACAACAGTACCCCATGGACCACTGTCTTCGTCCTCAGCACAAATGTAAGTGTTTAAGATACCAGTCAATCTGATTTCTAACTTAATGGTACCATCTTGTCTTAAAATCCAGTAAAGACAGTATTCGTAGTTAGCAGCGGTGAAAATTTGGGAGATAATCAATCTCTTACCTCTGACGGTAACATTAGTTTGGAAATCATCTCTGAAGTCGGAGTGTTTGTAAAGCAAACCATCATCTTCTTCATGAATACAAATAGCATTCTTTAAAGTAGTTGCGTGACCATCTTTATCAGCAAAATGAGCGTCAAGGTATTGAATAACACCTTTACAGTCACATGCTCTGGTCAAA
Source organism: Hyphopichia buzzinii (assembly GCA_030556945.1). Lineage (NCBI taxonomy): Eukaryota > Fungi > Ascomycota > Pichiomycetes > Serinales > Debaryomycetaceae > Hyphopichia > Hyphopichia buzzinii. Next base: position 406,246 of record JAKTUZ010000002.1, on the reverse strand, counting down.
CTGTTACTACAGTTACCAGCACCGTATTCACCAATGTCCAAAGCATGTTTACGTTGATGAGGGAAGTCAGGAGAACCATAAGGAACAATCATTTCACACAAGGAAATTCTGTGCAACATGGATCTGACGTCACCGTGATCATTGTAGTTAATATCAGACAAGACAATACCTTCTCTGTAGTTGAAACCAATGTGGAATTTAAAGTTTGACCATTCCATGATATTACCAGTCATCTTAAAAGAGACACCTTCAGGTTGAGTGATGTTAATTTGTTTAACATCTTCTCTGTAACCTGATGGGTTTTCTTTAGTACCGAATTTTTCAGCAATGTGCTTAGGGTGGAAAGAAGAGTGCTTGTGCTTGGAAACTGGTCTTCTTCTGTTTGGAATATCGATGTAGATGACTTTACCTTCATTCATGTCAACAATTGGACAGAAATCCAATGGGTGAGAATATTGGGAGTCGTCTTCATCAGATCTCCAGTACATAAGGGCTTGTTGCAATCTTCTAGAAGCACCCCATCTTTCGTCGTAACCAATGGTCCAAGCGTCACAGTAGATGCTTCCAATTTCTTCCTTTGGAATACCCGAGATTTCACACTGTCTGATAACTTCAGGATCAGCTCTAATGATGGCTTCAGTTCTAGCCAAATCAGCAGGAGTTAAAATTGGTTGATTACCTTCCAAGAATTTGGATTCAACAACTGTCGAGGAGGCAATATCAACCAAACCTTCTTGGATACCATTTTTACCGCTTTCAATAACGATAAAGTATGCTAAACGTGGTGGTAATTTACCAGTTTCTTTCCATTCTAAAAATTTGGCCTTGGTAGGTTCTCTCAAAGCAATAGTGTTGAATAAGAGTTCCTTGCCTGGGTATTTGCTTTTAATGACAGAGGCAGCAGCATGAATTTCCTGAGGACTTAATTGATCCAAAGGATGAGCTGGTGGGCTTGGAGGTGCCACAGAGGCAGTAGCATGAAGGGATAATTGTTGCAATCTTTCCATCTGAACTATTCGAGTGAAGGATGAGTTTCTTGACAATTTTTCAGTTATTTTGAATTACTCCTTACTATTTATACAACCAAGATCATCCCATCTTTCAGCTATCAATCGGTATCGAAAAATCACACACTCTTATCGTTACCGAATTGGGCTATCTGAACCGCGGCCAATTTAGTTGTTTCCGCCAAATTGCTCTTGGGGATACCCAATGCGGTAATGACTACCGCACGATAATATATGTCAAATCTAATCTATAATGAATAGTCATCGCCCAGTAGAAGTCCGCGATAGGTGGTGAACGCAATGAGATACCAAAATCTAAATTAAATAGGTTGCAATATTATTGGTCATTATATATCTAATCGTATTTCGGGGTTAAATCTAGCGAGGTGATGATTTTAAATATCCTATCTTGAGTTCGATGATCAAGATCCAGATAAAGATTGGGAATAACAAAAAGCAAGTAAAATTAGTTACTGTCCAACAATTTATGAGGATACTTTTAATCCAAATGAATGTTGAGGTTAAGGCATCAATGTATTCTTCAGTAGAGCAAGACTCTGTTGATGAAGTACATCCCACAGGTCCAATACTATGCTCAATATAACTAATGACGATCAGAGTGAAAATTTGGTTGCCGTGATTATCCGCTTTCGAAATGGAACCATATTTATCGTGAGTGATGATTCCCTGCATAATCAATGCGAGTATGCTCATCAATACATCTGACATGAGGAAGATCAATGCAATCGAACAAGTGAGAACAACTGAACAGTAACACCATGTGAAATGACTTGCCATGGAAGTTAACTGTGGGAAATTCTTGATGGCAGGATGATTTGCAACCGTGATAAATTTCTTGCAAACATTCATTAAAAACATGGTGACTGTGGTATAGTAAACATGATCAAATTTGATGATGAAATCATTACGTGAGTAAAGGATCGACGAAGAGTTAAGATATAACGACCTTGGTAATGTCAATACGCAGGCAGAGAAAATCATTCCAAATAGAAAGGTTTTCTTGATAAACTTCCTAAAGTTGATAGATGAGATTAATATGCAAAATTTGGACGGGTAGTCTCGCGTGACACAGGTCTCCAGATCTGTGTAATTGTATGTGACAAAAGTATTATCGAATGAAACTTTTTTCTTGGGAGGTTCGTATGACACTAAAAGGCTTTCGAAATCTTCGTGTTTGACTAACGATTGACTGAACTTTTCAGTTGATGCAAATGAATAGAGGGGGGAGTTTTTCAAAAAAACGAAATACTCAACCACTTTCCTTATCGAGTTTGAAAAAATCTCAAATAATGTAATTGAAAGCACTGCAAATGAGTATAGACTGCAATCTTTCAAAAACAAGTAGACGTTTCGTACCGAAAGGACATCGACGTCATTATTGATTAATTTCGAAAGTATACTTTCTGCCTCATCGGAAGGAAGTCCATCCAAAGATTTGCTAAGATTTTTCAAATTCAAAATAAGCCCATCTGATAGAACAGTCACCAATAAATTCCAGCCACAAAGAGTGACTATTATTAATGTGAAAGACCTGAGATCGTCTGAATAGCCCTTGGGTACGGCCTTGCTTATCATGTGGTATCTGTAGATATATAATGCTGCCAATATGATAGAAAATGACACCAGTATCATTTTGTACCCTTTGTAATCAGTGCTTGAGTCATCGCATTGCTGAAGTTTAGCGATGAGGGTCTGTATTAGAGTGGGCATGGCTTAAACTTGCAATTGTGTTCAAGGTACGAAGACACCTTATATAGAATGGGATTAAATGGGCTTGAAAGCTTATTCTCTTTATAAATGAAGTAGTTTGTATACGCCTAGTAAGTGATTATTAATAGATTTTTTGCAAGAGAAAAAATCTAAACGAGACAAAAATATACGACAACTTATATTCAATTAGCCACCAATCGATAATTAAAAGTCGGAATAGACAAAAGAAGTCAAATCGGTATAAACGAGAAATTTACACCCCCAAGGTTAATTTGGGGATTTCTTGCGTATTTATACATCAGCGATTGGGTGTCATTTGTCATTATATTCCGAAGGGGGTATGCATATTTCTTAGTCAATGTGAGACATTTTCACCGGATTACATGGTCAGCAAAAACGTATAAGAATTCAATTAAGTTAAAGTTATTGCTTTCAGCTTGTCCATTTACTGCATCTGGATTGTCGTCCCAACGTTCGTGGCTTGGCAAACATGAGTTTCGTAAAGCCAATTGCCAGCCTTTTGATACCTATTTTCATTACTATGCCTAATTCGGAATATTCGGGAAAGGCTGATTTCATTCTACAATGCCTAATCACTTCGAACTGAAATGCCAGAATCATATAGTTGACAGTTACGGAACGTACGGGAGCGGGGGTATCGTTTTGAAAAGGTTTTACGCGTATGACTTATTTGCTGTCGTCACTTACCAGAGTAATAACTTTTAGACAATACAGGTTAAGGAACTTTCGGATGTCAATATTTTTTTTTTTTCGCATCCGACCCTTGAAACTTAAAAAATTAATATATTGCTACAAATAATTGATAAAATTCATATATTGCCCATTAAGAGATAAACAAAATGTAGTAACAGGAAACTAAACTATAAACAATTGAAAAATAATAAGGAAATTACTATAAATTCAGCACACTGCTTATAATTTGTCGTAGTATTCTTCGTAACCTGGAACTTCTGGCTTTTGACCAGTACGTTCTCTCTTTGCCTTGACAATCAGACCTGGCTTGGAGGTTGGGTCAGTTGGGTCACCACCCATGACGGCCCAGTGATCGAAGATCAATTGTGGGAAAGCTTGACCACCAGTAGCTTGTCTCAATTCACCGGAGAAACCGAAAGATTCGTTAACTGGCAAGTAAGCCTTGATGGTGAACAATGGAGTACCTGGTCTTTGTTCTTCAGAGATAACTTGACCTCTCTTTTTGTTCAAAACAGAGTAGATACCACCAATGGCGTTTTCTGGACATTGAATTTCAACTAAGAAAACTGGTTCTTGGATAGCTGGTTGAGCCAACAACATAGAAGCGTAGGTAGCTCTTCTCATGGTTGGAATGATTTGTCCACCACCTCTGTGGATAGCATCAGCGTGCAAAGTAACATCCAAAATGTTAACTCTGATGGATCTGACGTTTTCACCGAAGATTGGACCTTCCTTGGTAGCCCATTGGAAAGCAGCGACAACGGAATCCTTGATTTCGTTCAAGTATTGGACAGCCTTAGTTTGGTCAACAACCAAGTTAGGACCGTTACCATCTGGACCGAAACACCAGATCTTTCTGGCATCAGCGACATCCCAACCGTGGTTGTCAGCCAAAATTCTAGCTCTGGCCTTGAAATCATCTCTTGGGTTAATAACACCTCTTTCGATGTCCAAAGCGACTTCTTCGTCCAATGGTTGAGCCTTAACGTAAATTCTGTTATGCTTGTTTGGAGACTTAGACAAAGCAACCATGGAGGATTCACCTTCAACAGTTTCTCTGTAAGAAACAACTGGTGGGGAGATCTTCAATGGAATACCAGCGTGATCGTTTTGCAAATCGGACAAACAAATTTCCAAGTGCAATTCACCGGTAGCGGCGACAATGTGTTCACCGGATTCGTTAATAGAGGTCAAGACACATGGATCGGACTTAGACAATCTCTTCAAACCTTCAACCAATTTTGGTAAATCGTTAGCGTTCTTAACTTCAACGGCAACTTCCACAACTGGAGAGACAGAGAATTTCATGACCTTCATGTTGTGAGCGGTTTCGGAAGTGGTAAGAGTACCAGATTTCAACAAGAATTGATCGATACCGACCAAACCGACAATGTTACCGGCTGGACAGTCATCAATAGCTTCGACGAATCTACCCATCATCAAAACAGTTCTTTGAATAGCCTTGATGAACAAGTCATCCTTCTTACCAACTTGGTAGTTTGGACCTTGAATTCTAACCTTTTGACCGGACTTAACAGTACCAGCGAAAACACGACCGAAAGCGTAGAATCTACCTTTATCGGAAGTTGGAACCATCTTGGAGATGTAAACCATCAATTCACCCTTAGGGTCACAGTTCTTGATGGCGGTACAAGCAGCATCGTCAGATGGACCTTCGTACAAAGTTTCAGCTCTGTAGTGTTGAGCGGTAACTGGAGATGGCAAGTGGATAACAATCATTTCCAACAAAGCATCGGCAGCTGGCAAGAACTTCTTCATAACAGCCTTCAATAAAGCCTTACCTTCCAAGTCCTTTTCTTCACCCTTCAAACCGATTTCCAATTTGTCTAATAAAGTTGGAATTTCATCTTTCTTGAAGTTCATGATGGCGGCAAATAATCTGAAAATTGGGTCCAAAACGAACATGTTGAAAGCTCTTTCCAAAGTCTTTCCATCAGCGTCCTTGTCCTTGTTAGTCCACTTCTTGGTCTTTGGGTTGAAGTAAGAGTCACCCCATAATCTTTCCATCATCTTGACTCTGTCGACACCGAATTTCTTAGAGTATCTGGTGGCGAATTGTCTGACGGTGAAAGCCCAACCGTGCAAACCGGAACCGAAAGCAACGGTACCTCTTTCTGGGTAGACTTGAACATCACCTAAGATTGGGTCAACGTAAGTAGAGATAATGACGTTAACGGATTCAACAGTTCTGGAGAAAGATTGGTACAAGTCTTCTTTGGTGACTTGCAATTCCAACAAAGCTCTGTCAACCTTGTTAATAACAACAACAGGCTTAATTCTTTCACCCAAAGATTGACGCAAGACGGTTTCGGTTTGGACACAGACACCTTCAACACAGTCAACAACAACCAAAGCACCATCGGTAACACGCAAAGCAGCAGTGACTTCAGAGGAGAAATCAACGTGACCTGGGGAATCGATCAAGTTAATCAAGAAAGAGTTACCTTCAGTCTTTTGTTTAATTTCTTTGACATCGTCATCTTCCATAGAAGCGTACAAGGAGATGGCAGTAGATTTAATGGTAATACCTCTTTCTTGTTCATCCTTTCTGGTATCAGTGAATCTAGCTTCACCGGCTTTAGCAGCGGAAATAATACCAGCTCTTTGGACCAAGGAATCGGTCAAGGTAGATTTACCGTGATCGACGTGGGCAATGACGGACATGTTACGGACATTGGTAACCCTGTCCATCAAACCACGGATTTGTTCAATAGTGAAAGCAACTAGATTGATGTTAGTACATGTTTAACAAACTTTCAAATGATTTCTTAGTAAGTTTGATTTATCTAGCTGAGGAAAAAAAAATTTTCCTTAATTCGAAAAGTCTGCTGACTTGTCTTATCCAGACCAATTCTGGTCTTGATAGACTTCAATCAGTTATAATAACTTGATAAATCATTTCTAATGATAGTAACTCATCTAATACATACCCATCTTGGATAATTATTGGTGATTTGAAACCTAAGGTGGAAGTAAGAGAAGAACTAAATGAAAGAAAAGTGAATAGTTTTTTTCCTACACTGAGTGAGGGAGACTCAGCACGAGGGTATTCGCACTAATTTTTTTAGTGTAAGGCTTCACTGCGATTTTGCAGAGGGGGTATTCCTATCTCTAACTAGAAAAATTTTCACAGAGACGCGCGTAAAAAACAGCCCGTGCCAGCATTTACGAACGAGATGCCATTACCCGGACCACAATCAAGTTTAATAGTATACTGAATTAAACAAATATGATTACAAAGATATCATTCAACTAAGTGTTGAAAAGTATCGTGATGGAAGCAGGCAGCATTGACAAACAACATGACCGGGTTAAGGTAATTTTTTTTTGCAATTAAACTGGGCCATCCTGTATGCCTTTCTGACTAATCTGTAAAAAACCTGAGATGTAAGATGTAAAATGACCAATGGATAAATTCTTTTGCAGGTGCCATCATTTACAAGTTTAAATGCATTGTTACAGGTTTGCAATTTACAGTTTCTCTTATACTAATCTTGGATATTGTAATTGCATCCAGAGTCAAATTGAGATTCGAATTTGACATACTCTAGTTCCTGATCTCAATATAGCAGAATTGTTCGATAAGATGTCCACCAAGATTACTGTACTCATATCAGGATCAGGCTCCAACCTTCAAGCATTGATCGATGCAGAGAAAGAGGGACAATTGGACGGTAAAATAACTCAAGTTATCTCTTCAAGTAATAAAGCTTATGGATTAACAAGAGCTTCTCTGGCTTCCATTCCTACCAAAACTCATCTTTTGAAAGATTACTATGCTGGTACCACCAAGGATCAAACAGATGCCAGAAAGGAGAAAAGAGAACAATTCAACAAAGACTTGGCCAATTTGTTAATTTACGGTAGCATTGAAGGAACTCAAGTTCCAAATTATTCTAAACCCGATTTAATTGTTTGTGCCGGTTGGATGCTTATTCTTTCCCCTTCAGTTCTTAGTCCCTTGGAAAGAGCTGGTATCACCATCATTAACTTACACCCGGCTTTACCAGGTGCATTTGACGGTACTCATGCCATTGAAAGAGCATGGAAGGCGGGTCAAGATGGGGAAATCGATACTGCTGGTGTCATGATTCATAGAGTTATTGCCGAGGTCGACAGAGGTGATCCGATCATCATCAAAAAAATTGATTTGCGTAAAGAAGAATCTTTAGAAGACTACGAAGACAGAGTTCATAAATTGGAACATATTGCAATTGTGGAAGGTACTAATACCATCATAAAAGAACTTTAGGCTTCAAGAATGGATGAAATGACATAGAACATATTTTGTACATTAGCATTAATTATACTACTTGGGTCTTATTGTAGAGAATTACTTGTATTGAATATGTAAATGTTTTGATAAAATATGGGAAGGAGATGTAGATTTGAATAGTAAGGAGAAACTAAACCACCGAAAGCTATCCTTAAACGATGATGTCTACTTACAAGTTAGCAATAACTTGCTCGGTGAAGTGGGTGGTAGAAGCAGTACCCTTCAAGTCACCAGTTCTGTTTTGAGGACCAGAGGCAATGGTCTTCAAGACGGCGTTTTCAACTCTGTCAGCGTCAGAGTTAAGAGACATGTGTCTCAACATCATACAAGAAGATAACAATAAAGCAGTTGGGTTAGCTAAACCTTTACCAGCGATATCTGGGGCAGAACCGTGGACAGCTTCGAAGATAGAAACTTTGTTACCCATGTTACCTGATGGAGTCAAACCTAAACCACCAATCAAACCAGAGGACAAATCAGACATAATGTCACCGTACAAGTTTGGCATGACCATGACGACGTTCTTGTATTCATTTGGATCTTGGGTCAATTTCAAAGAGGTGTTGTCCAATAATTCGAAGTCCAAGGAAACGTCTGGGTATTCTTTACCAACTTCTTTAGCAGTGTCAACGAATAAACCATCAGACAACTTCATGATAGAAGCTTTGTGGACAACCAAGACATGGGGTTTGTTGATAGATTTGGCGTATTCGAAGGCATATCTGATAACTTTTTCAGAAGCTGGTTTGGTGATCAATTTGATGGATTGAACAACACCTGGAACAATGGTGTGTTCAATACCAGAGTATTCACCTTCGGTGTTTTCTCTGATTAAAACGGTGTCAACATCTTTGTAAGGGGTTTCGTAACCAACAATGGACTTACATGGACGAACGTTAGCAAACAAGTTGAAAGTTCTTCTCAAAGTCAAGTTCATAGAGGTGTGACCTTTACCGACAGGGGTAGCCAAAGGACCTTTTAATGCAACTAAGTTTCTGTTAACAGAATCAACAGCTGGTTGAGGTAAAGTGGTTTTACCATCAATCAATAAAGGAGTAACATCAACAGGTTCCCACTCAATTGGAATGTCAGCAGCAGCGTAAATGTCCTTGACAGCTTGAGAAATTTCAACACCGATACCATCACCTTCAATCATAGTAACAGTATATTTACCATTGGCTTTTTTGGAACCAGTGAATTGACCAGCGATGTAACTTCTGGTTAATCTTGGGGCAAGGAAAGATCTGCTAGTTAATTGTCTCAACATTGTAACGATTGATAAGTATCTTAAAAAGAAGAATGATTTAGTTCTTCAAAACAAGTTTAGAAAGAAAGTCTTATATAAATCAGTTCGGTATAAATGAAAATTTTGAGGATCAATTTTCCTTGCGGACTTTTAATTTTAATTTTTCCTTAAAGGAAAAACATATATAAATTGATATCTTTAATTTTAACTACTAAAATTTCCATTATTATACTTGTAATCTACATAATGTTACTTGGAATATTTCACAGGTTCTACTCCGGCCTTTCAAAATTCAATTGCCTTTACTTTAACCATACTTGTAATTCTAATCTTCGGACTGTTCCAACTCCGTAGTTTCAAAACTGACCAATGAAATGCTCTCCAGGGCCAACTTTGGTGCGCTTACTATTCGGTTCCGACCGTAAAGCGTGTAGAGATGGGGGAGTGCCAAAACCGAGCGATTTTTCCCATTTACTCCGGCTCCGAGAAGTTACGGAGAAATTCAGGGAAATCTCGGAACCTCGAGATTTCGAAGTAGCACGTGATACATCACGTGTCAGGCTCGGACAGAGGGATACACCCGAACACCATTCATTCCAATTGGGAGTTTGTGTTATTAAGCCGAGGGGTAAACTGGGGGTTACAGTTCGGCGAAAATTCGAAATGCTAGGAATTGCCAGTAGGTTGAAATTTGAAAAATGTCATTTTACGGTTCTATTCTAGGTTGAGCATTGCGTCAAGCAACTTTGAGGGCGCGTGTCACTTTTAAACTTTTGATTTCCGGAGTTCAGGCTGTGTTTTAGTTATTTCGGAAGTAAAATCACAAGAAACTTTAGCGTGTAATTGATTTCCAATGTTCTAATTGGGATATTCGTCAACTATACAGTCTATTGTTGTTTCCTGTGGCAATTAAATTTCTTTATACTATTTGATATTTCAGAAAGCCAATTTCGACTTTGGCCATTACTCATCGGTACGTGCTATTGATCATAGTTACTCTTAACAAATCCCTTCATTATGGGTACTGCCACTGTTGAAATTGGTCTAGCTTGATAAAATCATATCTTTTCCAAAGCTTACGAAGATATTTTGCCTATTGTAGTTAAATCCTACCAATTGTTATGGTTTTATATGTGCAGGCTCACACCCCTATTTCGCCGAAAACTCGGCGGATTCAGTTGGCAACAAAATAACTTATAATAAACTGAAGATCAACCCATGGTTACCCGGCCAAATTAAATAGTAGTATCTTAAAGTTTTATGGGTATGTGGAACATTCCCCTTGTTTAAGAGAGCCACGATTCTCGAAAATGGAATGGTATAAATAGGGCTGATTTTCTCATGCTTTACATATCTCCACCATTCTAATTTAGCTTTAATTTCGTCAATTATACAATGGCTTCTATTCAATTCAACTCTTCTAAGTCTGTTAAGAAGGACGACGCTTTATTCACCAAATTCACCTACGAAAACTCGATAGTTGAAAAAAATGAAGCTGGTGCCTTAGATGTTACTCCAACACTGATCGATTACGAATTCAAGGTTGACTTGAAAGTCCGTAAGACCGGGTTGTTGTTAGTGGGTTTGGGTGGTAACAACGGTACCACTTTGGTTGGGTCTATATTGGCTAACAAACACAACATCTCTTTCGAAAACAAGGAAGGGGTTGTTAAGCCAAACTACTATGGTTCCGTCACTCAAGCTTCTACCCTCAAAGTTGGTGTTGATAGAGAGGGTAACGATGTTTACGCTCCTTTCAATTCCATCTTACCATTTGTCGATCCAAATGATTTGGTCGTTGATGGCTGGGATATCTCCAATGTTCCATTAGATAAAGCCATGAAGAGAGCACAAGTTTTGGATGTTGATTTACAAAAACAATTGTACCCATACTTGAAAGAAACTACTCCAAAGGCTTCTATTTATTATCCAGATTTCATTGCCTTGAACCAAACGGAAAGAGCCAACAATGTTGTCAACGTTGATGAAAAGGGAGAAGTCACCACCAAACAAAAATGGAGTGATGTTGAAAGAATCAGAAAAGATATCCAAGAATTCAAGTCAAAAAACGAATTAGACAAAGTTATCGTTTTATGGACTGCCAACACTGAAAAATATGCCGATGTTATTGAAGGTGTCAACGACACTGAAGAGAATTTACTCAAAGCTATCCAAGAAAATCATGATGAAATTGCACCATCTACCGTTTTCGCAGTCGCATCCATTTTGGAAGGTGTTCCATACATCAATGGTTCTCCACAAAACACGTTTGTTCCAGGTGTAATTGAATTGGCCGAAAAACATAAGAGTTTTATTGGAGGGGATGACTTCAAGAGTGGACAAACCAAGATTAAATCTGTCTTGGCTCAATTTTTGGTTGATGCAGGTATTAGACCGGTTTCTATTGCCTCTTACAATCACTTGGGTAACAACGATGGGTACAACTTGTCATCACCTAAGCAATTCAGATCAAAGGAAATCAGTAAGAGTTCAGTTGTCGACGATATTATTGAATCCAATGAAATCTTGTACAACAAGGAGAAAGGTGACAAGATTGATCACTGTATCGTTATCAAATACATGCCAGCTGTCAAAGACAGTAAAGTTGCCATGGATGAATACTACAGTGAATTGATGTTGGGTGGACACAACAAGATTAGTATTCACAATGTCTGTGAAGACTCTCTATTAGCTACTCCGTTGATTATTGATTTAGTGGTTATGACTGAATTTTTCTCAAGAATTAGCTATAAGAGAGAAGGGGAAAAAGAGTACGATGACTTTTACGCTATCTTGACCTTATTAAGTTACTGGTTGAAAGCTCCATTGAGTAAGCCAGGCTACAAAGTCATCAATGGTTTGAACAAACAAAGATTAGCCATTGAAAACTTATTGAGATTATTGGTTGGTTTGCCCGTCAATAATGAATTGAGATTCGAAGAGAGATTAAACAACTAATATATTCATATGAATGAGCCACAAGTATCTAATATTCTGTTAATAGCTAATAAATTAATAATTTTCAATCCGTCAACATTCAAAGCTTAGGTAGAATTTTTCCTTACTTGCTTATCTATGATACCTTATTGCTGAGATCTATTTTGTAGCCAGCAAAGCAAATGTCCTGCGGATAAGAAGTATCTGAACTCTATTTATAGCCAGCACTGATAAGTGAATATGATAGCCAATACTCATCGGTCCATCAATAGCCAAGAGCACATGATATTAAAACCGTATGCTTATGCTTATTGGTTTCGCAGCCACTTTAAACATCAGCTAGCAATTTCAGTGGCCACTAGTTTTCACCGTCACTATGGAATTCGCAGCAATTTCTGTTCCTGAGAACAATCGCCAGAAATTGTTGGGCATCCCGCTTTACCACCCGCACGACCCCAGTATCCTGTCCAACAAATGGTTTCTCCACAAGCCGGAGGGGCATTACCGAAATCAGAAGAAACTCGGATTTGGGTAAATAATTTTCGTTATCAAAAACTTCGAGATCCCTGGACCAAGTACTCGTTTATGCCAAATCAACTACTAAGGTATAGTAATTTCACCAAACCCAACAATAAACCTCGCACCAAATTTCTACAGTCTAGGATCTTATTGACGGGAGAGCCGAACAGATAGTTTTCGGCCGAAGCAGAATCCAAGTGGGAATTCAAGGAGGTCAGCCAGAATGTAGTTTAGATGTTGTAGCAGCTTCCCTGTGATTTATCACATTTTTTTCACCTGTTGTTTCTTCGTGTCAGTGATTTCTAATTTATTTACTCTTTTAAGCAGTGCAGCCTCATATATTGACCTTCTTTTTTATATTTTTTTTTTTTGCTCTGTATGCTTAATTGCCTTCTCATCATTCACCGGCATTTATAAAAATCTTTCCTATTCCTCCTACTTTTTTTTGCCCCTCCTTCCAATTAATCTTTTTTTATTATCGATTGAAGGATATACGAGTCTCAAACCGACCGTGTCCATTCGTCCAGCTATCAATTCTTGTTTAGTTGTTAGAGAAGATTAGTCCATTTGAATTTGAATCCCAAATTTCCCCTCTTTCTAGTTTAATCGTCCGCACCATTACCCGAATATAATGGTTGCTCTCACTGTTCCAGTTGGTGAAGCCAGAAGTGGTGAAACTGCTCCAAGAAGATTGGCTGAATGTAAATCTGGTGTCTTGGAAAGACCTCGTGACTCCAATGCTACCAATGTGGCTGAATTCTTAGAAGAACGTTGCCGTATCAATGGTGAACGTAATGCCATGGGTTGGAGAGATTTGGTTGACATCCACGTTGAAACCAAACAAGTCACTAAAGTCATTGACGGTCAAGAACAAAAAGTTAACAAAGATTGGACTTTCTATGAAATGTCCAGCTACCGTTACATTACCTACTCTAAATTATTGTCCTTGGTTCAATCTTATGGTAAAGGTTTAGTCAAATCTGGATTTGAACCAAACCAAAAGGACAAATTGCACATTTTCGCCTCTACTTCCCACAGATGGATGCAAACCTTCTTGGCTGCTCAAACTCAAAATATCCCAATTGTCACCGCTTACGACACTTTGGGTGAAGCAGGTTTGACTCATTCATTGGTTCAAACTGAATCAGCTGGTATTTTCACCGATAACACTTTGTTGTCTCAATTGGTCAAGCCTTTGCAAAAGGCTACTAGCGTCAAGTTCATTATTCACGGTGAACCAATCGATGCTGATGATAAGCGTCAAAATGGTAAATACTACTCTGACGCTAACAAGGCTGTTCAAGAAATCTTGAAGGTTCGTCCTGATATCAAGATTTTATCTTACGACGATGTCATTGCCTTGGGCCAAGAATCCGCTGACGATGTCCCATTGGCTACCAATATCAAACCAGAGGACTTGTCCTGTATTATGTACACATCTGGTTCCACTGGTGATCCAAAGGGTGTTGTTCTTAGTCATAAAAATTTGGTTGCCGGTGTTGGTGGTGTCTCAACTGTTGCTGATCGTGATTTGGTTACCAACAAAGACCGTGTTATCGCTTTCTTACCATTGGCCCATATTTTTGAATTGACTTTCGAATTGGTCAATTTCTGGTGGGGTTCTTGTCTTGGTTATGCCAATGTCAAAACTTTGACCGATGCTCTGTGCAAAAATTGTCAATCCGATTTAGCTGAATTCAAACCTCATATTATGGTTGGTGTTGCCGCTGTTTGGGAATCCGTCCGTAAAGGTGTTTTGGCTAAAGTTAAACAAATGAATCCTTTGGTCCAAAGAGTCTTCTGGAGTGCTTTCAAAGCTAAGAGTACTATGGAACATTTCAAAATTCCCGGTGCCGGTATGTTTGATGTAATTTTCAAGAAAGTCAAGGCTGCCACAGGTGGTGAGTTGAAATTCATCTTGAATGGTGGTTCTCCTATTTCTAAAGATGCTCAAGTCTTTATTTCCACTTTGATTGCTCCTATGTTGGTTGGATACGGTTTAACCGAAACTTGTGCTAACACCTGTATTGTGGACCACAGGAACATTGAATTTGGCGTTGTTGGTTCTTTACTTGGCTCCATCACCTGTAAATTAGTCGATGTTCCTGATGCCGGCTACTACGCTAAAAACAATCAAGGTGAAATCTTATTGAAGGGACCATGTGTCACCAAAGAATACTACAAAAATGATAAGGAAACTAATGAAGCATTTAATGAAGAGGGTTGGTTCCAAACCGGTGACATTGCTGAGTGGACTTCCAATGGTGCTTTGAAAATCATTGACCGTAAGAAGAACTTGGTCAAGACCCTTAACGGTGAGTATATCGCGTTGGAAAAATTGGAATCCACCTACAGATCAAGTCCTGTTGTCCTTAACATCTGTTGTTACGCTGATCAAAGTAAGGTTAAACCAATTGCCATCATTTTACCAAATGAAGCTCATTTCAAGTCTTTCCTTGTTGACGAAAAGATCTACTCCGAATCTGAAATCAAAAACAAAGACATTTCTGCTCTATGTGATGATAAGAAGGTTGTCAAGGCTGTCACCAAGTCTTTGGTTCAAACCGGTAAGAGCCAGGGTTTGAAGGGTATCGAATTAATTCAATCGGTTGTCATTTTGGATGAAGAATGGACCCCACAGAATGGTTTTATAACCTCTGCTCAAAAATTGCAGAGAAAGAAGATTTTGGCATCTTGTCAAAAGAAGGTGGACGATGCATATGCCAGCTCATAAGGAATTTGATATTCTTAGCCATTGATTTTATTATCAATTTTTCAGTTTCTTATTTATTATTCGTTCACTTGTCTCCTTAGTCATTTGCTTATTTCCTCATCTCCTTATTGATGGAATATTTTTACGATGTTTATCTACAACAATGCACCAATGTAATTTATGCTTTAAGTAATCAATGTTTGTAGGGTCGATACTAGCCACCGTAAACACCATCAAAAATTTGCCTTATCTCTCTGATATTTTTACCTTCATTTAAACATAATTGCAATAGAATTCTTGATTTTTGAGGATTCAAGTAGCCACCTGCGATCAAATATTCGATATTAGATAATTTTGGTAAGGAGCCCTTAGAAACAGTTCCATCCATAGATCTTTTTGAATAAATAATAGGGATTTTATACTCATCTGACAATTCAGCGAGTCTCTTATTTGTTGCGTCTGGTAAGGAGCCTGCGCCCATGGTTGCGAAGACTAGACCTGGGACTTTCAATTGGGTGATGACCATTTCAAGTAAGTCGTTATTGAAACCTTGATGAGCGTAGAGAATGGGTATATTGGAAAAATCTTCAAATGTTTTACCGTGTTCGGGAGCAACCTCACTTACCAAGCTAAATCTCTGTAATCCAACGGGCTTCATTGCTGGGAAGTAGTAGTGAACCTCGTTATTGACAAAGTTACCCAAATAACCTTGACCTAAGGACTTAAAAGTATCCAATGAATTAGCATCCGATTTGGTTATATAATAACCGGAACCAATTCTATCATTCAATGTGACCAAAACACCTCTTCCTCTAGACAGCTTATTGGCTGCTACAACACACGCTTGGTACAAATTCATCTCCCCGTCGGAAGAGATACTGGATGAGGGTCTCATACTTCCACACATGACAATAGGCTTCTTGGTATTGATGGTAGATTCTAAGAAAAACGCAGTTTCCTCACACGTATCAGTACCATGGGTGATGACGAATGCATCAAATTTGGGCAAATCTTCTATGATCTTATTGTGCAAAGCTATCAACTCTTTCGTCCCAAATTCTTTCGAATCTAGATTGAAAACTTGTTCGAAGTGCAATTCACAAGTATGCGATAAATCAGGGATAGAATGTATCAAATCCTCAATAGTCAAATCGACCTCGTAGCCTGCAGTTTGATACGATTTTGCTCCTTTCGATGCAATTGTTCCACCCGTTCCGAGAACTTTTACCACTGGTAATACTTCATTATCTGCGATGCTGCTGGCTTCACTGGTGATGGAGTTAGAACGATATTTGATCTTGTAGACCGGATGGTCAATGCTGAAGTCTTCGTGAACGTCAAAGGGGACATTATCATCTGGCATCTTTTATCGCTAAAAATCTCTTTGCTCAGAACACGGAATACTTACAAGGAAAATGGTGATAAAAATAGTTGTAGTCCGAATACCCAAAATTCTTTTGCAATCATCAAATTTTTCCTTCGAATTGCGACTTTCAAAAGGCCGTACAAGCCTGTCAAAATGCCATCCAAGATTGGAGAAATCACAATAGCGAATTCATTCTGAGGGGTTATTGAGGAAATCTTTCTAACTTCCCTGCTGTTTCATGTTCCAAAATCCATGGCCTCCAACCTCAGGTGTGTATTAGAATAAACTGATCTTTTGTTGGTCACGTGATCACATCATCCAAATATCAATATTCGTTTTTTTCCACTCAGATAGGAGGACAAACAATCTACAAGATGGGTTTCTTCAGCAAAGACGAAAATACCCTCAAGGCGCCCCCAAACAAGTCGAAGCGTTTGGAATGCTGGAACGCAAGAGATGCGTTCTTTCAGTGCTTGACTGAAAACAAAATTGATAACTCTTTGGACTCGAAGGAAGAAGCCAACGTTCAGTCCAAATGTGGTAACTTAAGAACTGACTTTCAAAATAAATGTGTTGCAAGTTGGTTCAAGTACTTTCAAGAAAAGCGTTACAATGACTTGATCAGGGAAAGATACATCCAAAAATTAGAGGATGAAGGTGCTACTCCATTACCTTTCAAACTAGGACCTAAAAACTAGTCATATCCCTTATGTCATTTACTTCTTGTATATATTATTTATTATCGTGAATCGCCTCAATTACGACTTCAATTTCAAGGAATGTAGACAAAACGATTGTGTTGTTCAAAATGCAGACATATAAATAGGTTCTCTTCCTACTACTTTTGAATTGTCTTTGTTCAATACATCAAGCACTGTTCCCCATTCGTATTTGCCTTTCTCAAGAACAGTGAAGCTCAATTCGACTTCTTTGGATTCATCAGGTTTAATGGGAAGTTCTCCAAGATTGTTTTGCAATAACCCGTTGACCAATATTTTTCGATCAATTGACACTTGCGATCTCACTAAATTAACATTGGCATTATTCGAAGGGATGATTGATGTGGCTAATGGGAACGGGATATATCTCAAGAATGCATTAATCTCTGTGTCTGAGGTGTTTATGACCTTGGTCTTAATGGTGTAGAACTCATCAATCTCAAGTAAATATTGCAGTCCTGACCTCTTGACAGGATCGTCGGGATTGGCATCTTTGATAAGGGTGTGTTGCAATTGGATCTTGCTGTATAATAAGGCATTTGACATTTTGGAACTCAATCGAATGTTGCGGAAGCCAATAACTCCATGACGCGATCCAGTCTTGTCAGACGCAACTGAACTCCATGAACCAGAAAGCCTCTCCAAAAGCACATGTCTCAACCAAAAGGTTTCTCTCAATTTCACTTCATCCTCATCAGAAATGGAATAGTTCTTGATAAATTGTTTATTTCTCAATGATGGAATAGGTTGAGATAGATCGATGTCCTTATGAGATATTCTTCTGACAGGGAGTAAGACCCTACGTGTCTTCGAAGGATCTATTACTTCTTCCACTTTGAATGTCTTATCGTTATCGATCTGATAGTTTATAGAACTTGATAGCTTTTGGCTCCACGAATTTCTCAAATCAATGATCAACAAACAGTAGTCTGAAACCTTTTCAGTATCACTTCTAAGAATATCAGAAACGAACTCAAATATCTTTCCCAAATTCTCACCACTTGAGTCCAAGATATCCGGAGCATAATTTCGTTTTTCTTGAAACACTTGCAAAGACGAAGATAAGAGCGGTATCAAATCACAGCTGACAAGTTCTAGCGAAGGCATGATACTCAAATTTAAGGGGACATTGACACTTTTAACGAAACTCTTTGTAGGATCATTGACAATTCTGTTAGAATAATCTAAAATAATCTTCAGTTCCTTCATTCCACGCTTTCCCGTGATTTCATAGTCAATCTTGAAGTCAGACTGTGATTGAATAACTTTATACTTGGAACTTATCTCGTCCTTGTTCAAAATTCTGAAAGGTTTGAATTTCAACAAAAGCCATTCAATTTCATATATCTCATTGGCGGGTATCGATGGGCTACCACTAACATTGTTGTTACTTAATCTGTTACTTAGTGGCTCGATAGTTGAGTCCCAAAATGAAAATGAAAGATAATTGATTGGCTCGTTGGAATTGTTGGTCAAGCTTATCGAAAATTGGTATTTTTCACCTTCCAAAAGCATGACCCATCCATTATCCACCAGTGTACTCGTTAATGATAATGTGGGTTGAGGAGGGACAACCTGTAATTGAAGAGACTTAACACTCACTCTATCCTGAATGTTGTTCTCTGAAAGATTCGCAACAATATCATCTAAGAGGTTCTTAGATGTTGAAGGATCTGTATCGGACTGGGCCCCAATTACCTTAATCTTCAGCAAACTATCAGAATTTTCTTTATCGACAACTTGAAAGTATTGAGGAAAGCACGAACCGACGGTAATATCGAAGCCAACAATATTTAATTCACCAGATTTCAAAGGTTTGAAACTTACAATAAAATGCTGGATGGATTTTGGAGCAATAATGAGAGCATTAGTGCTGGGCGAATTAGTTGATTGATTATTTTGAATTGAGAGCAGGTTTTGACTCATTGATGTACTCTTCTGTGAGCCATTTATTCTCACCTTGTTGTTGAATATGGACCTTTGAGGTTGCAGAGAACGGAGGGCAGGGACCCCTGAATTTTGGATAAAGCCCCCAGTTGATGTGGGCCTGGTGAGGTGTTTTAAAGTCTGAATAGTGACTTCACCCTCGGTTATGACTGTAAGATCAGCAATCTCTATTTCGAATGCAAAGGGGTTTTGTAAGCTGACCTTGAGTTGATAGACATCATCTTTAATCAAAAGCCTATCCTTGTTCAAGACATTAGAAGAAGTTTTATTTTTGTTGAAAGGATTAAAGATGAGTGGACCACCATTCACATTTGCGACGCTGCTTTTATTTGGACTTGAACCAACCAACCCAACATTTCCTGTGTCTTTTTCGTACTCGGAGAAAGGCACTAAATTATCCTTTTTAGATTTGTTTGAGACATACTTAACTCTCCGTACTAGGAAAGGATCCCAATAGGGGGCATCTAGGTTGAGATTGTTTCTGTCTGACAAATATGTTAATGAGTCTATTTTATCCTTTAGTGTGATTTGATCATCCGAGGATAAGCAATGAGTGTATCTTGTCAATAATAATGCACAAATTTTGATCAAATAAGAATAATCTTTAATAGCTTCGAGAATTCTGATGCAGAGTTTAAGTAATTGTAACTGTAACGATATCCAGTCACTTGGATGTTGAGATGCAGCAATGGAAGAGCTTTCAGTTTGCACATCGATACCATAAGCAATGAACATTTCGTCAAATATGTCTCTTATAGATTTCAATGAAGTGAAGTCTGTCAAAACTCTATCCGATAACTTCATTTCGAACTTGGGCAATAACGCAACAACCAAAACTCTCAAGATGAAAGCACGCTTTCTTTTTAAATTGAGGTCTGTATATATTGTGGCTAAGGAGCAATAAATTCTGCATTGTTCGAACAAATCCATATCTACCAATTGCAAAGAAAACACCTTGTCGATTTGTCTGAGAATATCACTCTTTGTGAACCACGTATTGTTAGGTTCATTCCCACATTTTCTCGATTTGATGATACTTTCCAATACACTCTCATTGATTTCGGGGCCACTAAGATGTATGTATACCATAAGTCTGATGAAACGCAACAAAGATTCGATATATATAACGTCAGGAGCGGTATTTTCGAAATCATTTGTGCTCAATTGGTAAAATTGAAGAACTTTCAGGGAAAGAAGCCTTAATAATTCAGGAAGAGGTAGTGAGCCTAGATCATTGTTATTGCCATTGGTGATCAGGGATAGACTGAAACTAGATCGGCTGCCTTCAGAATTTCTTGGTGACAATGCTAAAATTGGGTTTGAGTTCCGATTTGACTTGAGTGTGGATTCCAGTGAGGGACGTCTGGATGATACCAAATTTTCAGGACTGAGAGATTGAAGTTTTGACTTTGACATTTGAAGTGCCGATAGCAACATAGGATTATTCAATTGGTAAGGAATATTGAGGAATTGGAGTAAAACAATCGATATGCCAAGCCCATCAAGGGCATTTCCCAACCATAAATGATCGTCAGTTTTTTTCAAATTAGCCACTGCATCTATGAAGTAATGTAAAGCATCGGTGGTTTTACCAGCCAACAACAAAAAGTTCCCCATAAGCTTCGACTGTCTACCTGTGTGTTTCTGTTGAGACTTGTATTTGAAGTCGGCCAGTGGGTTGGAAGTATTAGTAGATGAAGCACTCGAAAATGATACTTTGAAGGAGGATGATCCAGAGCTTATTCTTTTCTCGGCTTGGTGGATGGCTCTCGTAAGGATGTGGCTATCGGTGATTGAGACTGGTGATCTCAATGTAATGTTTAGATAAGAAGATGCATAACTATCTAATGTTATGAGGAAATTTCGAGATACATCACACATTAAGGTCTCTATGGCAGTGATATTTCCTTTTAGTGATCCATCATGATAGAAATGTTGTTTGGATTCATGGTCATTTGCAGGACACAATTTGTCGATCTCATCAGTGGGGGTATCGAAATGAATGATATTGTGGCAAATTGAGCTCGAATGTTGTTTCCGAAGTACATCGATTGAGCTTTGATCAGGTTTAAAATCTGAATGGAATTTATCAACGCCAATTACTATGAATGTTTTTCGGTAAGGTTCAAAATCATGCAAGAAAATGGACTCGTCTTCAAGGGGCAGAGCACTATATTCGAACATTATTTGACCACTGGGGAAACTTTGAGGATTGAAGTAATGAGATTCAGGAATAGGTGTTATATCGAGTAGTCTAATCTCTTCGGTGGACCTTATTATATCGAAATATCGGGTAAAATCTTTAGATGTGCACCCATTGATTGGCACAACCAATACCTTCACCTTGGCAGGAGTAGCATACCCATATCTATCAATCATGGTATTGGTTTTGGTGCTTTTTGGTGTATCGTCAATGTTGATCTCGAAACCATTGAGCGTGTATTTTTTATGGTGTGCGGGTTGCAAATGTAAAAGTCGTGTGTCAAACGAATAGCAGTGGGAGGCAAACGCACTGGTGAATTACATGATTTCGAATATACGCCATTAATATATTAACAAATTTTATAACAATCTCATCATCAAGCGACTTATTTGATCATTTCTTAATTGCTTGGTATAACGAATTATAAGATGGCTGGATTAAGTTTTGACAATTATCAAAGAAATAATTATTTGACCACCAAAGGATTTGGAGCTCCAAAGGCTACATCCACTGGTACCACAATTGTTGGTTGTAAATTCAAAGGAGGTGTTGTGATCGCCGCTGATACTAGAGCTACTGCTGGAAGTATAGTGGCAGATAAGAATTGTGAAAAATTGCATAGATTAGCTCCAAGAATTTGGTGTGCTGGGGCTGGTACCGCTGCCGATACTGAAATGGTTACTCAATTGATTGCATCTAATTTGGAATTACATTCGTTGTATCAAAATCGTAAACCAAGAGTCATCACCGCATTGACATTATTGAAACAACATTTATTCAAATATCAAGGTCATTTAGGTGCCTATCTTATTGTGGCAGGTGTTGACCCAACTGGTGCTCATTTAATGTCTGTTCAAGCTCATGGTTCCACTGATATTGGCTCATATCAATCTTTGGGTTCTGGTTCTTTGGCTGCTATGGCTGTTTTAGAAACTCATTGGAAACCAGACTTAACTAAAGAAGAAGCTAAAAAATTATGTGCAGATGCAATTGAAGCAGGTATTTGGAATGATTTGGGTTCTGGTTCCAATGTCGATCTTTGCGTTATGGAAGTTGGTAAAGATGCAGAATTATTAAGAAACTACTTAACTCCAAATGTCAGAAGTGAAAAGGCTAGATCTTACAAATTCCCAAGAGGAACTACAGGTGTATTAAGACAAAGTGTTCGTGAAATCTTGAATGTCGAAGAAACTGTGATATCATTCAACAGTTCAGGTGATGCAATGGAAGTTGACGCTTAGGTAGATTTAATAAATGGTTTATATGTATCGCTTCTGTAGCCGTGGCCGAATGCACGGGTTTGGTAACTTTTTTTTCTAGATTTTTCCACAGCATTAATTGCGGGCGAGAGATTTATATGACGAAATTGCAAAAGATTAATTGATTTCACTAAATATCATTTCATTATGGTTGTTAACAATCCTAACAATTGGCACTGGGTCGATAAGAATTGCATTGATTGGACCAAACAATACTTCAATGAGAAAGTCGTTGCTTTGGAAGCTGTTGACAAGGAAAATGCCTCTGTGAAAGTTACCTCAGTTTCTTCAGTTGAAGGTGACGTTGAAGTTTGTCAACGTAAAGGTAAAGTGATTTCTATCTTCGATTTGAAATTGACTTTAAACATCGGGGGCTACTACATTGACGCCACCAAAAAGGAGGGAGAATTTTCCGGATCAATTGTTATACCCGAATTGGCTTATGATACAGAAGCTGATGAACTTCAATTTGATGTCAGTATTTATAATGAAAATGCCCAATCAGAGAAAATGAGACTGGTAACTAAGACTTTATTAGTCCCTAAATTAAGAGATCTCTTGTCCAAATTTGGACATGATTTAATCGTCACCCATAGCTCGGATATTCAATTAGAATCTGATAAAGTTAATTCAACTTTCACGAAAGCTAATCAAGAGTCAAGCAAGAGCGTATCTTCTACTGCTACAGCCAGCAAACCTTCAGAGTCCAAAGCTAACGTTGCAGCTCCAGTTTCCAAACCTACTGAATCGAATTCCAGAGTCCCTAAATACAATACCTCAACTTTACACTTGGAGCCAACTTTCAACACAACTGCGGAACAATTATACATCACCTTGTTGGATGGTCAACGTATAGCTGCATGGACCCGTTCACCTCCTCAAATTGATGCCTTCCCGCCACCTGAAGGTAGCACTTTTACACTTTTCGGAGGTTCCATTTCTGGACGTCTCATCAAATTGGTGCCAAATGAGCGTATCGTTCAATATTGGAGATTAGAAGATTGGAAATCTGGACATTATGCAGAATTAGACATCCTGTTGGTTCAAGGCGCAGGAGAAACTAAAATGGTTGTCAAATGGTCTGGTATTCCAATTGGTGAAGAAGATAGAGTTAGAGGTAATTTTGAAGACTATTATATCAGATCCATTAAAATCACTTTCGGATTCGGTGCTGTACTCTAGAACAGTCTCCGTTTTTAATATACGAGATTAATTGTAATCCTTTGTTTCTTTTAACAGGGTCTTGAAATGAAAATTTTTCGTTCTATACAAGGCTATTTGTAATCACTTCTTTGAAGAACTTTCTAAAATAAGATTTACGGTGGTATGCCCAGCTTTTGCTACTGGAATACATCTTAGTTAATTAATTCTGTAAAACGGTTTTTTAATAACGCGGTTAATTTTGGCTGCTGACAGGTTTTTAACAGCCAAATTAGCGGAAGTTTTATGGAAAGTCCCGCAAATCGCATCCTGGATAGGAAATAGCACCCGCAATGTGGGTGTCGTCCATATACCAAATTCATTGAAATTAGCTTTGTTTCGATCGATAAGACAGTATATAAACGATGAAAGAAGGCCTCAATTGCGATTAAATTTTGAATATCCTCTAATTTTGAATAATTGATCAAACATTATTATCGAATCATGTCCGATACTACTGGAAAAGTATGTTCAATTGAGATATGGATTGATGGTTACTTCCATGATAATATAAACACACCAATTGAAATTTTTCAATCGATTTGAGTGATTGGCTCGATTGATGACTAAATTTTGATTATAATAGAGCAATTGAGCTCCACTTATATTATTATCGATAACCACCATGGTACCTTGCTGGTTACTAACAATTTTTTTAGACTATTACCTGTAAAGCTGCCGTTGCTTGGGAAGCTGGTAAGCCATTGTCGTTAGAAGACATTGAAGTTTCACCTCCAAAAGCTCATGAAGTCCGTATCAAGGTCTTACATACTGGTGTTTGCCACACTGATGCCTACACTTTGAGTGGTAAGGACCCTGAAGGTGCTTTCCCAGTTGTCTTGGGACACGAAGGTGCCGGTATTGTTGAATCCGTTGGTGAAGGTGTTACTAACGTTAAAGTTGGTGACTCTGTCATTGCCCTTTACACTCCTGAATGTAAGGAATGTAAATTCTGTAAATCCGGAAAAACCAACTTGTGTCAAAAGATTAGAACCACTCAAGGTCAAGGTGTTATGCCAGATGGTACCTCCAGATTCAAATGTAAGGGTAAAGATTTGTTGCATTTCATGGGTTGCTCCACTTTTTCACAATACACCGTTGTTGCTGACATTTCTGTCGTTGCCGTTAATCCAAAGGCTGATCCTTCCAGAACTTGTTTGTTAGGTTGTGGTATTACCACTGGTTACGGTGCCGCTACCATCACTGCTAACGTCCAAAAGGGTGACAACGTTGCCGTTTTTGGTGCCGGTTGTGTTGGTTTGTCTGTGGTTCAAGGTGCTGCTGAAAGAAAGGCTAATAAAATCATCGTTGTTGATATCAACAACAAAAAGAAAGAATGGACTGAACACTTCGGTGCCACCGATTTTGTTAACCCACTTGAATTACCAGAAGGCACTACCGTTGTTGATAAGTTGGTTGAAATGACTGACGGTGGTTGTGACTACACTTTCGACTGTACTGGTAACGTTAAAGTTATGAGAGATGCATTGGAAGCTTGCCACAAAGGTTGGGGTACTTCCATTATTATTGGTGTTGCTGCTGCTGGTCAAGAAATCTCTACTAGACCATTCCAATTGGTTACCGGTAGAGTCTGGAAGGGTGCTGCATTCGGTGGTGTCAAGGGTAGATCTCAATTACCAGGTATTGTTGAAGACTACTTGGATGGTAAATTGAAGGTCGATGACTTTGTCACTCACACTCATAACTTGGACAAGATTAACACTGCATTCGAAGACATGCACGCTGGTGACTGTATCAGAGCTGTTGTTGACTTATAAAGCGAGCAGCCGACATCTTTGACTTCCAAGTTATGATTGGAAAAGTTTTTCAATAGAAAAGTATATAGCGATGTCGGACGCAAACATAACCTTAATGCACATTGACACCATAATTAATGTAGTATGCCATGTTGAGAATTGCAGCCAAATTCGCACTCAAAACGGTTGCAGCCTAATGTTGATAATTAACCTTAGACGTCTGGTAGAATCGTCACCCAATAGCCATCACGGAGCAGCGTGATACCTTTCCATTTGTCTTCAAAGTGAATCCGTCTCTCCTTTCACGTAAATTATGTTTCGTAGTACATTGAATTTTATTTTTTCAAATTTCCAAAAATATTACATTTTCTGAAGATAATTCGATTGAGACAACTTCACAATAAAATTTGGCGAGATGACCATACAAAATATTACAAAAATCATACTTTTGATATATTTTTCTAAAGTACAGATTTACCACATGAGAACTCAAAATTGAATTCCACCCCAAGCCCTCTCAAAGCATTCCTTGCCTTGAAATTCATATATATCGAATCTAACGTTGCACCAGACCAATTCATAATATCGTATAGATCGTCGGAGTCAGAGCCATCAAAAGCCAAGGGCAGTAGCTTCAAATGAATCAATGGGATACTGGTAGAGTCGAATTGGGCCTGTGCCTGCTTTGTCAAGGGAAACGGGCTGGCCAAGAACATGAATGTACGTAATTGTTCTTCCTTAGTCTTTATGTGAAAGTTATAAATACCAACCAACTCCCTGATAGTTGAAGCGGTGATTTTCTTGTCATAATTCTTACATTGAACCAACACTTTCACGTCATTTTCTAGTGAAATCGCTTTAGTTAGAGCCAAATCATTGAACTCAATAGATCTCTTGACTAATGGATTCTTCTTGAATGCAGTGTTGGGAGTGGCCAATTGAGCATAATGCAAAAGGTTCCATTTCCCAATAATATCCACACCATTGTCGTATGCTCCGCCAACGCGGTACAACAGGTGGCAATGAATCAATTCTTCAAGACATTTTTTGGTAGTAAATTCGTAAAGAGTACCACGAAAGATGGAGGTATTGATATTTGATTTTTTAGCTTGAGAACTTGTCAAAAATGCAAGGGTATCTTCGATTTCTAGTTTCCTAGAGTTCGAAATCAATCTTGTACAGGGGAGATGTAAACGATTCAATACCTGAAATTGTGTGAGTTTGATCATGTAGAAGGTATGCAACGAAATCTCGCATTAAAATCGATAAAAAAAATCAATACTCTATCTGGCACCCACATTATACATTTGGAATTCATCAATTACGAATATGTTGTTGGCCAGGAATTTCTATATACTTTTATTGACAGTGATTACTGTCATGGCAGAGACCATCAGCATCCAAGCTAGAAATATTATCACCAAAGATGTGATTGACTTGGCTTCTTTCACTTATGATAAATCATCGAAACTACCTCAATTGGTCTACAAAGACGGGGCAAAATTATCAGGGCAATACTGCATCGGCACAAAAGATCTTAGTGGTGATCATGAATGCTTTACATACGTTGAAGTGGACAGCCAGGCCATTTTACAAGATAGAACCATTCGCATACAACTCGACAAACACAACGATGTGGATCAGCTTTCACTCATCACTGGAAATCAGATCTTCAGTGTAGTTGAGAGTGATACTCAACCAATCCCTAATTTATCGCCAGCTAACAATGTCAAGCCTAGCAAGACCCAAGCGATAAAGATGGTGAAAACCACCAAATTAGTCAAGGACACAGATGGAAATGATGTTGAAGTCGAAGAAATGGTACAAGAAATCGAACCTGAAGATGACCGTTCATGGATACAGAAGAATTGGTTGTATATAGTTCCTCCCTTAGTCTTATTACTAGTAATGAGTCCTAGTGAATAGTTTAATAGAATAGCACGACATTATTCAGAACAACGACATTCGCCCCACCTCTTTAGGCCCCCCCCCCCCCCCACCGAGAAATGAAACATCCAGGAATTAGAAAATGTCGCCCGACATCTTCCGAACGCGACGACATGTCTCCGGCTCCGGGTAACCAGGGATTCAGCGAATCAGAGACGAATTATTCTTCCATTACTTAATGGTGTGCACACAGACCCCATGTAATGGTTAGTGAACCCAATGTACTGCGAAAAGTGTGCGAAAGAGCCAATAGAAATAGTGAAATATTGTCACAGTAATCCATACACACTGGAGAAAATTAGTAGAGGTGATTTCAAAAAAAAAACTTAGAGTATAATATCATCTCAAACTCGTTTATAATCTTGATATTTTCAAAGGTTTAAGTTTGTATATTACAATCTTCAAGACTTATATTCATCATGTTAGCAAGATCAATATTACGAGCTAGTCGTCGCTTCAGTACTAGTGCAAGAAAATTTGCTGCCGTTGAAGTTACTGTTGATGGTAGAATTGTCTCTATTGAAGCAGGTTCATCCATTATTCAAGCTGCTGATAAAGCAGGTGTCACCATCCCTCGTTATTGTTACCATGACAAGTTGGCTATTGCTGGTAACTGTCGTATGTGTTTAGTTGATGTTGAAAGAATGCCAAAATTAATTGCTTCTTGTGCAATGCCTGTTCAAAATGGTATGGTTGTTCATACTGATTCTGAAAGAATTAAAAAAGCAAGAGAAGGTGTCACTGAAATGTTATTAGAAAACCATCCTTTGGATTGTCCTGTTTGTGATCAAGGTGGTGAATGTGATTTACAAGATCAATCATTAAGATACGGAAGTGACAGAGGTAGATTCCAAGAATTAATGGGTAAAAGAGCAGTTGAAAACAAACAAATTGGTCCATTGGTCAAGACCTCTATGAACCGTTGTATTCACTGTACCAGATGTGTCAGATTTATGAATGATGTTGCTGGTGCTCCAGAACTTGGTACCGCTGGTCGTGGTAACGATTTACAAATTGGTACCTACATTGAAAGAAATATTAACTCGGAAATGTCTGGTAATATTATTGATTTATGTCCAGTGGGTGCTTTAACTTCTAAACCTTATGCTTTCAGAGCCAGACCTTGGGAATTAAAGAGAACTGAAACAATTGATGTCATGGACGCTGTTGGATCTAACGTTCGTGTCGATGCTAGAGGTATCGAAGTCATGAGAGTTTTACCAAGATTGAACGATGAAGTTAATGAAGAATGGATCTCTGATAAATCGAGATTTGCTTGTGATGGTTTGAAAACTCAACGTTTGACTACTCCTTTAGTCAGAAATGGTGATAAATTCGAAGTCTCGACTTGGGATGAAGCATTGTCTACAATTGCCGCTGCTTTCAACAAGGTTAAGCCACAAGGTGATGAAATTAAGGCTATTTCCGGTGCCTTGTCAGACGTCGAATCCATGGTTGCATTAAAAGATTTGGTTAACAAATTGGGCTCTGAAAATGTTACCACTGATGTTGCTCAAGCTGCTGATGCGCACGGATTCGATGTTAGATCCAACTATATCTTCAACTCCACCATCGATGGTATTGAGGATGCCGACCTGATCTTATTGGTCGGTACAAACCCAAGACACGAAGCCGCTGTTTTAAATACTAGAATTAGAAAAGTTTGGTTAAGACAAGAACTTAACATCGCTCATGTTGGTCAAGAATTCGACTCAACCTTCAAGTACGAACATTTAGGTGCTGATGCCAATGCTTTGGAAAAAGCTTTGAAAGGTGAATTCGGTAAGAAATTAGGCCAAGCCAAGAATCCATTGATCATTGTTGGTTCTGGTGTTGCCGACTCTGAAGATGCCAACGCTATCTACAAAATTGTTGGTGAATATGCTTCCAAGAATAAGAACTTCAACACACCCGAATGGAATGGTCTCAACTTATTGCATCGTGAAGCTTCTCGTGTTGGTGCATTGGATATTGGTTTCGCTAACTTCTCAGCTGAAACTGCCAACACCAAACCTAAATTCATTTACTTATTAGGTGCTGATGAAATCAAGAACAAGGATATTCCTAAGGATGCTTTCGTCATTTACCAAGGTCATCACGGTGACTTGGGTGCATCTTTTGCCGACGTCATTTTACCAGGTTCTGCTTACACTGAAAAATCAGCCACTTATGTTAACACCGAAGGTAGAACTCAAATCACCAGAGCCGCTACCAACCCACCAGGTTCTGCCCGTGAAGATTGGAAGATTATCAGAGCTTTATCTGAATATTTGGGTGCCACTTTACCATACGATGACTTATACGCCGTTAGATCCAGATTGGGCCAAATTGCTCCACATTTGGTCAGACACGAAGTCATCGAGCCAGTTTCCAATGAAGTTGCTGACGTTGGTTTCAAAGACTTGGTGTCCAAAAACAGCAAAGCTGCCCCAATTGGTGTCCCATTGAAAAACCCAATTGATAACTTTTACTTCACTGACGTTATCTCCAGATCATCTCCAACCATGGCCAGATGTATCTCTGCATTCGGTGCTAAGATTGACAAGATTAGTGATCCAAAACCAGATGTTAACGACATCTAATCTATTTATATTTATTGATTGAAAAAAAAATATTCCTTTGCATAATGTCATAACGTCCTTTTGAATTTGATTGTAACTTAACTTTATCATCAATTCCATTTAATCATTTTTTGAACTGTTAGTTTTAAATCATCTTTACAATCAAATATTCCCATTTGTTTCCATACATTTAACCCTGACTATATAATTAAATTAGACAATTATTTTATTTGAGTTTATTTGTAATCTTCGTAAGTAAATCCCTTCTCAATATTTTTGCGGGAAAATTCTTGCTTCCATTTTTGATAACCACATCCGTATATTCATAAATATAAAGGTATGACTGAAGAGAAGAAAGACTTCTCCAAACGTTGGAGACAATATAAAAGCTGTGCTAGATGCCATAGACTCAAAGTGAAATGTATTTTCGAAGACCCGTCTTTACCATCTTGTTCCAGATGTGCTGCTGTCAAAGTTGAATGTTCTCCAGATTATGATCCTACCGCAAAATATGCCAGGAAGATAGCCAGAAAACCCAAAATTAAATCTGAAAGTCAGTCACCAGATGATGACCCCACGCAACTTTTGATATCCTTAACTGAAGATTCTGAAAAATTTCTTACTATCTTAAGGTCAAGACCGAAATGGTCAAATGAGTCACCAGATACGAAATTAGCACAATTAGCTTCAACACTAAACTCAATAGTGACGGAAATCGCCCAAACTTCCACAGCTCCCGCAACAGGGTCTGCGATGTTCCAAAAAGTTCTTCTCTCAGATGGTCCAGCACCTCACGATTGCCCACCTATACCGTTCGAAGCTAACTTGGCTCACGAAATAGTGTTCACTCATAAATTTCTTCTGTTGAAAGAAGCTAGAAAACGATTCCAATTTTTCCATGAAGAGATTGGTCCTTACTGCCCCTTGATACCATACTCAAAGAAACAACGAGATTTCGATTACTGCTTTGAAAATGAACCAACTTTACTTACATCTTGCCTTGCCGTGAGTGCTTTAAATGACAACGGCCTCTCTGAAGGTGAAACAGCAGAGCAAAGGAAACTGAATAATCGAATTTTAGCGGAGAAACTAAGGTTTTACGTTGGCTGTTTCGTTTCATACTACGGTAGTTTTAAAATGGAAAATATGTGCCCCAATATGGTGATTATTTGTTTAATGTCTTCGTTTTGGTTCGATGCTCCGAAAGAAGCTATTGGTCAAAATCAAATCCATATGCGTACTCTTTTGGCAATCAATATTTCATTGTGTGTTGATTCGGGGCAAAGTGTTAATACTAAACATGCAAGTCAATTAACTGATGATTCTTTCGAAAGGAAAGACTTGAGAACATTTCTTTGTGCTTACGGAACTTCCGAATCACTTGCAGTCTCTATGCCCAAATATAAGATGTTACACTGGACCGATAAACATGCAGACGCTATTGAGAATTTGTTATGCACACAATCACCTCCAGGTCTTCCTACCAAAGATGATTATTATCTTTGCTCATTTGCTAAACTATTCAAATTGGCACACGAACTCTTGGAGTTACTTGAGCCTCCGAGAAGGGATAAATTGTCTAATAACCATTTATCGAAAAGATCATGGATTGTCAACAATATCACGTCAATTAATTTCCAGAGATTATTGGAAATTTACGAAGAAAGGCTTTATCTGATCATAGAAGAAGGCGGCTATCAAAATGCAGACTCGAAAAACGGTCTAATATTTTCATTGCTTTACTTCCAAATATTACAAACGGCCTACGATAACCTTATCTGCGGTTCTTTGTTTGACAAAGAAAAAGGGGAGGTGGATACATCTCTGAAAAATCTCTTCAATGAAAATAACAGATTAGTTCTCCATAAGTATATGTTGAAACTAATCCAAGTGACCCATTCTGCCCTTGAAACCTTTTTGAAGCTTATTGAACGCACCATAAATTTTCCCACTTACATCCTTTACAGACCTATGTTTGCTTTGATAACCCTTATTCGTATACAACTTTTGACAAGTTCCAAAGGATTCTCAGATAATGTGGATTTCAATCTTTATCTGTTAGATTTTAAAACGGAAAGTTACTTTGAAAGAATCTCGAAAGTGATTGAGGATACTGCTGTCAAATACGATCTGTGTAATTGCAAGAAATTGACACCAATCTTGAATAAGATTCAAAAGTGGATGAACTTATCAACGCATTATCAAGTTGGCAGATTTGGGAAAAACTCAAACAACCCCAACGTTGCATTCACAAAATTAACTGCAGTGAGTAAGAACATAGAGATCCAAAAAGTGTGTTTCCCTACTTTCACGGAAGAGGAATGCTCCGCCAAAAGGCGGTGTACAACATTGGAAGTGAAAACAGAGGCCAAAGTGTCAACTAACAGGGATCCAGAGCTTGACGAAAACAAGGTTCAAAATCAGAGAGGCTACGAAACGAATGTATCACATAATCATGCCCTCCCCATTGGATTCAATCCATTAAAATCCACTTTTGACCCGTCGGAGGCTAATGTAGATGCAATGTCCATTCAAAATCTTTTCAAAGAAATTGATCATGATTTCTTTGAAACTATTAATCCCCCGGAGTTGAATGGATTCCAAAATTTTGATTACGATTTATGCATGTAATATGTATTATTATATATTAATATGATTTGATATGATACATTAAAACTTAAACTTTTTCTCAGTTCCAGGTTTATTGGAGATTTTCAGCTCTTTGTGCTTTGGTCCAGAGTCTTTGGACTCCATAGTAGATACCTCGTAGTTATACTCTCCATTCAAAAGACCATGGTTACTTTCATTCTTCTTTTCGTTTATCACAGTATACAACTTTTTGTCCAGATCGTTCGATATTTCTGACACTTTATTGGAGCCTCCTCTCACTTGGGAATATTCTGTGATGTCAACCTTGACGGCTTCATCCTCTTGCTCGTAAAATTCACTTGCAGCTTCCTCGTCATTTTCTTCCTCTTCTTCCTCTTCACTTGCTTCCTCATCATCATCGTCGGACTCTTCAACCTCTATAGGCTGGCCCCAAAGTTCGACTGAACCAGGGTCATATGCAGACATGCCACTATCGAGGTAATACCCGTCGTTTGAGTATTTGGCATCGAGACCCGGAATAGTTAAATGTTCATAGGCTGGTGGTTTCCCCAAATCTTGCATGATACTTATCCAAGGAGGTGGCACGTTCATATCATTTGCAGACATTCCCAATGCTGCACGCAATTCTTTCGATACTCTACCAGCTTTGATTTTCATGGTGTCCTCTGTAAATACATCAGTAGCTTCTCTACCCTCATAGTAAACATCACCAAAACCGAAAAGTCTGGGTTTTGTTTGGTATTTGAAAAAAGCATCGTGAAGTTTTTGATAGTCAATATCTAGCTTTCCCATTTTTGGCTGGACCCTTGCTCTTTGTTCCTGTTTGAGTGTGGTATCATCACCATTTCCTCTCATGTCTTGAATCCCAGTATCTCTAATATATTTTGGTAGCTGGAAAGGAAGCCTTTCGATACCTCTTCTCGTGGCAAGGTATTCACGTTTCATTGACCAATGTGATGGTACTTGGACCACGTTGAAGTACGACTTCAACTTCACTAAAAAGTATGGGTCATCAGCATCAGCATCGAACCACTCAACCACTTGAGGATTGGCTGTTGATGACTTTAAAGCAGATAACGGTACTTTATTCATTAATCGTAGGCGTCTTTTCGAGATCTTTCGATCGGGATCATGATCATCAGAGTCCGAGTCCGAGTCCTCGCTTTGTTCCTCACTTTGTTCTCCGTCGTTGAAATACCTTTCACCTTTATAATCTTCAGTAGCGGGTTCATCATGAGGTTGAGAGTTAAATCTATTGAACACGTCAGTAAACTGTGATAGAAGTTCTTGATCTAAAGAAGGATCTGAACTATCCACTATAGGAATATCATTGGTTTCATTTGCCAGCCCATTAGTGGCCGATTCTTTATTGGTTTGTATGGCATCATCATTAGATTTGAGCTCATCGACAACAGCATTCGAATTATACTCTTTTTCTGACGACTTTTCGGGACGATTTGAAGTTTCCAACTTCCTGAGCTTGGCCTTCTCTCGCCGTATCTGGTTCTTCGACCGTTTGTTGGCTGCCATATTGTGGTTTGAAAAACACTTGTAGTTAATATTGAGATAGCTCATTACACGCATTCCCTGTACATAAACCACCACACAAGATATCTACAAGCTACAAGATGAAATGCCAATTTTCAAGGGTTATGCATATATGTAGCTGGATGCAGACTATTACGCTATTGAAATTGACAGGATATGCTCTTTTCTGTGAATCAAGAATCGAATTCGTTTTCAATTTGAATTTGGGTTCGGCTCAATATCTGTCCAACAACAAACTTTCCTTCTCGAAGTCAAGTATCTCTCGAACAATCTTGAAATTCACCTTGGGCTAGAATGGATGTATATATCTTCAAGTGAGTAGTAAGCCCGCTGTCATCGTAAATTTTGGGTATCGGGGCGGGGGCCTAGGAGTCTTTGATTTCCTTTTCTAATTCTTGCATCTGTGAGGACAACTGGTCAATTCTCTTATTGACTTCCGAGTTACTCTTGTCGATAGACTTCAAAACCATATGAATCTGGGCCTGTATGTCGTTTGCGATATCAAACATAGACTCCTGGGGAGCTGGCGTTGTCTCTGGAGGCGTTAGGAACTTCTCGTCATTTCTAGAAGCGGTAATTTCACCGTCATTCAATTGAGGTGTAGTTAGACCTGAAACACCCGCAAGATCTGTCTGACTACTGGCTGAGCTGTTGTGTTCTGTCGCCATTTTGTTAGGTAAAAACGAAAAAAAAGTGTATGGTTGTAATCTGATTTATGTGGTTGTAATAGAGAGTGTCTGATTTCGCATTTACTTTATGCCACTTATTATCTACTAGACTTTTCCATTGAAACACGAAAACTGATTCGTTTAATTCATCACAATGATCTTACCATTACTAGTGAAGATAACATTGTTGTTGTGCTTGGTCACTGGTGGTAATGGAAATATCCACGAAAGTCTAGATCCATTGTATAATATCAATTACAACTATGCCCGAATACCAAAAGACGTGGCGGCCAAGCTCTTGACTAATAAGGGTGAAAATCCTTACCAGATGACCTATGAGAAATTCAAAGTTGGGCCCGCTGGAAACGAGAAAGAGTTTATCTGTGCAATGCCTTCGGGAAGAAATTCTACTCAGTCCAATAGGGAAAGTCAAGTTAATGAATCCAAAGAAGAAAAAAGTGAATCGTTGAAGTACGACGAATTACTCGTGAAAGCGGTAAGTGAGATTGAGAAATCATTCTCCTCTAAGAACTGTGTATTTGCATATGACTTGAACAGCGAGTACTGGACTTATGCATACTGCTATGGAGATAAAATCATTCAATACCACGAAGTTGCTCCCCTTACATCCCGACATAAAGCCCATCAAGCTGCTATTCCAGACCACGTGTTTGTGCTAGGACGTCAGCAAAACTACTCTCAAGGTCACGTTGAGTTCGTCAATCAAGCTGCAAAATATGGTTATAAATTGTCCACCCTGGATTTCACTATAGAAGACGAAAACGAAGGTAGTCCATTCACTGTGGGGGCTGCTGCGAAAGGACCCAAGCTGCACATTAAGCAAAAAGTCATTAAACATACTGTGCTGAATGGGGAGACCTGTGACTTAACTAGTGAACCAAGATCAGTGGAAGTGGTTTATAAGTGCATGCCTAACAATAATAGAGGTAACGTTGAAATCATGTCTGTAAATGAAGTGACAACATGCAAATATAGAATGCTCGTGAACACTCCCAGATTGTGCCTCATTGAGGATTTTTTACCTCAAGATAAATTAGCAGACACCATAGTCAATATCGATTGTAAATTGATCGACACTGAATCTGATGAACTGCTGGAATTCGTCGATTTTTTCAAGTACTCAGATCCTCTTCCATTAGACGACACTTTATTCCCCATACCAAGCGATTATAAAGTTTCAATTAATGGGTACAATTTGGCTGCTTTGGGCCGTGGGTTTTACTTTGGTTCCAAAAAAGTTGAACCTCAAACCGGTGATTTATACATTGACCATCGCCATATTCTTGTTTACAATGGATTACATTCTGATAAGGAAGATTTATTACAAAATGTTGGTCGAGTCTTCGCTAATGGACTCGATCGTATCTTAATGGCACCCGTTTTCCACAATGATGTACAGAGACCGTTATCATGGAATGACACATTCATTTTATGGTTTGAATTATACAACTTCACCGGCAATTTGATCGACTTGGTTAGAATAGAAAGAGATGGCAAAAATGATAAAAGAGACTTGACTGTTCAATTAATTGACCCAGATACCATGGTTGATCAAGACGGAGATCAAGTTGAACCAGTTGTTTTCGACAAGTCTGTTTATGATGCTCCAAATAACATGTGGAACTTTGAAAAATTCAAAGAAAGTCATACTTCTGTCTCTAAAAGTGAAAATTTACATGAGCAGTCGCCAATAACTGTAATGGAAACAGTAACTGTAATTGTTACTCAAGAAGTGGAAGCTGAGGAGATATTGGCCAATGAAGAAAGCACCAATTTCGATGAAGCATTGGATTTCCTTCATGATGAACTTTAAGTTTTTCACCATTCCAAGAATCAATCACTAATAGTGACTATTTTGCACCCTATATACGAATGATACGACAGGCTGATAATTACACAGTGTAGAGAGAAACAGGCGATCATCGCGCGTAATTTTCTGAATCCCGATTTAGGACTAGTGAAAAAAAACTTGCGAGAAATTAGTGGGTACAGTAAGAGTTGATTAAAGAACATAGTTTTATAACGATTTATCATTTCTAGGGATAACCTTGTCATACACTATAACTGAATATCTTTGCTGAATATCAGTTTGTCAAAACCCCAAACATACGTCATTTATAATGCTACATATGGCCCAATTAACTCCTTCTCTTTTGATACGGAATTTTAATAGAAGACTACCTCAAACAAGAAACATTTCATTCCTTAAGAAATTGTTGTTTTTGGATTCTTCAGAGAGTAATGATGAACACCCATTCTATACTTGGGATGAATCACCTTACGAAG
This sequence comes from Hyphopichia buzzinii, assembly GCA_030556945.1. Classification (NCBI taxonomy): domain Eukaryota; kingdom Fungi; phylum Ascomycota; class Pichiomycetes; order Serinales; family Debaryomycetaceae; genus Hyphopichia; species Hyphopichia buzzinii. The sequence continues at coordinate 368,990 of JAKTUZ010000002.1, read as the reverse complement.
ATATACGTACCCGTGCTGCTTTCATTAGAACTAAAGCCTCATGTCCAGTGACGAAAAAGCCCGTTGATTTTGTTTGTCCTTATTCAGGTATCCCAACTCATCATTCTGAAGAAGCTTGGAAACAAGATCACGAATACCATAGTAATAAGACTTATGAATTATTAAGAAAAGTTAATTTATATGAGCATGATTTAAGATCAGGTCGTAAATTCGACGAATTTATTTTCCCTGGTGAACAAGAACAAGATTTTGTTACTAATTTTACAAATTGGGATACATTCTTCTACACAAGAGATTTCAATCCAATGAATACTGAATTTAATTTGGCAGCTGCATCGAAAGTTTTAACCTATCCAGTTACCATGGGAGCCTTATTACATAGATTTTCTCCTTATGGCTTCGAATCAAATGGTCCAATCACTTTGGAAGGGTTGAGATCACTTTCTGCTTTAAGATATACCTTATACCCCCCATACTCAAAGGCAAAGGAATCGTCAGTTACTTTCAAAGAACGTGCCATGAGAATCTTCATTATTGGTTCCAAGATGGAATCAATGTTACCTGGTTTCGTATGGAAACAATTCGGTTACTTATTCCCAGAAACCAAATTCGAATTCCATTTCATAGGACCTGAGGCTTATTTTGATACAGTAACCAAATCTTTCACTCCAGTCGATCAACCCCATGGACGTCCTTTGGTCAATGTTTATGATTCACAAATTTCTTTGCATCATCACACCAAATACTTCCATGAAATCTATGATACCGGTGATTTATTCCCATTCGATCCATATTTAGACTCTTTCTTCATTTTCCATCCTGGTTTCACCACTGCAGACCAAATTCATTGGGATAAATCGTTGAAAGGTTTATTAGAATCTAAATGTCCAATTTACATCACTGGTTATCATGAACAGGACATGAAGAGAGAAGCAGATTGGTTGAAAAACCATAAATTGAATGATGAAATGGATATTATAATGAAACCTGGTGAGAACATCTTCGGCTCTACTAAATTAGATTTGGTTGATATCAATCCAACTGAAACTTTCCAAGCAAACAGCCACATCATGGGTATTAGGGGTAAGAGATACCATGCTATCAAAACCTAATTACATTTAATCTAAATCATATTTCTTGCTGCCTTTGAACAACCTATATATATATCACTATATCTCCTGTACATACGGTAAAATTCATTAATAAGATATTTGATATGTAATGGTGATAAGCAGGAATTTTGGTGCGGGCACCAGATTAAATCAAATGACAAGTAAATCATAAAAATTTACATTTCAGCCACAACTGCATAACTTCGACAATCATCATAGGCATTTATTTGGCGCTGAAAAGCAATATATGGACATTATGAATACGCCATTTCCTATTGAATTAGACGTGGAAGAGGTGAATAGGCCTTCTTCGAGACCTGCACTTTCTTCTAAGACAATCAATATTACATTACTGCATACCGTACGGGACATCAAGGATCTGATATGGACATATCACGATAATGAATTGAGCCCCATTTTCCTCCTGGTCATGAAGGATAAACAGAAATTACAGGATCATGAGACTTTAAGAGACATTTTAAATACTCCAGAGGTACCTTCGTATACGGTACGAGATTTCGCCCTCGTCATCGATTACACGCTATTTGGGAACCGGGCTATCCCCAAACGAGCACCAGTTGTTCCTCAATTCGACATTCTAGTGACCATTTCAGCCACCACCGATCAAACTTTCACATTTTCCAAAACATTACTCTCCTCAATTGACGAATTCAAAGATGAAATCGAGAACAAAATTTCGCCTGGAAACCACTTCGAACTTTCTTTCGGGAAATTCAAGACCCCGGTCACCGATGATCAAAGGACATTTGCTCATGTGTTAAAGTTGGATGTCACCCCCCTTAGGAGACCTCAGTTTTTTGTCAAGGTATTCATGCCAACTCAAACGGTACCTTCTGTTACTGGCAGTTCAATCTCAAGAAGAAGCTTCCATATCAGGACAAACTCTAGCATACAGCCTCTACAAAATGGTAACAATTTATTTCAAGTCAACCATTCCACTACTGTGGAAATGTTAAAGAACCAAATCATTGAAAGAGTTGATCGCGATTCTGTGAGCAGGACCTTTTTCGATCAAGTTCGCTTATACAATGGAGAAGATTTATTAGGGCCTGAACTGTCTCCCAATACTTTGAAGCATGCATTAGGAATAAATGAGGAAAATTTGGTTGAAGCCAATTACATCTGGGATCTCAGACTTGAAATCGTCGAGTTGGGAGGGATTGGCGGCTTATTCTCCAGCGAGTTTTGGAGAGATTTAAGGTCACCAAACAGGTTCCAATTCTTACCTCGTTCCAATCGGTCTTTGACTATCGATGAAATATCAGCTTTCGTATCACAGCATAACCAGATACATCCATCTTGGCAGCTGGTTCCAAATGGACAATCATACGAGGTTCCCTCTATACAGAAGAATGGGTCAAGATATTTAATGACTGGTAATTCTTACGAAGAGTATCGTTCCGAGGATGGTAGAACCGGCTTGGTTGATCTGTCCCGCAATTCCTCAAAGTTTTATAGGTTTTCATATGAACCAGTTGATGGAGGCATGACCAAGGAAGTTTTTCTCAATACTTCTGAGGTTATTGTGGTTCCAGAGCTGGAGTCTCAGGCAGGATATTTTCTAGTGAGCCCAGCAGGTATGGCTAAGTTAAACCAAGCATTTAGCAGATCGGATGGCAGTCAGATCTTTGAAAAAGTTGAAATACAAGTGAACGATCGAGCAAACGAAGTAACACACAATATACCAAATGAGTCAACGAATGAAATAAACATTGCGCCTGTTCAACAAAATGAAGAGGCCGCTCAACGACAAGAAGTTGAAGTCGGGAACAATCAACCAGATTTGATGAGAGGACCTGATGGAGGCGTTACACTCCCCAGAAGATTTATCAATCTTTTCTTTCATAATTTTGCTTCCGCCGGATTCTTCATTATTCGAGCAGGAGTTTTAGTCTGCATGTTGTCCAATAACCCATTCATAAACCCTTTCCATTGGGTAAGCATCTTGATCGAGACGATTGTCTTTTACGTTGTTGCATTCGCAATCAATGGTGCTACAAATGGCAGGAGACTTGAACAATTCGTTTCAGGACTCCGGCCTACTCCTGGAGTTCAAATGATAAATTTTGCAGCCAGACAAATGACATTGCATCACAAATTTTGGGATGACATTAAAGAAAAAATTGAGGATCAAATGAGTGATATCGCCATTTATAAAAGAATGGATGATTGGGAATATTTGGTTGTAATTCAAAGTAATCAAGATGATGCATATTTTTATTTGAAATGGTATCTGAATGTTTTAATCAGTGACATCCTTTTATTTTTATTGAGTTTTGTACCTGTTTTATTCGAGGACGCAATGAAGGAATTTAATGAATGGAAAATTAAGGAGACGGACAGATTAGTGGAGAAGCTTGAAGAAACATTTAAAAATTGTTGCATGAACGTGGAGAAAGCTCGAGATGAATTAGGAATTACACCGAACGATGATATTGAGAAAATCACCGCTCAAGCTACAAATTACTCGAAAGAGTCAATACTGAGACAAGAAAGTGAATCAGAGGCAGATCATTATGAGCGAACGATAAATACTATAGTTGACCTCGCAAAATTTAGTGATTTGGTTGTGAGCGAAATCGGCGGTTTTGATTCAATGAAATTCTGATAACAATTTGTAATACCAAATTGTACAATCGTGGTCTAGTTTGAGTAATCGAAAGCTTGGCTACATAAGTAACAAAAACTCTAATAATAGCTTCGCGTTGATGAATAAATGCAAGAGTAACTAAAATTTTAGTAGTGAGGCGGTCTTATAACATATAAATTGACTGACATCAAAACAAATACTTCTGGGAGTAATGTAAAGCTGATGGGGGCGGCACGAGGCGCCTGTACAAGGACTAAATAATACAACAATTGAGCATTAGTCGTTGATGTTGAAAAAATAATAGAGTTTATTATTTAGGCGCGTATACATATTAGTGCATTGTTAGTATCTACACGAGAGACTCGAGACTGAATACAGTAACGAAGAAAGAGTCTAGATTGGATGCGTGGTAAACGATTTGACTCTCCGGCTAAAAAAAAAAAGTAACTCGACAGACGAGTAAAAGATGATGAGACAACCACTAGGTAAGTTAGAGAATTTGATGAGCCCATTCAATCAATTAGAAATTGTAAACGTTGTTATTTGCTTTAAAAAAAAAAAAGACGCCATACACAATGCATGCACCGTGGACTCGGGAGTTTTTCGTGATAATTTTGAGATATGGTGGTTTGTTTGTTTGGAATTCGGTGGACTCCAAAATTTTTTCTTGAACTTGCATGTCAATTTTTTGAATCTCGTCAACCGAAAAGTATAAATACATGGGAAATTCCTTCAGTTGAATAAATTTTTTTATCATCTCTCGATCTACATCCAACTACTTGTCTTTCGTTCATAATGCAATTCTCCACCGTCGCTCTTTTCGCCGCTGTTGCCGTCGCCGCTACCGTCACTGAAACTGACTCCGTCGAAACCTTGGTTACCATCACTTCTTGTGGTACCGAAGTCACTGACTGTCCAGCTCGTTCTACCGAAGCTCCAGCCTCTTCTTCTGCTTCTAACTACACTGCCCCAGCTAACGTTTCCTCCGCTTACGAAGGTTCTGCTAACAAGCAATTCGCTGTTGGTGGTGTCGCTTTGGTTGCCGGTGCTTTGTTGGCTTTGTAAATGTTTTGAACTCAAATTTGATGTCCTTATTTTAACCTGTCTTGCTGTTTAATTAGTGTGTGATCCTATATGCCCCGCAGTGGTACAATTTTTTCATACTATTGAATATATTACTGGCAGTATTGATACCTTTTACATTTTTATTTCATTCAAAACCATTTATAGAGAATTCTAATATAAACCTTTTTTACTTTTTTTGTTTAGGCAAAAATTGGTTTTTTTTTTCTAAATTCCAAATTGTAGTTTTTAATCGTGAAAATAAACCTCATCGTCTAAATTTTCTTTGATTTTTGAGCTTTGTGACGGTTTGTTTGTTTTGATTTTCAATTGAAAACAATAGCGGCAGCTATTTAACGCGACGCATGCTTAATTAAAAAATTTAAAAAATACTGCTTTTGCATGTACGTTTTGTGAATCATTTTATTAAATTACTCAAATATTTGTCACGGACTATTTATTGAAGTTTCCCTTTGTATGGTCAATTTGTATCGTTACATCTTCCACATCGCTAGAATCAAGGTGAGAGTCTGTTCGCAAATCATCATTTGTCACCAATCTTCCTTTTGAATCGTGTTGTGCATCCCAACTGCTAATCTCATCATTAGGCACTTTTATCACTGTATGCCCGACTTCTCCATTATCTAAAGTATAATAGTGTAGTCTGTGCTGGTAGTTATAGACATATGGCAACACCTTAGCCCAAACGTAGTAGTAGGCAACGCATAATGCTATAAGTCCAATAGTAGTGAGGGCATAAGTGCAGTAAAAGAATGAAACATCTGAACCTATCAAACTTCCGTCGGCAGGTGGAACAAATGCCATCGCAAACACGAAAATTTCGTATAAGATGATAAGTATGACTAAAGGTAATGGGACTGTCCAGCCCTCAGAACCAAGTCCAGCTTGTTTTCTTTGTTTCCTAACGAGAAGGATTCCAACAGCCAAAAGCACTTTGAAAATATAACCCGAGTATGATCCCATATCGACTATGAAATTGTAAGCATCACCTGGAGGAGGAGCAACAGCAACGACCACATTGACAATCCATGTAAGGAAGATCGGTAAGAGTGGTGTACCCAAGGGTTTTGTCGAAGTCCAAGCCTTAGGATAAGGTACAACTCCTTGACGGCCACATTCTCTTAAAGATCTTGAATGTCCCACAATGGCTGCTAATAAATGCCCAAAAGCTGAGAGTGCAACCATCACGTCCAATGCTTTGGTCGATCTAGCACCAAAGACTTTTTTAAAGTATAATGATGCGATTAAAGTACCTGAGGTTTTGATTTCTTCAATGTTATTGACACCAGCATAGAATGCAGTGATGATTAAGAGGTACATGACAAAGACAAAAACCATAACGAAAGGAATAAAGAATCTTACCATATTTTTGGTTTTCTTTGGATGAGATTCAGCAACAACTGCAAAACAATATTGGTACCCACTATAAGAAAAGGAAGTTTTCAAGATTGCATTGGAAATGGAATTACCATTACTAGTTGTTCCTTTCCAGGAGTCTCTGAAAATTGCCTTGGGGTCTTTAATTTTTGTTCCACCGCCTAAAACCACTAAACCGGAGATTGCAATGAAAATTAAGAAAATAACTTTGATGAATCCTAAGAAGTTTGATATTCTCAAAGATAATTTGGAATTAAGAGCAGCAAGAATCGAACAGAAAGTGAGAACTCCAAGTCCTATGCCTCTTTGGGACCATGGAGTTGGTTCAACACCTGCGGCACTCAAGATGTAAGTACCGAATGCAACAGCCGATGAATTTAAAAACGAAAGGAAGACAGAGACAGCAGCATAAGTAGTTGGAACCAAGAAATCAGGTTTAGGGTACGCCTGCTCGAGGTAGGTGACATCCCCACCATTTCTCTTTTTAAAATAAGTCACATATTCGATATAAACCGAGACTTCAAGTAAAGCTATGATGAAACCAGCTATCCACAAGACGTATGAAGCACCAATACTGCCAATGGAAGCTAGAACAGTGGCAGGTGTAGCAAAGATACCAGTCCCGATAATACCTTGAATCATCATATAGAATGCAGTGAAATAGTCAAGATTATAGCCGAGAGGATTGATGTTCTCAACTGGAGCTCCATTAGAATTTTGAGCATCTGAGTTAATACTTCCCTCTTCCACTTCTCTGATGTATTCAACTGTTTCTTCCTTATCACCCCACACAGGAGCAAATACTTTGGAAACCAATCCCATTGAAATGAATGTTAATGATATCTCAAATTTTATTGGCACATACTTCCTATATATATGTCTATCAGCCACATTTGATCTTGAAATTCCGCCAGGGGCGATGCTTAGCAAATACAAAATTGAAACTTTACCAAGCTAATTAATCTAATCCTTATTATCTTTAGATCAAAATCATTGCTTTGTTCTTTTATCGGATAAATTGTGGTGGCATTGATTGCAAATTTTTGCCGCACTTTCCTCATTTGGCGATAATATTCCATACTCGCATGCCAAAATTAACTGTGGAAAGTTTGATAAATTAAGCACATAATACAATTAATTAATGAAAATAACTGATGAGTCCAAGGCTTTTCATTACGCCGTATACTCAGTGGTTGAAAAGGTTCCTTATGGTCACGTTACAAGTTATGGCCATATAGCTTATGTGATTGGGAGGCCTCAAAATTCAAGACAGGTTGGATCTTCGTTGAAACATTGTAAATACATCATTAATGAATTAAATAAAGAGCCTGGTGACCAGATAAACATCGAGACATTACCTTGGTGGAGAGTGATTCTGAGTGCAGGCAAAATCTCGCCTCGAGGCGATTCAACTAGCGAAATCAATCAGGCAAGATTGTTGACTCAAGAAGGGGTAAATGTACTGAATGGCCATCTTATAGACATGGAAGAATTCGGCTGGTTTCCTGAAGATGTTGAGATATAGTGGGTGCCATTGAAAATTGTGGTATATGTCAACTCTCTCACACTGATCTCTCTATGTATTTACGAAGTATAAATATTATTTACTTAAATTATCGTATATCATTAGGCTAAAATGGTGGATTCTTCATCTTGCCACTTTTTCCATTTGAGGACTTCTTTGGAATATTATTGACCTCTTTCGCTGTCAGTTTGGTGGGCTTGGATTTCTTTTTACTTTTGACAGATAATCCTTTCATTTGATTTTGGACTCGAGAAGTTTCCTGTTCCCACCATTTTGCAAATTCTTGTTCTTGTTGAATTTCTTGTAAAGTCTTCATTTCACTTTTACGGATGTTTTCTTGCTCAATCTTCAATGATTCCTGAATCATCACTTCAGTTAAAGTCGGGGTAGAATACATTGTAGTCTTCCTATCCAGACCAACAATGTCCATTGATGTAGAGCTAACGTTTCTTGTCTTACCGCTAGTACTGGGCCCATTGCTTGATTTATTGTTCCCACTACTGTTATCGGATTTAGCCATTGTCTGTTTTTGAATTGCCTTTTCGCTCTTGGCGGATCCTAATAATGGAAGTTCAAATAAATTCTCGCTACTTGATCCCCCAAACGATATTTTTGGAGATGGTGTCGTCGAAGCTCCCCATGCGCTGAGTGACGACGAAGGCGAAAGAACAACTTCCAGTTTTTCTTGGGTATTCAACGCTTCTTGCAACGCTAGCTTCTTCCGTTCTTTTTGTGATAGTTTGATGGTTGGTCCAATTTTAATTTTTCCAACTTGTCTTGGCTTATAATCTTCTTGAGTATCATGGACAGTATCACGATGACTTCCCAACATGGGAGTCTTGACGTCATTAAAAATAGACTGACCGTTACCTTTAGATGCCCAATTGGAATGTGGACTCAAACCACTGGTCAACATTTGCAGTACTGAGCTGGAAACTGATTTGATTGAACTTAGATCACTTTGCGAATTGTTGGCCGAAGAAAGTCTTCGTTGTGGTGGTATAATGCCATGACTGATCGTGGTTTCAACCACAGATGAGGAACGAGAGGGTGTTCTGGATACTATTGAAGATTTAGTATCTACTGGTGCAGTTTTAGATTTCCTTCTTTTCCCAACCACCATTTCGAACCCATTTTCATTGTTATCATCTACTGCAAATTCATCATTACTCGAATTTACTTTTTGCAACCCTTGCTTATTGATGTTACGGAAGTTTGTAAGCTCAGAAGTATTCGTGGTTGAGTTTTTCCTCGAACTTGAAGATGACTTCCTTGACTTTTTCTTCTGTGAATCCACGAATGCTTTACTATCGTACCTGATATCGACCAAGGGTTCGAAAGCGCAGAACCCCTTAGCATCACTCATGAAATGCTCGTTAAAAACGGTTATATCATTGGCAAATTCACTAATTAATCTGTTTGATTCATTTTCAATCCAATTACTGAGATACTTCAGGTTGATTTCTCCTTTCTTGCCTAAGATAAAATCTTCTTGCTTGCAATGTTGGAATAGTTGAACTTGGGATTCGAGTTTCTTCAATAAGTCAAAGTCGATTTCCCGAAATGAACTGTCAAACAAGACAACTTCTAAATTATTGTAGATGAACCAACAGCAGTTCATAAATAGCTTGGGGGCAGAAAGAAAATCTGCATGGGCCAATAAAATCATGACATTTTCAAGATTAATCAAGTCTTTAAGAGCTAACTGGCACAAATTTTTCAATTGGAATAATAGTAACTCATCAGATATCTCAATTAGAGCTAACATGTGATTGATAAACTCGTCAGTGTCTGCAATTGAGCCAATGATTTCAGTGAAACAATCAAAGATATCGACATCGCTCTTGCCATAAATGTGGTCCAAGATGATTTTGAATTGGAATACAGATATATTTTCGAAATTCAATAATTTTTCATCATCATCGTCGCCATCTGAATGATTTTCTGTCTCGGTAGTATCCCATCTTCTTGACAATATAGTTTCAAAGTACGCAGATCTTGCGATAAGGATACTCGAGTGACAGTATAACTCACCGTCGTTCAACTTGACAAGCACATCACCACCATTAAAGTCACACTTAGCATCACCCAAAAGGGAGTAAAATCTACTCAAAAACACACCGTTGTTACTTAGTTTACCATATAGATCGGAAATCTTGAATATGGAAATAAGTTTTTCATAATCACTTTTGATTTTTTTAATTTCAGGTGGACATAATTGCCAGCTTGGATAGTCGTCCCATATGCTTAGGATCGTATTAGAATAAATGAAATGTACAACAATTAAGACTGCTTTGAAGCTGACTTCCGAAGTGAATATGAGCAAACCCTGATCTGGATCATACCTTCCTTCAATACCCTCATCTATAAAGTATTCTCCTGGGTTTTGCGGATGGAAGATCGTGTTGCAGAATGTTGACCTTTGAGAAAGAATGTGCTTATGTACTCCAATATACACGTCTGTGCCTTTGAATGTGATGTGGGTGTCATAGCTTTTATCCGACGATATATTGGAAGGACCAAAACGAGAGATGAGATAAGATTCATCCAGTTTCAAAAGCTCTTTGAGTTCCTGAATACGGGACTCCTCGATTGTTTGGTAACAATGTTTAGGTTTTACCCTCTTGTTCCTTCGATTATTATACTTTTCCAAATATTTTTGATAAAATATATCCTTGGCCTGATTAGACAGTTCATCATATTCATTTATGAGATGGGTATCTTCATCTTCATCATCATCTGGAGAAATTAAGGAGAAGTTCAGGAAATCAGACACCAAGGATTGATGAGGTTTCGAAGGGTAGAAGAAATCGCAAATATAGGAGTTCAAATCATGGTCCACGTCCAACAATTGGTCTTGCTTTCTGTAAAGTTCAGTATCGACGAGTTCACTCAAATATTCGATATCAGTGAAGAAGTCATTTTTCTGCAATTTCAAGGAGATTTGATCAGGATCATCTTTAATGAAACCAAAAGATGTAAAGCTATCGTCACAATAAACTCTCATTACCCTATTCAAGTTTTCGAGTTTCTTGAATTTATTTTTGGTAGTCGGTATAGCTAGTGTGGTTTCACTCATTGATTTTTTTCTTTGATTGATACCGGACTGACTTGATTTGATGAAGACAGAGCCATTTCTTGTACATAAGATAACGGAGCCATCATAAGAGACGTCCATATCAATGGCACACATATCGTTATCATAAGCTTTCCAAACCAGGGAGTATTTAATGTTTTTGCAAGCTTTATAAAAATCTGTGGATAAGTTAGGGATGGTGAAGCTAACAACGTCACCACTATGGAGTAGTACTGCAATGAATTCATGAGACTTGAAGCAAATCTTTTTGATTTTTTGGGGTGTAGTTAGTCTCGAAGGTTTGAATTTATCAAAGCTCTCAGTACCCCTAGCAGGAATTCTTGGAAGTTTACCGTGTAAGTTCTGATGATATACATGAATGATATCACTAGAAGTTACCAAACACGTACAAGTTTCACAGGTTTCGAGTAACTTGATTTCTTCATTGAATGCAAACTGTTTAGGAGTAACTTGGTAATGACCTTTATACAAATTGCCACTAGCCCTATGTTCGACATTTTCAGATCCAGCAGAGCCACCGATTTGACCAATCATTAGTCCCCAAAAGTACACGGAGTTGGAGGTGTACGCCAACGAGTGAATATTTGACACAGCCATACCTTTAATTGGGTGTGAATTATTCCGCAAGTCACCTCCAGCCACAAGCTGGGGCAGAGGTTCGAAGCCATCGTATTTAGAGGTATTGGCAAGGGCCAATTGGCTGTGATTATTGAGGCCCCAAGTGTAGAGCTGGCCTTGACTAGTCAATGCCAAAGAGTGGCTATTAGAGACCACCACGTCTTTCACAAACTGGAAGTCTTCTTCATCGGCAAATGCATCGATGGCCTTGTATCGGAAGCAATTGGACAAGTCTGAGCCGTGGCCCAAGCGGCCACGGCCGCCCACACCACACGAGTGCAACACGCCATCGTTGGTGAGCACGAGAGAGTGATATTTGGAGAACTGCATTTTGCGGTAGCGGGGCCGTGCGAGCACCTCGCGCACCGATAGGCCTGTGCTGGCGGACGATGGGTCCACGCGCGCGAACGACTCGTGCCCGACGCGGGTCGCCGTCGCACGGTCGGTGGAGTCGCCTACACCCAAAGTGTTATTTTTGTTGGACCCGAGCACGAGGATCTCGGAGCCACCACGCGCCGCAGCCCACCAGTCGCGCGGAGGGTCTCGTGTGAGCCGGCGCTTGGCCTTGTGGGCCTGCTCCGTGGGCTGGGACTGAGGGTCGGCCTCGGTGGGTAGCTGGTACCGATTGGCGAAATGATACTCGTTCTTCTCGTTGATGTATTGTGGATACCACACGAGGTCCTTTGTGTCGTTATAAAGAAGATGTAACGGTGTGTGGCGATTGCGGTCTTTGGTTTTCAAAAGTTCATATATGGGAGTATTATTGGCCACGATCAATGACAGGTTTCTGGCCAAATGGTCGAGCACCACTTTAAAACAGCCAAGCCGCTTGTGGAAAAGCATGTAGTGGAAGATATTCCAGCCATTCTCATAGTCGATGGCATGGAGAAGATGACGGGAATCTGGATGGCGTAGAAGTATTTTGACTAGATCGTGGCGGCCCGCTAGCACCACGACGTGCAAGATGGACCGGCCAAACACGTCGCGTTGTGCGAGCTCCGCCCGCGTGAGACGGGCGAGCCGTAGTGACAACGGCTGGTCGGGCACGGGACTGGCGCTGGGACTGACATTGGGTCGGGGACTCATGCTAAAGACATTGGTGTTGGCATTTGGCATTAAATCAGTCGCATTGAGTTCACGTGCTCGATGAGTCCAGAGTGAAATGGTGCGAAAAGATATCATTAATTAGTGCTACGATAATTTGTTAGGGATGGGTTATTTGGGGATTATTATCTGTCAGTGGAAGCTAGGTATGGAAAATAGCAATGGGTAGTACGGTAATCATTACATGTATTATATCTATAGTACAATTATGCGACTTCCTCCTTGAACTCTGGCTTGACTTCAGTGTCGGGAAGAAGAAACGCATTGGTGAGAATCTTCTTCTTGACTGATGCAATTTTACCAGTTGGGGGTAATCTGGGTCTGATATTTCTTTGCTTTTGCGGTAATTCTTCATCTTCAATCAATATGAGTTGATTTGCAGGTGGTAGATCGGTACTTTCTCCCTTCTTTCTTTGCGTCTTGACATGATGCGCTTTGGATTTCTCAACAAGTTTGTTATAGAATGGTTGCAAAATCCCAATCTGGTCTTTGACATCGGATTCATAAAGTTTATTAACTTCCCATTCCTTCAAATCCTCGTACTTATTTCTCTTACTTGCAGCCCCTGAATTATTGAATGAACTGTTAAGTCGAGAATGCAACAAATAAATGGGAATCGATGAGCTGAGCATTTTAAATTCTTTGTCCAATCCCAACTCTTTGAACCCAAAGAAATCGTCTCCTAGGTCGTTGGAGAAATCCCCCGTCATGAATTGCTCACTGTTGTCTTCAAAACTTCTCTCGTTGAAATTCTCCAATCCTGGTCGTAACAATTCTTTCAAAAAATTCGATAGCTTCACCCTTAAATCTTTGAGTTTGTCCAACTGTCTCATAACACGTTCCTGAACATATGTATATAAATCGTCGGGTTTATCAACTCCATTCTCAAGCAATGATAACAATACAATCTCACGTTCACTTAGTTTGTTACTCGAAACACTCTCAGTATGAAGTTTCAAAGATTTTATCAAGTTACCCATATATTTTTCCGCAACTTGAGTTAATGTATTGATTGCAAATGGTTCAGTTGATTCAAATCCTGTTTGCATCGCAATTTTGGCTATGTTTCTCCTCAACACGGAATATTGTACTCTATCAAAGTTGGGATCATGATTAGGTAATTTGGAAATGGGGTCCACATCAATTTCTTTGATAGCTTCTATTTCCGGTTGCTTCATTTGTGTATGATGTACAAACTGTTGCGTTTGCATTTGTCTGATGAGTGAGATCTTAAAACAAATCTTTCTGATTTCTTGAATCTCGGTGATATTATGAGTGTAAATTTTGTTAAGACCTGAATCAGTTGGTAAAACAAATGGTGATTTGATTTTAGTCGGATCTCCGCCGGACTGTTGTAGAAAGACATCGACTAGTTTTTGCTCTCGTAATTCTTCTTCCTTATCATCAATACCTTTATATTTCAACCCAGGGAGTCCTCCAGTGATATCATATTCTAAAAGATAAGGCTCATCAGTCTCCAATAAATTGGAAGTTTTAGAGATTACTTGCTTGTTGTCAAGATAATGATTGAAATTACTCATTTCATTGGACCCACGTAAAATTGCTGGCGCATCAAATCTTAATTTCATATTTTCATCAAATAATTCAGCTCTACTAGCACAATATGCCGCTCTTGACTTGGCAGTTAATGATCTCCATGCTTGTAGTTCCGGATCAACCTCATCATCATTCTCCAAGTCATTCTCATTACGAACATCGTCGGCATCTTCTTCCTCTTCCTCTTCTTCTGGCTCAATTGTCGACCCAGGCACTTCTTCAGGGGCTACCGAGCCGGAAGGAGCTGGGGTACCCTTTTTCGGTGTATCCACAGCAGAAGAAACATCTGGTGAGTCAACGACATTAGTAGTCTCCTCAGATTTAACTTGATCTTCCCGGGAAGTTTTACGTCCTTTCTTTGAACCTTTCCCTCCCACAATTGGAGTATTTTCTTTTGGTTCGTTTGCTTCCAAAGTTGCTTCCTCCTTTTCAATATCTGATCTGTTTCTCACTGTTATGTCTGGAATCGAAGGAATTAATTTTAATGTTCTTTTTTGCATGGCAATTGCATGTGCCCTTAAAAAGTGTTTCGGATCAGCATTATACGCAAGACAGTTTGACCAAATCAACATCAAATCATCAACAAATTCTTTCTTTGAACTATAACTTAAATTCTTCAATTTCTTCATGACTGTGTTGAGATCCATTGGCTTTTTAATGATGAGACCATAGTTGGGAGCTTCCCTTTTGGAAACTTTGTTCAAAAATGGAGTTGAGTGTTCGGTGTAACCTCTCAAGTCAAGCACAACTTTTTCGCAAGCTTCGTATAATTCCTCTTGACCAACACGAGCATCGTTGGACCATTTACCTCTATTCTTTCTAACGTCCATGAATAAAGTCCGGAGTTCGTAATCATTTATTGGCATGTTCTCACGGCTTTTTTGAATTTTTGAGATCAAATACTTTAATGAATGAGAGGCTGAACCAAGATGAATTCCCATGTTCTTTGAAGATTCGCTCTCTTCAGCACTCTCATCATTCTTGTTCGAACTTTCTAGTTGCTTATCGGACTTTTCAAGTTTTCTTCTTTTGATTAAAGTCTCTCGGTCGTATTCAAAGTTATGATAAACTTTGTTAAATTCCTTGATTATCCTATCTTGATCTTCCAAAGCTGTGAGAGATGTCGATGAATTATCATCAGAGCCTGCGGTGTTGGGGACATGCAATAAGGGAGTTTGACTGGATGAATCCCTTTTATTTGAATTTTCTGGATCGGTAATGACGGTTTTTTCACTTCGACTTGAAGCTGATGAATTTGCTTGGCCATTTGTATGTGGCTGAGTGGTAGGTACTCCATCAGAATTTTCTTCAACTGACGATGTTTCGGGCACAGACTTTGTCAGAAAAACAGCAAATGGAATTTCTAGGATGACTTTACCATCATCATTTCGCTTGAGGTCAACGGCCATATCACCAGCAGGTTGATCTTTGGGTTCTTCATTGTTGTCATCATCCTCATCATCATAATCATCTTCCTCGTCCCTAACTTTGGGAGGTGGAGAGGAAGCCTTTGTGTTGTCAGTAGATGTAGTGTCATTATTTTCGTTTAAATTATCGAGTTTATCAATTAATTTATAATCATCAGACACTTCTTCAATAGTAGTTATACTTGGATCCAACTCTTTATTGGCATAATAGAAGTCGATGGCTTTCTCCCATAGAAGGTATCTTATATGTAATGCCAAATTCTTTATGGGACGATGGCCTTCATCGATGGCATCTTCAGCATCATCATTGGAATCTTCAGCATCATTTGCATCTTGAGCACCATCAGTATCATTTGATTTTTCATCTTTGTCCAAGTCACTCTCTTTGGTTGCATTTGATTTCTTATCATCGTTGGAAGGTTTAATGACACTCAAAACCATATCACCTTCGAGAAATGAAGTCCAAAGGTCAAGATTGTCTCGATCCAATATATACTTTATTATCTTATATTGAAAGTCATTGAGAAACACTTCAAAGAATTTGGTCGAGTTTAATTCCTTGGCTAATATGAATAGCCTTTGAGGATCACTTACCTTGAATGTCGATAGTTTATCCATTTGTGCAAATTTTCTATAATATCATTAATAGTGAAATTTTAGAGACTAATAATGAATGGAATAAATGTTGGCACCGCGTTTAATGGGCTATTCTGTATCAAGCGAGCGGTATGAAATGTGGATAAAGCCTAGATCAAGCAAGTCGATGATTAACTATGCTATATAAATGCTTGAATGGGAATTGAGTTGACTGATTGATTATTGTATTCAATGGAGTAGCATTAGCTCTGTCTCGATTATAAAATTATAATTTGGCGCACTGGTACGAGGCCCGTGCACCACGAATAATTATCGATTCACTCTGTCACGTGAGTGATTACATGTCAGCTAAAGCCCAATTTAAAGTTAGTAACAGGCTGGGTGCAGGGTAGTTGTATAGTACCAGGGGTGTAAGATGGTACCAAGGGTGTTACAAGAGGCAATAATGGTGAAGATAAAGTAAGGGAACAAGGAAGAGAAGATACGAGAAAGCTGATTGAAAGATTATATATTGAGCTTTATTATCTAAACAGCATACTTCTTGGTCCATTCCTTAGCGGTGGCTTCGTACTTAGATCTATCTTGCTTGTAGATATGGGCTATTTCAGGCACCAAAGGATCATCAGGGTTTGCGTCTGTCAACAAGGAACAGATGGATAATAACACTTTAGAGATGGTCAATGCTGGGGACCATTGATCTTTCAATATATCTAAACAAATGTTACCATTTGCATTGATATTTGGATGATAGATCTTGGTGGTGAAAGCAATCTTTGGAGGTTTGAAAGGGTAATCAGTTGGGAAGTGGATAGAAAGGAAGAAGACACCACCGGCGTATGGAGAATCTGGAGGTCCCATGATAGATGCTTGCCAGTGATATAAGTCGTCACCAACTGGACCAGCGGAGCATGAAGATGGGGGATCTCTGGATTGTTAGTAGAAGAATATTTCGAAAAAAAAAAATGGTGAACGGATAAATTCTTGATGAACGGAGATAAAATATGGATTTAACAAAGTGCAGTCAAATGTGAGTCAGGTAGACTGATGATCCATAACGATGCTATCATCTATGTAGATACGACAAGGTTCAGAATTATGACAAGACTTGAAGTAAACAAAAAAAAAACGGCGACACCCATTTATCAATTTAGTAAAATCACTCATTCAAATACCTATTCGATATCCGCCACCATTCTTCATCTTGTGATGAAATCAAATGTTAACACATACCTTCCCAAATCGGCTAATTCTTTATTGATACGTTTTAAAGACATCGTTACTTTAATTTATGTGATATATGGAGATATATTATGAGGATAATTAAATCAAACTAAAAAAAGACAAGTACCATATTAACGATTTGTAAATGTCAGTCACTGGAGTGAGACTCACAAAGGGCCAGAAACTGAAGTGGCCAAAGTCGTGCGAGTCGACGATTTTCCCCCAATAGAAAAAAAAAGAAAGACAAAGAACAAATGAGCAAATGGGCAAAAGAACAAAATCAGCCGTTAACCGGCGGTGATGCACACGACCTTTGTGTTATTGCCGCCACTACTGCGGGACGAATGCGGCACGATTGCGGGACGATCACCGGACCACTTTCGGCGGGCCGCGCGAGCGGGATGAGATCCCGATGGGCCCACGCGGTTGGGCGCCTTGGACACACGCCAAAGATGCCATACCCACAGGAGGATCGGGGAAATCGTAACAAAATCAGGCTGTAGTTACATATAGCTAACATAACAAGCTACTGGCTGTTGCCCCTTGTGTATAGACAATAAACTGAATCAACGTACTTTTATAAAACTGGTCAGGGAAAGTGCACTTTGAAAATTTCCCCAGATATCACCAAACAATTATTCTTAATTCCAAACCTCTCTGACATATTGACGGCCCAACTGCATTCTCCGGGATGATGCTTACATTTGACTCGAAGGCCAAGGGCTCGGTCTCGCCTCAATTACCCAACTCTCCTTCCCGGGTTAAGTCCGAGACTTTGAACTCAGATGAAATCAAATCTCTTCCACCCAATGGTGCTACTACCAATACTGAAGACACTTCTATATCCGACAAATCTTCCTACGATAACAACACCCTCAACAGATCCAGAAAGGGTTGTCTTACCTGCAAAATAAGAAAGAAAAAATGTAAAGAGGATCGGCCCATATGCTCCGATTGCAAACGTCTCAATAAAGCTTGCATTTGGATTGATCGAGATACTATGTCCGAGGAAGAAATCAAGCAGTTAAAAGAGAAAGTGAAACAAGACGAAAGTGTTCTGAAGTTGAGAAAAAGAAAATCAAAGGCCGAAATAGAACTGTCCCAATCTAATGAACTCAAGAAACAAAAGCATGTCCCTCTATTAGATATGAATGTACCGACCCAGCCAAAACACGAGACCTCAAGCCATGGCCACAACAGCTTGAAAAATGACCATCATTCAACTGATACGTTCCACACAAGTTTCCACGATCGTGGTATACTGATCACGAAACTGTCAAGTCAGTTCAAACCTTCTCATATTGCATCCCCCCAATACCCCCATGTTCTACCCACTTCTCCGTCTATTTCCAGCTTGATGAACCCAGATCACACATCCAGACATCCATTTGTCCCTAATAATTTGCAAGAACACGTACAAGATGGAAAAATACATCATGAAAAGCCAGATGATTCACCACCTCCTTTGGATTTGGATTTCATGTCTGAAGATAAACACGCCACTTCTCCAAGTGGATTTATAAATTTTCTCAGAGATCTCAGTCAGTATCAGCATAATTTGGGAGACCAAGGTAAAGTGACGGAACTAGATAGCGAGGATCTTTCTTCTCATGAGAAACCCGTCTCTGAGGCTTCACCAAGTCCGGATTTCTCAAGCTTCGTTCAAACGTTGGCGGATGCTGCTGCCCATTTTGCATCCAATGGTGGTGATAGTGAAGAGCATGGAACTCCTGGCGAGTTGAAAATGTCAAATAGTCATCTGAACTTGAATCAGCTTTCGTTGGCAAACGCACAATCTCCATCTTTGAGTCTCCCATCATTGATGGAGAATTTTGTTACATATAATGGTAAATCTTCACCTGCATTGAACCAACTTGCATCTAACTTCAACGCTATTTTTTCACCAAGTCCTCAGCCATCTCCATCGGTCTTACCTGAACTCTCTGAAGCTGGTTCTTATTTGTATAACTATTACGTGGATACGTTGTCTCGAAAAGTTTCTATTGCCCCCATCTCTCAAGATGAATCCAATTCATATCAACGTGTCTTCCTCCCTCTCGCCCAAAGGGATAAAGGTGTATTATATGGTATATTAGCATGGGCTGGATTTCACTTGGGTGGGAAATGGCATAAAGAAGGTGCAAAGTATATCGACTACGCATTGGATCATGTTAAAAACACCCTCTCACAACTCAAGGATTCGAAACTCTCCTATCCAAATAGCACAGGCAATGTTTTATCTCTGAGAGAGAGCAGACAAACGATCATCAATAAATTGGCCACTCTATTGATTCTATGTGGAGCCGAGATTTGTCGTGGTGATGTAAAAAATTGGTCTGTTTATCTATCATGGGGGTGGAAAATCTTATATTCCAACGGGGGTATTCTCAACTTCAATCTGACGAAAGAGGAACATTGGTTGATATCCAATTTCGCATATCATGATTTACTTGCCACTTCCAGTTGCGAAAGGGGTACTTATTTCCCATCCACCACCTATGATATTATTTTCGACGATTATCAAGGGATATCCAAAGGCAATTTGAATCCCCTTCTTGGTATTTCAAAAAAGCTTTATCGTTACATTGGTGACATCAATACTTTGGTTTTCGAAAGTAAAAAAATCTTTGATAAATACTTCAATGCTAAGTCAAGCCAGAGGAGTCCAAATGAAGCCAATGTTTCTACATCACCAACTTTCGCACATGCGCAATCATTGGATGCTGAAATAGACGATGGGAACACTTCGGAAGTTAGCCATCGGGCCAAAGTGAATGTCCAATTGTCGTTGGTCATCGATAAAGCCAAAGCATTAGAGAAATCGATTGATGAGGCCAGACCAGATCCAGCTGATCTTTCGAACCTTTCCGAGGAAGAACTAGATTTACAACTTACTGTGTTTGAAGCATTTCAATTAAGCACTAAGCTTTTCTTGAGACAGTCACTCTTGAAATGTAATCCTTCCATGTTGGAATCCCAAGTAATGACCAATCAACTAACCAAATGTATAGACATTTTGCTTGATTCCCCCATGCAGGCATCACTACTGTTCCCAATGTTCATTGCAGGTATTCACTGTGTCACTGAATATGACCGTTTCGCCATGGCTGAACGAGTTAACAATTTCATGAAGCTTTATGGTGCTTGGAGTATCAACAGATTCAGACATATCATGGAACTAGTTTGGGAAAGAAATCCGACGGGAGATAAATGGGTAGACTGGCTCGCCATCCTCAAGGAACTTGGCTGGGATATAAACTTTGCGTAATATTTGAACTAATTGTTACTACTGTATAATAATATATTTATTGCCATTTGGCTGCTAAATTTTCTCGCCTTACCAAAACCGAAAATTGATCTTGCAAATACAAAGGAAGCGCCAAAAAACAAAAAAAGAATAGAGAGTCTTTGAGGTCGTGTATATTCACCAATTAATTGTGCAAATTTTATCTGAAAAATTTAACTCATCTCTGCTCAGAAAAAAAAACGAAAAAGTTATAAGTAACCTTTAAGTGTCAAATACATTAAAGTAGCTAATTATCATGGCTGCCTTAGATTTCCTTCTTTTCGAAGAGGCTACCGGTTATGCTATCTTCAAGGTGCTCATCCAACAGGATGACATTTCTTCCAGATCTAAAGAAGTTCAAGAAGCCTCCAATGATTTGAGTAAATTCTCTAAAATGATTGAACTTGTTTCCTTTGCCCCATTCAAAGGTGCTGCTCAAGCTTTGGAGAATGCCAACGATATTTCCGAAGGTTTGGTCTCTGACTACTTGAAATCCATTTTAGAATTAAACTTACCAAAGGCTACTGGTAAGAACAAAATCACTTTAGGTGTCTCCGATAAAAACTTGGGTCCTTCGATCAAGGAAATTTTCCCATACGTTGATTGTTTATCCAATGAAATCGTTCAAGATTTTTTGAGAGGTATCAGAGTTCACGGTTCTAAGTTGTTGAAAGAATTACAAGATGGTGATATCGAAAGAGCTCAATTAGGTTTGGGTCATGCTTTCTCCCGTGCTAAAGTTAAGTTCTCTGTGCAAAAGAATGATAACCACATCATTCAAGCCATTGCCTTGTTGGATCAATTAGACAAGGATATCAACACTTTCGCCATGAGAGTTAAAGAATGGTATGGATGGCATTTCCCTGAATTGGCTAAGATTGTCCCAGACAACTATAGCTTCGCCAGATTGGCCCTTTTCATTAAAGACAAAGCTTCTTTGACTGATGAATCTTTACATGATGTTGCTGCTTTGCTCAATGACGACTCCGGTGTTGCCCAAAGAGTTATTGACAATGCTAAAATTTCTATGGGTCAAGACATCTCTGAAGAGGACATGGAAAATGTTGCAACCTTCGCTGAAAGAGTTGTTTCCATCTCTGAATACCGTTCCAAATTATACCAATACTTGACTGATAAGATGCATACTGTTGCCCCTAACTTGTCCACTTTGATTGGTGAAGTTGTCGGTGCTAGATTAATTTCTCACGCCGGTTCCTTGACCAACTTGTCCAAACAAGCTGCTTCTACCGTTCAAATCTTGGGTGCTGAAAAGGCTTTGTTCCGTGCTTTGAAGACCAAGGGTAACACTCCAAAATACGGTTTGATTTACCACTCTTCTTTCATTGGTAAAGCCGCTGCCAAGAACAAGGGTAGAATCTCCAGATACTTAGCTAACAAGTGTTCTATCGCATCCAGAATTGATAACTACTCTGATGAACCATCTACCGCCTTCGGTCAGATATTGAAGAAACAAGTTGAAGAAAGATTGAACTTCTACGAAACTGGTTCTGCCCCAATGAAGAACTCTGATGCCATCAAGGAAGCTTTAGCTTTAGTTGGAGATCTCGCTGATGACGAACAAGTTGGCGAAACCACCACCATTGCTGAAAGTGACGAGGAATCTCCAAAGAAGTCCAAGAAGGAAAAGAAGGACAAGAAAGAAAAGAAGGAAAAGAAGGAAAAGAAAGACAAGAAGCGTAAGGCCGAAGATGGAGAATCTCCTAAGAAGAAGAAGAAGAAGTCCAAGGATTAGATTTACTATTAATTTCCAATTGTCATTTCCAATCTTTTGTCTTTTGCTTCTTTAAAACCCACTTGTTTTATTCTTTTATTCAATCTCCCTATTTGAAGAGATTATGAATATTGTAAACTAACTTCTTTGCATGTCAAATATTTCTATACTTTATAAAAAAACAACTCGTATGTCTAAATTATCTACTTGTAAATCACTTTTGCATTTATTAAAAGAAAACAATTAATAGTAAATCACGGGAGAGTTTAACCAAGCATATATTTCATAAGTCGCAAACTTTGGTTATTCATGGGGTTCTCCTTGTTGAAGTGTTGGCTCGGCTTGTTGAATTTGGTCAGCACTGGTAGATTCAGATTCTATTGGCTCTTTCTTTCGAAGAAGAACATTATTGAGCATGAGAATGGCTCTTGCAAGTTCACTAGAGTGATCTTTTGAAACTTTCTTTGTATCAGGGAACCAGACGGTAATGAACCTTTCCAAGCTTTCGTTTATTGGAGCCACGACTGGATCTGCTTTACTGCTTATGACTCCTTTACCATTATTGTTGTAAATGGTATTGTTGAATGTATCACGGACATCGTTGATTCCCTGGGCAGTTGGTTCAATGATGTTTGCACGCAAAGCAGTTTGGGATGTGTCAACGGTTTGTTGAACGCAAGCAGTGGTTGCAGTAATGGGTCTCATTGCCTGGCCAGTCAATTGATCGACGGTCAAGATTTTCAAGCTCGGGAAGTAAGCGTCGACTTGATTCAATAAGCTATCAGCAGCCCAATCTCCATTATCCAATATAACTTTAAATGGCTGAGAATCTCTAAACCATTGTAATGTTGGTTTCAAGCCCATGTATACACTACGAGAGTATGGGGCAGCCAAAATAGTTTCTCTAGCCGAGAGTACAAGCGGATATTGCTTGATATGGACTAAGAGTCTTCTTTGTGGAGATGATTCAGCTGAAGTATCTAAATGCTCCAGTTGAATTGGGTCACTAGGAACATGAAGGGGGATTTGTTCAGATTCCTGAACAGTAGCAGAGATGTTTTCGGTAGCAGTTTGAGTAGTCATTACTAATATATGGTTTGGTTTGTATCGGTGGGAAGAAAGATAATAGGAGTTTGCAAAAAAATGTAGTGCGAAATAATTGCTGCAAAAAGTTTACAAATCCGGTCCACTCACGAAAAAGGCAATCCTTCAATGATTATTCTTCATAATTAGGGCGAGGCCTTCTGCTTCTCAATGAGGCGCTGTGTCCAGAGGAAGATCGTACAGGAATGTGACTGGCAATGTTGGAACCCATCACCCTGTTTGTTTTTCTTGTTTCGTCCATCTTTTTAGCATATTTCCTTGCTCTGGGGGAATCCCTAGGGTTTTTAGGGACAAAGGTGCACACATACTTTTTTGATACCATATCTGCTTTCTTCAAAGGAAATCTTATACTGTTGAGATGTTCCTTGCTGATAAACTTATTGATGGTAAATTTGCCCATCACTTGATACGCCGAAAAATCACTCACTGATATGGAAATGGGGCCAAGTTCCACCAACGCTTCCTCTTCTGGGGGAATAAGATCCATCAATCTATGTTCTTTTTTGATGACAAGCCTTTCGTAAGCAGCAACATAACAAATCTCACAAATGAACGCCGAAGATACATCATCTTCAGCGAGTTGGAACTTTGCGCTATCTCTGAGTAACTTCAAGTCGAAATGGGTGTTGCTCAAAATGGACTTCAACAATGTGATTCGGGCAGGCTTAGGTAAATGGTCAGGTTCTATATGTTGTACCTCGCCTGGCCACCAAGGTGGTTTCGACATATCTGCAAACTTGTAAGGATATTGGGCCTGTTTCTTGGGTTCAATCAGCCTTACCCACCCTTTGGCCACTATTTTGCACACACTTTGGGAGAGCCTTTCGAAAACTTCTTCATAGTACATATTCACCAAAGCTTGCGACTCTTCTGTTGTGTCGATAACCAACTCACAAGTTTGTTTCAAAGCCGGTATGATATCAAAGATCTCAACCAATGGGTTTGCGTCTTGATCAATTGGCTGTTTTCCCTTTATGATATCTATGACTTGTTGTCTTTGAGCATCATTGATTAATTTGGAGTGCAGAATCCTCAAGCTTGACTGAGGGTCGTCTTCTCTGGTTGCAAGTAGAAATTGTAGATTATAATCCTTATGGAGTTTTGTTAACATTTGCATAATGATTCTCAAATGATCTTCCAAATCGACTGCCTCAGAGGCAGAAGACTCAGATTCGGTGTCTTGGGGCAGCATTTGAAAGTCGGTTTCACCTCTGGAGTTACTTGTTATATCCATTATTTGGTGACTGAATTTTTCGAAATGTGGTGTATTTTATGAATATGATGTATCGTTTTATAGATTGACGTTCGTTGCAAATTCCAGCCAATTTGGGTAGAAGTTTGTCGCATGTTCCTTTGCATTA
Source organism: Hyphopichia buzzinii (assembly GCA_030556945.1). Lineage (NCBI taxonomy): Eukaryota > Fungi > Ascomycota > Pichiomycetes > Serinales > Debaryomycetaceae > Hyphopichia > Hyphopichia buzzinii. The sequence continues at coordinate 344,178 of JAKTUZ010000002.1, read as the reverse complement.
ACGAAATATATAGGGATTACAATTATAACCTGATTCCAACGCTATTGCAACTTCTTGAAACGTTAATACAATTACACATGGCTGATACAAAGTTGATGCATGGTTGAAACATGACTGGCAAATGGTGATAGATATCTAATACTGGCAGATAACGGTAGATACCGTTGATACATGTTTGATACATGTTTGATACATGGTTTATTTATCTAATAATGAGTTTCCTGATCCAAGTCCCCGTGCTGGATTTTAGTGGGATCTTGTAATGGATCATAACTATTTCTAGTCATTTGTGAAGACGTTTGACAAGAGACTTCAACCGAAGTCGTATCTGAGTCGTTCACCCTAAATACTCCACCAAAACCAAACCGAAGTCTCCACCTATACTACCCATATTATCGAATACGATCTTGGTTGATATGGAACACATATTTTTCTGTATCACTGAAACAAGCGTGGTTTCAAGGCTACACACATTTGCGAAGCACTGTAAATCTCAAAAATTCACCACCACAACAAGTAACAAACCTCTTATATTCCACGCTATGGAGGAACCCCACAATCTGAAAGTATCATCGAATCGGATCCCTTGTCTGGGAAGCTTTCTCAATTGGTGAAAATGCAGATTTCCCCATGGGCAAATATTGTGTGGGGATATTGTGCCTATTTAGGAAAGTTATCCCATTGGTTTCTCCATAATTCGGGACCCATCAAGAATCACCTCCATAATAAATTTCAAGCAAAATGATATCCTTAGCATGAAACTTCCTGTTCTCAATATAAATATTGGACTCTCCCACAAGGTTTCTGGAGGTAGCAATAGTCAACAATCTGAAATGACGGTACACGAATTAGATATTGAGTCACTCATTGATCAATTGACTTTGAAAGAAAAGATCTCTCTTTTGGCTGGTGCTGACAGTTGGTCTACGGTTGCAATTGATAGACTTGACATTCCAGCTGTTACTGTCTCAGATGGTCCAAATGGTGTAAGGGGTACTTCTTTCTTCAATGCCATTCCTTCAAACTGTTTCCCCTGTGGTACCGGAATGGCTGCAAGTTTCAATAAGAATTTGCTCAAACGAATTGGTAACTTGATGGGTGTTGAAGCTAAAATGAAAGGTGCTCATGTTATATTGGGTCCAACTACCTGCATGGCTCGTTCTCCTTTAGGGGGCCGTAACTTTGAATCTTTCTCGGAGGATCCTGTTTTGGCTGGTCATTGCTCTACTAATGTTATCAACGGTATTCAAGAGGAAGACATTAGTGCTTGTATCAAACATTTCGCTTGTAATGACCAAGAAGACCTTCGTAAAGGTGTCGATGTCATCATTGGTGAACGTGCTTTGAGAGAAATCTACTTAAAGCCATTTCAAATTGCTTTACGTGAGAGTCAACCAAAGGCCTTCATGACGGCCTATAATAAGATTAATGGTGTTCACTGTTCTCAAAACCCAAAACTTTTACAAGATATCTTAAGAAAAGAATGGGGCTTTGATGGTCTCGTTATGTCTGATTGGCATGGCACTTATTCTATTAAGGAAGCTTTAGACGCTGGATTGAACTTGGAAATGCCTGGTCCAGCTAAGTTTAGACATCCAGATCTCGTGGTTCACTCAGTACAAACTCAAGAAACTCATATCGATGTTATTGATGAAAACGTTCGTCGTGTTTTGCAATTGGCCAACCATTCTTTGAAAGCTGGTATTCCAAAAGACGTTGTACCTAAGCCTAATGACTCCGAAGAAGCTCTGAAGTTATTAAGAGAAATGGGCGATGAATCTATCGTTTTGTTGAAGAATAAAGACAACATCTTACCTTTGCAGAAAAAGTCCTCATCTGGTCACGAGAAGATTGCTGTTATAGGTCCTAACGCGAAGACCGCTCAAGATTCGGGTGGTGGTTCCGCTTCTATGCGTACTCGCTACAAAGTTACTCCTTACCAAGGTATCGTTAACAAGTTGAAGGAGAGCGGTGATGATACCGTTACCGTGGAATATGCCTTGGGTGCCCATTTAGATAAAACAACTCCTGATATTGGTGATTTGTTGATTACAGAAAAGGGAGAAAAGGGTATCGATGTAAAATTCTATTTTGAACCACCTACCTCTTCCAAACGTACTTTATTTGAAACGTCGGTACTTGACACTTCCAGGGTATTCCTTTCTGATTTCCTGAGTAAAAATAAGGATCCAAGACAAATGTTGTATTATGCTGATTTCGAAGGTTTCTACACTCCAGAGGTTACCGGTGTCTACGAATTTGGCTGTTCTTGTTTGGGAACTGCTCAATTGTTTGTTGATGGTAAGCTTGTTGTTGATAATTTGACCAAGCAAGTCAAAGGTGACGATTTCTTTTTGGGTATGGGTACGAGAGAAGAAAAGGGGGACCTCAAATTAACCAAAGGAAAGAAATACAAGATCAAGGTTGAATTTGGAACATCCCCAACAGCCAAGATCCAAAGTGATTATAACGAAGCAGGTGGGGTATATTTTGGAATTCAACTCAAACAAGGACCTGAAGAAGCATTGAATGAAGCTATTGATTTAGCAAAAAACGTCGATAAAGTCATTTTGGTCGTCGGTACATCAAAAGAATGGGAAAGTGAAGGTTTTGACAGAAAGACAATGGATATTCCGGGCTACACCAATAAGTTGGTGAAAGAAATTACTAAAGTCAATTCAAACGTTATTGTTGTTAACCAATCTGGTTCTCCTGTAACTCTTCCATGGATTGATGACATTCAAGCTTTAGTGCAAGCTTGGTTTGGAGGTAACGAATTAGGGAACTCAATTGCTGACGTATTGTTTGGTGATTATAATCCTTCAGGTAAGTTGTCAATGACATTCCCTGAAAGACTCGAACATAATCCATCTTACTTGAACTTTGGATCAACCCATGGTAAAGTCGTTTACGGTGAAGATATCTTTGTCGGATACAGATTCTACGAAAAGACCCTCTGTAAGCCATTATTCCCCTTCGGTTTTGGTTTGTCCTATACCACTTTTGCTTACAGAAACTTGAGTGTTATCAGGGAAGGTGACGATATTCATGTTGAGATTGATGTGAAAAACACTGGTAATGTTGAAGGATCAGAGATTGTTCAAGTTTACGTTGCTCCGTCAAACCCCAGTGTCATTAGACCAAATAAAGAGTTGAAAGAATTTGACAAAGTCAAATTGGCTCCTGGAGAGATCAAAACTGTTGAATTGAAGATGTCTGTTAAAGAAGCCACTTCTTACTGGCACAGCTACAGAGGTAAATGGTGCTCTGAAAAAGACACATACAAGGTCTTGGTGGGTCACTCCTCAGATGATATTGTTTTGGAAGAATCTTTCGATACTGACGAGACATTCTACTGGCTGGGCTTGTAGATATACCATATTTCGTTCCTAAGATATAAAAATAATCTATGATTCTTGAACTAGTTGTAAAGTTAGAATTTTTGCAGTTGTCTCATATTATTGTGCGCCTAATTCGGAAGTTTGCAGCATGGTCTAAAAAAATTCACGGCTCGTGCAGGCATATAATTGTGAGTTTGCCAAATTGGGTGATACATAAACACACAAATGAAAACACACTAAATAATTGATTGTTAAAATCAATTATTTTCATTCTTTTAACATATTTCAACATTTTTGTTTTGTTTTGGACAAATCAACTACACAAGGTCTGCTATCTTCATGAATATATAACTGGAGTGTGATTCTATTCTATAAACTACTTGACTATTTTGCATAATTATTCCATTTTATGGTACTTGATTGAAATACTCCACAGATTGTACCCATCGAAGTCGATAGTTTCCGATAGACGATAGCCCTTATATTTATATCAAGAAGCCATCTCGACAACTAAGAGACAATTTCTGAAACTCGAATTTTGCTAAGAATGCATTCTGATCAAGGGACTGATATACTGTCCTCACTTGAAGATTTTGATAGTTCCAAATTCTTAGAGAGTGAAGAATTCAAGCTCGAATACGAACATTTACTAATTGACAGTGTCAAAAATGATATAAATCCTAGCCCTTCTAAAAGACTTTCCAATTTCGCAGAGCACCCAGCAGGTCAAAATACCTTTATTGATTTGAATGGATCACTCTCTCTTAATAATCCTAACGTTCAGTTGAATCCTTCTTTATCGGGAGCCAATGAGGTTACTAATGATTTGTTCAAAGTTACTAAGCAAATGAGAAAGAATCTCGAATCGCTGAATATGACCGAACGTCAAAAGCAGAGGGAACTTTCTAATCAGTTATCTGACATTTTCGGGGTCAGTGAAAATGGTACTAGTGAAGACCTATTCAGTGGTCGAAAATTGACTGACGATAAAGTTGAAAAATTAATGAATCAGCTCAGTGAATTGGATGAAGACCTCGAGTTGGATGACCAATTGAGAACTAGGGTGTTCAAAGGTCGTTTCAGTAAACAAAGTATGGATGGCAATATGTTCAATAACGACTCATTAGATTTACAACTCTCTTCGTACTTATCACAACCTGAAATTGGAGGGTTTCAACAAAGTCACGATAATGAAAATAAAGAAAACTTGTCACCATACACAGATCCTTCAAAATCGAAAAGTAAAGAATCAAATTCAATGAAGAAGTCCAATAAAATCTTTTTCAAAGCTCCGAAGAGAAATGGTAACAATAGTTCACAAATTCCAATATTGAAGCCACTCTCCAACATTACAAACGTTGAATTGAAGAACCCTTCGAACGAAGACTTTTTCAAGTTATCTGGACCAAAGTCACCTCAAAGAATATGTATCCCAAATCTCCATAATACAATAACTCCATCCAGACCTTGCATCAAATACCACCAAAATCACACTAATATATTCATTGTTGATTCACTGACTGGACATATCAATGACGCTACTCAATTTGGTACTGAATTGAATGCGTCTAATTGTGAAGGATTTCCATTACCTGAAGATGTTAATGAAATCGTTCAAATTCCAACTAATGATGAATTCCAATCCAATTCCAAGACATCGGGGTCTAAGAAACCCAAATCAAAGATGGCTATCATCAAAGCATTGCATAATAAATACTACTCCGTTCAGAAAAAAGCTTCCAGAAGTAATGGTGATTCGAAAAGAAGTGGTTTTTACACCAAATCCGAATTCGAAAAGTACAGACAACAGTTGACCGCCGATGTGGATACCTCACACAGTAGTTCCGAGCAAATAGAGGTGAAAACGCAGTCGGTTCCAAGTCAATTTGGATTGTCGAATATTCCTACTCTCTCCAAGTTCAAACCTCTGAAGAGACTTGTCGTTCCTAAAATGAGCGACGAAAGAAAAGAGAGAAACACCAGTGATGATTTTGGTAGTGACGGACATCAAGACAAAAAAGCAAAGAAGAGCCCAACTGACAAAGAAAGCATCAAACCAGCAGCTAGAAAAGTCAGGTGGGCTGAAGACTTAGAGTGGTAATTTTCATATACTTCAATGGAAAATTATCTTGTATAATTACTCAAACATTCATCTCTTATAGCATACTAATCGTAACGAATTACGTCTACCTTTGTGTAGTTTTAATATCCATAATTTTTATAATTTTTTTACATTTACTGTATTTTATGCAATTAGTTGCAAATTATCTGGAAAACACATTGAAATTGTTGCAGTATCTGATGACAATCAGGTAGGTTTGAAGTAGTGCTTGAATCCACTTTTAAACACATATCTTCGCTTTTCTCAAGCAACACATGTGACTTGAAAGCACCATTTACCAATTTGTTACCTACTGCTGGTTATAGATTCCAACATTCCAGAAATCTCTTTGGCAGATAGACGTTTGGCATAGAATCACGTGACCAGAATAAGTCGCCAAATTTCATGTCGCGTTGTTATTTAATTCAGCCTTGTAGATTATTGAAATTGCTTCTTCGTTGAATCTCAATACTTTGACCCGAATCCTTAGAATACATAATTGGATAAATATCTCGCATTCGCATTGAAGTTGCTAATATATAATAGGAAATAAAAATGTCTACTTTCTTTGATGAACAAAAAAAGTCGTTCGCCGACGTCACAGTTACTGATGGTAAGGTTGATACAGCCACTTTCTTGGAAGCTTCTGAAGCTTTAGTCAAATTATTCGACTTGTTGGGCTCTTCTGCTTTCTCCATTGTCCAAAAGGATATGACTGGCAACATTGGCAAAGTTAGAGCTAAATTGTTGGCCGATCCATCCAACGCTTCTACTTTACAAGGACTTATCTTATCTGAAGCTGACACCAAGACCAAAACTGCCACTCAAGGTTTGTTGTGGTTGTCTCGTGGTTTGCAATTCACTGCTCAAGCCATGAGAGAAACTGTTAATGATCCATCCAAGGAATTGACTGCCACTTTCACCAATGCTTACTCCAAGACCTTATCTAAATACCACGGTATGTTGGTCAAGCCAGTGTTCAAATTGGCCATGCAAGCCTGCCCATACAGAAAAGCTTTCTTCGAAAAATTAGGTGCCGACCAAGATAAGGTTAACAAGCAATTGCTTGAATGGTTAACTGCTTTGGAGAAAATTGTTCAAATTATCATGGACTTCTTTGCTTCTGGCAACTATGGTAAAGGCTTATAATTTTACGTTTAGAGAAACACTCATCGTTCTACTGAATACACATTGATGATTTGAGAGTAAATCTCCTTTGTAGAATACCACTTTATCATTGATTCGTTGACTTGGTTCTATTGAAATCTATTCGCACTGATCTCGGAATGTGATTAGCAGCCTTGTACCTTATTGAATCCAAAAAAAAAATAGAAGTGAAACTACATGCCTTCATCTAATGGTTGACTTGAGCTTTGAAAGTTCAATCTTGTTTAAACCCAGCAAAGTATGATATCAAAACGAAAAAGACCTTTTGTTTATTTACTTGTGCTCTCATTATTGGTTATAGCATACTTCCAGGTTGCTAGATTATCAAGCTCCATTTTCAAGGATCCAATCATTAAAGACTTACCACCGCTCGGAGAAGGAGACCCACACCCATTGGAAAAAACTAAAGGTAATAATGGCAACACTGACGAGAAATCCGAGGAAGTGTTCAAGGTGAAACCATTTGTCTTCAAAGACAATTCCAAAGACGATGGGTTAAACTCTGAAAACTTTGAGTCTATGAAACCTTTTGAAGAGTACCAAATATCGTACAAAGGTAAATCTGTGGGACTTTCAACGTTTGGCCAATTCAATATATCCATTGAACACCCCGATGCAAGCCATCAAAGAGAAAATGCTACGTTTTTCTCTTTGGTCAGAAATGAGGATTTGCAAGGTATATTGAACGCTATAAGGTCTGTCGAGTATCGTTTCAATTCCATGTATCATTACGACTGGGTGTTTGCCAACGACAAGCCATTTCATCCAACATTCAAGAAATTGGTGTCCAAACAAGTCAGCGGGCTGGCACACTTTGTGACCATTCCTGATAACTTGTGGGGTTATCCAGACTGGATAGATCAGGAGAGAGCAAAGGAAATTCGATTTGAAATGAAAGAAAAGAAAGTGAAATATGGTGACTCTGAATCGTATAGACACATGTGTCGATTCAACACAGGACTTTTCTTCCATTTACCCATTATGAAAAATTATAGATACTACTGGAGAGTTGAACCGGATATTAGATTTGATTGTGACATCTTTGAAGAAGATTGGTTCAAATACATGAGAGAAAACAATAAAAAATATGCATTTACTTTATCACCTCTTGAGCTACATACTACTGTGGTTGGACTTTGGGATACTGTTACAAAATTTGCCGAAAAAAACAAACACTTAGTGGCCAAAGATAACAACATGGGATTTCTTTCCGAAGATGGAGAAAACTATAATATGTGCCATTTCTGGTCGAATTTCGAAATCGGCGATATGGATTTCTTCAGACTGGACGCTTATACTCGTTTCTTCGAGACCATAGACAAAGCAGGGGGTATTTATTACTCTAGATGGGGGGATGCACCAATACATACTTTAGCGGTTTCAATGCTTCTCGACAAGGATGAATTATTTTATTTGCAAAATACTGGTTATTTTCATAATCCCAATGGTGACTGTCCATGGGATCCAGAGATTCGTCGAGCAAAGAGGTGTTCCTGTGTGACCGAGCACGACTTCACTTGGGCATCATCTTCATGCATCCCCAAATGGTTTGAAATCCACCAGTACGACAAGCCAAAGCATGCACCTCATTATGATTTTGTCAATCAGCATAAATTCAGCAAAGAGGAGCGCAGACCTTTGATTGAAGAGAAGCATTAATACAGAATTGAAATTTTTAGTATTCTATAAATTAATATGACTATTTACAATAGCAAGTTCAAAGTTATTCGCCCTTGCCTATTCTTTGGGTTTCCAACATTAATTCGTAAAGTTGATTAACTTGATCTGGAGACATTTTATCAAGTTCATCTTTAGATAGTTTACCACTCATCCATTCACCCCCATCGAGAGTTTTCAAGTAATCTTGCCATGAGGTTAAAAAGCCAACAATATGAAGCGGGTTATCGGTTTTCTGGTGGGCTTTGAATTCGGCTTTAACATATTCATCACCTAATGATCTTAATTCATTGGGTAATTTATGTACATGAGCTCTCAAGATAGAGCGATAGAGCTTAAGGGGTGGCAAAAGGGGGTCGCCTGCCCTTTCAGGACGACGTGGTCTAACAAGTCTTATTAATGAAGGTTTCATTATAGTTGTGTATTTAGCATTTGATAATTCAAATAATAAAAAAGCGAGTGGTGAAAATTTGGTGGGGGTTACACGTGACTTCTACTCAGTTAAAGTTTTTTAATATCATCGAACCCAAAAGCCCACGAATAAGCCCCGAGAATATTCAGCAATAGTCTAACCCAAGTCAAATAGCCTGATTTACATCATTTGACACCATCCGTTCCCAAAATTAGACAACTCTGCTGAGACATGGGTGGTAAAATTGCAGTCACCTATTTGGGTAAAGAGATTGTGCGATTGCCAAATTGGGATATGGGGTTGTTAGACACATGAATAAAGACTTGTGCTGCTAAAAAAAAACCAACTATAGCGGAGAATATCCCAATGTAGACGATGCATAAGGCTCCAGGTTCATATTCAATAGATTTAGACGAAAATTGACCTCGAAGGTTAAAGTCTATAGTTATATGAGCATGGAAAACTAAACATGGATGTGCACGACGCAACAGTCAAAAGTTCATAATTGATTACTGGATCAAATATTAGAGGATATAACCAAGGATTTGAATTGGGAGTTGGAATCAGAATTTTGCAATCAGTGAACGAGTGATCCAAACACAGTTAGGTTTAAACAATATAGTACACTCCAAGAATTTTGATTATTTTCTCTACTATGTTACGAGGACAAAATTTACTAATTGGTATATGTGATTAGTTAGGAAATGCTCAATAGACTTTTACCCTCGCTAAACTTCCAATTCCATCGAAAGTAAATAAAAATTAGAACAATGCGCAAAGGTCACATTTGAAAAATTACCTAATTAGGCAATGTCCCTAAATTGGGGAGATTTTTTTTTCAGCCATTTTCAATATCAATTTAGATATATAAGCCATTATTTTGCTGTTTGATCGTTTATTATACTATATCATCCAACTCTTTTCCTTCGTTTAGAGAACACCCTATACTATGAAATTCGGGTCAATTTTCACCGCTCTTACTTTGGTAACAACCTCAGTAGTAGCAGCTACCCAGCCAAACCCTCAACTGAATGAAGTTGCTGCTAGATTTGACGTTGAAGAATTTGATTTCGAACATGCTATTCGTTCGATTGAATCTTTAAATGAGCAGTACTCATCAGACTCTGCACTCTCCAAAAGAGAAGATGAAGTCATTGCAAACTTGATTGGAGGCTTAAGTAACTCTAACTTGCTCGACGGGTTCGTGCAAAAACTTGCAAACAGCTCCACCCACTCTTCCACTGTTGAAAAAGCAGTTTCGGAAGCTATTTCCGGCAAAGCTGTTAACGTCACCACCATTTATAATGCATTCGAAAAAGGTGGTAAACTTTCTAACTTATTCGAAGAATTCTGGAACGATTCTGATCTTAAGGATACCGCTATCGAGTATGCTCAAAAATTATTTAAAGCTGGTGAATTGAAATTGACTGGTTCCTCTTCATCATCTTCATCTAAAAGAGATGTCATTGCTGAAGAATTCTCTGGCCTTTCCAAGAGAGACACTGATTACATTGGTAAATTAGTTAGTGCCATTTCTGATTCTGGTTTGGTGCAAAAAGTCATCAATTATGTCATGAACCACCCTCAATTGATTAAGACCGCAGAAAACTTGGTAGTGACCGTTATCAAGAAGATTAACTGGCAAAGTGTCTTCACTACAATCAAGAATTCTGGTATTGTTCAATCATTGTTCAGCAAGGCTCTTTCTACTATTGAAGGTAAATTGGCCTACTCCAAAACCGTTTCCAACAAGGTCAACAGTGGTGTTGTTAAAAGAGCAACAATCACTGGTGACTCAAGTGTTGCATCTCTTGCTGCCGCTCAAGCTTCTCAATCTGATTTATTGGTTAAAACCGATGCCACTTCTGCTACTACCGACTCTGACGCTACTGCCTCTAGTGACTCTGGCTCTGGTCTTGGTGGTTTGATTGGTGGTCTTCTCGGAGGTGACAAATCTGATGCCACCACTGCTACTCCTACTACCACCACCACTAAATCCACTGCTTCTTCCACCGGTGGTTTGATTGATGACTTACTTGGTGACCTTCTCGGCGGTAAAGATTCTTCTGCCACTACCACCACCACTAAATCTGCTACCTCTACTGGTGGCTCCTTGATCGGTGGCTTGCTTGATGACATTCTCGGTGGTGATAGCAAGAACTCTACTTCTTCCAGTCCATCCACTACTTCTAGTTCTTCTGGAGGTAGTTTGATTGACGATATCTTGAAGATCGCCGAAGAAGGATTCGATAAGTTATTCGACGGAAACAGCACTTCATCTTCTGGTAGTGGTACTGGTAAGGGTTTATTGGCCACTGTTTTTGGTATTCTTGGTGATGTCTTTGATGAATTCTTCAGTGGTTCTAGCTCTTCTTCATCTTCTTCTGGCTCTTCTAGTTCTGGTGGAAGTCTCCTTGATGACATTCTTGGCTTGTTTGGTGGTGACTCATCTTCTTCAAGCTCATCATCCGGCTCTAGTTCTGGTGGTGGTCTTATCAGCAAGTTGTTGTCTATTGTTGGATCCTTCTTCGGTGGTGACTCAAGTTCTAGCTCTTCTTCTTCGTCTTCTGGAGGTGACTCTTTCTTCAGTGAAATTCTTGACGATATTTTCAGTGGTCATAAATCTCTTACTAACATTATTATTGAGATTGCTGAAGACATTATTGATCTTCTTTTCGGTACTTCTAAGTCTTCTTCATCATCTGCCGGTAGTGCCATTTCATCGACTTTTGGCACTAAGAACAGCTGTTGCTGTAGCAGCAAGCAAAAGAGATCGTTGGAAAAGGCAAACAGGAAAGCATTGAAGAGAGAATTCAAGAAAGCTATCAGAGCTGCTATTTACAAGAGAAGTGATTTTATTGAAGCTGAATTCATCAACTTCCACGCAAAATGATTAATTCACGAAAGTCACATGTCCATTTCAGTTCTCTAACGTTAATTATATCCCAATCTGTAATTTATCATATACCAATAAAAGAATTTATTTGAGAAATACTAGTAGAAGAAGGTAGGCGTACCAAAACTTAATGAGTAGAGGTGATTTAATAGAATAATTTATTTGATAATTACTTGTTCAAGATTGTAGGTGTATCAAAACGTAATGAGTGAGGGTGATCTAATAGAAGAGTTTATTTGAAAATTACTTGTTTAGAATCATTTGAGGTGTTGTGGAATTTAATGAGTGAATCAACGTAAAGCAATATGAATTCAAGCGAAAATTGCTTGTTCTAAATGGTTGTCAAACTCAATGAGTAGATTAAGGTTGAGAAAGGGGTCGACCGAAAGAGTGTCTAGAACGAAAGGAATGTTGCGTAAGTTTGAACACAGGAATTAACTCGTTGGCCGACTGAAGGTCAACTCAAAATGCCTTTGAATCAAGTGGGTGCCTCGAATTAAGTGTTGACGGAACATTCTACAAATTAGGAAATGTTTAAGATTTAAAATATTGTCGAAATATATTGAACGGACTTATTTCAAAACCTGAACATATACGGTAATATCGAATCCAATAGTCCATAGCGCACAACAATCATTCATTGGTCGAAAAGTAGTCATGGTTCACGACAGCTAGAATCAACATTCATTATTTCTCCAGTTAACCTTTATGAAGCCTTCAATTTACCTAAATTAAGCCTCGTAAGCCTCTCGTAAGCGACCAAAACAACTCCATTTTTTATGCACCATTTAAGTAAATAGCTTAACTTAAGAACATCACCCTGTTTAGAATCATATTTAACTCTAACTCCTCTCTGAGCCACTTCTTCCTAGTAAGTAATATCAAAATAATACTGCCTCTATTGTATAGCTGCGAAAAAAAATTCCCATTTAGGAAATGGTTCTATAATAAGTGGGGAGGTCGTGCTGTTTCCTGAATCAGTAGTAAATAAGGTAATGTGTGTCAAAACCGAAGCTTGTTTTTTTTCTCAGTATTAATTTGTTTTCCCATTACAGAAATTTTAAAATAGTGAGACTTCATAATTAGGCAAATGGGTATTGTTAAAGAATGAGAACATTTCCTAATTGGGTATAGAAAGTAGGGAAACGATTTTTTGCTGCAATTTGAATTCCTAAAACGAGCGACGAAAAATGTCCATGAAAGGAAAGAATGAATACCAAAACATCAAGAAATACATGAAGGAGGCTTTATATATCTGTTAATATCCCAGGAAAGTGGATAGTAGTAAGAAAAGAAAAAAATCTTTAGTCCGTTATTTAGACGTTCATACCCCAACTCATTCATTCGTTTACAGGGTTAAGAATCCTTTTTAATTGTCTTCACTAACATCACGGACGGTAATGAGAATATCCACCCTTTTCAACTCCGTGTTGATTTATGCCGCCTTGGCCCAAGCCATTAATGAACAAGCAAACACCAACTCCAACGAACTTTCAAATGAAAAATTAGCTAAGCGTTTCTCATTGAGTTCCTTGTTCGGTCTTGGTGATTCAACTTCTAATGATGATAGTACCACTGACAATACTGCCAATACCGATAACACTGCCGGCACTACTTCATCAAGCGAGGCAGCATCCGAACCATCCTCTGACATCTTAGGTGATATTGCATCTAATTCTACTTCAAGCTCTTCCTCTTCATCTTCCACAATAGCCGCTCAAACCAACTTGGCTGCTGATGAAACCACTTCGTCTTCTGCAACCGCTAAAGCAAGCCCCAAGGCTAAATCCTTCCTCTCCAATTTATTGGGTGACGATAGTTCAGATGCTTCGAGTGACTCTTCTGCATCTTCTAGTGCCCCAGATTCGTCATCTTTGATTCCTTCATCCACCGAGGCTCCTTCATCCACTGTTGCTGCCTCCACTGGAGCCAAAAAAGGTCTCTTAGCTGGTTTACTCGGTGATGACAGCTCAAGCGTTTCTGACGCTTCAAGTGCCACCTCTTCATCTGCAGGCTCTTCATCTGCCACCCCATCTTCAACCAAGAAAGGTCTTTTGGACGATCTCTTCGGCTCTGATTCTTCTACTGTCGCTTCCAGTGGAAGTGCTAGTCCAAGCTCAAGTGCATCTGCTCCAGCATCCACCACTGAAGGATTCCTTGACTCTTTATTCGGTAGTGATTCTTCTTCAAGCGCTCTGGCCACAGCCAGCAGCTCTGCTGATGCCGACGATGAGGACTGTGAAGAAGAAACCGATTCTGACAGTGCAACACCAACTGGATCTGGAACCGCAACTGGAACCACCAAAACTGGAACCAAAACTGGAACTGATGTCCCAACTATAACTAATTCGGATGGTGAGATCACAAGCGTTCCTACTGATGACGACGACGAAGACTGTGACGATGATGAACCTACCACTACCACCACTGATGGTCCAGTCATCACCAGCGATGGTTCAGTCATCACCACTACTCCAACCTCAACCAATGACTCGGGGGACAATGACTCCGGTCCTGTTACAGAGAACACCACCGTCACCGACGATGATGATGACGAAGATTGTGAAACTGAAACTGCAACTGTTGCTCCAACTACCAAAACACAAACTACTGTCTACACCACTACCGATAACCATGGTGCCACTGTTACCGCCACCACTGCTAAGACCATCACCACTAAAGGCGGCGACGATTCTGGATCTGGTTCTGTTATCACTACTGCCCCAGAGGATTGTGATGACGATGACGAAGATGACAATGGTGACGTTGAAACCGTCACCAACTGGACCACCACTACCGTCACCACTACTGGTTCTTCTGGTAAAGTTACCACCTATCTTACTCAGGTGGCCTCTGTCCAGACCGTTGCCGCAACTGGAGAAGACGACGATGATGATGACGAAGAAAGCTGTGACACTTCGGCTGCTGGTGGTACTTCAGGATCTTCCGGAACCTCAGGAAACTCAGGATCTTCAGGAAATTCAGGTGTTAGCTCGGGCTCTTCCAGTTCCTCCAGTTCCTCTGGAAACTCCGGCTCTGGTGTGAGTTCCGGATCTAATGGATCAAGCTCTGGTTCTTCAGGCTCTTACTCTTGTGATTACGATTACGACAGTGAAAGTGATGATGAAGATGACGATGAATGTGCCAACGTTGACTGCTCTGGTGTCACCTGTGACTCTGGTTCCAACACCGTTGCCGCTGCTGGAAAGGCAGGAACTACCACTGTTCAAAGAACAACTGCTGCTGCTGTTTCCATTCTTCCAGCTGCTGCTGCTACTGCCGCTGCTGAAAATGCAGATGCATGTGTTCCAACCACTGTCACCACCACTGCACTTGCTACCACCACTCAATTTGTCACCATTGCTCAAAAAGAAGCTGAAATTGTTTCAAAGTCTGAAACCAACTCTACTGCTGCTTCCGTTCAACAACAATCTGACAATGCCGGTAATATGATGACTGTTTCTGGCAGCCTCTTGACTGCTTTGTCCATTGTTTTGGCTAGCGTTTTGATTTAAGAACCTAAACGATACAAACGAACGTTTCTTCTACAGTGTATAATATATCCAATTTGGTTTGCAGCAAAAAAACTAAAATTTTGGGCAGATTTGAATATCTACTCACATCATACCAATTACAAAACTTTGCCCACAACTTTACTTCTTTTCTATTTCGATTTGCAACAATTTCCTTCGGTGTCATTGTATGGCTGTTATTTCTAATTTTTTTTATGTAAATCAAATAATTTATAACTTATTTATGAAATAAAAAGCTCGCTTTATTAATGTTTCCTTGAAAAGCTCACTTGCTAACATTTGTTTGAAAAGCTTCGTGTTTGTCTGAATAGCAACCCATTCCTGTACATCTAGTTAAGTAGCTTATTTTGTCGCCTAAGAACAAGCTTACTAATATGATTTCAGCCAAATAAGAATCCAAGTCTGGTTTATTTCTTAGCGAAATATATATAGCCCAGATGATTATATAATCATCACCATATTTTGATTACAAGAATTATTCTGGGGCAAATAACTTTCAATTCTATTCACTTTATAGAAACCATAAATATTAATTGAATAATGGCGCTTGTTGATCGTCAAACATTATTATTCTTTATAATAATGTTTATATTCCTCTCTTTACCGGGAGGAGTAGATCAGCCTCATTCTTCTAAGGATAGGGAAACACTTGAGAAATTTCAAGGTACCCTAAAGCAAAGTCGAGAACTGCTTCAACAGTCCCAATATTATCAAGGGTATGGCAATCTCACCGGCTTGAAGCTTTCTTATGATGACAACATCAACAATAGAAATGTGCTGGATTGGCCCTTTCATAAATTCACCCATAAACACCCCTGGTCAGAGAAGGAGGAATTTAGTTTATTTCCTAACGAAGTTAGCGATTCGATTAAAAGTTTCTGGTCTACTGAATCGACTAACTGGTCTGATAATGAATCCAAATCTTATCTTTTGAACATATCTGGTAAAGCATATGGTGAGTTCGAAACCATCAAACCTAAGAAGAAAGTGAAGACTTATCCAATGGATTTAGACAAATACTTGAAAGATCATTATGACCTTTACACTCGAGCTCAATACGAAGAAGATAAGAAGAAGTATGAACAAGACCCGGAAAATAATCCCCCACCTAGAGAACTAAATGAGTATGGTACGGGAAGTAAAGAAGGTAATGTTACCATGTCCAATGGTAAAATCACCTTGGGGATAACTGCTTTGGACTATAATTTTAAAAATAAGGATACACAGAAATTCATTTATGACGAAGAAGGAGATGCCGTTAATGACGCTGTGGTGGTAAAGTTGAAGGTAAATTTGGTTGATTTCCCTGAAATTGAAAGTCATGAATTAGACACAGTGGGTATCTATTTCCAGGATTCTGGGGCTTTGGTATCCACCACCAGAACGGCTAAGTTTTTTGGAAGTCATGCTCTACCACATTTCACTATGAATGAGAAAAATTTCAACAAGTCTAAAATATTGATGTCACAATTATTGAATTCAACTGACTTAGATAAGGATTTCGGAATTGATGAAATGAACTCTTACATTCAATCATCTCAAAATCAATGTGAATACATTTCCTTCTTTCAGTTGGAGAAAACAGATTTTCTGTTCAACGAACTACGTGATCTCGATGAAGAATTGAAAAACCCTACAGGGAAACCCATTCCTCGAAATCTTCCAACTATCAAAGTCAAAGAATCTTTGTTGTACTCTCCAGATTGTGGGGTCATCTTGAAATCGAACACAGAGAAAGATTTCGAAGGAAATAAGACTGAAATTATTAATTCACAATTGAGAAGAATGTTAAGTGCATTACTTATCTTAGCAGTTCTCAAATTGTTTTTATTAATCAAACAATTAAAGGATATGAGAACACCTGGCCAATTATCTACTGTATCAAGCAGATCAATCGGAATGTTGTCTTTCCAAGATGCATTAATTGCTCTTTTCTTTCTATTGATTTCAAATGTTATTGATGAACTTTATTTGCTTTTGGCCTGCGTTTCTGTCATTGCATTTTTAATGTGCGGTGTCTTCGGGTTGAGATTCTTAGTCAGTGTCATGACTGTGCAATCTAATGAGAGAGGTACCACATGGTGGGAAATTCTTAGAGGGAGTAGGGAAGATACACAAGAGCAAGGACTACCATTGCCAGTGACTGCTGGGGCTCCAGGAGCGAACGGTACTACTCCACAGGGTCAAGCGACAACAATTACACCTACTACACCAATTGGCCCAGGAGGAGACGAGGCTACTTATTCTAACAGGGTATTCGGAGTTGGATTTATGCTAATGATAATTTCGACCTTTGTCATACTCAACTCCTTACTTTGGAGAACTACTTATCGTCGCATATTTGAATACGTGGGACTCATTCTGATAAACTCATACTGGGTGCCCCAATTCAGCAGGAATACGTTAAAGAACCGCCGGCGGGCATTCCTGTGGGAATTTATCTGGGGTACATCGATCATCAGTGTTATTCCAGTAATATATCTTTGCATTGATCGTTCCAATCCCTTGAGACACCATTATGATCCAAAACTAGCAATCATACTAACTGGATGGGTTTTATTCCAAATCAGCATGCTTTATGCACAACAAATTTGGGGACCAAGGTTCTGGGTCAATGAAAAATGGCTACCAAAGGCATATGATTACCACTTCTTATTAAACATAAAAGATTTGCAACAAAGTGGGGGCTTTGCGTCTGATCTTTTGGCGAACATTGCGAACAGTACATCAGAAGCAGATAGCACCAATGGAATTATTCATTCCAAAATTGACTGTGCTATTTGTATGAATGAGATTGATTTACCAATCGATACCAATGCCGATGGAAAGACGGCCCATCATGTGGACAGACTGAAACTTAAGCAGTACATGATAACGCCTTGTAGACATGTATTCCATAGTCCATGTTTGGAAGACTGGATGGTTTACAAGCTACAGTGTCCTGTTTGCAGAACCGCTTTACCCCCAATTTAGATACATAGGTTGTAATTAGAGTAATGGAATTCACGACATCGATCAATTTAGGTATCATAATAGGAAAACAAATAAACCATTTAACCCACATATTCGAGGTTTCTGTTTACCGTATATTCATTTTGGCTTATGAAAAATGCACTACAGCTTTTTACGGAAATTATACGTGAGGGGATGTTTATTTACAAAAGTGTTTGATATACAACCTTGAAATAAGGGATTCATAAAACCCATATTAAGCATAAGGCAAGTCATAAGTTAGGGTCATAAAATGGGGTGAAATGCATGTGTGTGTAAAGAAGTAATTGTTGCAAAATTAGCTGAAGCGCACAATTTTACGGCGATCTAAATTAGCTGAGTCAATAGAATTTGTAGTCTCCACTTTAGAGATTTGAAAATTCATTCTGATAGTGGCATCTTCATTTACAAGACCTCTTTGTCTCTCTTCTGAAATTCTGAAAGATGCTCCTATATTGTCATCTTTAGGCGAGCTACTATGCGTGTAATTTGAAGTGGAATTACGCCTTGAACCAAAGACTGGCGAGGTGGAATTGGGACTAGAATTGAAATTAAAACTTGAATCATCGCTTACTTTACTTGAAGTTCTGGATCTTCCCAGAAGGGCTTGCAGTGACGATATGCTATTCTTCTTCAATTGGCTTCTAGTCATGACTGTAGGATTTGTTGAATGTTTCGAATGTGAAGGTCTCTTGTCATGGCTGTTTCTATGATGACTAGCAGAAGGCAGAGTGTTCCTTCTTGTCAAAGAAGACTTTTTTAAATTTTGTGAATTTTGTGAATTTTGTGAGTCTTTGGAACTATTAGATTCTTCATCTCTGCGTCCCATAAATGGTATAAGTCTTGTGAGACTGTGAAGATTGGATACCATCATTAGACAAAATAAAGATTATGAATAACCTAACTCTTGTTCATCAATTTCAACCCTTGATTTGAAATGAATGATGGCAAAAACTGCCAAGGGCCCTTTATATATACGATTTACCTACTAAGAAACAGCCGCAAATTTTACAAGGTACGATGGCGCGCTAAACGTTAAAGGCGCCGGATATAAACGGCGTGTTCGGTCCGGAGGTAAAGTAAAGTTAATCCGTTGCCCGAAAATTTGTCATCAGCAGTAGATGACTACAATGTCAGTTTCTGACAACTCCCAAAACCACAATACTAGCTGGGAGGAATGAGGCTTGTCGGATTTAACGGTAGCAAACCCTGATTAAGTGATTACCAGAGGCTTAAGTCATTACCAGATCCTTTTGACATGATTGATTCGGGAACTTAGGGTAAATTCTCAATTGCAGTAGCTGCCTATCATGATATGAAGGTTTAGGTTTCTTTGGTAGCCAAAGCTGCGTGTATGCTGGGGTAGACTTGAAACATGGATTTAGGTCGGAAATAAACTTAAGGCCGTTCCCGAGGATTTTGAGATGCGGATAGAATTTTCGGCCGATTTCCTGTTCCGTTTTTGTAATTACAAATACGAATTAAGCAACACTTTACGAATTGTTGACTGATGGCTTATCGTGATTATGGTTCGGGAAGCTCGGTTTTGCCTCATCCGAACGCCATCTGGCATATAATGCAAGGGGATTGTTAGTAGGGCTGACAATTGTGGAGAATTGTACTTGGTATTATATTGGTATTGAACAGGTTTAGAAAGTGTATTGTCATACCATTGATATTGATGAAGTTTAAAATGTGTATTGTCATACAATTGGGATTGACGAATCTCAAAAAAGAAACCGCTTGACAACTTGTATAGTTTATTGTCTCGAATGAGTTTATTTATTAGATGTACATAAGATAAAAAGTATTATAATTTCAAGGTAATTTTTGTTGCAGTTATTCACGTCTATTGTTTAAGATTCTCAAAATAAACATGAATAAGTTCAATATGTCCAAGTATAAGCTGATAGTGGCAACAATTTCATCGTCCAAATGAGTAGTCTTCATGATTTTTTGGGTGTCGATAATGACATAAACACTGAAAATCAACACTCCTAGTAAAGAGTAAATTAGCTCAGAGGTGCCCGAGTGCATTGGGAAGAACATGAATATAAATCCCCATCCGATCAAACACCAAACACCCATTGACGCAAATCCCTGCCAACTGATAAAATCGTATTTGGTTTGGAAGGCAAAAGCTGTCAATCCGGCGAAAACAATTAAGGTCAAAACCAACGCTTGTAGGACAACTCCACTTTCAACGGTTGCAGTGGCGACTCCAACACCGTACGCTTCACATAGTGTGAAACCTGCCAAACAGATCAAATTCGTAGGGTATGATCTGGCCTTGACCATTGCAGCAATCATGAATCCAATGGAGCCAACAATAGACACAATGAGTAACCATATATTTTGGAAACAGAATTGGTTAATGGCTGGACTACTTCTAATGATAACTCCTGTGAGCACAGTGCATAAAAGTTGCAAAGCCAACAAAGAATAGACCTTTCTGACAAACATGTGTCTCAAGTCAAGGGAACAGTCAGCGACATTGGTGGTGTACTTGAAGTCATCGGGGATATTGTCACCCGGAGTTCTTGGTGCATCTGATTCCCCATAAGCTGGAGGTGCTCCAGATGGTGCAAAGAAAGGTGCATCTGTATTTGAGGGTACATCAGTTGGTGCGGCAGAGGCACCAACAGGGTCTTCTGTGGCCAATGGTGAGTATTTGCTCATTTTGTGAAAGTGGCTCTTATTATAAATGTAGTTCTTATAGTAATTTTATATGAGGAGATAAATTAAATATGTATGCGTGACCGGTGCACGGGTCCGAGGAACGACTAGTCTAATTTTGCAGCCTTCTAGAATTTACCATAAATAGACGTCCTGAATTGACGCCACAATGCGATAACTTCGAAGTGGATTGAGCTTGGATTAACATTTCCGAATTGGCAGTCGATGACAGAAGTGTTTTAGCCGATTTTAAAGTGGGTTTAGACTAGATAGTTACAAGTTTTCCACAGTGGTCGTACGATAGAGCGTTTATTACTTGGGAAACATCTTAAGTGCTCCTTTTCCTTCCAATTCAAGCCTACAAACAAATCTGAACCAAGGCTTAGGCGCTTCTAGTTGACGATGCCTACTGTGGCATTCACAGTTGGCATTCACAGTCTATTGCTGAAAATAACAAACTGCTTTCATTGAAATAATGTAATTGCTTGAGAATCCCAATACATCTAACAGCCTCAGTGTCAGAACAATGAACCATTGGGATCGTTCACTTTGGTTCTCGGGTCAAATGAATGCTATTACACTGTACGATTCGGAATCGCTTAGAATGGCAAGACATGCGACGTGCGAATAACAGCCGCTAAATTCCTAATGTCATCCGCCAGCTGACGTAAGCCGAAGAGGATAAAGTATGGGGGCTTTAGCCGCTAAGGGCACAGTATAAATTTGACCAATTTCCCAATTTCCTAATTTTAGAAATTGAAGTAGTTTTTCATTGAAATCATTGGCAGACATAATGGCCCCTAAGTTGAACAACCCCGAGTTACTCAGAACCAAACCTTACGTTAACGGTAAGTGGATTGACTCCAAATCAACCAAGACCTTCAAGGTGTACGATCCTGCAACTGAAGAATTAATCGCCGAATTACCAGATCAGACACCTGAAGAAATTGAAGAAGCAATTCAATCGACTAAGGATGCTTTTGAATCTTTCAAGAAGACCAGTCCATTCGAAAGATCCAAGTTACTTAGAAAATTATTCGACTTGATAACTGCAAATATTGAAGATCTAGCCAAAATCATCACTTGGGAAAATGGTAAAAGTCTTGCAGATGCCACCGGGGAAGCAAGATACGGTGCTTCTTACTTCGAGTGGTTTGCTGAAGAAGCTAAAAGAATCTATGGTCATACCATCCAACCTTCTAATCATCACAATAAAGTTATCACCTACAAGCAACCGGTTGGTCCAGTTGGTTTATTGTGTCCTTTCAATTTCCCAAGTGCTATGGCAGCTCGTAAAGCAGCACCAGCTTGGGCTGCAGGCTGTACCTGTATTTTGAAACCAGATGGTGCTACTCCATTCTCATCATTGGCATTAGCTTATTTGGCGGATCAAGCAGGTTTCCCACCTGGCGTTTTCAACGTTGTTTTAGCCTCCTACGATAACACTCCAATGGTTGGATTAAAGTTCTGTGAATCTACTTTGATCAAGAAAATTTCATTCACTGGTTCTACTCCAGTTGGTAAATTATTGATGAAACAATCCGCCTCAACTTTGAAGAAATTGTCTTTCGAATTGGGTGGTAACGCACCTGTGGTTGTGTTTGATGATGCGGACTTAGAACAAGCTGTGACCCAAGCTGTGGCTTCCAAATTTAGAACCATGGGTCAAACATGTGTTTGTGCCAACCGTCTTTACGTTCAAAAGGGCATTTATGAAAAGTTTGCTAAGTTATTTGCTGAAAAAGTGTCACAATTCAAAATTGGTAATGGTTTTGATGAAGGTGTCACTCATGGATGTATGACCAATGACCGTCTTATCAAGAAATATGAAGATCAAGTCGCCGATGCTGTTTCTAAGGGTGCTAAGGTTGCTCTTAAAGGTGGTAAATTGCCTGAATTGGGTAAGAATTTCGTTTCTCCAACTGTTCTTACTAATGTTACATCTGACATGTTGGTTATTCACGAGGAAACTTTTGGACCATTGGCAGCTTTAATTGAATTCGAATCAAAAGAAGAAGTATTGGAACACTGTAACAATACTCCATATGGTTTGGCTTCTTACATTTTCTCCCAAAATATCAACACCATCTGGTATATGTCTGAATTCTTAGAGTATGGTATGGTTAGTGTCAACACTGGTATTTTCACTGATGCCGCATTGCCGTTCGGTGGAGTGAAGGAATCTGGTTTCGGCAGAGAAGGTTCTTTATATGGTATCGATGACTATACCCATGTCAAATCTATTAACTTGGGTAATGTTTACAATTAGAAAGTTTAGAGATTCAAGTAATTTGAGCATTGTATGAAATACAGACAAATCGCAGCCATTTTGTAATCTCGGAGTTAAAAAAAAAATCATCTGAGCCGCTAACTTCCGCATTCAAAATAGCTGGTACGGTTTTAAACAAAGCCTATTATATTTAATAATCAAGCAAAAACCTGTTTGAAGTTGGTTACCTACTTTTTTTTCATATAAGTGTTCGATTTTTAGATGTGTATGAGGAAACCGTCTTCTTTACCTTTCAAAGACACCATCGAAAAATTAGATACATTAGAAACATCAAAACTTAATAAAGATACACCACAGCCAGCCATGAATGAAAAACAAGAAATTGAAGAAAGGGTCAAAATGCTAGAGATGAAACACATGTACGAGTTACCGCTACCCGTGAGTTCCAATTCGAATAAGAGTACGAGAAGGTGCAATGCTGTCAGATGGAACAAATGGGTTGCGTTAATCAACATGCTCTTAATAGTGATATTATATGGCTTTTTCATAGTGGGAAGCCAGAAATAGTTCACCACTACTATATTTACGATGAATGATACACCCTCAATCAATCTGGGAGCTTAATTTTCCACTTGCTGCTCCATGCAAACTACTCGCCATTTCATTTAATACTTAATCTTTTCAATTTCATCCACATCCACACCCAAATTTACATCTATTTAATAATGCTTGATTTTCATGACTACATTAATGCTGCTTGATGGGCAGCCACGTACCATAGAACGAAATACACACACTGATAACTTCACTCAATGAGCCCATGTAGTTTTGGGTCTGTGCCGTAGTTCCAAGCCTCTTCAGCTCCATAGTTCAAACCTGATGTTTGCTAGTGATTGCCTGATATTACTTTAGGTGGTGATGCTCACGTGACGCTTGTCAAGTTCTAGACTTGTGGACATTTTCTAAAATCACACAAAGACACCATTCATACTAAATATCAAAAGCGCGCGTTAGCTCCACCAGGAGATACACGAGATTACTTGATGGTAATTTGCGGCTTAAGCGGATCAAAGGTCATAATTAACGTCCTAGAAGTGTAGACTTCATTAGCCACTAGTAGAGAATTGTAATTGAACATGTGAAGAATGAAAATTAACTGGTGAAAATATTTAGAATTAAAAGGTTTCAACATTTACAAGTGAAATCAAAAGTGAATCAACTCCAGGAATTTTATTTTGAAAAAAAAAAAGAAAAGCTTAAACTGGAAAACAAAGAAATTTTCGCTTCCTTTTTCATTTTAGTAAATTAATTGGTGCCTTCCTTATTTATTAGTCTTTAATTTTTTTTAATAGGATTTTTGATTATCCCTCCTCCAGTATTTTATTCTTCCATACGACGTGTTGTATTGGATTCGTCCGATTACTTGACTTTTTTCTTTAAATATTTGGACTACTCCAACCTCTGCTATTAGCAGTGACTCTCGTTAAACGCCAACTTGTTACACTCCTTGATTGACAAACACCTGGTACTTTATTTCAATATCGATATTGATATCTTCATCGACATAGACTGAAACTACTCAAACTTGTCTATTTCACTCTTTACACTCCGTCCAATACTATTCCCATTATTTGTTTATAAAAATTAACCTCGTTCGATCCAACTATGAAGTTTTCACACATAACTGTCATCTTCAGTATTAGTACACTAATATCCGTGGTAAACGCAGCCAATTACGTTGGTTGCTACTCTTCATTATCTGGCTTGAAGAGTCAAGGTACTTACGAATATCAATCTACTTCTCACTGTTCAGGTGAGTGTTCTGGCTATGCTTACATTGCCTTAAAAGACGGAGGCTCTTGTTACTGTTTCAACTCCTTACCCTCCTCAGGTGAAACCGACGACTCAGACTGTGACAGTCCATGTAACGGTTACGGTGAGGAAATGTGTGGTGGAAGTAGTGCTTACGGTGTTTACCGTGGTGATGGCTCCGTCTCTTCTGCAGCTCCCGAATCATCTGCTCCAACAAGTTCTTCCACTTCTACCACCTCTTCATCTACCTCCACCACTTCAAAAAAATCAATCACCTCCACTCAGGCCTCTACTACTGACGCGCCATCCTCCAGTCTGAGTGAAGATGATAGTAAAACTACTCAAATCGTCACCACTTCTTCTACCTCAGAAGGTGGCCACGTTGTATACAAAACAGTGACTAGTGCTCCGTCAACTAGCGCAACTAGTGATTCTAAATCAACTGATTCCAAACCGAAGAAGAAACTGACCAATATTGGCCCAATCGTTGGTGGTGTCGTTGGTGGTGTTGTGGCTGTTGCCCTTATCGCTGGCCTTATCTTCTTCTTAATTAGAAGAAGAAATTCCGAAGAAGAAGAAGACGAAGAAGAATTTTATGACAAGTCTAGTGGTAGTGTTGGTGGCGTTGGAAGAGGAGTCTCCTCTAAATCTCGCAAAGGAAAGGTTGCCTCTCCTTTGGATATGCCGATGTCAAATCCATTTGTGCATCCAAATGACGATGATCCATCGGCTATAGCTGCTCAGAATAACCGTAGTGGATTGGCCGACCCAAGATTGAACCCGATGATGATGGGTAGGAGAAGATTAAGTGAAGGATCTTTAGCAGATGAAACAGATTACTCGAGAAAGATTTTGCAAGTTGCTAATCCTGAATGAGCAAACCAGTGATACTTTTGTCATCCTACGCTCTTATTCATAATTATTACTTACAGCAATAACCCGATCAATTTGTTTGTCATTCCCCACAGTTTGCTGACTATTCATTTTTCATTTAAATTCATCTAATTCTCCTCGGTTTTTTTCAACTCGTTATGGTTCTATCCACTTCACTTCTCTCTCATTCTCACTTTTACGATCATTCAATGCAATTTCCATCGACTTTACGACCTTTTATCAATGTCCTGTTACTTTATACCTATCAATGATCAGTGTCCTTTTATACCCCAGCCCCTTAGAAATGTGGTTGTTTTATTGGTCATATCACGTGGAATGTACCCTCTCATCTTACTCTTTCATGGTTTAAAGTATGTTATCGTGCAAAATATATAATAACATCGGTAATGAATTCTGTAGTGTATTCCGGTTGATTTCGTCCCATTTGGCCGTCAAGCTCCGGGAGAATGCGAAGAAATTTTAAAACCGCACCATTAATAATTAAAGTTAATAACGATAACAGCTTCTTCCCACACTTCTTTATTATTGAATTTATTGATTGTTGATCAAACTTATCCTACTACTGATAAAGCACTTGACCTCACCCATTTAACAATTTGATTCTTTATTTAATTTATTTATTATTTCTATTGTCATTTCAATAACTTTACAGTTTAATTAACCCCGTCAAACCTACTAGGTTGATCATGACCAATAAATCATTACCAACATTTGAAAGACCATTGAACGAGAAGTTCAATAGTATTTATCAACAGTTATCTCAATTAAAGAATAACAGGAATAAATATATCAGCTCCAAACAAGTATATTCAATCTACGATCAATTTTTATCTTTACTCCATGAATTAACTTTAACAAGAAAAGATGAAGAGTTGAAGGGAATGACTTTGAATCTCCCAAATGCTACAGACTCGCTTATTGATGATATTTGGCAATTACTTTCGTTGTGTTTTGTTACGTGTGGTTTAATTAAATTTGCCCCAGCTACCTACTCATCGTTAAGTACAGTTAACAAGTTATTGAGCCACTTAAAAGAATGTCAGGTTTATACAATGGAAGACTTGAACCCCATCAAAGAAAGGTTGAATGATATCAAAGATATTATAAATAACAGTGAAAATCAAACTTTAGAAGACGAACAAGATGAACAAGAGTTCTTGCGTCAAAATGGTATCGATGCTTTTTCTGTGGATGATCATGGTCATAAACATTCAATTGTGTCTCACAAACGTGAAGAAACCTTATTACTTAGAAATAAGTTAACCAAATGTCAAAAAGTATTTGATGAATTGGAGAGAAGTTTCAAATCAATACCTCCTGATTTAGAACCTTATTTCAATGACTTAATCAAGGTTAGAAAATCACTTTTGAATTATTTAACAAACGGTATTGAAAGTAATGGAGATGGTATGAGTTCAAGTATCAGAGAGGAGACCCCAATTCCAGAATCCACAGAAAGTCCCATCACTGCTGTCAATTCTAGGTTTGCTAAACCTATTTCAATGACAACGTCAGCATCTTCTAAATCTACACAAATCTCCACCAAATTGAATGATTTGAAAAAGAAAGTTAAAACAATTGAAGCAAAGCGTGATGAAGAAGGTAAATTTAAAAGTTCGCTGGCATCTGCAGAACAATTATCTTCCTCTCAGATGGTTCTTAATGGACTATTGGATGACTGTAACAACTTGATTAATGATGTTTCTATCCAACAAGAGTCACTGGATATTTCGAGCTTATTTCAATCTTTGTCTGTTGCAAATGATGATGCTGACATTGTTGCTTTCAAAGAGCTTTACAATCAATTGGTTAGTTTGAAATTAACATTGGAGAACTTATTGATTACAAGAAGATGGACAATGAGAGAAACAGATTTATACAATTACCAAAAATCATTGAAAAACATCGATAATGAAAGAATTCAACTCAATACCAATATATCATCGAAACCTTCTTCTGCATCATCTAAAAGTATTAAAAGATTGCAGGTGCTTATCTTATACTTATTGAGAAGATGTTACTCTTTGATTTATAAGTTATTGGAAAGTTCTGAGCCAGTTTCTGAATCCTTACAACCAATTCACAATCAATTATCTACAGTTAGAAGATGCCTTCTCGAAATCAAGAGAATCGATGGTTTGAATAATTTAAGAGAACTCTATCCATTCCAATTCAAATTAGCTTCGTTAGACAATTTGAGAAGTGATGGAAAATTCATCATCAATAATCAAATTCCTGAGGGCCAAGGAACTCTCAATGCATTATTAGCTGAATGCTTTGACATCATACATGAATTGAAAATAGAATTAGAAGAGAAGGAAGAACAGCAAGAGGAACAAGACGAAGAAGATGAAATCGAAGACGATAGTATTGGTGAGGGTCACAAAGTTAAAAGTAAAACAAAAAAGGATTTGGATAATATAACCGATGATGAGGACATTGAATCAGATGATGAAATTGAATTGAAGAGAAAAAGGTACGTGGGATTCAATGAAGCTGACTACGACCAAGATAGTGAAAGCGATTTTGGGGCTGACGATCTGAACATAAGTACTTCGGAATTTGAAGATAATGATTACTACTAGTAAATATGTGAATATTTACATAATGATTTCAATGCCTTGTAAATAGTCTCTATAGCTAATCTATGCTCTATGAAGGAAACAATTGTTCAGACAAAAATCCGTGCGCACAAGGCATTTGCAATTTCTCACAATTCAATCATGAAGAATACGAAAAAGAAATAAAGAGGGCAAAAATTCGACTATCGAATTTAAAATTGTTTGCACTTTTAAACTCAACATTCATTTTGGAATAAGACCAAATCAATCAAACATTCAGCTATTCAAGTTGGAGAAATACAAACTATCCTGCTAGTGCTATATTGATTATAACATTTGAAATATTCAGGATAGAGCTTGCTGTTCAAGTGAAGCATACAATTACATCAATTCTCAAATTTCCAATCTCACGTTTCATCCCGTTAACCAGCATCACTCTTCTTGACATATTAGTTGAAGTGTAATCTATTCACTATGATGTCCACAGGCTTTTCTTGGGGGTCCAAGACTCTTTCTGAAAACCCAGAACAAGGCGACTCTTCTCATAGTACCAGCATACCTAGATACACTCCTAGTGTCAAAACATTGCATGGTGAAAATAAATTTGCCAGGAAAAGAAAGCTCCTGAACGACGAAGGTAAAGTTCACAAACCAACAGTTGCAGCAAATCGAAAGCATGTCGTGGTACCAAGTGTCAATTCTAAATTCAAAAAGACAAGAACTCCGCGTATAGTTGGCCAATCATTACCCATCAATAGGTTGATTGAAGTATTAGATCACTCATCATTACAAGGATTATTAGATAATTTGGTCAAACTTCATCCTGAGGTCGCTAGTACTATTCAAAAATTATCCCCTAAACCATCAATAAAAAACTCCGTTGAATTGATAAAAGAAAAATTTGCCAACATTGAAAGTCACTTACCTTACAAATGTGACGTCGAAAGTGACTATTCATATTTGAGAGTGAAACCACATATTAATGAATTCTTAAATTGCTTGTCTGATTTTATCTTGAATTTGTTACCTCCAATAGAGACCAACATTTCACATTCTGCTAAATTTTTAGATGAAATTACAAATCTAATTCATGCTTTACCACATTTTTCCAACAGCGAGTTCCAATATACTAAATCCATGGCTTATGAGCAAATCGCTAATACTTGGTTGATTGTATTAAGTCAAAGAATTCACGACGATTCAACCAATATTGATTTACATGAAACTTATGCTAATTCCCATAATACCACTTCCACATCTTCTTCAACCCCTCCTTCTATTTTAGCTACCCAACTCGAACAACGTGGTGAATTGGTTAAAATTATCCAAGAACTCAATTTACAAGATTGCGTCGAGAAACATAACGAGATTTCAATGGGTAAATTCAAATTAGTGATTGATTTCATCAAGTCTGAATTCGACCACTTTGAAGAGCTCAACCAGACATTGAACACCAACCCTTCAAACATCTTAAATGAATTAATCACTGTTGACTACACGAATTTTTCTATCACAGCTAGAACCTCTCATTAATTATATACTACTATATAATATTGGGTATTTACCGTTAGTATTTGCTCAAAGTTTGCATTCCAATATTTACAGGACAATATCAATATAGATTTATTGTAAGTTACTTTGCTGGCCACGAATGTATCATTGTAGGTAAAAGTGGATTAGCTGGATTGTGTTTTGATAAAGTATGCGTACAAGTGAATAAGTTAATAGTAATCAGACTATTGTACAATAAACTTACTTAAATCTAGATAATGCAGCGTCCAACTCATCTTCCTCCTCTTCTTCGGGTGCTCCTCTCAGGAGTCTTTCTCTTTGCTCCTCTTCAATTCTCAAGTTTCTCTCGATACGCATTCTTCTTTCATCATTAATATTTTCACTCTTCTTTTGTAAATAAGTCTTCTTCAATTTTGAATCTTCGGGTTTGAGATCAGGTCTTGGTGTGAGATCGTTATCATCAACATTTTGTTTTGGCTCAGGAGCCAATCTCAAAGAGTTAGCTCTACGGTCAACAGTACCAATGACGTTAGGATCCAATGTAATAGTATCGTGGGCCAATTTATTAAGTAAGCCTTTGATTTCGGATTCTTGTCTTTGTTTAGTGGATTCATAAGGATTGATTTCCAACGCATCGAAATTCGCTTCACCAGCTCCAGGTATAATGATTGAGTTAACACCTTTTTGATGGCCAATTCCCAATAAATCTTCAAAAGGGACATATTTGACTTTTTCAACCCTCGAACCTGGCAATAAATGTGTCATATAAGGCTTGTCTTGTTTTTGTTTGAACACATCCTTCCATATGGAAACATTTGGACCCCAAGCAGCTGATAATAATCCGGTATCAGAGATATCCAAACTACTTGCAGGGGTGTTAGTGTAGTAAGTGTCGATTGGTTCAAATTTCCTAATATCCCAGATTTTCAAAGTTTTGTCACTACCGCTAACAGCCATATATTTACCTTCTCTGTCAATGGCAATATCTCTCACCGGACCTCTACAAGACTGGATCTTCACTAAAGGAGTAGCTTGACTTGGAGACCACAACGAGATGACCCCGTTACCGTTACCTAAATGCATGACAGCATTCCAGGGATTTTGTTTCATTGCTTGGGTGGGACCAAGTTTGGTTCTTATTTCACTAACAAGCTCCCCAGTACTGACATCTTGGTACCTGAGGAAGCCGGAAGTACCTGCTGTGGTTAAAAGAAAATGGTAAGGTAAGAAGTCCAATAATGTAGTGCCAACGTGTTTGTTCAATCTGTGCAATTCGACCCCCAGTTTGTCGTAGATGTAAGTATGTTTCTTTTGAGCCACAGCAAAGTAGTGACTGCTATGAAGATATTTCACTGCATGGACGGTTTCATTCAAATGTAGTTCACAGTCCAAACCACCAGTTCTCCAATCCATGGAGGCAACGTGGCCTTTCCTTCCACCAATCAAGAGACCTCTACCATTACGGGTGTAGTCGAGAGAATAAGGTCCGAATTCTGTTAACTGTAACTCAAATTTCTTATTAGCCGTAGACACATCAACTGCCTCTGCGATGTCATCTTGCTTGAATTTGAAGGTTTTCTCCATTGGTCCCTCCGCTTCCAAGAAACCAGCACTTTCTTGAAGCAACATGTCGGTCTTAGCAGCTGCTTCAACCGCTTCCTTATATTGGTCGTCGAGTTTTTTCATATTTCTATTCAATCTTCTGTTCTTCGAGGTGCTCTTTGATTTCTTGAAAACACCACCTCTTTGGTACTTTTCAGCACCAGGGCGGTTCATGTCCGGTTCCCTACTGCCAGCCATGTTGTTCTTGAGCTAAGGGGAAGTAGTAGTTGTATAAAAGCACAGGGGAGCAAAAAAACAGATTGGCTGAATTAGACGCTTTCGATAAGCCCATCTCATCACATTTTTTTCAGCAGTAATGAGACAAGATCCAGTGCACTACCTGATCTCCAAACTCGAATGTGAGTCTGGAGACGCAAAAAAACCACTACAGGGTTTATTTAGTAGCCAACTTCCAGAAACATTTTTTTTATTCCTTGAAAATTTCCATTATAGAGAAAATGTTTCGTCAAGGTTTCAATCGTGCCAGAATAAATTTGTCTAGGACAAGGATCAATTGTGTACCAGTGTTGAAAGCAAGCGTTGTACCTACACCGTTGCTTTGGACAGCTGGTTTGGCCGGTGCAGTGGTTGGAGGATTCTATTTGGCTGATTCAAGATCTGCTGTCCACGAGTATGTGTTGTGTCCGCTCATTCGTCTTTTCACTGATGCTGAGACTGGTCATAAGTTGGGTATTTTCTTTATGAAGTACGGATTGGTTCCTAGGCTTCTTGATGACGATATCAAGGATTATTCAGACGTTTTGGGAGTCAATGTGTTCGGCACACAGTTGAAGTCTCCTATTGGATTGGCCGCTGGCTTGGATAAAGACGGAGAAGCCATTGAATCCTTGTTCAACAGTGGTTTCTCTTACGTTGAAATCGGTTCAATCACCCCAGAGCCCCAGCCAGGTAATCCACAACCCAGATTCTTTCGTTTGCCCCGTGATGATGCTGTGATCAACAGGTATGGCTTCAACTCCACAGGCCACTTCAGTGTGGTTGCCACTTTGAAAATGAGATTCCAAAGATTATTGACAAAGTTTCAAACCACCCACTCCGGCTCCGAAGAACCTTACTCAAATGCCTTTAGAAATGGAAAATTGTTAGGTATCAATCTAGGTAAGAACAAGTTCGGTGACGAGGTCACCGACTACGTCAAGGGTGTTCAACGTTTGGGCCCTTATGCTGATGTTCTTGTTATCAATGTCTCTTCTCCCAACACCCCTGGCTTGAGAGACTTACAGAGCGAACTGAAGTTGTTGCTGTTGTTGTCTGTCGTTGTTGCCGAACGTAACGTGTTGGGGACCAACTTGCTCGGAAGAAAACCGCCTGTTTTGGTCAAAGTTGCACCCGATTTGACTGAACCTGAAATCGAGTCCATTGCCAATGCTGCGAAAACTGCCAAAGTGGATGGTATCATTATTTCCAACACCACCATTCAAAGACCCAAACAGAAGTTACTCACCACTGACGGTAACCTAGTTAACCAAACTGGTGGATTATCCGGTAAGCCATTGAAACCTATTGCTTTGCAAGCATTGAAACACTTGAGAAAGTATACCAAGGACTCAAACTTGGTTCTTGTTGGCTGTGGAGGGATATCTTCTGGTAAAGACGCTCTAGAGTTCGGTAAGGCAGGTGCCACATTCATTGAACTATACACTGCTTTTGCCTACAAAGGGCCCGGATTACCTGGAAAGATCAGAGATGAATTGGTTGCTGAATTACGCAAGGAGGGCAAATCCTGGCAACAGATCATTGGCCTGGACGACCCTTAGATTATATAGTAGCTTAGAAAAAAGTAGATAACTAAAAGTATATTTATTTGACTTTCAGAAGCATATTCAATTGTCTTGATTCTAGGAAGTTATTATTTGGTGTGTTTGAATATATATTTATTGAGGGCTTTGAGTAGATTTAGTCAGTATATCAAGCGTGTCTAGTAAGCACATATTTGAATTATTGGAACGTAACTTCAACCAAAAGGTTTTTCTTTAAGAGCACTCGAAAGTACTTGAAATTACCGAAAAGTATCTGAGTGCATTCGAAAATTTTTGAAAGTGGATGAGTTGTATGAAAGCTAGTTATCTTCAGTGGGTGCGAATAAGTCTAAAATTTATAACGTGCGAAATCCGCGTTAACAAAATATAAACAACTACTCACTAACTTTTTATAACATCATAGAATCAACCCAGGATGTCTTCCAAGCCGCCAACACCACGCATACCCAGAAGCGAGAGACGGCACCATAGAAGGTCGTCAGGACTATATAAGATTCTTCCACAATCGCCCAAAGTTCATTACCCAGTGGATCCCGATCAATTACCACTAGAAAGCAGCGGTAATATCGAGAAGTTTGAAAACTTGATGGAGCAAATCGATGAAATGGAAAGACACATGTATGACTTGCGGGTGATTCAAGAGGCCATAGCCAACGGATTCAATGAACCGTTTGCCAGTTTCATCTATGGGTTGAATATCACCATGTGGTGCAACAACTTCCCCAGTTGCCCGTCCAAGGACCAATGGGAAGGATTGGACCAAGGTGCACGAGTGGACTCCCGGATCCTGGAGCTTGAAAAGAAAGTTGCTGCTCAGAGAGAGCAGAATGAAAAGTTGAGGACTAGATTAAACACACAACCAAGCACAACTAGAATCAAATCAGGGCAATCAATGGCACCGCCACCTCGAACAAGGCCCCAGATCCATTTCCAACAGCCAACATCTGACGATACATTACAGAGCAACGATTCGTTTGTGGAAAACCCACGAGTCTCGAGAATTCCACAGATTAGCAGGAAACGTCCTGCTAAAGCCGCCTCCACAGCTTCGGGAAGTGGCCCCAATCTCAACCAGGCCCCTCGTTATATGAGAGGATTGTTCGACAGCAATACACGAGAAACCTCACGGTTGGGAAACGCTAGTCGGGCACGCGTGACTAAACCCTCTCAAAGACCTCCTTTCAGGTGACTTCAGTTAAATCATGTACTATATAATGTAAAATAGCAGTCTTTATTCGTCAAATTCTAATACCCAACCCAGGATAAAAGTCTCATCCCCTTGTACAAACATCTTTTCTCCAATGTGCTAATGTAATGGCTAGTATCCCTCAGTAAGCTTCAACATGAGCTCATATTTCACCTGCTGTACTGACTTCTGTTGTTGGCTGGCTATAACCAATAAATAGTCCTTGTTTTCCATGGAGTTCAAAATGTGCTGGCGTCTCATCTGTTCTTGGTAGCTGAGCTTGCTGCTGCTGTTAATGTCATTTTGTCCATCCATGATATATAAAGAGTGATGGTGTAGATCCGTGCGTGTACATTTTTTTCCATGTCCAGTATTTAACACCAGCGCTTAATTTCATTGATCTTTATCAAAACCCACCAACATGTCATCTTTGGGCGAAGATACTCCTGTCTCTTCCACCAGCGGCAGCTCAAATGCTCCTTCACAATCTGCCCCAGCTGCTCCACTTTCTGCTGAAGAAAAGAAAAGACTCTTGAGAGAAAGAAGACAGGCTAAAATGAAGAAAGGAAACGCCTCCGACAGATTGAATTCAATCCTCTCTCTGGGCTCCTCAATTAAGTCAAACACTGCAATCTCAGTCTTGGACAAGCCTAGTCCAAGTCCCTCATTGACCGCTGAGAGACCCGCTACACCCAGCCAAAACATCGAGAGTGACCCTGATGTTCTGGATATCGACACTGTTATCAGGCAAAGAGACGGACCACAAGTGGCCAACCCTCAGGACGCTGACTTTGACGAAATGTTGAGTAAGATATTTGGTGCCAACACGGGCAATGCCTCTAATGGTGGTCCAGGTAACCCAGATGATGCCTTCTCGCAAATGATGTCGAGTCTTCTCAATAACGATGGTTCGCTCCCAAACCCAGGTCTGCCTCACGAAGACCCCTATCAAAGACAATTGAAAGACTACAAGAAGTACCAGCACAGGTCCTGGAAATTCCGTTTCTTGGTCGTGAGATTAATTTCGGTATTGGCCAACTTCTACTACCATTATATGACAATTGACGATCTTTCATTCCAGTCTTCCTCATATTCGTATGTCCGTGGTTTGGTCCATACGACACCAACCAACTCTTTCATAACTGTGTTTTTCGCCATGGAGTTGGTATTACTCACTTCTTACTACCTCATTGGATCCCAAAAGTCATTCTTCAAAGCTGCAGGAGAAGAGAACTTTATCGCCAAAATTTTGTCAATGGGATCGCTTGTTTTGCCACAACTCAGTCAGTTTCAACCAATCATTGTTCGTTTGTTGGGCTACTGGGACCTTTTCGGTATGCTCATAGGGGACATTTCTTTGGTGGTGGTGCTTTTCGGATTGATAAGTTACAAGAAATAAGGCATAAAATTCTATTTAGCATGTATTCATTGATAAACTATTTACAGAGTCTTTTTATATACTGACAGTAATCCAAATCTAAAATTTGTTCTTCATGTCTTTTCTTTTGGCAGCAATGATCTTTTCAGCACTCAGAAATTGCTTCTTTTTCCAGAAACTGTAGAACAACAAGATTGTACTTGCAAATGAAAGCCCAAACCATGTGACCAAGTATTGCATGTGGTTGTTGCTGAAGTTCACTTTCGGCACAGAGCCCACGGGCACACCTTGATTCACAAATTCAAATTCTTGATATTCAAGGGTACGGTCCTTATCAACTCTTTCTTCAAGGTAATAACCATCTTCGTGAGAATTTTTGGGTTTTGACTTGAACGGACTCATTAATTTTGAAGTCCATGACTGGTCCAGTTGCTGGCTTATATCTTCCGGTCCCACCCAATCTGGATGATCTCTTAAACTGTAGATAACTTGACAGTAAACTGGCAATGCACCCGATTGTTTGGCCATGGCTTCCACGTCTGGCATGTGAAACAATCTTGAGCCTTCTTCATGCTCGTATTGCAAAGAGGATCTCAGAGGCATTACTCTAAACATGGCATGAATTTCAACTTCTCCTTGTGGAAGAGCCAAATGGGACAAGTAACCCTTGGAACGATTCTCCGGAATGACCTTTTCTTTGCTTATCCATCCTCTTTCCACCAAAATGGGCTTACCACCATCAGTTCTAATGAAAGGAGTGACAACCAAGTAACCTACCTGAGAATTCTTCATTCTGGGACCTAAAAACATTTCTTGGGAGTAATCAAATTTACCCTTCACTTTAAACCTTCTAAACTCAAATTCTGGGATGATGGACGGATCGAGATTAGGTGGTAATGAATCCAATGGTTCTGCTGCTAATAAGTCTTCACATTTAGCAATTAAATCAACTTTCCATTGCAAACGTCTCACTTGCCAGCATCCCAAGAAGAAACTTATGACTGGCATGGCAATCATAAGTCCTAAGAAGAATCGGCGAAGAATAGGCAGCTTGGACTGAACCTCTGCTGTCTTAATGTCTGTCACCGTAGATTTCAAAGGTTTCCAATCTATGGTAGGAGTTTTCACAGTTCTTATAGGCATCTTGGATAACATCGAGCTTTTCATGGTTTTTTTGGGCGACTTAGCTAAAAAGGACATTAGCCTCACACTGGTCCCACTGCTTGGGATTATTGGCCTTCTGAGGCCAATTCTGAGAGCGAGCATGGAATATGTGGCGATGAATAAGGATGTATTGATTTGGTTATAAAATCTCGCATTTTGATATAATGAGATCAATAAAAATACTTGTATTGGAGAAAAAATAAGTACAAAATTATTCCTATTACCTTTATTATTAGAGTTAAACAAATTTATATAGTACATAGTAGCGTGACAACTAGCAGCTGTCGGTGAATAAAATCACGTACTCAACCACAGCGGTGGATCCGTCTTCAAGAACAGACTTGGTGGTGGATGTAGATGTGGAGTAGTACGAGCCAGCAGGGATTGAGCTGGAGACCTCAGTGATCAGGTTGGCAGTTGGAGTCACCGTAGAAAAGGTACTCAGGCTTCTCGATGTAGGGCTAGAGACTTCACTGGATTTCTGGTCACTTACAGAACTGCTGGTTGTCTCACTTTCCGAGTAGGTAGATGACACAGACAGCGAAATGGGGTTGGTGAAGGTGGATGAGGTCTGTTGAGTCACAGCATTGGTAAGGTCAGCTATGGTACTTTTTGCTCCAGTAGAATCAGCCACAGAACTTGGGGCCGGGTCAGTTGAAGTGATTGGAGAAACAGAACTGCTTGAGCTATCCGAGCTGGACAGTTGCACGAAAGAACTGGAATCAGCATCTTGAGAAGTGGCAGCAGATATGGAGCTGGCAGAAGAGCTGGCAGCAGGGATAACGTCGCTAGCACTGGCGGCTTCAATAGCAGAACTGGCAGATGAACTGGCAGAAGAACTGGTGGCTTCAATAGCAGAACTGGCAGAAGAACTGGAAGCAGAACTGGAAGCAGAACTGGAAGCAGAACTGGAAGCAGAACTGGAAGCAGAACTGGAAGCAGAACTGGAAGCAGAACTGGAAGCAGAACTGGAAGCGGAACTGGAAGCAGAACTGGAAGCAGAACTGGAAGCACTGGAACTAGTGGTGGCTGCGGCAGCAGTAGTATCTGGAGAGGATGCAGTATCATAAACGTAAGTAGTTCCGAACTGAGTGGTAGTAGTAAGAGACCCACTATCGTCGGTGTAAATATACTCTGTTTGCAAAACTTCCTCAACCAAACCAACTGTAGAGGTGGCAGTCACATAAGGAGTAGTAGTTATAGTTGTATAAGTAACATCATCATCTTCCGCTCTTGCCTTTTGCAAAACACCCAACGCAACCACCAATGCCAAAAAGGCTCTCGAAGTAAACATAGTCGACTGTTGTATGGAACAGATAAAAGTTTCAATGGAAAATGGTGATCTTATATACAACCACCAATTTGCACCAGCAATGATCATCAAATTATAAAATATCCAAAAGGCCTGTGGTCTCCGATAACATGCTGCACAGAAAAAGCAATACCACGGCAACAATACGCTCCATTAGCAGAGCTATTGTGATCTGGTGCTAAATTGATTGTTCTTGGTTTCGGAAACATGCTGGCTATGATGCACCGTAATGGGTACGACACCAAATAATACCGGTCCTTTCCTTTGCGAGCATGACAAAGGTATTGTGTACCACCCCTATAGGGCCCCTTTGTCACTAGAGCTGTTTCAAATTCGTTTTATTTTCTATCCCTGTATCATAATTAGATCATGTTGCTGGTTA
Source organism: Hyphopichia buzzinii (assembly GCA_030556945.1). NCBI lineage: Eukaryota > Fungi > Ascomycota > Pichiomycetes > Serinales > Debaryomycetaceae > Hyphopichia > Hyphopichia buzzinii. Next base: position 305,570 of record JAKTUZ010000002.1, on the reverse strand, counting down.
TTTTGTTTTCGCAGCATAATTTTTTGTTGATTTAACCAGCCATCAAGAAAAAAAGCCACCTTGGTGCACGAGTGCAAAGGTGTAAAGAGAATATTGGCTGGGTGTACCCCGGCTAGGATATTGTAAGGACTTAATTGGAAATGGATTGAAAGAAATATGATGATTACTCCTCCATTGCAGAAAATTTGTTGAAAAATATGGTGTCTGCGCTGTATCTAATCCCATAATACAAAAGGCTGCGAGTATTTTACATCCTCTCACATCACCAAATAATAATCACACACTTGTGGCTAAGTGAGGTATGGACTAGTATAGGTCTCTAGTGAGAAGACGATGTAGGTAAAATTGTAAGCAACATTGAACTTCAAGGGAACAATTGTGAGTGAAGTTGATGGATGTAAATCATAGTGAATATTCCAATAAGCACAAAAGCCACCAATATTCACAATAACAACCTTGGGATCATGTCTGTCACAGCCAGCAGCCATTCTTCATCAGATGTTCATCACTAGCTAATACAGGAACACGCATTCAATCTCCGAATACGAAAAAAATATGCCCATGTTTCCCAGCTTCATGGCACCTCACTTATCGCCATTCATTTCTGCTGGAACCTCGGGGGTTTGAGAGGTCCTTTCTTTGATGCTGTTGATTTCTTCTGTCAAATGAGGGAACTCTTTGCTCAACTTGTCGCCCAAAACATCTCTCAATGTTTGAAAACCTTGCATTTTCCCCTTCAATCTCGCATTGCTCTTAGCTGTCACCTCAACGAACTCTCGAGTGTAGATATCTGGATTTCTGCCATGCTCAATGTATGCCATCACATCAAACGGGATAGGATACTGGCGTGTGAAAGGGCTCGAGGTAAGCCCCGATAACTGGCTGATAAGTTGATTTGTTTTATGAGTTAATGCAGTGTGTGATTGTTGAGTGCCTTGGTTGTCGTGCACCAACACACCCAACTCGATGAATGATTCAATCAACGACAGAAGCTGTTCTGCCGTGGATTGTAATGGTTCATTGTCAGGGGAATCGTTGAATGAAGAAGTGGTCATCTTGTAGTAAATGCCGGCGTTTATGGATTATTCTCAATGTAAAATTATCATAATTCTTGCAAATACTGTGCGAACAAAATTGGTCTGAAGATGAATTTTGGCACCTTTTTCTTATTACCATTATTTGCTTCTCGCCTCTTGGTGGCTGTTTTGATTCACTTGAAAAGTTCACCGCTTCCATTGGAACCGCTTACTGTTACACTGTGCTACTTAGCTCTTTGAAATATTTTCTCTTGCTATTTATTGGTTGTCTTTTCTCTCTCCATGAATTCATATACGGTATCATTCCGTTACAACCCAGAAAAATTACATGCTTCCTACGAAGCTCCAACTGGGTTCAGGCAACCTGATACACAGGAAGACTCTAGTAGCTCTACTAATTCTGTGACCCCTTCCATGAACGAAGATAACTTAGATGTTTCACCATCGAAAATTGTCAAATTCCACTATAACACGGCCAGTCTCAATACTGATCATTCGTCCCCCATTAAAGCTCCAGCTTTGCCCACATATACAGCCAGCCAAACCTCGGAACGGGAGAATGCATTTCCCTCCTCTCCAAGATCTGTGCAGCGTCACAGGAGTAGAACGCCCACCCCACCTTCATCAGCAACCTCTTCCAACAACCGAGTTGGTAAGAATAACTATAAAACAGAGGTAGACTACCGTGCCAAAACACCAGAGTCACCACCCAAACCCCAAACTAACCCGAGCGCATTCCGAGCCAGCCAACGAAGGTCAATTCGAGAGTCAATCCATACGATGAAAAATTATCACGACTCCATCTCCAAAGATAATGTGGCCATTGACTATGCGGAAAACCTATGGTATTACGATCTTAGGAATGTAGCCCAAAGACTACATTGTCTTCGGGAGGTCTACAAAGCTGTTCAGTCGGTTAAGAAGAAGAAACCTGCCTTGATGGCAGCACGGGGGGCCGGCGGAATATCGTCAAGTCTCGGATCCCAACTTGACTTGCAACTGAGTAATACAGGTACACCAATGGCACTGGACAACGAAGAGGTCAATCTAAGCACCTCGGCCTTTGAAAGACCTCATTTGCAGCCTGACGATGATGCGTATAGCAGCAGCAATACTGATAATTCTGTGACGCCCAATAACTCCCAGCATAGAGAGTCTCGTGCGAACAGTGCTATTCCTAACGAATACGACAGCTCGGAGGATACCACGTTGGGCAAAAGAGTGGCCAAACGAAGGGTTCAATTCCAAGCATGAATTGCAAAAAGTTGGTGATTTTGTTTGGTATCGCGCACGACTGTTTTCCACTTAAACCAACCCAGTAGAAAATTAATAAATACATTTACAAGATTCACTAGTTGATATAGAGAACACTTTTATCATCTATCTACAGTATAACAAGGAAATGAAGCCAGTGGTATCAACAGGGAAAGCGTACTTTTGTACCATATTATCGTCATTTGCCATAGTTATTCTTTCGTTCATTGGGTACTTATTCCAAGTTGGCCATGAATCCATGATGGGTTCAATCAATGACCCTGAAGACGGGGTTGCCGTTGCCAAAACTGTGTTTGGAGCAGTATTTGTGTATTTAGCATTTTTCGTGTTCTGTGGTTTACAAGTCCTCTTGATCAGAAGACAAAGCAGAATCCAATTATGATCACCCCAAATTTCAAAAATTCATTATCAACATCTTTCTCGCTTACAACGACTTCAATTCGTTCATACTTATTAATAACCTTTTATTTTTCTAATAAACATTACAATTACACTCGATTATTGAGAAATATTTATTCTTGAGCCTGTCAACCTTATATAAATAATCATAACTTAGCGATACTCTTCTTGCCTTCTTTCCAAAAAACGTTACCACTCCAATCACAAATATCAATGACTAATGACTTGATATCGTCCAATTCTTCTTTGCTGGCACCAACATTGAGAGCACCTCTCAAATGCCCCTTCAATTGGGGATTCACATCTTGTGGAATCAAACTCGCAACAATGCACATAGACGTCTCCTTCGCAGTTAATATGTCAGTGTAACTTAAAAGTGGTCCGTAAACATGATGGTAAGCAAATTGCCATAAGTCAGGGTAAGCATTAAACATCTGTCTCTTGATACGAGTATTGATCTTGTTGGTATACACCGTATTCCAAAAATTTGATCCTCTTACAAGAGTATTAACCACTTCCTTCCTATTGATGGACTCGGCTGAAATTGGACCGTCAATAGTATCGTGAGCAATGCTATTGGATGCGTTCAGACCCAGATCGGACTCTTCGAACCTGGTGCCAGCAACATCTTCTTGTACAATATCAGAGGACTTCACATGTCCAGGATACACACTTGAAGAACGATTGTACGTGTGAGAAGGCTTGATGTTTGTTGGGGTAACATTTTTCAATGTTATAAGAGCATTAATGGTTTTAGGTAATCCAATCAACGCAGTGCTTTTCAACAACACTTCTCTAATCTTGTTGGCAATAAGAGAATGTGCAGCATGAATATCTTCAGTTTTAGAATATTTGAACTCAAGTGGTAATTTATCATATAATGAGTAGGGGATTAAGATATCGGGGAGATTGACACCAACTGAGGTAAAATCTTTATATTTTTCAGCTGATGTAATGGAGTCTTGTGCTAGCTGAAGCAAGCTCCTATCTGTGAGTACACTACTTCCACTGCTGTATTCTAACAATTGTTGCCTCAAGGCAAAATGGAAAACCAGGGCAATTTCATTGGGTTGATTAATCACACTAAGACATGCCGACGCAATCAAAAACCAATTACTGTGAAGATTGGGATATTTGTAAGCGAGCTTGACAAGTCTTTCTGCTGTTAATATAGCCATCTCTAGTACCTATCAAAAGCCGATAATGTATGTTGAAATTATCGCCTGCAATTATTATTGTTTGTGGGGTGTTGGTTGTTTATATGGGGTCGTGTACCAACCGCCTCGCAGAGTTTAAATTGCAAACCAACCGAGGAACCTGGAGAAATTTACAATCAGCTTCATTTGCAGCCATTCACATGAATATGTGAAATTAGAATCATTAATTATAAACCTATAAACTTCTATTTAAAACTTGAAGTGTCTAATTATTACTTATTACGAACACTTGACCTTATCCAAGATCTTACCAAACCATCTTTAATTTTTTTACCCTGATCGCTTGTCCATCCACCCATTGCCCAGAAATGTTGTAAGCCCGAGAAAACTGGCGCCATTCTTGAATTGAATTGTCTGAAAGGAATATCAAGATTTGAAGATACATCTCTTGGTAATTCATTCAGTAAGATTGTTTTGGCAATATGAGAAATTGACTTTTTCTCCTTAAGCAATTGGTCAATTTTGTCGTTGGCCTCTTTGAATCGTTGCTCGCTCATATCACTTTTGCCCCAATACAATTCATTGGTCGTTCCCACTGATTCCCAAGGCCTCATTGATTCATCTATAGGAACCCATCTGTCTGTACCTCTCCAGATTTCGGATTCAACCATTTCTCTGATTCTCAGAACTGCTCTCTTGTAGGCGAATTTCTCATCTTCACCAGTAAATGCCTTGGTATTCTTGAAATCGATTTTTCTTCCGTCTTCTTCCAAAGCGCTCTCTAGATTTTCTTGTTCCTTATTTTCTCCTGAAAATGCTCTTTTTAGTGTGGCTGTATAGTCATTGTATGACTCGGTCTGTTCGGTATCATATGAAGCAACGTTTGGACGATATGGATTAGACATGGCAATAGCAGTTTTTGCAAACATTTCCTCATCTTGCACCTGTAATCTGTTAACTTCTTCATCATTATCAGCTTTCTTCAATGCATCCGGGAAGAACAACTTGTCCACTGGAACGTCACTACGAATAAAGCATTGGCATTTGGCTTCATACATTGCGTCAAGTAATGTAATGAAACGTCTGGCTTCATTCTTCATCTTCGTAGTAAGCTCGGGAACGTTATCAAGGATTATGGTTCTATAATTGGAGGCCAATGTGATATAGTCGGAAGATGAGAAAAGACCTTGGCATATTTGCTGAAAATCGAGGTAGCAAACTCGATTCTTGAAAGTTAGCGGAAGGATTGTGGTTCTGTTATAGACGGTGAATGATGCAGGATTACCTTTCAACTGTGGATCATCTATTTTGATGTCGTTGCTCATGAGACTGGAAGTTTCTGGAATTCCAAGAGCTCTTTGTTTGATTAATCTCCACCACTGGTCATCGTGTTTTTCATTATCCTTCTTGACCACTAGGTAGGGATCTTTGGAGGACATTGATGCAAAAATCGATCTGTAGTCCTTCTTTGATCTCATGTCCACTGTTTGGCATCTAGCGTTCAAAATTGCCACAAAACTTTTAAACTTTGTCTTATGGAACTCATTCGAGTAAAGTTCCTCGGGTAACTTATTTGAGGTTGCAACTAGAACCCCACCCAATTTGAAATAGTAAGTGAACAAAATTTTGACGATGTTGGCAGATGCAATATCTGGTAGCATGAACTCGTCCAACATAAGGACGGTATTCTTATTGATCATCTTTTGTGCCACTTCGAAAAGAATGAACTCGTTTTCCATGGTCATTCTTTGCTTTTTCTGGCCATTAGTAACAGTAGCTGTGAATAACCTTTGCTTTTGAATTTTATGCATTTCACTGTATACCCATAGGATGAAATTGTTGTAATGCCATCTCATTTTAGATTTATGAGGAAGTGAGGCTGCAAATATATCCATCAACATTGATTTACCACAACCCACTTCGCCGTGGATTAAAATCCCTTGTGGTGAAGCAAAATTGTGCAATTCCTCCTCATCAGTGATAAATTTCACCAACTGCTTCTTCTCTGCCTCCGGATCTTTACGGAAAAGATTGTGAATGGCATTGAATCTCAAAGGTGAGAATTTACCCGAACCTTCTTCACGAGCAGCCGCCTCTGCTTGCTTTAATTCGATCTGTCGTAATATGAGGCTGATTTTGATACTGAGCTCTTCTGGTGGGCTATAATCCACTACTCTATGATATAGTTTCTGGAAGTCTTTCATAACGCGTAATTGCAACTCGTCCTTCTCCAAAAGGCCCTGACTGATGTAGTTTTGGTACAAAATGTAAGGATCGGTGATGGAAATACCAGTGCACGATGCACTCATCTTTGGCTTCTGAACGGGAGATTCTGTTGAAGCCAAAGGAACAAATGGGAGTCTTCCTTCCACCCCATGTGGGCCTGAAGTCAAGGATATGGTAGAATATTTGGATATTCTTTGGATTAGATTCTTTTTCTTGATCATGCTAATCTAGATTTAACCTCGAGCTCTGTGAAAAAAACAAGACTAATCTCAATAATGACTCATCAACTTCTCACGTCTTTTGTGTACTCTAAGCTATATATATAAAAGATTTCAATATGTCAAATTTTTTTTTCTCCCTGCTTTATCTTTTTAATCTTATCCGATCACAAGATTCGCAGCTTGTGAAATCCGTCATACGGAATTTGATTTCTGAGCCTATAGAGTGGCATCTCATCGAATGAGACGTTTATTATGCAGTATTCTAAAAATGCTAGATACATTGATTAATTCGGGCAGATGGGGCCCATAGAAGTGGTACGATTAGGATATGGGCTGAGGGGATTTCTTGGTTTGCCATGATTATATTCATATTGTTGGGAGCGAGGCATTTCTCGGACACTTTGGAGTAATAGTGGTTATAAGGGGTTGTTGGGCATTAACTTTTTCCGTAATCTAATCAGATGGAGACGGAGACGCGTTTTGGCTCGAAGAATTACTCGCCTGGGCAAGTTTCATTTTGGCAAACTTGCGGTCCAAAGAGTTAGAGAGTCCATTCATCTCTTCATCTGATCTCCCGTATAGTTCAGCCCACCATTTGACATCAGTATAATTGAAGAAAACCACACGATCGTTGATTTCCATGTCGTCCATATCGGCATCGAATGGCCTGTACTCTCTATTGGCAAATTCTGCGTGTCTGGAATTGAAGTAGTCCCAGGCCGAGATGGTGAAATCTTCTAACCTGTTTTCTACTTTTAAGCCACGTTCAGAATCACATAGGAATGATCCATATTGACATGAATAGTAATGGTACACAAGTCTCTTCAAAAATCGACTGTTGAACTCAAATGCCGAAGGCTTTTGTCGGTAAATTTGATAAACGCAATCTAAAAATTGATGGAACACTGGTGATCTTTCATTACTTCCTCCGTATGTGGAAGTCAGATATCCCCCATCTTCAGAAGACTCCCCGTTTTTACCTTGAGCTGCCCCTTGTGCCGAGTTCTTAATATGGTTCGCTGCCCTAGCCGCCTTTTGTAAGAAGGCACTCATACCTCCGTTCCCTATTTTCTCATCACTGGCATTCTCAAATGACTGAGCAAACTTGGTTGCATATGAATCTTGCGCTGGTTGTTGTTGCTTTGGCATCACTGCTCCAATACAACCTCCATGATCTCCTCTGGTAGCGAACTTGAAACCGAAACTAACCCACTCTTTTTCTATAAGAACCATGAAGCCCTTGATTGTCCTGTAGTATGGGTCAAGACATAGCTGCAGAAGCGCTGACACTTGTGATGTTCTGTCCCACCCATCTGAGCAATGGATAATCACATTTGTATTGTTGAGATGGACTGACTTGGCAATCCTGTCAACTGACTGTAAAATTATCGATAATCGATTCAACCACTGCGTTTTCGCTAAGGACTGCTGAAGTAAAGGTATTGGAGGACTGTTCGCGTTGGTGGACACGGGATATTTATCCAATTCATTGAGTATATTGGTGAGTTTGGTTAAGGAGTCCCTTATGACATGAATGTTATCAATATTACCAAAAACTTTATCCACATTGTGAGAAGTGCCTTGTTTTTCTTTCCCTCTTTTAACATGGTCGGATTCATTATCTTGATCGGGGTTTGGTTTGCCTCTGTAGAAATCGATATTCTCAGTACCAGCGCCCAAAGCATGTTGAGCCATGGCATTCGTTATAGGCCTCAAATCGACTATCAAATTTTTTTGGTGCTGTTGACCCTCGAGGACGTCATCTTCGGTGATTCTAGAAAGACGTTCCTTATTCTGAGAGTCAAAAATTTCACCAATCAATTTCTCATCTTGAATGGATCTATTTTGAATATTAAGCCCGACTAAAGGCTGGGCGCATCTAGCTATGACGTTCCCATTGACCCCAAATCCGTGTTTATATACGATCGCAGGGATTCTTTGCTTTGAGCGAAACTTAGCAGCATGTTTCAAGACATTATCAGATATCGAGGAGGGAACGATCAATAGCTTTGGGTAAGAAGAGCAGAACTTATATTCTTCATTGACTAGGGTAGAACGCCAAAATCCACCTGAACTGTCATCAGACAACAAGTTCATACGTTTGTACTCAGCAACTGGATCGTAGATGTCCCAGCCTTTGACGGACAATTGTTGTTCCATGATATTGGGCTTATAGTTGAAGGCGTATAGTTCCCTTATTGAATTCTTGGATTTGGATACGGTAATTAGAAAGCTGAGTTTGCGGAAGACTTCACAGCATGTGCTGTCGTTGACAAAGTCATAAGAGTAGTATGTAAAGTCCTTACATTGGATTCTGATGTGAGAAGCAGAGTAATGGTCATAATTCGGAATGGGAAACTGTTCAGCACGAACGTTGGCGCCTAGCTCGCCACCATTGGAGTTGTTGCTGCTCAACCACGAAGATCCTCTGTGTTTGGAGATTCTCTCGATAATTGGATAACATATCCATATTTCTCTGTTGGCAGAAGTATTGGACTGGTCTTGATGAGGATTAAACGAGAAAACAAGATGATACGGTGATAATACAAGCGTTCCGGTGATGAAAAGTCCCCTTCTGGCCAATGTGACGGATTCAACCGTCGACACGTTAGGCGTTTCCATTTTAGTGGACAAAGGGTTTAATAGATTTTATGACTGAGGATTTGATTTGCGCGTTGATAAGATATCGCTTTTACTCCATAATTTGAAATCTTGCCCTTTTTCAATATCTCTTAACTAATTCTGTTCTCTCCGTTAACTTCATAAATTCTTGCCAAACTCTTTGAATGATTTTTCTTTTCCTCTAACTTTTGTATAATTTCTACATCTTAACAGGTTGTTTACACTTTTGTGTCGAATATCATACATTTGAACTCTTGAATCATGTTAACGAGACGTACAAGCACCTATAAATTATAAACCTTCGAATTTACGGATTCCTTTTTCATGAGTTTGAGCGTTCTTCATCTGCTTTGCAGAGAGCTGTTTGACCTTTTGTTTCTTCTTAGGCTGTTCTTCTGTCTCTTGTTCGGGTACTTGGTTTTTGCTAAAGTTGATGAGCTTCTTCTTCTGTTTCAGTTTCAACAGAGAGATATCGTTTCTTTTCCGTTTCACAAGATCGAGCTTCTTCTCTTCCTCTTCTGTTTGGCCTTCTATTTCTTCTTCGGTGTCTTCTTCTTCACCTTTTTCCTCTCTCTCTTTTTCATCGTCTTCTTCTATTTCGCTCTCGTTGTCGGATGAAAACTGGATAGACTCTTCGCTATCCAGGTCAGAAACATCTTCCCATTGGTTCTCCGAGTTATCGACACCACTTTCATCATCATCATCTCCCTCGTCATCATCGTCACTCTCGATGTCACTTTCCAAAGATTCTCTGCCGGACCAAATTTTCATTCCTTCCATACCTGCACTAATAAGTCTATACTCGTAATCAATGTCCAAAAGACCGACTTCGTCAATGGCCCCGTATTTACCACTTTGCGATGAATGAACTCTGGTTTCAACCACTCTTCCCTTCTTGTAGTTGACTCTATGCAATAACCCTTCACTATCTCCGCACCAAACGGACTCCTCCATATCTTTATCATCACAGTTCATGGTTGGCATGATAGCGTCGATGGAAGCATTCTTGTTGACTTTGATTCTCGATAATTGATCTTTGAAACTATTCTTGGAATTTTTCCAAATTGTTATTAAACCTTCTCCGTGTGAAACAAGAACGGTGTCACTTTTGTTGGAACCAATTTGGTCAGTGGCATAACACATGGAGAGAAGCTCATCTTCTTGATCATCGGATTGTGTAATTATACCTTTACGAATATCAATGTGTGACAAGGTAGTGCAGCCTAGAGTCAAGTACTGGTAGGCAGATACAGATGGCATTGGAAGAATATCGTTGATGGAATCTTCATGAGCTTGGGATACTTTGAATTTCAATTGACTTCCTGAAAGGTTACCGCTGTCGTACACGAGAACATGGCCGTTTTCGGTACCAGTCAATAAGAAAGGATGGCTTGCAGAATGGGCCATTTTGGAAATTGCATCTTTTGGATTGGGGAAATCGTCAAACGTTGACGTCTTAGCAATAACTTTACCTGTCTCAGTATTGGCTTTCTTGATTATATGATCAGTTCCAACTGAGTAAATATTATCACCCACCGAGCCTTCAAGGGGATCAAATACAACAGACCTGCACGACCCCTTGTGTCTTTTGGTTTTCCAATTAACCACGACACCTAAATCATCCTCCACATCATTTTGATCTTTGATAATCTGCCACCACTTGTTTTTCAGCTGGGACACAGATTTATTCACTTCAGCAGCAACTTTTTTAGCTGATTGTTTATGTATCACCGCCAACCTTTCCCTGGCTTCGCTGGCTTTATTCTCCAAAAACTCAGAGTCATACGTGTTGCAAGATAAGTGTCCAGTAGCTAAACCAGACACAAATAACGGCCTTGTGGGATGGGCTGCAAGGGAAAAGAGTGGGTCCAGATAATTGATTTCCAATATAGGTGCAATCGAGCTTTCAAGCTCTGCAACCACAGAGTTGGATTTAGACTTCTTTTTAGCCATAATAATTGGGATTGTTTCGATGAGCTGGAGAGATGAGCTTGTAATTTTTACTGAAAAAATCATTTCGCAGCTTTCACATTGATTGCAATAACAGCTTAATGTGCATTTTAAAAAGTAACCGTCCAAATTTTTCAACCCACTAGATATTTGCGAGTCTTATGGTGTGGCTTTCATCTTAAAGAGAATGCTGGATAAATCCGGGAGTTTTGAGTTGGCCTTGGTAAGTTAATAGCACATATTTGATATACTTTAAACTTATTTGGTTCCAAGGGTGATAGCCAGTCAGATTTGGAGATACATCTTGAAACGAATTCTTGCAAATATAAAAGCTCAATACTTAATTCTACAAATTGGTATAAATCTACCTTACAAAGGGAGTAGAAGTGAAATTATTGACAGTTGAGACCTCTAAGTTAAAGTAGTGGGTAAATCCCCACGAAGATTCTTCCGGATAAATATAAAACATTGACATGCTGGTGTTCAATACTGTATCAAGCGTTGGCACGTATTTTAAAATCGTCTTCTTCGTTATCAATGGGCTGTTTAGCCACCTTGGCGTCAGCTGAGTCATCCAGCTCGAGTATCTCGTCCACACCTTCAGAACCGGCTTTCGCTGGGCCTTTCTGGTAGATCGGTTGCTGAGCAGCAATGTCTTCTTGATCGTTCTTGTCGGCTTTATAAGTGGTTTTTTTCTTTCCTTTAAGATCTGGGTTAGTATTGCCATTGCCAACCAACTTGTCGGCGTCATTGCCAACAAGAGGGGCCTCGTTCGCTATTCCTCCTTTTGGAGCTTCCACGATGCCATGGCCTATATCACCTTTGGAATTTTTAGCCATATTGCCTGCCAAACCATCGACTTCCGATTCTTTGTCAGCATTTTTGATTGAATCAGCAATATTATTGATGTTCTTGACATTGCTGTTACCAGATGAGCTGTCGATTTTTTCAGATAAACCAGCACCATGGTCTGGAAGATCCTGTTGTGGGGAAATTTCAAAACTGCTTGGAGGGCCAGGTTTAAGTTCTTGAGAAACCATATAAATGAAAGATCCAAATAATACCAACATAAGAACGTACCCGAACACTTTCCTTCTATTGGAATTGAAAATGTTGTTAGGCATCTTTTCATATGGTGATGTTTTCTTCGAACTAACTGGCTTCATATAATAAGGCCTAGGAAGTCCTTTGTTCTGATAGGTTCCTTGCATGATATTTCACTTTGATCAAGATCTCAGATCTGAAGAATTTGTAGATTATTCCCAAGTCAGCCACACAAATTGTAAGCAAATACGAATGCTGGTTCAAGCTTCCACAAACCTTTGCCAGTGAACTTCTAGAAACTGTCCAAAGTATAAAAATAGTATGAAATACCAACAAGTTTGGAGTGTGCGAAGGTGAAGGTAGGTCTCACATCTAGATCTGGCTGTGTGCAGGCTTGAAAGAACAAGGCGGGATTCCAAACATATTCAAGTAATTAAGGAGGTGAATATTGTAGTTGCAAGTGGGGGACCCATCACGTTTTGGTGTCTTCCATGAACCCTTCGACCAAGGACCCCGTAATTGAGAGTGTTTGTGGGTCTGTAGTGTGTGTTGTACTTTTTTCATGAAAATAATTTGAAAACAATTTGTAGCAAATTTTCGCTAATTATTGAAGAAATTCATCAAAATTATAATGGAACTACATGGCATTTACCCATGGAATCAATTTGTGTCATGTTAAGTGTCATGTTAAAGATGCTCAAATGTACAATACTTACAAATCAATGTTGAAATACTATCCATTCAAACTTAGCACTCGGTTTCTACACTTAAGAAAATTGCAGCCATGTAATTTTGCGGCAAATAGGGTCGCAAACGGGCCCACTATATAAACAGGTAAATTCATACATTTCGCTCATTCTGGAACCAAGTCCAAGATGTTCATTAAATTCCTTGTATCGACGCTTTTGTGCTTTCTGTGGGTGGTGGCCACACCCCCGGCATGTTTCTTGAGCTGTATCAGTGAAATCGCCAGAACTTGTACTAATAACCATACGGATATGAGTTGCCTTTGTGGAGACAGGGACGAAGTTCTTGCCTGTTTGGTCGACATTTGTCCTTATGGGGTTTTCGAAAGTGCCAGAGACCATTTCTTCGGAACCTGCTTAGAACACAAACAGAGTGCTCCGGAACCTCCTCTGTACACTGCACCCGATTTTGACCACCCAACACAAAGTCCAATTCACAAAGATGATGGGGATTGTGACGGGAAGCACGGGCATGATGAAGAATGCGACGACAAGCATTCAAATGACGAAGACTGTGACGAAGAACATACGCATGACGAATATTGTGACGAAAAACACTCCCATGATGAAAATTGCAACGACAAAGGAAAATCTCAGCCCATCACACCCACTCCAGCCCCCAGTCTCACTGATGAGCCTGACTGTGAATGGGAAGAAGAGGAGCACGTCGACGAACACGGCAATGTGGTGATCATCAGAACACCCTTGAACGTACCCTACGAGCACAGGAAGAAACCTGCCAGCTCCACCATCAGACGCAAAGTTGTTTACAGAAAACCTTCTTCCCCAGCATCAGGATCAAGGAGAAAGCATCTGGAAAATTCACAGGATTCACTCAAGCTCCTTAGAAAGTATAGGAAAGTTCAATAGTATCTTTATATTTCAAATTAGCTTCAGGTTTCTTTTCGTATTTTGGTTAGCTTCACTTTTTCGATATAGCAGTATGTGTCTTTTTATCGAGTAGCACCTTAACTATACTGCTTCTTGGAACGCTGACCAAACCCAATTCACGTTTATGGGTCTTCTCAGCGTTCAACTTATCCACCGATGTTTCGTAGGTATTTGATAACAAGAGGTTCCCGAACGAGTCAATGACGGTCAAAATGCCATCGAGGACTCTCTTATCCACGAGGTCGATCTTAAGGGAGCAGCCAATAAAATTTTGAGGATCCATTGGTGTTCAATTTCAAATTTGTTCAAGATAAATTAAATGTAAATTGTGACAATTTTTCATCGTCATTTTCCTGGTCGCGATTGATTTCGTTGGTATGACTTGAATTAGTCCAATATGGTGATGATGAAAACAACCACACTCATGTTAAGAAATGGATCTTAGCCTCAATATATTGTTTTATAACCCGATACGCTATTATTCCGCCTCATGTAGCTGCGATTCGACTAATCGTACTTTATAGAGATTGCGAAAATTCGGGAAATTATTGATTAATCCTCCTCTTAATCATCAAATCAACATGGACGTGGTGGAGCAGAGAAAAGAATTACACACTTTACACAATGAGTACCAACTGTTCTTTCCACGCATTGAGTTGGTACTAAATGACACATCAAAACCACTTCCGAAGCCAGATTTCAGTGGGAGTGATTACTATGCTAGAACACTAGCACGACAACCCGGTATTCAAAGCATTGACCAAAACCATATATTTTTGCAAACAAAGGAACAACAAGACTTGAAGATAACTGTCGACGTGTCTGGATGGACAGTGATCGGGGACACTAAGAGATTCGAAACATTTGAATCTCTTATGATGACTGTCTCACCATCCTTCAGAGACAAGTTTGGCAGCGAATTAACGTCCAGGCTAAATGAAATCTTCAATAGTAGACAAGATTGATAATGGTTACAGTGCATACGGTTAATAATGTTTAATGACTATTTACAGACTATGTATATGAATTATTGCTTGGTAGACTTTGCCTTTTCGTTTCTCAAGAAGGTCTCAAGATCACCCACATCATGCTTGGTGTTTCTGATGTAGTACTGTTTACCTCTCCTAAGGTAACGGTCAGGTTTGTGAAGGGTTTCGATGTTTCTAATGTTTGGATTGTATAACGGAACTCTAATTTCAACCCCGACTTTATTGAGTTTGTTTCTAATTAAGATATTGGTTCCAACACTGTTAACGGATCTTTTGATACCTAAAATTTGTCCTATAACACTGGATCTGTCCATATATGTCACTTTGATTATATCACCAGCACGAAGGCCATTGTCTTGATCAATCAATGCACGTCTTTTACCAGTTGGGTCGTATTTTTCAAGTAATTGTTTATGCAAATAGTTGATAGCTTTTTCACCGTTTCTCTTTGGTGGTAATGGTTCAAAAACAGTAGGTGTGAATTTCTTCACTTTCAGGAATGTTCTAACTGTCGCTTGGAAGACTGGCGACGACAAGCTTCGTCTAAATAATCCAACTCCAATCATGTTATGTGAATGTGATTTGCAAGGTTCAATGAAAGCCTCAGAAATTTTCACTTTTTTTTCTATGGTGAGGAACTATGTTAGTGCGACAAATTACGCTGCGGAATGAGTGTTACGCGTATGTTCGTAGATAATGCTATGGGATAGAATTAATTATCAAAAATCTATAAATATTGTACAATAAAGATGCAAGTGGTCGGTTGAAGAAACTAGAAACGAGGACGTCTACTTCTGGCGGTGAATTTAGAATCATGTGCAACTTTTCTACCTCTCTTTCTCATGGTATCCTTCTTTCTGTTGATGAACTCTTTCTTGGTTTCTAATTTCTTCAACATCTTCTTTGTCATCTTCTTTTTGGTCTCTGGGGCATCCATTTGTGCGCCCACCAAGTTTATGGTACGTTCAGATTGACCTGCTGTCAAAACCAAATAGTATTTCTTGTGTCTCTTTGATTCTGGATCGTCAATGATCAACCCACCCCCAAAACCAGCAACTTTTGCAGCATCTAATATGGATTGGGTTTGTGAATCATTCATCGGGTAAAACTGAGCGACAAACTTTCCTCCCCTTCTCAATGAAGCATATAATGTATTGAAAAAAGTTAAAAGTCTCTTCTTTGGATCAGCATGAGCATTGTCAGCATTACACAACCACTGAATAGCAGAAATAGAAATGGCAGCATCGAATGTACCGGCCCTGAATGGGACACCTGTACCCAAATCACTCAAGAATAAGTCTCCTTCTACCCCTCTGTCTAAACCGGAAGCTAACATACTGGGGGAAATATCCATACCAACCCAGTTGTAACCTTCCTCAGTTAAAATTTCTCCAGAAAGTCCTGAACCACACCCCAAATCCAATATGAAGTGTGGCATTTCTTGTTCTAAGTTCAAAAGCTCTAAAGCTCTCAACGTCATTTTAGCTTGAATGTGCTGGACACGTGTGGAATTTGTATACTTAGATGACTCAGAGTCATTGTAGAACACTTCTGGAGGGGCAAGCTGTTCAGGTCTTGACATCTTGAATTGTGTTCGATATGAGTGTGAGTATAAATGTAGTATTTGATTTCAAGATGAGATGCTAAAAAAAAAAAGATTGATAAAATCATTATGTGCACGTGATCTCAAAATCAATTACATTTTTTGCAGTAATTATTCTAATAGATATAGATATAAATAAATATAAATATAAGTAGGCATAAACTAGAAGATCAAGTAAAGAGTACAGATAATACTTGGTCCACTGATAAAACCAAACCAGCAAATCACATTACCCAAAACTTTTTTATCTTTCAAGAATTTGGATCTGCTCATCATAATCAATGGGATCTGTGACATTTGGAACACTAATAAGTAACCTCTAAGCCTGTTGAAGATAACAAACATCACCAACTCGTGGACTAAACTTGACAACATGAAGGTAAATAGTGCAGCTTGAATTTTGTTGAGTGGTAATGCACTGATTGACGAGTGATAAACATGTCTGAGTAAGAATTTGTGTACCGGCCGATTCCAGATCCTAGCGAATTCGGAGAAATCAGTACAGGACCACCAAGGACCATAGAAGTCACGGTCCGCAAATAGAGTAAGCTCAGCGAGAGCATTGAGAATGAAGTCCCAGATGATGAGAAAGGTCAATAAGTAGATGAGTAGGAAAGGTGGGATCATGTCAATTAAAATGAAACAATATTGCATGAACTTTTCTTGAACTGGTAAAGAACGAGCAGCAATGGCTCTCATTACAAGCGGATATAAAGAGTTTTGTGCCACCAATATCATAAGAAACATGATGCCGAAAACCCCGGTAACTTTTTCAATGAGGTAACTTCTTCTGATTCTTGGAGTTCTGGGAAAGTTCAAAGTGTAGACCAAGGTAGGGAACATGGAGAACTCAAAGAAGTTGAACAAGTTGAGGTTTGCAGGGAATTTGACAATGTTTTTCTTTTGTAAATAGTCAAGATTTTCTTCTATATCTTTGGGATCAACAGTAACATCAGTGGAGAGGGTTGTGGAAGTGGACTGGTATTCCAATTCAAACTTGCAGAACGTGATGCTGTCAACGAGAAGCTCCCTAGTGTGAACTGGGTCAATTGAACCTTCTAAGTTGAGGTCTCCGGCGTCGAATCTCTTCAAAAGACGTTGTGATTCTTCGAGTTCGTCTAAAATTTTCCATAGGTAGCCGTTGTAAAAACCGTAGGAGTGCATTTTCATGACGAAAACTAAACTGTGTAAGACCAAGAAGACTTTGGCAATCCAAGGAAAGTCCATGCACCAGTCGGACGGTAACCAAAGCCAGAAGCAAAGAAATACGAGATCATACATCAACTGTATGACATAACCAGATGACGACCAAGCGATCCAACCTTTAGCACAGCACACTTGAAGGTAATAAGCGAAATAAATGCTCAAGTACATTGCAAGATCAGCAAGGGCCACTTTCACAATATCTTTTCGCAAGGTGTTCAACACAGGAGAGTTGAGAATCCATTCGGAATGTTCAAAATATGAGTGTACGAGATTCTTGAGAATGAGGAACAGAGTGCCCAACCAGAACAACACATACATGCCATAAAATTCTGAACGTTTAAAGTAGTTGGCATCGAATATTGTGGTCAGATGAGTGTAGAACTTGATATCGCCAAAGCGGGATTTATGCTTATCGTCGGTGACTGTTGTTCTTCTTTTATTGGAACGAAGTTCAGCTTGTTTCTTCAACTCTGCGTATTTTTTGAATTTCCTATCACCATCCAGAGGGGATTCAATTTGTTTCTTGGTTCTGTTTCTTAGTCTTCTAGCCGGGCCGTCAAATGTGTCATTGAGTTTGGATTGATCGCGATTCACAGATTGATCGCGATCCACCAATTCGATTGAGTCAGATTCATCATTAGATCCATTAGATTCATTGGGAGAATCATTAAAATCATCTTGCAACGTTAGAGCCTTACGATGATCACTTTTATGGGTGATTTCATGGAGCGCCTCGGAGGTGTCCGCCCGCTTGACCATTGTGTGAAAGGGATGAAGGAAAAAGAAGGAGTTGTAGTAATTTGTGAGATTGCTCAATCAATGGAAACAGCAGGAGTGTTGAAAAAATCTCAACGTCAAATTGAAAATTATCTTATAAAGAGTCAATAACTAGCTCAATTGATTCAAAACTAGAGTATTACGCTGACTATTCAGTAATTTTCGATGTATTGAAGGTGAATTTGCTGTTTGCAGCTTTTATATACTCAGACATCCGATTAAGCCTGTTATCGCCACCCGTGCACTACGGGTCCCGGCCCGGAGATAACAGATTGACCGAAGAACAACCGGAACGCTATCAGGCCGACGAATCCATAGAAACCGAAAGCGCCAAGCTGCAAAGATGGAACGGTTTTTTCGGATCAGACAAAACAGCATCATCATATTTCGCCAGGGTTTACGAAATCAAGACTTTAAGCTTCCCTAAAAGAGCTTTAGCATTCCAAAGTTGGAGTGAATTATTGAAATAATATTTATACCTATTTACATTGCGAGATGACGGCCAACATCATCTGTAGACCCTTTCAAAGGGACGGGTGTCATTGAAGCAGGACTGCCAAACGGTTGCAACCACTTTTTCAGCCTGTTCTTTGTCCTTGCAGTAAGGGTTGGCAGACACTGAAAGCACAGCCCTTCTTCTGATACAACTCTGGAACTTGCTGCCAAAGTTCCCCAAACCGGTACCTTGGATTTCCCTGAACATCCGGCACTCTCCACTCAACATGGAAGCTCGGATTTCTGTGCAAGCGTGGTGTCTCAAGTTGGTGAGGTCCACATTGAACTTGAGGTGGTCGTAGGCGTGTACAAGCTCGTGCGACAAGGTATCTTCTAAGTGCCATTTGCTGGTCAATCGGTTGCTGCATAGGAGAATACCATCAGGGTGGAATCCTCCTGTTTTTTCGTGTTCACTGGCATCACAGGCTGCACACACAATATTGGAACTATCGAGATTCCCGCCCAATTTTCTGATATGGTCCATCATGAATCTGACAGTGGGGGAATATTTTAACATCCAGTCACGATATTCAATACATTGATCCACCGATAGGGTATTTTTCACCTGGATATCGTGTTCAAATTGAACTTTCTCTTCTGGCGTCAATCCAAGCCCGGTTCTGTACAGCATGGACCTCCGCCACCATTCAAACCCATGGAGCTTCTCCGGAGACGATGTGACAGTTTGGGCTTTCGCTCCACTTTCCGCTGCCATATCGACTATAATTATAGTTGTTGAATTTGTTTTAGTACTTGGAGATAATCGAAAATTCAGTAATTGAGTGCGCTATTGAAAAATTCTCCTGTATATGATCTCATCTCATAGCCAACAACTACTACAACTTCTTTATAAGAGCAAAAATCATGGTTTCTAATATATGGGTAGCTGCTGCCGACAACCAGATTGAAGTGGTGAGGGGCCACCTTAACTCTGGTTTTACTGCCAACTCCAAGGATCCAAATGGTTACACTCCTATACACGCTGCTGCTTCATACGGACACATAGAGCTCTTGAAGCTATTAATATCAAACGGGGGCGATATAAACATCCAAGACAACGAGGGCGACACTCCATTGCATCATGTGGAAGATGTGAATACCGCAAAGCTCATGGTCGAGGAACTAGGAAGTGACTATAAATTGAAGAATAATGACGGGCAAACTGCCAGCGATTACATTGAAGAAGAGGACGAATTTCCAGAGTTGGCCCAATACTTGAAATCCTTGATCCACGACAAACCCGAGTCTCAAACTGCCGAAACTGTGCAAGACGATGTTCTTGGTTCACTTCCTGCCCCAGGAAATGTGGATGGTCATCAAATAAGGTACACTTTAGAGAATGACGCCAGCGGCGAAGACGACGAGGAAAAGAGGAAAAAGATTGAAGCCATATTGAACAGCGAGAATCCAGAAGAAGCATTGAGAGACCTCGTCACATCTGCCGTTCGTGAGGGTTTCGCTAACTATAACAAGGAGAAAGAATCTGACGCTCCGGCCACCAAAAAGAGAAGAGATTAAAGCTCAAAGAGAGAATGGCCAGTGTCCAAGAAGGTGCCTCTTGCTAATGTATAGTACTTATGACTAACAGATAGTCCATTGAATTTATACCCTGTACCGTAAATGTATACTTGACAGTCAAGGGTGAATACGATCACGTGACTTTTTCAATAATTATCGTCCAGCATTTACTTGGAAAAACAATTGTGGGCGTAAACTGATTTTCAGAGAATATCAATTGAATTACAACATGATTGGCGCCATTGCTCCTTTGATATTTGCTGCTCTCGCAGTGGCAGAAGAGACGTATGCTTATTTGATCGATCTGTTTTTACATGTCAATTACTAACTCGACAGTCCTAAAAAGGCCTTCCTGCAATACACTCTTGAAGAATTACAGAGTATGACTATCTTAGAGCGTGTTAAGTTGAACAACTGGACTTTGGAATACACTACTTTGGCATTCACCATCGCATTCGTGGTCTTGTACAAGCTTGGTGACATCTACAACCAAAACATTGCCACCAAGTATTTGAAAGGATTAGAAGCTGTTTTCAAAGAAAATTTCTTCCAATATGGTACTTCACCAAACAGTTTGCTCATCAAGGATAGCTCTGAAGCCTTTTCTTCTTATGCCACTGGTAGAGCTAACATTGATTCTGTAAAAATTAACGTCAAATTGAAACCAAGACACAATTTCTTTGTTTTGATCTTGGAACTCGTTATGGGCTATTTCACAGAATCTGTTCAACCACCAGTTGACAAAGTTGAAATTGTCATCAACCCTTCCGCCAGTGCTCAAATTGACAACTTTATCACTGCCATCGTATCCAAACTTGGTATGAATGATTACAGAAAGTTCAACTACTTCTTATCTTTGACTAAAACGTCCGACTCCCCCGCTATTCCTGAATCCTTTGTGTTTATGAGTGAAGTCAACGAACTTCAAGAAAAAACTGCTACTCCTGAATTGCGTGAAGCTTTGAGCTTACTGGCTGCTAGCTACTTGAAATTTATTGCTTTCACTGACCAACCAGTTGAAAGACCCGAATCTTTGAAAGACATGATTCCAAACCGTAGAATTGTTATCTCCACCGATGTCATCACTGACAAGGCTCAATTAGAAGAATTGTCTAAAATCTTAGCAGCTGTGTTCTCTCTCGTTGATGACTTGGCCTCTAAGAAGATTACCTTCAGACCAGAAACCTTGAAGAAGGTTGTCAAGACAAGAGAAATTGAACTTGCTAAGATTCAAAAGCTCATCGATGCTGCCAAGGAAGAAAAACTCGCTGAAGAAAGAGCCAAGGTCAAACAAGAAGAAAGAAATCAATTGAGAAACTTGTCAAGAGAAGAGCAAATTAAGGCTGAAAAGAAGGCCTTGGAAAAGAAGCAAAGAAAACTCCAAAAGAAACAAAGAGTTAGAATGTAATCTACAGTTGCCTCAACATGTTTAAGTATTAAAATTGACATAATTTTATCAGAATTTTATAAACGTTAAGTAATCATTCAATCATAATTTTCCTGTAAGTTTCCAGCCTCTTCCAACTGGGGTGTCAAAGACTTCAACCACACCAGCTCCTAGACTATCAGCTAAGATCCAATTTAAGTCGTATCCGTAAAAGGGAATCTTGAAATTTATTCTTTTGGAAGTCCCTTGGCTATTGTTATTACCTTCCCACTTATCGAAGAGATTATCCTCTAGTATTTCATCGAATTTACACTTGCTCAAAGTTTTAACCAACCAGGAGCGCCCAGCGTTTATCAACTTTAGAAAGCTACCACAATTGGGATAAGATATTGAGTACTGGTGTGCTTCAATTTCATTCAAGTGATTGGAAGTGAGGGTGACGTAGCCCAAGCTGACTAAAGAGCCAAGCTCTTTATTGGTTATGGATTTTGATGGTCCAATAAATAGAGCAGTAGGATTTGCTTCAATAAATTGATAAAAATTTCTCAAACTACCTAGTTGTAACATTTTCATATTACGTTCTTCGCCTTTAACTGACTCATCTTGTAAGTCATTCTCGAAATTGGAAATTGTTGTGTTGATGAGGTTGAGATACGTTGCAGTTTTCACCACCACTTCGGCATTTTCAAACCCATAAGTGACTTTACCTCTTTGGAATTTCAGTGGAGATCTCAGAACGACTGGTGATGCATTAGTGACTACGAACTTTCTGAGAACACCCTGTCTTATGCGGGCTTCCAAGCTTCTGTCGACGAAAGTGGGGCCTTGGTGCTCATAGATTGAATATAATTGATTCAAGGTAATGAGACCCTCTGAGAGATGAGATCTCCTATACTTCAATGTTTCCGCTTTGGTTTCCATGGACAAGCCTCTCAACAGGAATAGTAGATCGTCTCTAGATGCTGCCAGGCGAACTGCTTCATTGCTATGTAACCGGGTGTGAATTGTAGTTGATTCAGACCACTGATTTTCTAGTATTGTGTCTACTGCCACTAAGATATCGTGGCTTTGGGATAGTTGGAAATCAAGCTGCGGATTGTAGCCACTAACCACCAAGCGATCGGACTGAAGAGGTGTGTCTTTTTGTTCATTAGCTGCCAGTAGTTTTGACTTTAGGTTTTGCTTATATTTGGCTTGCGAAGGCAATAGTTTCTTCAACTCATTTTTGCGTTTTTTGATGGGTGATAGTGGGTTCTTTTTGTTTATCCTTGAAGTATTGGCAGCGCTATATCTCAAGGACATTATTTGGGATCGAAGTGAGTACTATGAGTAAGGAATATAATTGAGAAGCACTAGGTTTAATGGAATTGAGAACTACTAAATAGATGGCGCGAAGATTACAAAATGTAGATATAATCTGAATAATGAATTTAATATATACACGAGAAATATACGACACTATTCATCAAGCAACCACTAAGGTGATTGTGAGAGATGTCTTTTGGGCAGGAACACTGATATGCCATTCGTAGTCACCACTTGTTTCGATTTGGTTGATGAATGTCTTCAGGCTGTTGGCAGCTTTGATTCTAATGACGTTTTCAGGAATCTCGATCCCTGATATACGGTAGGCCAAACTGGACAAGAAGCTCTTGGTTACTGGGTACTTGATATCGTCTTTGATGGAGATGGTGTATTTGTCTGGGAGAGATTCTTTCAATTCAGCAAAAGTGTATTGGGCATCCACGGCCTCTTCTGCGTCAGCAGTCATGTTGGATGCAACACCCAGACCTTGTTTGGCGTTTCTTGGGGATTTCATGGTGCTGAACAACTTGCTCAAGTCGTCCAATGACATTGCGGAACCTTGTTCTGGAGTAATTGAAGCATCCAAGTCCAATTCCTGACCGAGTTTCTCTGCTTCTTCTGCTTCCTGAGCTGCTTTTCTCTCAGCCAATCTCCGTGCTTCCTGTAACTCTCTGGTGGTCTCAACAACAGGTATGCGGGGTCCCTGTGTGGCGGTGATGTAACATGCCTTGTTGTCCATGTGCAAGTATGATCTCATGTACGCAGGTCTTACTTTCACGATTTCTCCAGCGAAACCAAGTTTTGGGTGGTCTTTCAAAAGCTGAACTGGGATTTTCTCTGGCACTTTTGAGCGGACCTTGTGCGAAGCATGTCTCACAAACAGGCCGTGCATGACGGTCACTCGTTGTTTTGTGAATGAAAACATATGGGTTTTTCGTGGTTGTTTTAGAAGTTGAATTTTTCACTCGATCAATAGTGGTTTTTTTTTTTCTCGCTCTCATTCATCCTCTCGATATATTTGTGCGCTTATATAAGCATCAACATCATCACAGAAAATCATTTGGAAATAGACGCCATTAAATCAGTGTTTTTCAGTGAACATGTCTTCCAGTGTGACGACTTGCCAAGTGTGTCAGGAGAACGAGTTCAAATATACATGTCCCGCATGTGGCACCAAATCATGCTCTGCAGCGTGTGTCAAGAAACACAAGATCCAAACTGAATGCAGCGGAACCGTGGACCAATCCAAATTTGTTAGCAAGAAGGATCTTTCCAAAGATTCAAGTCATATTAACAGGGACTATAACTTCTTGTTGAACTTTGGCAGAAATATCGAGCTCGGTAAAAAAGATATACTGGCCAGTGCTAGAAATGTGTTTAAGAGACAGATTACAGGGAATAATGCAAGAAACGCCAAACGATTCAAATCCAAGGTTTCTGAAGATCAGGACCCTCGCATGAAAGTGGTCAATGAAGTGTTCACACAGTCTCAATCTTGTGTCAACAAAAGACAGAACACTCTTGTTGTGCAACTCCCAGCTGGCATGAGTCGAGCCTATACCAATAAGACAGGCTATGACAAAAAGCTGGCCACTTTCAACTGGACTGTTGAATGGGTGCTCCTCGATAGTTCTGGATCCCAAGTATCCACGTTTGTCAGTCACCGCTTGAAGGAGCATTTGGTGCTCAAAGAAGCGATACCTAAAAATCTCTTTTCAACAGAGCCAGAAGCTGCCGATTTAGACCTGAACAATTTGTGGCTCTTCCTCGACAATGTTCTCGCCCCTGCCAGACATCGCAAGTCCATTATCGAGCTAAATAGAGAAGACTCATTATCGCAGGCGTTGTGCAACAAGGTCGTTCTTGAATATCCCAAAATTTACGTCACTACCTCACCCGACACATGGAGAGAATCTGTCGAGGACGAAACATCAGCATATGGACTACAACAGAGCGACAGTGAGGAAAGTGACAGCACTGACGACTCTGAAGACTCGAGCAGCAGCGAAGACAGCGATAGTGATAGTGATAGCGATAGTGATGGGAGTAGTGACGATGAAAAGCCAGAAGAAGCATCTTCCAAAGAACCCAAACCTCTCAAAACCGTGTTTACAGACACAGACGAGAATCAAGACCTGGTCCAACCAGGCCTGAACAACCCAACATAGTCATATACTAGCATCAACGTACATAGTTTCAATAGCATACAACTCAAAGTTAGCTGCAAACGGTGTGCGCACGACACGCCATCTCAAAGATTTAAGCTTGAGACCTAAAACAACATTAAGCCGCTCCAACAACTATGGCCAGTGTGTTCAGAAAACCCGAAGATTCTGATCGGAACATCAAAGCTTCGCTCTACTTTGGTAATCTAGACCCTCAAGTGACAGAGCCACTCCTCTACGAGCTATTCATTCAATTTGGCCCCGTGAAATCCATAAATGTACCCAAAGATAGAATCCTCAAAACACACCAAGGTTTTGGATTTGTCGAGTACAGAACAGTTCAGGATGCCGACTATACCCTCAGCGTGCTAAATGGAGTCAGGCTTTATGGAAAGACACTTAATATTCGAAAGGCAGACTATAATAAGGCCAGTACGACTCAAGGCCCAGTGGGTATTACTACGGCCAACGATGGTGCCCACCCGCTAGATGTGGGAGCTAAGTTGTTTGTAAGTAATCTCAACTCATTAATTGACGAGAAGTTTCTCCAGGAAACATTTTCGAAATTCGGTAATTTGCTAGGAATGCCCTCTATAGCTCGTGATCCGGAATCTGGGGAGTCCAAGGGCCACGGATTTGTCATCTTTGATGATTTCTCCAGCAGTGATGCTGCTATTGAGAAAATGAATGGTCAAATGCTCATGAACTCAAAGGTATCCATCAACTACGCATTCAAAGAAGGAACAGGGCAAAAGAAAGTCCGTCACGGGGACGCCGTCGAGAGAAAGTTGGCCGAAAGTGCAAGATCTAACAGAATCGGAGACACTGACAAGGCCAAGAAGCGTAAGGTGACAAAGCCAAAGCGGAAAGGTTGAACAGTTTGTGTCTTATCAAGATTCAATTGTTTCCCACAGTGACTTGAATTCTATCACAAATAAGACCACAAACCCAAACCAATCATAACTCAACAGTATTCCCTGATAGACACATCGATAGATCAGAGAATGTGCCACAACTACATTCAATTGGGTGCATCCAATAGAAACCATATTCTCCATTTTCTATTGTTCAACAAATTAATCGCATTATTGGTATAAACTGAGCGGAGGTTCGCGAATAAGCCATAATTTTTCAGATTAGTAATGTGGACCACACTTCTTCGTCAATTTAAAGGTAGAAAAGTTTCCTTCCCCAAAAACATCAGAAATATGTCACTTCCTGCCAAACAGAAGGTAGTTCTTTTTGAAACCCCAAGCAAATCCCTCGATGTCATCAAATACGTCGATTGGGATACCCCACAGATCACAGGTCCAAATGATGTGATAATCAAGAACAAATACTCAGGAGTCAACTACATCGAAGGATACTTCCGTAGTGGTATTTACGCTTGCAAGACTCCATACATCTTCGGAAGAGAGGCTAGCGGTGTAATTGCCGCTGTGGGTAATGATGTTACCAGATTCTCCGTTGGTGATAAAGTTTCATACCTTGGAACTGGAAATTTTGCCCAATTTACCAAGCTCTCTGACAAGTACGTCACGATCCTGAAACTTCCCAAGGACGCACTGGATGACCTGTTGAAGTTCAACGCTGCTGCCCTTTTGCAAGGTCTCACCGCATTGACTCTTGTTACTGAGTCCCACAATGTCAAGGCTGGTGAATACGTTTTGGTCTGGGCTGCTGCTGGTGGTGTTGGACAATTGTTGGTCCAATTGGCCTCCAGTAGAGGTGCACATGTTATTGCCATCGCTTCCACTGATGAGAAATTGGCAATTGCCAAAGATTTAGGCGCTGAGTTCTTGATTAATCCTAGTAAAGATGATATCGTGGAAAAAGTCAAAGAATTCACTAACGGCGTCGGGGTGAATGTTTCTTTCGACAGTGTGGGAAAAGATTCTTTCGAGACTTCCTTCGCTTCGGTTGCTCGTAAAGGTACCCTTGTATCTTTTGGTAATGCTACTGGACTTGTGGACCCATTTCAAATCAACAGACTTTCACAGAAGAATATGAAGATCACCCGCCCAGTTCTCAATCAATTTGTTGCAACCCCTGAGGAATGGGGCTTCTATCACAAACAGTTGTTCGAACTTCTTGATTCTGGTAAGCTCAAAGTGAATATTCATAACGTTTACCCCTTGGAAGATTACAAAGATGCAGTTGCTGAATTAGAAGGTCGGAAAACTACAGGTAAACTTGTCTTGGAAATCCCCCAATAGAATAGTATGAGTTTAATTCAGTTTAATATAATAAATTCTATCTAGTATACATCATAAGCGAGGTCTTGAGTTTTCATAGCGAGTAAGATCTTCTGGAGTGGCAACTCCATAAACGAAATTCTCTTCTTCATTGGTGATAATTGCAAAATAAATCCCACTATTGAAAAAGGCAGCCAATTCTTCTAATGGGGTCATTGGAGTAATGACTTTGTATTTCTTTCCTCTTGGAGATTTAGGCTTCATCATTTTAGTATTCAAAGAAGTAGCAGTCTTGGATGATTGTTCTTCTTTCTCGTATAATTCTTTAGACTTTTGGTGGAACCAGAACATGTGGTTCTTGACGACGGGCTTCAAGGAGCTACGTTTAACCTTTTCAGTATTGTTCTTCAATTCCCCAATGTTGAGGATTCCTAATAATCTTTTATCCTCTTCATGGATCACTGGCAAGTATGTAAATTCATTTTCAAAGGAGATCTCAAGAGCCGAGTCCAAAGTCGTGCTGGGGTTAATGGAGACAGCTGGTTTAATGTCAAGATCCTCAACTGTAGCTCCACGATAGTCTCTGATGTGAAATAGCCTAACAGGTGGCATGTTAACGGGATAATATAAATAGATTCAAGTATAAAAGTGAAAATTTTGTCGCAATAATTTTGAAGTCAAAATATATTCTCTTCCATACAAATGGTATAAATTAATTCATAAATAAATAAGGTGCCATATCGTTAATACATATATATATGAGGCCTATGCAGCTTCAGCTGTCCTATACAGCAGTTTGTTTCCTCTCCCAGAGTCCTTTTCATTATTTGCTTCTTCACGAGCGACTCTTCTCCACACATCTTCTTGATTACCTAAATCGAGCACACCAATTCTCATGGTAGCGAGCAAATTGACGGCTGCTGTCAGATGGCCATATACTCCACCGTAGAAAGCTTTTGTTGCATCTTTGCCTCTGGAAGCTTTCAATAAAGGAACACCACCGGGATGCTGATCCATGAAAGGAGTCACGTCGTGAATTATATTCTGAATGACAATGTATAACCTGTCCATGTGTTGTGGTGAAGATAGAAGCAGATTGAGCTCTTTTGGTGTAATAAGAGGCAACTTGGAAATGGGTGTGCCCCAATTTAATTGGCTCTTCATTCTATTGATAACTTCTTGCTGTTGCTGAATACGGATTTGCATGATGAGATTCTTCGGAGTCCTACAAAGTTCCTCAATGAGTCCAACTTTGTCGAGGGTCCAAAGAAACCATTTTGTTGGGTCGAAGGTGAAAATGGAGGCGGAAGCTCTATAATCATGAGGAAATTCGTGATGGTAATTTTGTTGGGACTGACCATAAGTCAAGATTGACACCAAGGGGTTATTGCAATTGAGAGAGGAGTTTTTGTCATTAAAAGGTTGCGTGGGAAACGATGCATGAATTTCTTTGAAATGGCATATTGACTCAACGCTAAGTTGAGTTTGTTGACATAAGACCATTCGTAGAAGACCAGGATAAAGAAGACCATTTATCCAGGTATCGCCGCAGAAAATTACCGTGATGAATGTAGGAATCACTATTGACGACAAGAAAAACAAAATGGTATAATAACGGTCTTGCCAGAAAATAAGCGATTGAGTCTGATTCTGGTAATGACGTCTGGACACATCCGATTCATCGATTTCTAAATCCTCGCCTGTTAGTTCGTGAAGATCATTAATTTCATCAATCAAATTTCGAGCTTCCTCGGATCTTGGGAATTCTTGTTCAATGAATTCTTGATAAAAAGTGGTAATTTTTGGCTTACGAATAAGCCAGCCCCAGTGAGCCCAGAAGAAGCCTCTTTTTATAGAATACGGATCTCTTTCAGTATCGTCTGTGAACCTGTGATGGGCCCTATGTAAAGCAGCCCACCAACGAATCGAGCCTAGGCCAATGCTTGACCCAAATATAGCGAAATATAACAGAAGGAACTTGAATCTTGGTCTGAATGCATTATGGGCAAAACATTTATGGTAACCGGAGGTGAATGCAAGTAAAGTAAAATTGAAATAAATACATGAAAACACAAATGTTTTGGAGTTAGTTGGAATTATTGGAACTGAGAATTCAATTAGGTAGATGAGTGCTAAAACTGGAAGTAAAACCACGGTGAAAGTGTGGTGGTAATTAATTCTTTTGAAGAAGTCACGCTTCCTCTTTCTCATTTCCTTCATTCTAGCATTCTTTAATTGAGAAGCTTGGTTCAAAAGCTGAGTAGGTTTGGCGCCACTGGCATGATGATCCGCATTTCCACCACCATTGGATCGAACCCTCCTTTTTTGAACTTTCGTACTTTTAGGAGGGCTTTTTACGGAACCCGCCGATTCCAGAAAGTCCATGGACAATTTTTGAAGTTGTCAAAAGACCTAATTAACCGTGGAATTGCCTGTTGAACAAGTTACCTTTACCGAGGAGAAATTGTTGAAATCTGAAATCTTATGATAATGCTAACTAATTTTTTTGTTGGTGCAAGTCGCGATATCTGACGCGCGCACGACTTATTCCCACAATTCAATTGAAAACATTTTGTACTTTTTTTGTTGTTATAAGTTTATAACTAATAATTTGTTTTAGATTGAGAATATATCATATTCACGTTGGAAAAATGATGTCTCATATTCCCCAAAATATGCCTCCACAGCCAGTTCATGGCCATGCTCCAGCAGGCGCATCTGCCACAACTTCCGCTGCCACTGCTCCTAGGGCTAATAGTGCACCAGCACCTTCTATATCATATACCCCGAGCGACGTGGTTATTCCCAGCCATTTATACGAAAAAATACCAAATTTGGACTATTACAAGAAGTTGAAAGATGCTGAAAGACAAGTCGACTTGCTTATAACCAAGAAAGGGTTAGACTTTCAAGCAATTCACTCCAAGTCCATGCAACCATCAGTTTTCAAAAGTGATACTGGTATTTTGAGGGTTTTCATCTATAACACTTGTGAAAATCAACCATGGCAGAGGCAATTGCTACAAGAACAAGGTGAGCCTATTCCTGATCCAACATCTGCTGAATCCAGCTGGACTTTAAAAGTTGAAGGTCGTTTCATTAACGATGCTAACAATACTGAACCTCAAGATTTGAAATTTAGTAGCTTTTTATCAGGTTTGAGTATTGATTTGCTTCCAAACGAAGACTACCCCGAATTCCAAGGCTCTCAGTTGAATTTAATTGAGTGGAGAGATGATTCCCCTTCGGCCCCAGGCTCTTATGTCGATCCTAACAAGAAAACATTTGATGGGTTTGATGTTAAAAGGCCTGGTGTCTTCAATATCAAGGCTAAGATTGCCATTGTTATCAAAGATCAGTCAGCAAGATTAAGACTCAGTGAAAAAATGTCTCAATTCATTGGAAAGAAAGAATGCACCCAACAAGAACTACTCTACTCTATTTGGCAATACGTTTTGTACAAAGATTTATTCAAGAAAGCTGAGGCATTCCCTAAAGTCCCCGCTGTGTCAGCTTCAAGCCTTGCTAATAGTAACGGTCTCAGCGTCAGTCAAAACGAAGATGAAGAAGACTTGACCCTTATTGAGAGTGACGAAATCTTAAATGATTTATTAGGAGTCGAATCATTCAAATTCACTGATCTTTATAAGTTATTGGAGAAACATTTCAGGCCACGTGAACCAATAGTCATCGATTACGAAATTAATACTAGACAATCAACCACTTTAGGTGACATTGTTCTTGATATTCCAGTGGAATTGCCAGTTTCTGTTTCTAAATACCAACGTGAGATCATTGAATCAAACAAACAAGCATTTGAGAGCATGACCAAAGCCGATGCCATCATCCAACACTTAAATCAAAGAATTTCTTTAGGTATCGTTGGCTTACAAAACGCAAACTCAAGAGAAGTATTCTACAGAGAATTAAGTGACGACCCAGTTAAATTCATAGAAAGATGGTTGGAATCTCAAGCTGAAACTTTGAAAGCTTTGAAAAGCGAAGAAGGTTACGACGAGGAAGTCGTTAGAAGAGCCAAATTCTTCGAAGAGAATGAAAATTTATTGAAACAAAAAATTGACCTCTTATTGGGCACTCAAAAGTATTGATCACCTAATATTGTACATTAAATACCTGTAATAATAATATTTAGAAATACAGTAACGAAATTATTATACTAGCTATAGTACATGCCTGAAAATCACTCTGAATAGTCTTCATCCCCACCATCATCATGATCACCATCAAAATCTTCGTATGCGTTGTCGTCAGCATCTTCAGGGATATCTTCGTGAATATAATCTTCTTCTTCGTCTTCGTCTTCCCCTTCTTCTTCGGCCATTTGTTTGTATCTTTTACTAGTGTCAAAATCACTGTAATTGATTCTTCTCTTTTTCGATGTTCTGGATTTGCCAACTAACTGTCTTGCTTCTTCCTGGGCATAAAGTAGAAGCAACATCGATGATAAGTAATTATAAAGATTGAGAAGTGGTTTGTATATCATGGAATTTTTCGAGATTAATTCATCATTTCCGGAGTCAACTACTCCTAAACGACGGCCGACATGATTAAGAAATGAATCAAGCTCTGAAGGAGTGGATGCTACCTCATGCCAGTAATCATTAGAATCGCAATCTGTTTTCGAAGGTGGGACCTCGATTCCGTTTTCATCGAATTGGAAACCAAAAACTTCCAAAGATTCGGTAAGCATAGTGTGAACGTCTTGCACATATAACTTGAACTTTGAAGGAGGCATTGTCATTTGCTGACTTTTGGTTGTCCAAGCGTACTTCATCTTGTCAATTGAAGCCAAACCTCCATTACTTTCATCTGCCATTCGGACTAGGAAGAATCGGCCTATGTGAAATCCAATGTCCCCCACTATGAAATCCTCGAGGCGTACTCTCATAGCATGTTCCAAGGGGTTAGAAGTGGGGTCTATGTATTTGGGACCTTCGCTATCATTAGAAGCAGACTTTCTTTTTGATAGTTTCAATTCCACTTCACGCTTGGTTTCCTCTGTATTTTTAAAACCCCTAAGGACGGATCTCGGACCATAATAGGTTTCTTTCTCACCCGCAATATCTTGACTTTGTAGAGATAAAGTTATGAGACTTTTAATTTCATTAGAGGCAAGTAAAGACCATTGCACTAACGTTCTTATTATGAGGAGCCTTTCCCGTGGGTCTATACCATTCAAGCCGTTAAGCTCGAAGTCTTTTGAATGAAACAACGGATTTGTTTTTTGCACTGGTGAGTGATAATTTAGCGATTCAGTAAGTAAAATTTCCGTATTATTGGGGTCTACGGGACTGTCAGTCTCCCCATTTTCGAGTTCCTCCTTGACTAATATAAGTGAATCGTCTCTCCATTCTTTAGGAAGGCCCAATTGTAATGCAACACTTCTTAATTCTGAGATAGCCTTTGGGCTACCAGCCGGTGTAACAATCTTCTTTCGATTTAAAACAAGAGAAAGTAAGCTTCGGAATAGCTCATCCATGCTCGATGATACTTCATTTGGATTTTCGTCGCCTTCTTCCTCCACTGAATTTTCAAGTCTCACATTATTATTACCGAGCAATCCTAAACCTCGTTCAATATCTTGGGGGCCCAAATTATCGATATAGATGACACTTTTGAATTTATTGAGAAAAGAAATAATGAAGGTGATATCGGCAGCAAACGGGCTTTTGTTCAATTTGAACCCCAATGCAAGATCTTCTGAAGATGTGGTTTTGTTCTCGGTAGCTGATAGAGTGTTATCATCGTAAGTATCGTAGTACAACCCAATCAATGGACCAGGTAATTGTCTGGTTATCCTATGGCGATTGTTAAGAACCGTCGTTCTGCTAGTGGAAGTGACTTTGGGGGAGTTTTTTGACTTTGGTTTTGTTCTTTGCTTCAGACTTGGCTTTTGCTTCGGAGCTGGTTTCGCCTTCTGCTTTGATTTCTGTTTTGTGACTTCTGGCTCTTCACTTGAATTGGTATTCGGATTTTGGTTCTCGAGATCTTCACTGTCCATTGGGGCTTGTTCTGATTCAGACTTATTGGCAGCTGCCGTCACATTTGTTGAATCCTCAGAGGTGTCCTCTTCTTTGGTGACGGAGGAAGCCTTCGAATCCGACGGTTTGTCTTTTTGAAAGAAACTCAATAACGAAGCTTGTTTCTTTGATTTAGAATCTGAGGTGATTTTGCCCTTAGGGGGTTTTCTCGAGCCTGATTTCCCGCCTCGCGACCCAGGCCCTTCGAGAGGTTTGTCATCGAATCTAAATTTGGAAACAACGGCTTTATCGAGGTTTTCAGAGGCAGACTCTTCGTTGGCCTTTACGGAGGTATGATTTCTTGGTCTGCCCAAGCGTTTTTGTTTCTCTGAAGGGGCGTAAGGGACCAAGTTTATTCTATCCGGCTCTGTGGTAGCTCTAGGGGAACCTGCAGATACAGGAGGGTGTTCTGAGGCAGGACGAGGCAAGTCAGGATCGTGGATATCGACCATTTTCAATGCAGCTTCAGTAGTTTGATCATCGAAGTTTTCGAGGGGTTCAGAGACGAACTCCGAAAGACGAAACACTTTTTTGATTTCCGGGTCCATTTCATTGTTGGATGGGGATTTTGGACCTGAATTCGGCGAATCGGGGTACATTGAAGAAGATGTGATGTATTTCAAGAAAAAGCGTTTTGGTTGTGAAGATACGCGTGGACGCGACCCGTGCACCTGGAGATTTCAACAAATATTGCATTTTTTGAAATTGTAGATGGAATTGTGGATGCAATTGTAGAGGTACGGTCGAGCTACATAAGGGCAAGTTGCGAGGTGTCGAGAATGATTACATTGAGTAGTTGTTGTGTTCCACTAATCTGTGGACCAAAAGTTGTGTGAAAGGTTCAATTGAGGATCTTTTTTGGAATTTTTCAATTTGGATGCAAAAAAGACGAAAAGTAGATGAGCTGGCATGTAAAAACACCCGTGCCGCAATTAAACCGGATTAGTGAATTATTGGTATCTACTGACAAAGAAATTGGCAGACTATGACCATTGCCACTGGAATAATTGATACATACGTCTAGTTCTGTCTGACATCAGCTCCGTCCAGAGCGTTGCCAAATGACGTGAACGTTGTGACGTTGTGACTGACGTTAGAAATCAACGGAGTTATGATATCGGAGAAAACTACGGCTGAAAACGAAAACGCGGATCGGAAGACGGATTTCAAGCTACCCGTACAAATAAAGGGTGGGGGCTGAAACGAGTCGGCAAAAGTCGGCACTTAGGCGCGATGAAAAACGAAAGGGTGCAGGAAAAGACGAGCCTCTTTTTGCAAAAAAAAGATGAGTTACCGTTGAGATTTTCTTTTTGCCGATGTAGTCACCGATCGAGAGGGCCTAAGAATCTTAAAGAAGCAAAATAAACTTTCTTTTTTACAGTCGGATTTAAATTAGACGCAATAGATCCGTTAGCAAGAAGCTTATAAATAGGTTGAAATCCATTGATAATTAGTTTTCAATTAAATCTCACTATAGCTTAATCAAATCTCTCTGGTGTACCCTTCAATTTTCCATAGTTATTGTGAAGTCATTCTAAATTCCATTAACTTGACAAAGAGGTTCAGATTGTGTCAATTGTCAGGTGAGAAAATAATAGCAATTTCTATTTTGTAAATAGACCCAATTGACAAAAGAAAAAAACATTATCAATTTATTACAAGATTGGTGCGGTGAAGACTATTGTCTCTTCTGAATTGAGTAAAAAAATCATTTTAGTTCAAATTGGAATAATTTGAATTCTTCCTTTTTCTTTCCAATTTTGAAATTAATTAATATTAACATCCCCATTTAATATCCATATTAAGTGTTGTTGTCACATTTGCAATTCAATAATCAATCATGTCTTCGACTTCTTCTAGAGATCTGAAGCCTATTTTGAGAAATGATCGCGGCGAAAGCTTCGAAGGTGAAGACGCTGAAATTCAAGAACCTAAACCTTTCAGTGGTGATTTTGAAAACCAATCCCCTGGTGCCCAAGATGATGGCGCCTACTATGAAGATGGTGGTGATGAGTTGAGTCGTTATGAATCAAACGCTGATATGTCTCAACGTATGAGTAGAAGAATGACCGGTTCTGAACATTTAATCGAAGAAGCCAATAAAACTGATGAACCTTTACCTCCAATGGGTGGTGGCAGAGACTATCCTCCTCCTCTTGGTGAAAGAACCCCATACTTGGTGGCATTCGATGGTCCAAAAGATCCTTTGCATCCTCATAATTGGCATGTGGGTAAAAAAGTTTTCATGTCCCTTGTGGTTGCATTATCAGCATTATCAGTTTCCTTGGGTTCAGCAATGTATGCTGAAGCCGCTGCTTATATTATGGAGATTTTCCACGTCGGTGATACTGTGGCAACTCTTCCAACTTCTCTTTTCGTGTTTGGCTTCGCTTCAGGTCCAATTATCTGGGGTCCAATGTCTGAATTATATGGTAGAAAAATCGTCTCCATCATTTCTTCTTTCTTATACATTTGTTTCTCATTTGCTGTCGCCACTGCCAAAGACTTACAGACTATCATGATTTGTCGTTTCTTTGCTGGCTTTGTCGGTGCAGCTCCTTTAGTCGTTGCTCCTGCTATCATGGCTGATTTGTTCGGTGCCTTAACCAGAGGTACTGCCATGAATCTTTTCGCCATGGTGTTATTCGGTGGTCCAATGTTAGCCCCTATTCTTGGTGGTTTCACCGTTAAGAATTCCGAGTTGGGTTGGAGATGGACTTCTTATTTCTGTGGTATTGTTGGCGCCGGTGCATTCTCTATGATGTTATTCTTTTTAGAAGAAACTCATCATGGTGTCATTTTGGTTCAAAAAGCTGAAAAATTAAGAAGAAGAACCGGCAATTGGGGTATTTCTGCCCCTCATGAGGAATTCTCTTTATCGATAAAGGAAATCTTTGAAAAAAATATCATGAGACCAATTTTCATGTTCAAAGAGCCAATTCTTTTCCTCATCACCATTTACAACGCCTTCATCTATGGTATCATTTACTTATGTTTAACCGCTGTTCCAATGATCTTCCAAGTTAACTACCACTTCACCCAAGGTGTGGCTGAATTACCTTATTGTTCCATGTTGATTGGTATCTTCATTGGTGGTATCTATTCCCTTTACCTCGAGAAAAGATTTGTCAAAAGAGTTCATGTTGAAGGTATCAAACCAACTCCTGAAGATAGACTTCCTCCAATGATGCTTGGATCATTCTTCTTTGCCATTGGTTTGTTCTGGGTCGGATGGTCTGGTGACTTCCCTGATAAAGTTCATTGGATTGTCCCAACCATTGGTTTAGCCTTCATCGGTTTCGGTTTACTTACCATTTTCTTACCATGTATCAATTATATCATTGATTGTTACTTATTCTATGCTGCATCTGCAATGTCTGCCAACACCTTGTTGAGATCAGCTTTTGGTGCTGCTTTCCCATTGTTTGCTCGTCCAATGCTTAAGAACATGAAGATCAAATGGGCATTAACCCTCTTGGGTTGTATCGCCGTTGTCATGATTCCAGTGCCATTCTTATTCTATAAATATGGTAAGGTTATCAGAAAGAAGTCTAACTACTCCATGAACTTGGAATAGTTCAAATACCACCTACCCATAGTCACTTGATTTAAAACACTCAAATCAATGATATCCTATAATTAATCAAATATAACACTAATATACTAATATGAAAAAACTATACGTATACACAATGTCGGATATAAAGAGACGGAGATATTTTCTAACTCTTTAGTAAGAGCTGAGTGTCGGTAACCCGAGACGTGAGATCGGTGCTTCATAGCTAACACTACTGCTTTGTATTTTGCTGTACGGATATTTCGGAAATGCCATTCATAAGCCATGTTTGTCAGCGCAAAGGACGTATTTCGCAACTTCTCTAACGATGACCTAAAGTTCTCTAAAACGACAAATTGCAAAGGCAGAAAATTAAGGCAGACGGCGTTTTTTGTAGATGTGTGACATATGCAATCGCTGTTTCTCGCGCTTACATTTAGGAGGGACAGGGTCGAAATTTCCAAAACCTACGATTTTGCAATTTTGCAGCATTTCGCAAGTGGAAGTAAATGAAGTTGTTCAAATTTACGGGTATAACGCGTCGGACTTATAATGTGAGCTAGTTTCCATGTTGACTGTAAGCCTTGCAGCTTGTATTTTTACCGTAACTGTGGGATTCATTTGTGTAAGTCTCTTTTGTCATAATGATCGAAATACTTATGAAGTACTCTTGTCATAACCGTCGGAATTAAACTGATTGACTTTTCCCCTGTGCGTGCCTCAAAGATAGCCTGACGGGCATAAAATTCGGAATTTATCCCATGGACTGCTTGCACTACAATTGTCTATGATTGAACAATGTAAACCTCTTATGACCCCATATGTGCTGTTGGCTTCAAACTAGGCTGAACTGAAATCGGATTTAACTATATGTTGAGATTTTTGGAAGCGCCGTTCGTTTTCGGAGGTAATGCATGAGCACTTAAATTACAAAAAATAACGCACAAGGGGTAATTAGTTCAGTTACAAAATTCGGAGATAACTTCTTTTTGCACCAAATTTTGGAAAAATGTTCGGAGGTAATGCAGGAGGAGTTAAAGATTGATGCACCCTCCGACCATAGTTTTACAGTAATTCACCACATTGAAGACTTAGGGACAACATCAAACCAGCAAAGGAAGATCTTGAGTGGAGTATAAATAAGGAGGCAATTGCAAGGAGAAAGACGATCAATTAATTTTCTTTTTCCCAGGAAATAATTGCATCATGACCACCATTACTAATCTTGAGCAAGCTGACGATCGCAGTCAGCAAAAGGAAGAAATCGTGGATTTCCCGCAAGAGGCATTCGACTTGGAAGAGCAGAAACCATATGAAGGTGAGTTGGAGAGTGGTGAAGAAGGTGGAGCGTTGTTCTCGGATGACGATGGGCTGGCCAACATATCTCGGAACATAAGCCGCAAATTGACGGAACATGATCAACTCATTGCTGATGCCAACGATACCAAGGACCCACTTCCTACCATGGGCAGTGGACATCCATACCCTCCGGCATTGCCAGATCGGACTCCGTATTTGGTATCTTACGACGGACCAGGGGATCCCAAACATCCTCATAATTGGCCCTTTCCCAAAAAACTTTTCATAAGTGCGATCTTGGGTTTTGCTACGCTAGGAGTAATTATGGCGTCTGCAATATTTGGTGTAGGAGCTGCTAATCTAGAGCAAAAGTTTTATGTCGGTGACACGGTTGCCACTTTGGCAACGTCACTATTTGTTTTTGGGTTTGCTTCTGGACCAATCATATGGGGGCCACTTTCAGAGTTATACGGAAGAAGGATAATTTTATTGGTGTCCAATTTTGGTTTTGCTTGCTTCTGTTTTGCGGTGGCCACTGCAGAAAACGTTCAAACTTTGATGATTTGTCGGTTTTTCTCTGGTTTCATCGGTGCTGCCATGTTGGTAGTCACGCCCGCTGCTTTAGCCGATATGTACTCTGCTCGTACTCGTGGTTTGGCGGTGTCATTTTTCGCAATGGTGTTATTTGGAGGTCCCATGTTATCACCTGTCATTGGTGGGTTCACGGCTAAAAACACTGAGTTGGGTTGGAGATGGCTTGGTTACTTTATTGGAATCATTGGCAGTGCCTCGCTTGTGGCAGCTGCTATCTTTTTCCCCGAGACCCATCATCAAATTTTGTTGACCCATAAAGCAGAAACGTTGAGAAGAAGAACCGGAAACTGGGGAATCTACGCTGCCCACGAAGAGCTTAGTCTCAGCTTCAAAGAAGTGGTGGAGAAAAACATTGCAAGACCAGTTAAGTTTTTATTCACTGAGCCAATCTTGTTACTTATTACTCTTTACAATGCTTTTGTATACGGATTGTTATATCTTTTCCTCACAGCCATCCCCTTGATCTTTATGGGCAATTACCATTTTTCGAATGGAGTTGGCGAGTTACCATACCTTTCTATGCTTATAGGTATGATGTTTGGTGGTCTTTGTTGTGCATTCTTCGAGAAGAGGTATGCTAGATGCATGGATGCTAACGGTGGTCGAGCTGTACCTGAAGAAAGATTACCACCGATGATGGTTGGCTCATTTTTCTTCTCCATTGGATTATTTTGGCTTGGTTGGGCGGGTGATTTCCCAGAAAAGGTTCATTGGATAGTTCCAACCATTGGCGCTGCACCCATTGGATTCGGCTTGATTACTGTTTTCCTTCCATGTTTGAATTATATTATTGACTGCTATCTTATTTTTGCAGCCTCAGCAATTGCTGCAAACACTTTCCTCCGTTCAGCTTTTGGGGCCGCATTTCCTTTATTTGCTAGACCTATGTTTGTTAACATGGGGATTCGCTGGGCTGCAACCTTGTTGGGGTGTTTGTCCATTTTGTTATTACCCGTTCCATTTCTCTTTTACAAGTATGGAAAAGCCATTAGAGGGAAATCAGCTGTTGCATTCGGCGATTGATTTGTCAACTCTGTCAATTCTAGAAGAATCACTTGTTTGTTCCAACAGGTTTGGATGTGAACTGGCAGCTTTGAGGTGTAAGGTACCAACTTGGCGTGTAAATTCAATGTACAGCATTTAGTGACTTGATAGTTATGCAATAAATGATGCTAATCGGCGCTTTAGGTTGTAAGAACGGTATTGGGTGGCGAATTAGTTTTCAATCTTAAAGATTGAGCTATTTGTGTTTAAATGGCCGCATTACAGGAAGCTTCGGTTTTAGAAATAAGCTTTCGACAGTTCTTTGACTTAGAAGTGATTATATGTGCACAGGGGTAGGGCTGATGTGGTGTTTTTGCGCGGCGTACATGCCCTGTTGACCAAACGCCACACACAGCTATCATCCTTCAAACCTATATATCTCTCAGCTTCCGTCGCTTAAACACACTCATGGCAAACACCGGATCTATTATTTAATTCTGGTTGGATCAATTTGCAACTAGTCTGACATAATCACTTACGTCAGCAAAGCCTCATTTTTCGAAGGCCAAATTTATGCGCAAAATGCAACACGTCTTTAAACGCGTTAATTAAACAACATCTTTCTTTATCAACATGGATTATAACTTTGACGACGGATACAGCGGCGGGTTCAGCGGAAACTATGACGAGGGTGGATTCAATCACGACGATGCTCAACAAAACTCTCAAAGACAGCAAGGTCGTACCTCACTCACACCCGTTACTATCAAACAGCTTCATGAAGCTAAACAAGCAGTGCCAGATGGAGAATACAGCATCCACAACGTGGAATTGAACATGGTGTCCATTGTGGGAATTGTGCGTCTGGTGGAAAACAACACTTCGGCCGTGATACTCAAGGTGGAGGATGGCACTGGATCGTTTGAAGTGCGTAAATGGATCAATTCAGAAGAGTCAAGCGCTGATGTCGAGGAGGAAAAGTATAAACCGTATATCAATCAGTATGTTCAGATTGCTGGCCCACTCAAGGTCCAGAACGAGAAGAAAGGTATCAGTCAGGCGGTCATCAAGCCCATAGAAGATCACAACCAGGTGCTCTATCACCAATTGTCTGCTATTCGTATTCACTTACAGGCACAAGGCGCTATGAAGTCTGGCCAGGTTAAATCTCAAAACGATGGCGGCTCCTTGTTTGTGTCGGATGAGAAGAGCTCTGATGGCTCGTTATCCTCTAAAGTTGTCAGCCATATCAATCGATTCTCCGACTCCATGAACGAAGGTGTCCCCATCACCCACATTGCTCAATCTCTCGGGGTGGGCCAAATTGAAATTAAAAATTTGTGTATCACCTTGTTGGACCAAGGTGTGCTCTACACAGGTGCTGATGATGATAGTTACTTGGCTGTTTAAGGAGATCCTATTAACTTAATCGTATAATATGTATGTACAGAATGTAATGAGTAGAAATATCCTAGTCTTCAACTAAATCGGTAATCCTCATTGGGTTATTGCCCCTACCGCTACGGGCACAGAAAAACGCTTCCCACAAGTCACTGTCTGTGACCTCTTCACCATCTCCGTGTTTTTTACCAACAAGAATGGAGTTTCCTTCACTTTGCATTAACGCAATGGATTCAGCTTCACTGACATCTTTGTTTTGCAATTTCTCCTTATCTCGAAGATAGCTCAATCTCTTCATGGTCAGCATCAACACAATACTTTCCTCCACCGAATTTTCAATGGTAAACATCCATACAGTTGTCTTGTGTGTTTGGCCAATTCGATGGATTCTGCTAATAGCCTGAAGCTCTAATGATGTATTGACCAAGGGTTCACATAAGAACATGTGAGTGGCATTAACCAATGTCAACCCACTGGCCTGTGCTCGGGCATTCAAGAGAAAGCAAGTAATACCGCTCTTCGGATTCTTGAAATCATCAATATTATCATGCTTGTCAGGGTGCCTGCCTGCTCCCACTTCCGGGATCAATGTACCTTTAGAACCGATAAACGTGATATTATTCTCTTTGAATGCCGCTCCCAATATTATGAGTAAGTCTTGCCACTGACTGAACACCACAATCTGTACTTCTGGTTCTTGTCGCTTCAAATTGAGAACTTGTTTCACAATCAAATCAACTTTCAGCCCATATGACAGCTTGAGCTTGATATCCTCAATCTCGTGAATAATTCTGTTGTCCACAGCTTTATAAATTGAGTGAAGGTTCTTCACATCTGGCGCTGGTGCAGATTCATTGATATGTTGGGTTGAAACATTTGGCTTGTAATGAGTGAAATTATGCAAAGAATGCCTATCTGTTCTGGCTTTGCAAGTAGGGCATGTGCTACTTCTTTTGAGCCACTCACTGATACAGTCTTTGCAATATCTATGTCCACATGCGGTTAAGCTCCCAACAGTAATGGATGTACGGCAAATAATACAAATAAGGTCGTCTTCTTCACTGGAGGCCTCAGAAGTGTATTGATCTGATAAAGTCAGAAGGTAACGGAATCTTGTTATATCCTTGGTCATCTTCTGAGCAGAGGCCTGAAGGTCTCGACGGTATTGATTGGCATATATCTCAGATTGCTCCTTGGTTAGCGCACTTGGTGGATACAGATACTCCTTCCTTGCAACACTATCAGAAATCAGTTGCAACTGTTTGAAATATTCAATACGAGCATTGAAAACTGCGTTGAATGAGGCTGAAAGCTCTTTCTGTACCAACACTTGACCAAGCTTTTCATTCTCGAGAATATTCCTGAGCTTGACTGCAAAAGTCTTGAGCGATTTGATTTCGTCCTCTATCAATTCAGGGTTCACAACTAGCTTCATATCTTCCCTCATATTGCTCTCCAAATCCTTTATTTCTTCGATTAATTCTTG
The DNA here is from genome assembly GCA_030556945.1 of Hyphopichia buzzinii. Taxonomy (NCBI): domain Eukaryota; kingdom Fungi; phylum Ascomycota; class Pichiomycetes; order Serinales; family Debaryomycetaceae; genus Hyphopichia; species Hyphopichia buzzinii. Next base: position 263,001 of record JAKTUZ010000002.1, on the reverse strand, counting down.
GAGCGATGTTGCTGTACGTGGTTTTACAGACTTTCTAGTCCTCTCCAAATTGGTCAAATTTTCGTCCTCTTCTTTCCTTGAGAGTTCGAGGTTGAACTCATGGTCTTGGTGTTTTCTAGCTTCTTTGATACTTGCAGCATTCTCTTCGCCGAGTGTCACTTCAGATCTGTCAGTCAAAATACGTGGTAAGACCTGAAGATAGCTGGACACAAGGTCTTGATCTTTCAATGATTCCTCATATTCAGCTCCATCTGGATTCTTGCCATCTGTCAAGAGGGGTTTGCAAAGAGTATGAATCAAATCACTAATCCACTCGTTGATGGTATCTGCTTGCTTGTTGTATTGTGCAATGAATCTGTCTAGCTTTTCTTTGAACTGATTCGACTTGACTCCTCCGATAAGTGGAATCAAGGCATCCGTATTAATGAGCGGTAGCTGATCGAATAATAGCTTCGTGGTTTTCGGAAGCATGCTTTCACCATCATTCACAAAGTTCCTTCTATTTGTTGCCCGTCTGGAGGTGATTCTGTGCTCAACTGCTCTCCTAACACCTTTGATTGACCCTTTGAGGATGATTCGACGAATGTCCTCAGCAAGCTCATAGAATTTCAGCTCTAGATATTTATGCTTTTCCACCTCTTCATCAGAATGACCTTCTGGTAGAACAAAGCCTTCGAAATAATCCTTTTTCGGGTGCTGAATTGCTTCAACTGGTATGGTACAGAGAAAAGCCACGATTTGATCGGAAATTTCAAGAGCTGATTCCACAGTCTTTGTAACTTCATTAGTTAGTGACTTATAGTCTGAAACATTATTGATGTTCTGAAGGTGTTGTTGTTGAACTTTCTTTTGGTATTCCTCATCATAATTTTGAAAATGTGCAGATCCTAGCAAGAAATAGAACTTGTGCAAGTTCAAGTAACCTGCTCTCAATCTAGCGTTACTGGCAACTAAGTCTTCTCGATACTGGTTATAGAGCTCCAATTGAGAAGTCTCATTGAACTTTTGTGTTTCAGGTACCGGCGTATAAGTTTTTGAAACGGTGGTGTCATCAGCGATTAAGTCATTGGCCTCAGCCTCATCTTCTAGAAATTCACTGAAACCTTTCACGTTATGATCGTGAAGAGATTTCTTAACATGGTAATACTTCTTCAAGTTGGAAGAATGGATTAGTTTAAGCCTATGAAGAATCCTTTCAGCCTCATGGGCTCCAATTGTTAGAATACGAGTCAGTTCTGAAGGCACTAAAGCATGTTCTAAATATTGCCCCATTTGAGCTATCAAAGCCATAATTTTCTTTTCATCTTCATTCACATTGTCAAACCCTTTTTTCAACATATCTGCTAAAACATTCTCTAACGTTTTCAACTGCTGAGCGGCCCTGATAAGGCTACCAAATTTATTCTTTGACGACCTGTTTCTATACTTGGCCAGCGATATTTTACCAATTTGAGCATTCCCACAAATTTGCCTTAGTCTTACTAGCCAAGTTCTCATGTATGTGAGAACAGAGCTATTAGGTTCCCATGTATTCAAAACTGGATTACCGTTGGTATCAAGGCAAATCTCGGAGAGACATCTTTCGAGGTTCTGGTTATAATTTTCTTGCTCGACTGCAGTGAAGGGAGTAGTTACCAACGTTCTGGTTTGTTCAGGAATCAGAAGATCGTCTCGAACCATAAATTTGGTGTGTCTCAAAGAAATGCTGTTCCACAAATTGATGAAATCTTGGTAGTTTTGCTGTGTGGTTATAACTTTGAATGAAAATTTGGAAATGTTATAGTTAAACGGAGCACAACGCAAAAATTTCAAAATGGAGTGTAAATCTTCGAAATTCTTCTTTATTGGAGTACCAGAGACACCCCAAGCATGGAATCTAGGAATCAACTCGGCACTCTGGAAAGCTCTTGAGACACTAGATGAAACCATTTGAACCTCATCGAGAACGACCCTCCAGAATTGTAGTAACATCAAGGGAGATTCGTAGTTTGCTTTCCAATGGAGGTTTGCTTGTTTATTATGTTTGACCGCTAGCATAACCTCCTGTTCAGCGATTTTTTCAAAGTCTTTATGAGATAAAACTTCGTTAGGATTTTTATTGAGCGACAACTGAAATTTGGCTTGGAAGTCTTCAAGGCGAGAGCTAGCATCAATGAGCTCGTCCGATGCTTGGGTATCATTGTCCGCGGTTTCAGTGGTTGTTCCTTCGGTAGAGTCATTGTTTTGGGTACTGAATATACTGACGGATCTCAACTTCCCAAGTCGGGTAGATTGATGTCTGGAAGTATACAATGCATAGTCTAATTCTTTCGATATGGTGGCATATGTGGTGAGAACAATATCGAACTTGCTCAAGTATTGTGCGATGAATCTGGCGTTGTTCTCCAAAGAATTGTACTTTGCCATGCCTTTATAGATGGTGATTCGCAAGTGGGGTGCCAAACGGACGAGATCATTATACCATTGTTGAAGAATGGAGTCAGGGGCCACAATCAATGTGGTTTTAGCCTTTGATAAGACTTTCAAATCACCATCTGACTTCAAGCGCACCTCGATGTCTTCGTTGACCTCTTCAGAGGGTCTTTGATTCATTAAAGCCAATGCTGTCATTTCGACAGTTTTTCCCAAACCCATCTCCTCCGCTAACAAGCCCTGAGCAGGAAGGATACTAGGGTATGAGTTATTATCTTTGAATGTGTTTTCATAATAGTTCATAATATAGCGGTAAACGGTATCCTGGGGGCACAAATTCCCTGTGATTCTGTTCATCCAGTAAATGTTATTCAAGTTATTGATGTAACGTTTCCAGCCAAAGCATAGTCTATTGAGAATGATCTCAACTTCAACGTCCACTAGCTCTAGGTCCACGCTTTGGGAATCAAAGTATAGTTGCAAATTCTGCACAAGCCATTCCAGTACTAGCGGAATATGAGTCACTCTCCCGGTGTTGGTGTCGTAGCCGGCACTCTCCTTATGTAGAAGCCAATTAACGGTCTTTTTCTGGAACCGTAGAAGTTTTACTTCAAGCTCGGGAATGTCAAAGTCAATTTCCTTTTGAGGTAGTCTAGCCGTATGCTCAGAAATGGCTTGGTAGAACATAGAGGGGCCAATAGGCTCGTTGGCGTATTTATTGATATCGATATTGCCGTTGAGGCTCGTAATTGTAGGGTAAACTGACAATGTCTGGTCGTAAATGGGGCAAAGCTTTTCGGTGATATCGGGAGGAAACACATTTCCCATATCGCTCAAGACTTGGAGCTGGTATGTGAGAATAGTGGTGATAAAGTCTTTGTTGGTATCAATAACAAGCTCTAGATTCAAAGAGGACTTGGTTTTCGTGATGTCACTCAACTTCTTCGGGACAGTGTTGAAGAGAACGATTTCTTGTTTTAACAAATCACTCAAAGTGTCGCCTGGGACCTTATCAGCGAGATGGAAACTGTATAGCGTTCGATCACCAGAGGAGTTGTACAGCGGTTTTCTCTGGACAAAAATAAGCGGTTCATTTCTCTTCATAAGCACGGAAACAAGCGATGTTTGGGCTCTATAGATACCTGGTTTTTGGGACTTGAAACCATCACATTTCTCCAAAATGTCGGGGTTGATGTGGAACGGAGATCCAGTTTCGAGCTCTAACTTTCTGTTGATGATAGTGGTATAAGTTTCGTGCTCCACATCTTCCACTGGAGTATTTAGTTTCCGCTTCTTCTTCTGGGACTCGGTACCTTCTGCTGAGAGGAATTGGCACAATTTGTCAAGACGGAAATCTATGATTGGGGCATCCAATTCTGGCCCATTAACGATATCTCTACTCATGATTCAAGTGTGCAATCTTGTTGAATATCAGAGAAATAACATCTAGTTATCTGGAAGAAATAGAGGAAATTGGGGGAATAAAAGGGAATAAAAGTGGCCAATAATTGAAATCATTGAAGGCAAATCCGCGCTTCACCTTATCATGTAATGAGAAAATGAGAATACTGAATCCTCTAGTATTATACGTTTAACGAGAAAATGAGAATACTTATTAGATATGAGATTACTTCAATTAGAATATGGAAACACTCTAATTCTTCAATAAGGGAACTTCAAGAAGTATGCAAATAAGACATTAATTGAAAAACTTCTACAGTGTAACTCACATTACCTCAATCTGAGGTGAGTATAAATTGAAAAATAAGTAAATCTAGAATACAAAGGGTTTCAGAGGTATTTAAAAGAAACACATAGGAGAATAAACTCGCTAGTCTATGAATATAAGCCAACTTGATAGTATGAATAGAAAACGAAGGCCTTAACAGGGATAAAAGAAGAATATTGGTGAAATGCGTAATTAACCTCTCAAGGAGACTGCTTTGTTCTTTCTCCTTTCTAGGATCAGAGCACCTTTCAAGTTCAAGTCAAACAAGTTCGGTGTTTGTTGTAATTGGTGCTTGTGTTGCGCAATATTACCATGCCTGTGATTAGAGGAGTTAACAACTTTTCCTGTAGGATCAACTCCTTCTTCATTCTCTTCCTCTTCTTCTTCCACCAAGTCGTGAATATTGGAGCCAATCGGGTTTCTACCCAAAGCAGCTTCTTCTCCCATTCTGTGCACGGCAGTCGAAATGTCAAAGGCGTCACGTAATGCCACAGCAGCTGGGGAGTATAAGTCCTGGCTGAACTTGGGCACACGTCTGCTGTTTGCATTCTGTATAGGGTGAGGAGCTTTGGATGATGATGAGACGGCTGGCTTCTTCCAAGCAGAAACCTCTGTTTTGGTAACCCAAGGATCTCTTAAGAATTCATCGATAGTGTAACGTCTCTTTGGATCGACCGTCAAAAGACGAGATACACAATATTTAGCCTCTGAACTGATTTCATCCCACCAAGGTTGAAGGAAAGTGTATTCACCTTTAGCCACTTTTTCAGTCAAAGTTTCGATTCTTTCGTCATAAAATGGTGGGAATCCACATAACAAAGTATACAAGACACAGCCTATAGCCCACATATCCACTTCCTTAGAGTATTTTTGATCTCTGACAATTTCAGGAGCAGTATAACCAACAGTACCACAAGGGGTTTCAGTATTGTGTTCCCAGATTTGTTTTGACAAACCAAAGTCGGCCAATTTAACGTTACCAATGGTACCGCCACCAATACCAGGAATGAATTCACCTTCATCTTTCTTTGAATTTGGATCATCTGATTTTCTCAACTTAGAAACTGGGTTAATCAGAGGAACAAAATCGACTGGCATGTACAATAAATTTTCTGGTTTGATATCACGATGTACGATTCCCACTTCTTCATGGAGATAGCGGATTGCTTGAGCAACTTGAACAATGATATGACGAGATAAGTCCTCACTGAGGTAGGTATAGTTGACAATTGCGGTAAAGATTTCCCCACCGATTGCCAATTCTTGAACGATGTAGTAGTAAGGGTCTGAGTCGATGAATTCGATAAACTTGACGATGTTTGGATGATTCAATTGACGCATGATGGTGGCTTCCTTCAAAACCGCTTGTTTTTGGTTCTGGTCCATTTGAAATTTACGTAAAATCTTAATAGCCACCAATTTATTAGATGAGCGGTGGCGAGCCTTGAACACCACCGAAAAAGCACCTTCACCCATTTGTTCCATGAGCTCGTATTTCTCGAGACCAGGGTATTTCACAGACATTTGTTTCTGTATTCTTTCTTGCTCCACGATGTGAGAAGCGGCATCTTTATATTGGGCATTTGCTTGAGAGTTGGCATTATCATTAGCTTGGGCTTGGGCTTGGGCGGCAGCAACTTCAGCTTGGAACATAGCTTCTTGTTCTGCTTCCTTTTGGGCACGGAGTGTTTCTTCGTGTTGAGCCAGTACTGAAGGGGCTAGATCTTTTTGAGAATCAAGTCTTGAGTCATTTGTGCTGTTCAAAGTCAAGTCCAGTCCATTTAGCGCCGACACCCTTGGAGAGGCAAAATCGCCAGCGACGTAACTCCCATCGATATCGGGTTGTTTTCTCTTGAATTCATTGGCCTGTTTGCCATGCCTAATGAAGGCTTTGAGGTTATCAAACATGGTTAAATGAAAGAAAGAAAATAAGTGAATTAGTAGAAATAAATAAAAGTGGTTTTAATTTCCAATATTATATGTGATACAGTTGATATTTTTTTTTTTTCTGTGTGAACTTTATTTTATCAGCGAGCAGAGATTGCTGTGACACTTTCAGAAGCCAAATTGATTAGTGGGAATGGAGAGAGGCTAAGTTGAAATAATGAAGTTGGGATCAATCAAGTAGTACAATATTGAAAAGGAATCAATAAAATAGGAGAGAAGATATAACGTAGATTTACTTGTATAATTGCGAGATGGAGCCTTTTTATTACTTCGATGTCTGAGAAAAGCAACTAAACAAAAGAGTTGGAGAAAATGCGGTGGAAGTCCGATCAAACACAAGCACCAGTAATGGCATGATTATCAGGAGTCGCAAAAGGCCCGGGCAAATTGGGTGGTGCTTTGGAATGAGACGTCATAGCTGGGGTAAGTGGCTTGTGGTAATAACCGTATACTTGAGTGCGTTTACGGCAAATGGCTGTTGATCTGAAAGCATTGACCTCACTATTCTGCTACAATTATGTCATTGATTTCACCAGCCATATCCCATTTCATGTCGCCACAAGTGTCAACCGTTTCTGTTGCTGTATTGCTGATTGGGGCTAAATCAAATGTTTCAGATGGAGACCGTAATGACGCAATTGCTGCTGCAGAGATATTATTGCGAATTTGTGCTAGTTAGGAGGACTTGTCACGTGAGTCGTCAAGTACTCAAGTGTCTTAAGTCCTTCCCCGATTATCTTAATGTCTCGAGTGCTAAAATCCAACTATCCTTACCGCCCCATGTGCTTTTGGTGCTCTTTGATCCCAGGTCCTAAGCCATTTTGTCTGAAAAGCTGCGTTATACGATTATCTGAGCTTTTCCTGATGTCGCAAATTGCTGAGCAAGTGTGGCACGTGACTTGCCCAACTTGTTTGCCATGTGAGTTGCTTGGATAAAATCGAGTTCCGCGGTTACGTAATCGCCACATGGTACTACTTTCTCTTTCCAATCATGACTAAGACACCACCTCCAGCCATCGTGTTCTCCGATTGGGACGGCACCATCACACTCCAGGACTCCAACGACTACATCACGGAAAACTTGGGATTCGGCAGACCAAAAAGATTGGAAATCAATGATGATATCTTAGACGGCAAACTCTCGTTTAGAGACGGTTTCAGAGTAATGCTTGAATCTATCAAGACACCATTCCCAGAATGTGTTGACTACTTGTTGCAGCATATCCAATTGGATCCGGGATTCAAGAAATTTTACGAATGGTGCGATGAGAGGAACATCCCAGTAGTGGTTGTCAGCTCCGGTATGACTCCAATTATTCACGCTTTGTTGAAGAAATTGGTGGGCGAAAAAGCTGTCAACAACATTGAAATCTTAAGTAATAACGTCGAAATCACCGGTGATAAATGGGAAATCATTTACAAACACCCAGAATCTCCTTTCGGCCACGATAAATCGGTTTCAATCAAAGAATGGTTGAAACTACACGATTACGACGAGAAGTCTGGTACTCCTTTGTTCTATTGTGGTGACGGTGTTAGTGATTTGAGTGCTGCCAAAGAAACTCACTTGTTGTTTGCCAAACACGGTAAGGATTTAATCACCTACTGTAAGCGTGAAAATATTCCTTATACTGAATTCAACAATTTCGAAGATATCTTTAACAAAGTTTCCAACATCGTCGAAGGGAAGGCAAAAATCGATGACTACTTAGAGAATTAGATATTTATTGCTTAATAGATCAACTTTAATTACAAATAGACAATTTACGTGTGTTCATAATGGAATATATAATCTATAAAGTTAATAATCACGGTCGAATCTTGGACTTTTCTCATCTGATCCGTTAGTTATCTGCCTATTGGTTGGATTCTCCAGAACTTCGTTGCTATCCTGGTCCTTCTCCGCTTCGTTGGCTTCTGTGGCTCCTTCATCTTCATTCTTTCTGATGTGTGCCAACTTGATATTGTTGTTGCGACCAAACACATGTATGGGGTGGAATGGGATTGAAATCAATCCGGCAATTGCAATCATCAACGCATCAAGAACCATTAAGTAAACCTCATGGGTGATTAAATAGCCTCTGAAACCTTGAATCAACTCAACCACACGATAAACACAACGAATATACACCACAACAACAGTAACAGTCAATGCTAATGGGAAATAGGACCACAAAAACCCGGTTCTGAGATGACTGAATTTCGGATTGTAGTATTTCTCAAGGTAATTGGCACGATATTCACGAATAGACTTGGTGTTGAACAAAAGCTTGAAGAAATTTCCGAACGACCGTTTGGCAAATTTAGACTGTTCAGGATGTTCTCTTGCAATTTCCTTAGAGTGACGGAAGAAAACTCGATTAAGAAATTCAAACCAGAAGCATAAGAAGACCGACATGGCGACAACTTGAATGAGAATACCAACAGTCATGGTATCCGTACCAGGTTTGGTGTTGCGGTTATTTTTGGAAGCTGAGGAGGCCATACCACCACCAGCACCTTGAACTAAAAGAGACAAAACGTCAGTTGTAATGAAAAAGTAGGAATACCACATAGGCTTTAATACTGAATAATCTCTGCCGTGAATGACCACCATTTGGGCAAATAGGAAATATACACCAGCCATAATGAAAGCAGGTGAAATGGTAAGTCCGATGTACTGTAACAAATAGGTATTAAAGTCTGTGTTGTCTCTGAATGAGAGCACTCTACCCAAAAAACCAGCAAACTCTAAGCCGTAACCGCAGAAATAGGTAACATTGTACCAATGGTATTTGGAGATAGGAATCAAGAAGGTGACATTCAAGAAGATTATTGTGAATATAATCAAGTAGATTATATTAGCCGGGCGACTAAGGTTGAGATCGTATAAGTTTTCTTCCCATTCTAAGGCTTTCAAATTTAATGTCGAATTGAAAATTGCTTGCGTTGCTTGCACTTTCACCAGATCAGCAGTAGCCGTGGCCGTCAACTGCTCGGCCTCGATGATAGTGAGCGACGCTTGGGCGCCTCTAATTACTCTCGAGAGTGTTATGAGGTTAATTGCATTCGTTTCAGTATGGGCTTGAGAAAGTGCTGAAGAATATGACAGCATCAAATCAGCAGAATGGCTGGGATTGATCGATCTCAATGTAGTCAGTGTAGGAATAGAACTAGGAGCCCATGTGGACAAACTAGCAAAAGTAGACGGCATAGCTTGGAGAAATATTAAACAAGTTTTGAAAACTTTTCGAGGGCGAAGTCTTAGAGTTTTATAAAGCTGCGATTATTGAACAAACAAAATAGTGATAACGCCGTTAACCAAGCAAAGCCGCGTAAAGTATTGTGTGTGCTAATTTTAGCGAGCTCAACGTAATCGAATTCAACTGGTTCGTCAGATTTGGATAGAGCTTGTTTAAGAGCTTTGCAATGTTTACTGTGCTTTGATCAAGGATACTCGATATGCTTGGCAGCAAAATACTAGCATTTGTGAATTATTCCAGGGCTATGGCGGAGATAAAGTAAATCAAAACAGACGAATGGCTTATTTCCGCGTCATTGCAGATGCTCAAAAAATAGCACTTTTACGAGTTTTCTTGTGTTCGACTATTGTTACATTATTGACAAAGCAACAGACTTGATTTGTTCGAAAAATTAAAATTAGAACTCAACATCAACACATAAGTTCAGTAAGCACATGGTCTGGCTACAATTATGCTTATGCTCTGGTTTATGATTATGGTTACGTTTACGGATACGTTTATGTTGATGTTTACATTAATGAATTTATGATTATGTTGATGAATATGATTAAAAGACGGATGAGAGCACCAAATTTGATTTATCATCGACTTGAATCGATTGGGTTGAACTTCAAAAGGTGAATACTCTAGGTTTGCAAGAATTGAAAAAAATAATTAGCAACTGGTCAACAGTGCATTAAGGCTAGAAAGATATGTCCTTCAGAAGACTTGATCTTCAGAAGATATCTTTTCTCTGCTTCCTTCTCTTTCTCGCCTGTCCACGCTTAGCATTTTTATCTTTACCTGTGCCTTTCCGTTCATGAACTAGTTTAACGTGTCTTTGAAGAGTATCCCGACGGTAAAATGTCCGGCCACAACGGGGAAGCTCACAAACGTAGACATCTTTGATAAATTCTTGAAATAATCCTGGATCACTTTCACGAATTTTCTGTTTTTGTGTACTGTCACCTGAATTATATTCATGCATATGAACATGGATTATATGCGTGCGTTGATCCTTCTTCTTTAAGAATCCAATATCGTGGAAAACACAATCTGTGGCTGGACATATATAGTTCGGCTGAAGACTCGACCGGTCTAAATGCGTTGTATAGTCCATTATTGTGTGGAACACTTGTCTGCAATGACAGCATCCCATTTGTTTGCATGCTCTATCTACCCAAGTGGGATGCTTTTCTCGAAGAAGTGTCTCATATCGAAACCAATTGCGGCCAATCTGATTGGTTTCGTATCCTTTTGGATTATTATGTCTTGGTGTAACTTGATTCGACTTACCCGTTCCAGTGCTGGTCGCAGGAGTAGTGACTTGCTCTCCTAAATACAAATTTTCTGCAGAACCTGGAGTTGTTGGAGTGGATTCGTTTTGGTATTCCATCGCAGAACCAATTGACGAAGTCCTATTTGAAATTGGGACATGGTGGTAGTGATATGTCTTAATGTCATCACTATCTGAGTGACTTGGCTCCTCAATTTGTGAGTTGGTTTTCTTCGCTGCACTATTCATATGAGTGAAATGTTCATGTGCTATTTCTTGTGTTCGTTGCTCGTTCCTCATATAATCTAGATAACTAGACTGTCCAATCGGTTGTCCAAGCTTCAAGCTCAAGTTGGTTGTGTCTTTGAAACCAATAAGATCGTTGGGTCCTTGTCTAAGTAGAGTAGTGCCCTCAAATTCCTCTTGTTTTAAAAATGCAGCTGGCTGTTCTGAACTTTGATTAAATCCAAGTCCCATCAATGATACCCCACTACCTGTACTGGAGCTTAACATTGAGGAAGGCAATCTCATCTGATTGATATTGAAGTTATCAGGATAGCCTAATTCTGGGAAGATACCCATTGGATCGGCATTATGGCGTGGTAAGCAAAATTCGTTATCGACAAGTAGGCTTTGATAGTAAATGCCATCCGTGGCATAAATATCATCATTAAAGCCGTCATCAAAGTAAGCCATCTTGAAGAGTTAGAGATGGACCTAAGCTCCGAAATAATGGAGAAAAACGAACAAATGGATAAATTAGCGAATGTCGGTGTTTAAGTATAAATTGTTTCGAAAAGTGATAGATCACAAATTGGTTTCGGAATGGTTTGAATATTTTTTAATAAGAAATACATAGAGGGCGGCATCAGGGACCAGTAAAGATTATGCTCTCCTAAATTTCTTATGTATCAGGTTTGAAAAAATAATACTTCACAACAATTGGAAGGTTTCAGAAACAATAAGCTGATACTCTAATTATTTTATTAGTATATGCATTAATTTATTGTTGGAACAGTGATGGCAATCATATCCTTCGCCACTAACAAATCTTTTGGGCAGCTTATTGGTCTAGCTAATTGAGAAAATAATATCACTAGCGATCTGCCAGACACCTAAGGCTGGTTTCAGGATCGTTGAGGCTCTCGATGCAAAACGAGGCATCTGAACACTGAATGATAATGATAACCCCACAATTTAATTGCTACCTATACTGTCTACATTAGTTAGACTAACATTGAACGTCAAGCATACAATGCCCCCCAGGTCAATTGAAATACCCGGAAGGCGGGAGGATCTCCCTACTAGCTAAAATAATTGCATCCCGGCTGCATTCATGCAGTCATGCGGCCTTGTTTTCAATAAATCTTTCTAACTGCAGCATGCATCCCTGGGTTGAATCTTATAAGCATGGCTTTGCAAAATAAAACATGATTAAGCTTAATTGTATCATCGTAACAATAGCACTCACAATTGGATATTTCAGCTTTTATAACATCTCGTGCCTAAACGAATACTGAACCTTTTTTTCGCCCAAATACGGTCACGAGTTAATATTTATATAGTTGGGTAAATTTCGGAATCAAGGATAATAATTGCAACTTTACTGATTGTAAAATTCTTGAGATTAGTGAAACCAAATGGTAAAGCCGTTGGAGGAGAACCGTCTGATAGAACTGTTAGCTGGAAGGGCGGCATCAACCAAACATGACAAGTTGTCAACAAGCAACCTTCTCCGGGAATAATTGCAGATAATCCCAAAGAGCTCGGAAAGGACAATATACCTCGAAAAGGGAATGGTAACTCTGGGCGAAAAATAGTCGGTTTAACTAATTAACTATAACAAAGATCGGCCTGCAGGCAACAAAGCTTATCCCGAAAATCTAACTGCTCATGATTTACAAGATATGATGAGCTTTGTGTAATCGTGATTATCGAACTGATCGCTTTGAGAGAATCTGCTTTTCCTTCAATCATCGGATCTGTATTACCTGGTAAAATAGTAGCCTCTAAACTTATAATATACATGGAGGTATTTATTTGAATGTTGCACCTATAAGCACTTCGGATGCAGCAATCTGTACGATAATGTAATGCGAGTTAATTCTCGTATTTATGTGAATTCCTAGAAAAATAACTCGAAGTCCGCATTTAGATTAGAAACCCTTTATCTAACTTTTCCCAAACAAAAGTATTACAATTTTCTCAAGTGAGCACCCAATCTGGCCACTTATAGATAAATACCCTGGCTAAACACTGAGATAGTTTGAGTTTATAAAATATCGTATTTTAGGAAGATAATAATCTTCTAGTCAGTCTCAACAATAGGATATGCAAATTAAGGTTTCTCAGAATCCAACTAAATTTAATAATGCCAATACTTCCCAAAAAGGTGACAAGCATGAAGGAAAACAAAAGATTGAATAAAAATTTAATGCGACAAGGCAAATTACTTGGTTACATACAGTCAGATTGCCGTGACTAAAGGAAATTTAAACTTTATGGAATTTCCTCTACGATTGTCGGACCTCCGTGGAAAATAACAAAATATTGACTTCTGATTATCACGTAATTTTCTTCAAAACGAGCTAATGGCAAGATATTGACGTGGGGTACCCCACTAATCGTAGGTAGAAAATATCAACGAATACCCGGTAAAACTTACAAATTTTTCACTAATCCCTTACAAATCACAGTTTGTTTCAAATATCGATTTAATTCGCCGCAATCCAACATCGATTGAGTTTCATGTAAGTCAAATAGTTACATAGTTATGGTTTAATTAGTACTTAGTATTAATTCGAGCTTCGTATTTAAACTATTAAACAACTTGTTTACTGGATGGTTGGCTTTCAATATGTTCAACGTCTGGCTTTTCTTTCTCGTCGTCTGCAGAGTCAAGAGCAATAGGAACATGTGGCTGAAATGAGGCGGATCTCCAAGCGGGGATGTGCTCGTCCCAAATCTGGGCCATTTCTTCCAATCTCTTACCCTTAGTCTCTGGAAAAGCGAAGTAAACATGGATGGCCATTACACCACAGAAGGTACCGAAAATGAAATAAGTTTTCCACGAGATGTTTTTGAAAGCGGACGGAACAAAATTCCCCAAAGCAAAATTGGCAGCCCAGTTACCTGCTGTTGCTACGGAAGTGATGTGTGCTCTGGCAATGTTTGATCCTGACACTTCGGAGACATATAACCAAATACCGACACCCCAAGCTAAAGAAATCTGTTAGTAATTGTTGCGAAAAAAATATCTGCACCCAACAATAATTGCAAAAAAAAAAGTTCATCGAAATGAAATGAAAATAAAAGAATACATACTTGCGCCGAAAGTCATCACGAATAAGTAACAACAAGCAATAACAGCTTTTGCAGCAGCTGAGTTTTCTGGAGGAATTTGGATTCTGACGGTCGCATCACCTGAGAGACCATCGATTGGTTTGGAGTAAGCGGCCAAAAGCCCACCCACGGCAAATTGCCATGCCATCATCAAAACTGCTCCACCGATCAAGATTGGTCTTCTACCAATTTTATCCAAGAAATACAAGGCTGGAGCCGTAGCAACGACAAACAAAACGTATTGGATGGAAGATGCAATCAAATTGGCGTTTCCAGTGTAACCTGCCATTTGGAAAACGTAGACGATGTAGTACATCATAACATTCATACCAGTTAATTGCTGCCAAACTTGGGCAAAAACAGCAGTGATAGTTCTAGGGAGCCATTTTCTCGATAATACGTGGGTGTAGCCAAACTTTTCACTACTTTCATCAATGAGAACCTGCTCTTTGATTTCAGAAATCTCAATCATAACCTCAGGATCTTCCCGATTACCTTTAGCTTGAATGTCAGCAACGATTTGTTCACACTCGTCCCAAAGCCCTTGCTTGGCCAACCATCTAGGGGACTCTGGAATTAGGAAGCAACCGAGAATCAAGGCAAACCCTGGAACCATCTGTATACCCCAAGCACTTCTAAATGAAGCAGTTCCACTAAGTTTGGAGAACCCGTAGGAGATGAAAAACATTATGAAAATACCAATGGTAACCGATAACTGGAAAGCACCACCGACCATACCTCTGATTTTCCTAGGTGCTAGCTCTGATCCATACACAGGAGCCACGGAAGATCCAAAACCCACACCAATACCAGCAATAACACGTCCAATACAAAGTTGGGCTCTGTTTTGAGAAGAACATTGCACGGCGGAACCAATAATCCATGAGATAGCACTGATTAACAATGAAGCACGTCTGCCGAAGGGTTCAGAGACAAAACTAGAAGCAATAGCACCCACAAAAGACCCAAGTGCCATCGAAGATGTAATTATACCTTGAATGACCGCGTTGGGACTGTGGAAATAATCGAGATACTGATCAGTTCCAATGAAACATGACATTGACGAGATATCAATACCAAACATGAAACCAGCAAGACATGAGAATGAAATCACAAGGTACAAGTTGGTGAACTTAGGCCATTTGTCCAAAACATTCTTCAAAGAAAGGGAAAACTGGGTGATTTTCTCTTGATAGCCCATCTTTAACGACTTCTACTCTATGAAAATTAAATTTCACTTCAAACACACGCTGGTGGATTTCCCAAGCTTTTTATAGCGGAATCATTTCAACAGTTACCCCATGTAAATTACTGTGAAATATTGTTCTTGGTTTTTCGGGTCAATGTTGAACCAGGACGCATCATTTTCTGGCAAATTGTTTCACACATTATACACATGCACTCCAGAAAATATTTTGTGGGGTGTGCGGCGTGTTGGTGGGGTTGCTATTTTACCACAACGGAGAAATCAAGGTTTCTACAATATAACAGAACAATCAGTCGTACTACTCGGGGTGTCTGCCACAGGTGATGGAGAGTCTGAGTTTTCGATAAACCATCACTTCGCTCATTCTGGTGTCTTTTTCCCTCTTAAAAGTTGAATCACTGACAGATTTGCTCGCACAGCTAATCACTGAAGGAAGAAGTCTTGGAGGAGTCACTGCAGTCCGTATCGGGAATTAATCGGATGACATATTGTTTTTCGGCAATGATATCAGAATACCGCGAGAATTCTTCCTTAGTTTGAACTGATCCAATTAACCACTTACCTAATTAGAGGGGGATCTCCGTAGAGTTGCTAGTCTGCATTGTAATCTTTCAACTGAGGAGCGGGGTTTTTCATTGGTCGTATTTGGGCTTGGCTTCGGCGAATAAGCCCACTCTCCGAGTACAATAAGATCGATATCAGTATCTGTTGGGAGCCGTGGTATAGGTATCTTATTATTCCCCAGTTGTCCCCATCTATAACGGTGGGGTTGATTAGCTTATCAGCAATACTAATTTTTTCAATTGGACCGCCGAATACCACCCAGTTGCAATTCGGAACAATTTAAACACTTGAAGCAACATTCACATTTGTCAGGTACAGCAGCATGCAGGATACAGAAAATATTTTAACAAATTACATAATTCTTACTACTGGCCAACCTAGATGATTACATAAATTTAAAAGTACGGAGATATATTTAACAAAAGATATTAAAAGGCGTTAAAAGCGTTATAAATTAGTAGAATTGAAAGCATATCGAAAGACGCATACTTTGCTAAGCAATATCAGCTTCAAGTATCTGACGATATTTTCGGAGTCTTTGAAAGTTGAAACCTAGATTTTAAACTTGGTTAGCAACTTTCTCATTGGATTTTTCTTCAGCATCGGATTGAGAACCGTTAGAGTGTAACATGTCTTCTTCCTTGTGTTGAACGTTAATCTTTTCACCCAATTCAGCGTCAGATAACAATGGAACCTTTGGTTGCCATTTGTCGGATTTCCAAGCTGGAATGTGCTCATCCCAGATTTGAGCAATTTCTTCCAATCTCTTACCTCTGGTTTCTGGGAAGCAGAAGTAAACATGGATGAACATACAAGCACAGAAGGTGGCGTAGATACAGTAGGTCTTCCAGGTGATGTTTTTGAAAGCAGATGGAGTAAACATACCGATGGCGAAGTTGAAAATCCAGTTAGCGGAAGTGGCCAAAGCGGCACCTCTTTGTCTGGAAACATTGTCACCCCACATTTCGGAAACATAAACCCAGATACCAACACCCCAAGAGGTAGCGAAAGAACAGACGAACAAGTAGCAACAAGCGATAACACCCTTAGCAGCAGCTTTGTGGGTGTCTGGAATTCTGATTCTAACAGTGTCACTAATGTAGGCTGGTTCAGAGTAGGTAGCTAACAAACCAGCGACAGCGAATTGCCAAGCCATCATAGCAGCGGCACCGAACAACAAAACCTTTCTTCTACCTAATTTATCCATGAAGTACAAGGCTGGGACAGTGGTGGCAGTGTTTAAAACGTATTGGATAGCAGAGGCAAGCAAGTTAGCATCACCTTCGTAACCGGCCATTTGGAAAATAATAACAATATAGTACATCATAACGTTCATACCGGTTAATTGTTGCCAAATTTGAGCAAAGATAGCAGTGACAGTTCTGTTAATGTATTTCTTGGAGAACAAGTCAGCGTAAGTGAAAGACTTAACGTGTTCGTCAAGTAACAATTGTTCTTTGATTTCAGAAATTTCAATCATGACATCTGGGTCTTCACGGTTACCCTTAGCTTGGACAGCAGCGACGATTTCTTCAGCTTCTTCCCAGTAACCGTTCTTAGCCAACCATCTTGGAGATTCTGGAATGAAGAAACAACCGGAAAGTAACAAAAGACCTGGAATAATTTGTAAACCCCAAGCAATTCTGAAAGAGGCAACACCATTGATTTTTTGTAAACCGTAGGAAATAAAGAACATAATCAAAATACCTAAGGTAACGGAGAATTGGAAAAGACCACCAATAAGACCTCTGATCTTTCTTGGGGCCAATTCAGAACCGTAAACTGGAGCGACGGAGGAACCGAAACCAACACCGAAACCAGAAATGATACGACCGATAATAAGTTGGGCAACATTTTGAGAAGATGATTGGATAGCAGCACCAACACACCAGAAGAAACCACAGACGAGCAAAGAAGCTCTTCTACCGAATGGTTCAGAGACAAAAGTAGAACCTAAAGAACCAAAGAATGAACCCAATGACATAGCAGCAGTGATGAAACCTTGCAAGTCTGAGTCTGGACTGTTGAAGTAGTTAAGATATTGGTGAGTACCAAGGAAACAGGACATGGATGAGATATCGAAACCGAACATCAAACCTGACAAACAGGAGATAGTACAGATGACGAAAACATTTGTGATATTTGGAGTTTTATCCAAAAACTTTCTGAAGGAGAGGGCAGGAACCACTAATTTTTCTTCGTAACCCATTATGAAATTAGTCAAGAAGATATAATTGTTAATAAGATATAATCGAATGGAAAATTTGAACCAAGAAAGCAGGAAATTAACCAGACTTTATAGTGCAAGATTTTCCTTATTTTACGGGGATAGTCTGGGGCATTTTTATTGGGGCTATTGTTGGAGATTCGGTGATGCAAAAAAATTACTGTAAACAAAAAAAAATTTCTTTTAGTCGGGGCAAAAAAAGCTCGTAATACTGTGTTTCAATGCTGGTTTGAAGTGAAAATATTTAATATTTTTTGAGAAAATTTTGTATCGTGCATGAATGTGGGGCAGAAATCTCTTAAAAACGTGAGCAGTTGTTAGCGCCCATGCATGTACTCACCTCGGGCGCGACATTCTTAACTACTATGCTCCACCAATTAAGGCAAAAATAAAAAGCAGGACGGCATATAAATCTAAAGTTGCGTGACGCAGACATTTTTGTAACCCATTTTTTTTTTCCTCTCCATTTTGTCCCACTCTATTGTTTTATTGGGTGGGGTATAATCCGGAGTAGTGCCGTATGCCTCATGCAGTTCATCTGGGGTTTCAATGCAGCTTTTATTAAAGCCAGCTACTTCACTGGTTCACACGGTTCAAAAGTTAGCCGAAGTTACACCGTGAGGCACTGAAAGACTTTTTCCCATCGAGAGGCTAGTTTCAATATTGAGTTTACCAATTTTGCAAAGAATTTTTGGGCGTTGCTAGTGCTCAAATCATCGTCATGCCGTCATAAAAATCTTAATACAGTGAGCTAATACTTGGCTACATGCTATTTTTCCTTAAACTTCGGAATAATTAACATGTGTTATACGAAAATAATTCCGGCTTTGAGTACGCAAGCGGATTTTAGTTTTCCCATTGCGTAACTCTCTTATTGTACCCAGAAAACGCACAGCAAGATTGTCTAGACTCGGGATCCATGTGCTTTACATAGTTGTGAATCAGAGAAGATAACTACTATGGGTAATGACGACGTCATATTGCTGAATCAAGAGTATAGTATTGTGACTGAAACTCCCCCTTCCTTAGCCTTGTTGGGTATTTAAGTATTTGAGTATTGATGGTTCGGGGAACTCCTTGATTTCCCCCACCTGCATCCACCAATAGTTGCGGTATGATTCGAACAAGTTAATATGAATCTGAAGCTATTGTTGCATTGGCGTTAATGCTTCTTGATTTTCCGAAGTCTCGCCGAAGAAAATAATGCTGAATGCCCCATAAAATATTGTAAAATATCCACTGCTTAACGCAAAAAATTTTCACCGCTTGACTGCGAAATCTTTCCACCTTAGCTTTAAATCTGGAGATTCATGGAGAATACGGGGTATGTTTTTTTTGGTCTGACCTAGTTGTAAGTATGTGGGCTATTGGTGGCAGATCTTGTTGTTTGTCAGCTGATGTCATCAATTGGAATTAATTAACGCATCATATGATGTTCAATAGAGATCGTCGAGATCTTCTACTGAATGGTTCGAAACAAGTTTATCCGGTTCGCCTCTTTTTCACCTGGAAATGCGTTAAATTTTTTGGTTTCTGCCCACAATGTCCAGTAACTTGTCTAGTGTGGTCCCGTAACAGTATTAGCTGACCTCAAGCTCATCAACGCCTCGAAATTTTACCTACTTTAGCCAGATCGAAACCGTAAGCGACTCGGCTAAAGCAATTCTTTCTTCAGTAACAATTCTTATAAGCGTTGAACAAAGACATCTCGTGGTGGTCGCTTATTTTTACTGTTGGCAATCAACCGAATTACAAATTGGTGATAGTCGTAAAGTATGCATTAATGTCATTTATCGTTATTTATAGTAATTAGGACTTCTGTATGCTGAGATTTCATAATCCAGACTTAAGCTGGAGTCTTGCAAGCTAAAGATCTCTCGATGGCAAATTTCGTAATCATCACTCTCAGTTTCGGGTGGTGTGTATAATTGGCCATTGTAGCGATGTTGGATCTTTTGAGGTGGAGTGGAGACGGGTGCAATTGATTCAATTGGGTCATTAAAGAAGTCAACTGTAGCCACAATTTCGTATAGGTCATCCAAAGCGATACGGTCGTTAGGGTTCAATGCAAATATCTTGTCGAGAACACGATTAAATTGGTGTGAAATCGGAAGAATGGTGGTCAAAACATCTTTGCAATGGAACATGTAATTGTAGAAAACGTGTTTCTCTTCGTTGATGTTGGCGATTGGCCATGGATTTCTAGCACAAGTAATGTTGATAAATAAAACACCCAATGACCAAATGTCACCTGCTAGTGTTGGGAAATATTTGGAGTTGGCCTTTTCAACAGAGTCTAAAGTTTGATATTGATCTAAATCAATGATAGATTTGATCAAGGAACTGGTGTTATAGTTGGTGATTCTCTCTGGTGCCATGTAAAATGACGATCCACGACAAGCATTGCAGCAGATTAAGTTGTTATTCATTGCCAAACCAAAATCGATTAAAACAACGTGAATTTCATCGTAATCAACAATCGCTGTACTTTCAGGATCTCTCATGTAATTGGTATTGTATTGGACCATGATATTTTCTGGTTTCATATCACAGTGGTAGATACCCTTGGAAGCACAGTACTCTAAGGCATCTATCAATTGAAGCATGCAGTTTCTCATTAAGAGTTGTTTGTCTTGATGCTTGGGGGCATTAAGAAAGATTTTGCGTTCAATGATGTTATTGAACAAATCACCTTGCTCAAAGTAATCCATCAAGATCACTATGGCCAAATCGTCAAGATTCAAGACTTTGTGAATGGTGATGATATTAGGGTGTTGTTGAACTTTCAAATGCAAGGCTGTTTCACGGAGAAAAGCACAGTTAACTCCTTCATTTTCGATGTATTTGAGGTTAAGTTCTTGAGCGTGAACAGTTTGATGCTGTTGGTGATGATTGAAGAAATATTCGTAGATGTGTCTTTGTATGTATTTCTTGTTTTCGTTGATATCGACATGTCCAGTTTTGACTGGAGGGTTTTTAAGCACCATCTTAGCAGCGTATTGCTTTTTGGTGATGACGTCTTCCATGAGGTAGATGAGACCGTAAGTACCAGCTCCGACTTTCTTCACAAAGCGAAGATTGGAGTTGATGGTGAAGTCATTAAGTAGCATCTGAGGATTAGGCTGTGGATGTGGAGGCACGTATGGCTTGGGTAATGGTAAATTAATGTCAAGTAAAGGTAGTATGTTAAGTGTCATTTTATAATCGGTTGTTATGATCCACTATACGATATACGACGAACACCAACAACTTTATATAAATTCGTTGATAACATAATAAATGGCACAATCCGTAAAAATTAGGAACCCGCTTTGGAAGAAGCCGGAGCAAAGGGCGGAATCTAGCGATTGACTAAAAAATTCATTAGCCCACTACTGCACACAGTCCCTCGCTCACAATAAACACCCTAACATTAGTCGCCTGAAGAAGTTTGGTGCCAAATTTCTGCCCAAAACTTGTCATTTTTTGACTCGCCTCAGCTGCTGTTTGCAGCAATTTCTAAGGCGGAATGAGCTGATTGCGAAAAAAAAGTCACCCGATTTGATCACCCCATCGCGAATTCACGGGACGATCCATGGTTCGACCCGTCCACCCATAGTTAACGCATCAAATATGGCCCGTTTTTTCGCGCAGTTTCGGGCGTTTCCTATGGGCTCAGATTTTCATGATTTGCAATCTAAGATGATCAAAACTACTGTTGGGGCTAGCATAACAGCATTAAAACATGGGTCATTTATTGAGTAGCAAAATAACTATCTAACATTTCATAATTGGACAATGCAACTTCCAGTGGCAGGTTTGGACACCACAATAGCTTCGTTGAGCTCGGCTTGAGTAATGTTGGGGAAAGTTGGCTTATAGTACTTTTCGGTTAATGCTTTCTTCAAGTTTGGGAGCCTGTCCTCGGTGGTCATGTGCACGATGGATCCTCCAAAACCAGCACCGGTGATTCTGGATCCATAAGAGCCGTTTTCGACACCGATCTGGCACAACTGGTCACAACCTGGCTTCGATGCGTTGTTCAATTCCCTGCACGACACTTGGGATTCGTTCATTAACTTACCGAAGTTGGTCAAGAACGTGGTGATGTCGAGGTCGCTAGATTTGGCTTGTAATTCTTTGTAGTTTTCAATCAACTTCAACACTTCCAAAACTCTTAATGAGTCACTGAAAATATGCTTGGACCTTTGGTACAACTTGAGTTTCTCGTATCTGACCGGGAATTGGCTTAGGAAACGGTTGAAAAATTCATCCGTCAGTAATCCCATTTCTTTTGCTGCTTCCTCGGTAGTCAATCCGATTTTTTGTTGGGCGGTGAAGATTTCTTCCTTTTCTATGAGCTCCAACATCGCGTTCAATCTCTTAATACCGACATCCAAGTTGTGTCCGTCCCATCTAGCTTCGCCAACCACTACATCGTAATAGCGATCCAAAAAGCCTCTCAAGGTACCAGTGGATAAGTTGGAGTCTTGTGTAAGCTTCAAGTTAAATTTCTTAGCCAAATATTCAGCCGAGGCAGCTGCCTCAACTGCTCTCAAGTTATAGTTGACCGGAGCAGTCTCGTGCTTGTTGGCTTCCAACAAACTGTTGGAGATAAGGAAAACAATGTCGTGTGGTTTGACAACTGGTAATCCAAATGGAGTGCCTCCTAACTTAGGAGTAAATTGAATCAAAAGTGCTTTGTTCTTTTCCCCATATATGGAGGCACATTGATCCATACCACCAGTGTTAACACCAACGTAATGTTCACTGACAACAGTGATCTTGGTTAAGTCTTCCTTGGTGATTGCAGTGAGACCATTGCCTCTCAACACTGCCAAAGTAGAAGCAACACAAATGGCAGCCGATGATGACAATCCACCACCAGTTGGGACATTACCGTCAAACAACATCTTGAGTCCTTTCAATGGCTTTTTACCACCATCTACTAACTCAGGATGTCTCTCAATGATATATTTGTGAGCAACAATCAATCCGCATCTGAAGTAGTTGGTCCAAGTGGATTCTTCTCTGTCGATTGGGATGATATCACCAGATGCAGGTAACTCAATGGTAGTTTTGGCAAATTTGGGATTGGTATTACTCAAAACAATCTCTCCACTGTCATTGGAGGATACTGCTATGATAACATCTCTGTCAAGAGCCATAGGTAACACTGAGAAGTAGCAATAGTCAATATGGTCACCAATCAAATTGACTCTTCCTGGAGCACGAGAGATGAAGCTAGGTTCTTCACTGAACTGGCTGTTAAATTTTTCAATTAGCTTCTTATATCTTTCAGCATTCTCACTAGCATCCGTATAGAATGATAAGTCTTTAAAAGTTGGCACTAAGTCCGTCATGATTTGAATAAAGTTGAATTTTTTCAACAATATCGGTAGCTTTGCAATATGTTATATACACTTTTCTTAGGAACAGCAATGAGTGTGTACCGGTCTAAGTATACATTATCGGAGAATTGAATCTCCCCGAAAGATTTGTGTCTGGAAAAAATGTCGCACACCACTAGTCCCCCGCGGGGCAATTGAAAGTGGTCGGGGCTGTATAACTCATGTGCAGCTCCAAAATACAGCTAGAAACATCTCTCCACGTAAACAAAAATATATGCAGGCAGCCAGTAATTAATTCTCTTTTTTTTTTTTTTTTATCCTTGACTGCCTTGGAATTAGCTTTTTCTGCCTCGACTTATTATTTATTAGATGTTAATTACTAAGGTTTCTATCGGCATCAGGGCATCAGAGGCATCGTATCACAGCATACTCTGATGATTGGAAGTCAGCTGCTGGCTAAAAATATACAAAATAAAAAATAGTGACTTGCTATACCGAAGAGTAACTTTAATCACCCAATAAAAGACGCAAGTACATAAATGCCAAAACCACCTGTATGTAATTTTCGGTCAGACGGTTGTTCATAACAAGGTTCCTTACTAAAATTCCATGTCGATCCAATCGTCGGCTTTGTATCGATATTCGTTTGTTCTTTCTGTAGGATCTATCGAACTAATAAGACGCTTTTGTTAAATCCTCTTAGTCTACATAGCAAGTAATGACCGTTTTAGTTGACAGTTGTGCTGGGCTCTAATAATTCCCGCATTACCGAGATGAGAAAGCTTGGTACGGAAAAACTGCTATTGAAATACATCATTCTCAAAAAATGGAAGACGCGGTTGTAATGTGGGGTGACCAATTGGGAAATATATTTTGTCTTGCAGATCTGCATGTATACATGCAGTCCGTGCTTTGGAGGTCGATCAGAGCGACATTTTCCCAGATTCTCAGCACCGGAGAAATCTGGAGTCAACGTGGGGGCTCGTAATCATGTAACGTTACATTAAGTTTCCCATACTAAAAATTCACCAAGCATCTAAGATCCAATCCTTGATTCAAACATTTTTGCAATATAAACCTCCCAATTTTCAACTAAATCTCGGTATATCCTCCAAAAAAAATTATCTTCTCGGAGAAATTCAACAAAAATGTCTCAATCTAATCCTGAATACATCGTTGTCACTGGTGGTGCTGGTTACATTGGCTCTCATACTGTTATTGAGTTGATTAACAATGGTTATAAGGTTATCATCGTTGACAATTTGATCAATTCAAGTTATGAAGCTGTTGCAAGAATTGAGTTCATCGTGAAACAACATGTTCCTTTTTTCAATGTGGACATTAGAAATTACGACGAATTATCCAAAGTTTTCAAAAGCTACAATGTTAGAGGTGTTATCCACTTTGCTGCTCTAAAAGCTGTTGGTGAATCTACTAAGATTCCTCTTGATTATTATGATAATAATGTTAATGGTACCATCAACTTGTTGAAGGTCATGAAGGACAACGAAGTGAAAACCATCGTTTTCTCTTCCTCAGCCACTGTTTATGGTGATGCCACTAGATTTGAAAACATGATTCCAATTCCTGAACATTGCCCAAACGACCCAACTAATCCTTATGGTAAAACAAAGTATGTTATTGAACAAATACTAAGCGACGTCTACACTAGTGATAACAAGTGGAGGACAGCCATTCTTAGATACTTCAATCCTATGGGTGCTCATCCATCCGGACTCATTGGTGAAGATCCTTTGGGTATTCCTAACAACTTGTTGCCTTACTTGGCCCAAGTTGCCATAGGAAGAAGGGAAAAATTATCAATCTTTGGTA
Organism: Hyphopichia buzzinii; assembly: GCA_030556945.1. NCBI lineage: Eukaryota > Fungi > Ascomycota > Pichiomycetes > Serinales > Debaryomycetaceae > Hyphopichia > Hyphopichia buzzinii. The sequence goes on along the minus strand of JAKTUZ010000002.1, from coordinate 237,913 downwards.
ATGATTATGACTCTCATGATGGTACTCCAATTAGAGATTACATTCACGTCGTCGATTTGGCTAAGGGACACATTGCTGCTCTCAACTACTTAAAAAAGATTGATGAAGCAGAAGGCTTATTCAGAGAGTGGAACTTGGGTACCGGTAAGGGATCTACCGTTTTCGACGTCTACCACGCTTTCTGTAAAGCTGTCGGAAGAGAATTGCCCTACGAAGTTGTGGGAAGAAGAGCTGGTGATGTCTTAAATTTGACTGCCAACCCAACTAGAGCCAACACGGAATTGAACTGGAAGGCTGATATCTCCATCGAAGAGTCTTGTAAAGATCTTTGGAGATGGACCACTGCCAACCCATTTGGTTTCCAAGTTAAAAACTATAAATGGACCCCATTCAGCGACGAATATAAAAACAGATTACACACTGTTGAAATCAACGACTTCAAAGTGAGTATTTCTAACTATGGTGCTATTATCCAAAACATCTCCTTGGATGGGACTAGATTGGTGAACGGATTTGACGATGCTGAATCCTACAAGTTACCAAGCAATCCATTCTTTGGTACCACTGTTGGTCGTTACGCCAACAGAATTGCCAAAGGTGAATTCAAATTGGACGGTAAATCGTATCAATTGGCTAAGAACGAAAATGGTATCTGCACCTTGCATGGTGGAGCCAATGGTTTCGACAAAAGATTTTTCTTGGGTCCAGTTGCTAGATCTCAAGACGATAAGGTTGTGTTGGAGTTTTTGCTTGTTGATGAAAGTGGTAATAATGGGTTCCCAGCTACTTTGGAAACAGTAGTCAAGTACACCATTGGTGACAAAGAATTAGAATTCGAATACTCTGCTCAGATTTCTGAAGACTCTAAAGAAGACGCTACTCCTGTCAATTTGACTAACCACACCTACTTCAACTTGGCTGACACCAAGAACATTGATGGTACAGAGTTTGCATTAACTACCTCTACTTACTTGGAGTCAGATGCTTCTTTATTGCCAACTGGTAAGTTTATTCTGCTTGATTCTGCTGAATTCAAATTGACTTCTGACATCTCTTATGATGATTGTTTCATCAAAAACAAAGAAGGTTCTGAAATCGATACTAGAGATAATGAATTGAAAGAGTTGCTCACTGCTAAATCGCCTTCTTCCTCTGTCAAGTTGACTGTTTCCTCAACTGACCCAGCTTTCCAACTTTATACTGGTGATGGAGTGAATGCAGGCAAGTTTAGCGCAAGAAGTGGTTTCTGCGTTGAAGCCGCTAGATTCACAAATGCCATCAACGTTGAAAACTGGTCCAAACAAGTCATTTTGAGAAAAGGTCAAACCTATGGTTCCAAAACTAAATACAACTTCACTAAGTAGCTTTCTATATAGCTGTTAAGTAAAAAATTATTTTAATGAAAATACGATAATGAATTAAAATTTATGTGAATTTCGGTAATTTTTGACAATAATTGCAACTCTTGCGATTTATTAGAGAAACAGATATTAACATGGAATTGCTAAAGTCAGCCATCTTCTGGCGCGAAAAGCTTCAAATCACCTTGGCTGCAACAAACTGAAACGCAAAGGTATTCATACGGAAATTCGAATAAATCAGTGATATATTGATATAGGTTTAGAGGCAGAAGTTTGGCATATATTCAGCTTGGTGGTGAATTATTGCAAGCTTCGTTCCTCATGGCCCAATGGTCAAGGCGTCTGGCTACGATTAGTAACCACTTCTGGAACCAGAAGATTCCAGGTTCGACTCCTGGTGGGGAAGCTTTTTTTTTCAATTCTTTTGAACTACTAATTGTAACGTGAACTTTGTTCACTCAAACTCGGAAGGAAACTGGAGCATCTCCAATTGGGAAAGGCTCTACTTTACTTTGTCTAGTACTTAGAAGTGGTGGGCGAAACGATGGTGGTCTTAATTCACTTCCGAATCGGTCCGCACACTACGCCTCTGATATCGATTTGAACGTTTTGAACTAATGTATATACCTTTGCTTCTATAACTCCAATGAAAGTTTACTCGATATACATTTTGAACAAAGCTGGTGGTCTTATATACCAGAATGACATCAGCCCCGAACTCAACAAACTCTCAGCAAATGATTATTTGGTGTTAGCAGGTACTTTACACGGTGTACACGCGATTTCTTCCAAACTCAAATCATCAGCATCATTCAGCAGCAGTGACAGTCAAACTAGCGAGTTTAATTCTCAAGCGACTGCTATTAACTCTAGCATCATTTCTACGGGGAGGTATCAGAATCCCAACTCCAATAAATCGGGACTTCAATCAATTGAAACTGACTTCTTCAATTTATATGTGTTCCAATCACTCACAGGCATTAAGTTTATCATAATAACATCACCTAATCCGGTGGTGCATAACTTACAACCCATAACGAGTGACAGTGTATCCACTAAAAACGAGTTGAGCAAGCACTTTGACTTTGTCAACGAATACTACCGTAAACTCTATATTGCATATTCCGACTTCGTCATGAAGGATCCATTCTACTCCATGGATATGCCTATCAAGAGTACATTATTTGATACCAAAGTGGTCGAGATTTTATCGAATTAAGAGCTCTATGCATTCAAATCTATAAATGGTTTTTGTTCAAAAGGCGTGAATTGATCTAATTGGACTCTTCATGTATGACTTGTTTGATTCCTTCCACTAACCTTATTCTTGGCTCCCACCCAAGCTGTCTTATCTTGCCGCAATCTAGAAGATATCTGACATCGTTGTAATTACGGTCCTTGACAAATTCGATATAGCTGTCGTAATCATCATTGACACATTCATGTTTATCGGCCAAAAAGTATTTGCAAATCATCTTAACCAAGGATAGGTTGTCGATTTCATCGTCAGAGTTACCCACGTTATATATCTCTCCAATACACTGTCCCCTTTCCATGAATTGCCATATAAGTGTTACAGCACGATTGAAATCATCAACATGTAGATAACTTCTTTTGTTGTGCCCATCCCCATGTATTGGAATTTTCTCTGAGGAAGCCTTTCCTTCATATCTTTTTTTCAAAGTCTGGATAGCAGTTGGAACTATCTTTTCTGGAAACTGCCCTACACCATAAACATTGTTGGAACGAATGACAGTTATGGGTAGTTTGTAGGAATAGATGTAACTTTGTATGATCATATCAGCAGCAGCTTTTGTAGCAGAATAAGGGTTTGTTGGATTTAAACGACAGTTCTCGTCTACAGATTGTTGTTCTTGCTCGCCATAGACCTCATCAGTGGAGATTTGGAGAAACTTGACTTCCAGACCTTGGTCAGCCAATTGCCTCACAACTTCCAAAAGATTCTGAGTTGATAAGACATTGTTCTTGGTGAAGTAAAGAGGATCTTTGAACGATTTATCCACGCAAGATTCAGCTGCAAAGTGGATAATTTGGCTGATGCGATATGTTCTATTAGTCACGAACAAATTAATGAGGTATTCGAGTTCTAAAGCCAAATCCTTTTGGATGAATGTAAAATTTGAACAATTTGCAACCTTTAAAGCCTTGAAATCACTTGCGTAATTCAATTTATCTATGCAAATGAAATGATATTTTGGAAACAGAGGAACAACATGATTGAGGAAATGTGATCCTATGAACCCAGCACCCCCAGTTATTAGAACGTGTTGATCAAAAGTCATATTTGAAAGCGTATCAATGGTCAATATTTGGTTTCAAGTTTACAAAGAATCAGTTGATATAGAAATTATCTCATCAGTGAGCAGGGTTAGCAAACCAGGAGAATGAAAAGCAACGTTACATTTGAGCAGGAAAGACGGTGTGTAACGTTACATCCCCATCATGAGCCGCACCGACCCCGCGGGGCGAACTGGTAATGTAACGTTACATATTTTCTCTCATATTATTAATGTCTGCATTTCAAGCAATACGAGTTCGTTGAGCTCAAAACTTTTGGCTTCCAAGTACCTTTACGATGGGAACAAATCTATGGCAACAACTAGCTTCTACGATTAAATGAGGAGAAAGTGATATCTCCGTCAGGGTGGAGACGAAAAGGACTCATGTTGCAACAAAGTGAGCATTCGGCACGGAAATAAATCCCAAAGTCCGTACCGTGATAACAGAGACGGAAGATACTAGGCCGAATTTGGCAGCAATATCGTAATAATGCAAATCTCCAGATCTTTGGGACCGACTTGACCGACTAGACCCGTATCACTACACTATTGTTTTTCGCAAACCCCTGTGCAAAAACGCCGAAACCAATAGAGATCGGCATACGAGGGTGGCCAATTCAATCCCCTCTCCATACAAAATATTTAACTATATCAGGCTACTGCTATGAGTGGGGTGAGTAAGTTTTATTGCAAATATATTGCTAGATACATAACCAACCCAAATAGGACTGTTCTGCAGACACAAGCAATATGCAAGCTGCGATCTCCATACCGCCGCATGACGCACCCCACAGAACGACATTTTTCCCTAAGAAAATAGTCAAAGGATTTTCCGGTGTGAGCTTCAAATGTAACGTTACATCAAGATCCTCTATCCCACGCTCATCAGTATTTCCATTCTTTCATTATAAAAGATTAATGTTTTGACTACTATTGCACATACTGATTAATTTAACTAAACAATATAATGTCTGAATTCGATCCAACCAACCACTCTCATCGTCGTGTCAATCCATTGACAAACACCCATGTTTTGTGTTCTCCACATAGGGCTAAAAGACCTTGGCAAGGTGCTAAAGAAGAGTTGAAGAAAAACACTCTCCCCGAATATGACGAAAAATGTTACTTGTGTCCTGGTAATATCAGAGCCACTGGTGACTCTAATCCAAAATACGAGAATACTTACATCTTCCCAAACGACTACCCTGCTGTCAGACTAGACCAACCTGACTACATTTCCACTGTTGATGAACTGGAAGATAATGAATTATCTGCTCTTGAGAAGAAATTGATGATCACTGAAGGTGTCAAAGGAAAGTGTTTTGTGATATGTTTCAGCCCAAAACATAATTTGACTTTGCCTTTGATGGTTCCAAGTGAGATTGTTGGTGTTGTTAATGCCTGGCAAAAGCTTTACAATGAAGTCAAGGGACAAGCAGTTGCTGGCGAAGCACCATATCGCTATTTGCAAATCTTTGAAAACAAAGGTTTTGCCATGGGATGCTCTAATCCACACCCCCACGGACAAGCCTGGTGTTTGGATAAAATACCAACTGAAGTTGACCACGAATTGACCAACATGATTAAGTATCGTGAAGAAAACAAGTCTCACTTACTCGGTGACTACGTTAAGTTAGAATTGGCCAAAAAGGAAAGAATTGTAGCTCAAAACGATTCATTCATCGTGGTCGTTCCATACTGGGCTTTATGGCCTTTTGAAACCTTGTTGATCTCAAAAGAACACTTGACGTCCATCAGTCAATTCAACGATGCCCAAAAGAAGGACTTGGCCTCAATCTTGAAGACGTTGACCACCAAATACGATAATTTGTTCAACACTTCTTTCCCTTACTCCATGGGTATTCACCAATCCCCATTTAACTGCTCCGAAAAGGAAAGCGAACATTCTTGGTTCCACATGCACTTCTACCCACCTTTGTTGAGATCTGCCACGGTCAAGAAATTCTGTGTTGGTTTCGAAATGTTAGGTGAAGCCCAAAGAGACTTGACTAGTGAACAAGCAGCTGCCAGACTTCAAGATTTGGATGGTGAAACCCACTACTTGAACAAGAACTAACGAAACTGAAAATTAATTTAAAACTAATCATATAGACTTTAATAATCATGTCATTTATTAATAGAGGGAGTGCCGAAAATGGCTGCTAATAAAAATCCCATCGTAGTCCTGCATGTAACGCGGCATCAAAGATATCAGAATTTTTTTTCAATCACATATTTTCAAGACCCGGTAATTTTCCAATTTATCGAATACTTGAAGTTGAATAGAATGACCAGCGACAGTATAACGAATCCAGAAACTTCCGATAGTGAAACCAAACCGGCTTTAGAGAGCAGAATCTGGAAGGAAGGTCCGTACACTTTTGGGTCTAGATTTTTAACAGATGAACAACAAGTGTTCAACCATAATGCATGGGACCATGTGGAATTCGGTGAAGAGCAAGTGAAAGAAGCGGAGCAGCACATAGCCAGACAACAGTTGGATCCAGTGAAGGATTTCGACAAGAACTTGTACAACTCAAACCCTGCCAAATACTGGGATCTTTTCTATAAACACAACCGAGAGAACTTCTTCAAAGATAGAAAATGGTTACAAATTGAATTCCCAAATATCTATAAGTTGACTGGTGAAGATTATAAGGAGCCAGCCACCATATTAGAGATTGGTGCAGGAGCAGGAAACACATTTTTCCCAGTTTTAAATCAAAATAAGAATCCCAACCTAAAGATATATGGGTGTGATTACTCCAAAGTGGCGGTTGATCTAATCAAGGAAAATCCAAGCTTTGAAGAACAACATGAGAAAGGTATCGCGTATTCCTCAGTATGGGATTTGGCTAATCCAGAGGGGAACATTCCTGAAGACTTGGAACCCAACTCGTGCGATATAGTGATTATGGTTTTCGTCTTTTCAGCATTGCATCCAAATCAGTGGAAACAAGCCATTGATAACCTATCCAAGGTATTAAAGCCAGGAGGACAAATCTTGTTCAGGGACTATGCAAGATACGACTTGGCACAACTCAGATTCAAAAAAGGAAGATTGCTCGAAGACAACTTTTACATCAGAGGAGACGGAACCAGAGTGTATTTCTTCACAGAGGAAGAATTACGCCAACTTTTCGCCGAAGAAGGACCATTCAATGAAACCAAAATCACTTATGACAGAAGATTGTTGGTCAACAGAAAGAAACAATTGAAGATGTATCGTAACTGGATACAAGCCGAATTCACAAATTAGTGAAGTAATTTATGTACAAATAGCCACGACGTATAGAAAATTGTCTAGATGTTTGAAAACAGACCATATTTGCAGCAACGGAACTTGATTGTTGATCAAGGAAACAGCGTTTATACCATGGATGTAGATTTTTCCCGTTTTTTTTGAGAACAACGGTAAGTTCTCAGCCAAAACTGACTCAAGAGTAGTTTCAGCATCACCTTGCTGTGGATAAATCGGGGCCTGTATAACCAAGTCAGATCCTGGAACCAATATTTTCACCGGGAGTCGTTTGGGCACCGCGGGCAATATCTTACAGTTTATTGCTGCAAAATCGTGAAGGTTGTGGGCCACCACCGCGTCCCAGAGGCGATTCGAGTCGTCTTCCGACAAGTTCATCACTTTTTTACTGCTGCCGTTGAGCACAAAGCAGGATTGTTTCATCTGGTTGACCACGACTTCCTTCAAGCCACGGGTGTAATCAATGCCCTGGGCCGAGGCCACGAAAGGAATGGCGTAGTCCTTTGGATACCGACGCAGGGCTGGGTCGTCGAAGTGCAACGTCAAGTTCCAGCAGTTGTCGTCGCCGTCAGCGAGTGCAGGCATTCGGAGGAAATCGTACAGCACGCCAACAGGCCAGTGCCATTTCACGGGCACGCCCTCGTATTCAAGCCACACGGGCCATGATGGGTCGAGTTGTGGCCACAACTGGTGAAAATAAGACACCATAGAAGGGTAGTATCCGGGGAAATACCCCGAACGGGGAATCCTGACAAGAATCTCTGCATTCGGGTCCAGTGTCCAACCGTCCGGCCTATTGTGCTTGGCTTCTGGAACGCCAGCTTGTGTAACAACAGCTTCTGGAACATCAGATTCACCAGCAGCATTAACAATCCGGCGGCCCGGCAACCCTTCGACTCCCGTTTTGGAAACCAGGTCCAAGTGTTCCATGCGTCGAGTCCAGCCAGCCACCACTCGCACATTTATGGCACCGTTCCATAGTTTCTCCTTAATATCGATGAGAGGCAAGGACATCTTCAATCACCAGGACAAGTGCCATCAAATACCAATTGTAGGAGGAAAAAAAGACACCTCGATCCCAAACGAGATGGTAGCAGTAGTACACTAGTGTTCAGAAAATTCACACAATACGATCTGTTGATCCAATCAGTTGCCAATTGCACAATACCTTAAAAAGGAGTTAATATTTGTTAGCCGCAGGTTTTCCTTCTCTCACTTTATTTTCGCAAAATATCAATAGTAAAACTCGCACTCAGCGCCTAAAAAAGCTAACAGCCAGCCTTCTCATAACTCTAAATTCCACTTTCTCGTTTTATTTTAAACTGTTCCTATTGTATGGCCCAATTAGGAAGCTATTACTGGCATACAAAGACCCTTTGTTCATGTCGCTGACCAGGGCTATTTATATCGGCCATTCCTCATTTCCCAAGGGATTTGGTTCATAATTGCTAATCAGCGGCAACAATTGTGATCTGTCACAATCTTCTAATGAACCATAAGCAGAACCTCACCTCGCTCGACGGACCCTGGGCCCGCCCGGCATCGCTCAGCGCCAACTTGGCCCACGCGGTGGACTCGTTCCAGCCCGGAAAACACTCCAGAATCGATATCCCTGATAATATCCCTGTTTTCAACAGAGACACCGGAGAGTTAAAGTTGTTTGTGAACAAAAAACCCAGAAACTTCGCCTACGACTCCAGAAGACTGGTTTCCATGCCTCTTTTGGCAAAAGACCTCCCTTCGTTGCCGTCTGCTCCGTCATCATCCTTGTACGTCCAAAAGAACAAGGCCTCCAGTCAGCCATTGCTTCCAAACGCAACTCCTGCTTTCCCCAAGTCCGACAGAATTGCTAGCTGCTCTATTCTCCCCACCTCCACTCCGAGGGCCGCCAGTTACACGTTGGCTCCACCCTCCCCGTCGCAACACCAAGCGTCAAATTCTCCAATCCACACCCATACCCCAAAGAGCTCTAGCCCTCTTCGCCAAACCTTCAATCCAGTCACCTCCCTTCCCCTGGACATCTCGCCGCCAAACAAAAAGTACATCGTTGACGATGACGACATAGACAGCTTGTTCTCAGACTATACCCACATCACCAGCTCAATGTCCTCAGATACTTCCGCTGAGAACTCCCCAGACTTGGTGAAACATGCCCCTGCAAAATTCACTTCTCCTCTGATCAAGCCAGTGCAAGAACACACCTACGACCCTTACACCGGTAAGTACAAACCAATCCTCGAGATCGTGCTGGTTTACGAATCCTCTGACAGCGAATCCATAGTATCAGACAGCAAGAACATCGATGCTGCTGGTTTGAGCGATGAGGACTCACTCGTTGATAGTTTGTTCAGTTCCAGCTCCGAATCGTTACATGAACCCCCTTCAGTAGCTCATAAGAAACTCCCTCCTCCGCCAACCCCTGCTACCGGTAATTTATCAATTCCAAAAGCAAGGAAACAAAACGCTTCACACAGACACTCTATGTTTGCGACATCCAACGAAAGTCGAATGTCAATGATCAGTTCAGCTACTACTGCCACTACTTTGAATGAAGCCAAAAAAGAAATCAAAGCAGCCGTTAGACAAAGACCATTCAGTTACAGCTTGGACGTTGGAAACGACTACAGCAAATCTAGGTTCCCTTCTCTAGGCAAACTCAACAAGCCCAAACGTGCCATTACATCACTTCCCCAGGTCCCCGAGGGAAAATTACAATTGAGATCGGCATCCGCAAACAACACCCACAACCCATATAGCATTCCTGATTCACAAGTGAATAAAGGTCATAGGGACGTGAGTCGAACTTCTTTACACACACAATCTATGCCATTATCGAAAGCTCCTCTCAACTCAAGACCAGTCAGTTACACATTTGCATCTATACCCCAGCATCAACCGGCAAAAAGGACCGTTTCAAGCCCTCAAACATTGTCTCAGCCAGAAAGGATACCCACTGCCAATAAGACAGAGCTTCCTCCGCTTCCTACGAAGGATGCACCCGTTTTCAATTCCAAGCGGGGAGAAGAATTCGTCACTCACAATTTGAGCAAGTTTTTGTCCACTAATCGACCTGCTGAGTTCAATAACGGAACAAGGTATCTCTCCAATGACACCAGGCTGCCTATACTTAAGGTGACTTCAGATCGGGAGAATCGGTTCCATAGATACTAGAATTGTATAATATGTATACTTATGTTAGAATTATTAGATTTATTTAAGTCATTAAAATCATTAAAGTCATTATAATTTCACAACCAAATCATCGTTCTTGTACAAGCTCAATAAGTCACTGATGCCATACTTTTCAGCGATACCGGGGTTGATGAACCTGCCCCCCAAGTAGTGAGATTTACCTGGTTTAGTGAAATGAGCAGCACAGGGTTTAGGGGCAGTTAAGCTAATGAGGGTAGTAGCGTTGATATCGACATCAACAGGACCATTGTCCACATCCCACCCGGAGGGAATGTCCACGGAAACAATAGGAGCAATCTTGCCGTGGTTATCCGAGAGGTATTTGATAAGATCACCAAAAGGGTCCCTTATTGGGGGCTTGAAAGAGAACCCAAACAACGAATCGAGGATTACCTGGACTTCCCCTTTGTCGGGGTGAGAAGCTGAAAGGATCTTCTCGACTTCCAGGTTCGTTTCGATCTCTGGCACCCCTAAATCCTTCAATTGGCTCAAAAGATTGGAATAGAGCTGATTCTTAGTGGATTTCTTGGGATAGTATAAGATTGGTTCATGGCCGCCCCACAACTTTAAGTGACGTGCTGCAACCAAACCGTCACCACCGTTATTTCCTGGTCCCACCAACACCAACACTTTCCCAACAGGTGCTGTTTTTCTGGGAGGATGCTGTTTATAGACGACTTTGGCCACCGCGAGACCTGCCAATTCCATCAATTGGTCGATGGAGAAACATCCGCTGGACATCAATTCTTGGTCAAGCAGTGCTGCCGCCTTGGCTGAAAGTGTCTTGAAACCTGTTTGCAACATAAAGAAAAAGAAGTAGTAGTTTTACAGAATTCTAGAAATAATTGCTTCCCTCAAGATTATCTTTTGAAAGTCCTGGGGAAATGTCGCGTGCTGATGTAAGCACCCGACCAGGCACCTACGCGTGCCTGCACAAAGTGCACCAAAGAAATATTAGGAAAAAAGTGAGAATTTTGTCGATTTGAAAACATCAACAGCGAATCAACAATTTGTGAAAACTAGCGAGTCCATCAGGAATTGTCCAAAGAGGAAGCTTGAAATTTCGAGATAAATAACACTTCCATAGCAGTTTCACTAGTTGAGCTTTTGGTGTGAGAAAATTGAAATCCTTCATATTTTTATAAGCCCCCCATATTTATCATTGGTCCGCGCTGGTGTTAAATCGATTAACCGAGAATTTTTTTAAAGTGCATTGAACGAAATAGGTTACCTTCGAATTAAAAATGGATTCTCTGTACTCTTACGAATCGCCTTCGATGTCAGGTCATTCACCCATGATCAATTACCGGAAAGACGCCAAGAAAGGTGTCAAATTTACCTTCATGGTAGTTGGTGAACTGGGTACTGGTAAAACCACGTTCATCAATAGTTTGTTGAATAAAAAAGTGTTAAGCCATCGTTTCGAGAAGTCAAGGGACACTGTCGGAGAAACAAAGACTTTGTCGTTCACTTCTGCCAAATCAGTTGCATTACCAAACACTTCTATCTTAACTAGAAACGATTTCAATCCATCAGTTGCCAACGAAGAACCAGGTATTGCATTGACTGAAACGAGAATTGAGATGGTCGATGAAGACCACACCAAATTGTTGTTGAATATCATCGATACCCCGGGTTTTGGTGAAAACTTGAATAATGAATTATGTTTCGTTGAGATTGAAAACTTTTTAAAGCAACAATTCGATTTGGTTTTGGCCGAGGAAACTAGAATCAAGAGAAATCCAAGATTCACCGACACTAGAGTTCATGCAATGCTCTACTTCATTACAAACACTGGTCATGGCCTCAGGGAATTGGACATAAATTGTATGAAACGTTTGTCAAGATACGTTAATATTATCCCAGTTATTTCAAAAGCCGACTCCTTCACTGAGAAAGAATTAGCCAATTTTAAACGTCAAATCAAAATCGATGTTGAAAAATTCAATGTCCCAATTTTCCAATTCGACAGCTACTTAAATGACTATGATGAGAATGATGATTACGAATTGATTCAAGAATGCAAATTCCTTGCCAAATTACAACCATTCGCTATAATATCATCAGAAGAAGAATATGAGGTTAGAGACACGCATACAGGACAATCTAAAATCATCAAGGCTAGAAAGTACCCATGGGGATTGGTGGATATTAATAACCCCAAATACAGTGACTTCCCAGTGTTGAAATCTGTTCTTCTAGGAACCCATTTACAAGATTTGAAAGATTTAACTCATGATTTCTTGTATGAAACTTACAGAACTGAAAGATTAACCAAAGTCACCGGTAAGGTTGGTGGTGATGAAGAAGAAAATGAGGAGGGTGAGTTCCATGACAGCGTTGAAAATCAACCACTCAGTAAAGACCAATCTGCCATTCCTTCATTGTCGAATTTGGCTCAATTAACCGGAGGGCTGAATGGAACCAATTACTCTGGACAAAACACCACTGTTAGTACCACTGATGGTGAATCTATTGTTTCAGGATCCTCGTCAGTTAAAAAGTCTAAATCGATGTTATTGGATGACGATGAAACCGGCGAAATGCCATCACCAAAATTGAGAGACAACTTATCGTATCACTCTTCCAATTCTACATTATCATTGGAAACCAGCAGCAATAGCAACAGCATTACGGGAGTTCCACCAAGAAACTTGAATCCACAAAACTCAGCTTTCAAGAGATTATCGATTGCCCCTCAACGTAATCAATTAAGACAAATCAGTGAGACTGTTCCATACGTCATCAGACACGAAAGAATCTTGGAAAGACAACAGAAGCTAGAAGAGTTGGAAATGTCCAGTGCTAAGGAATTGGCCAACAGAGCTGCTGCTTTAGAACAGAAGGCTGCTGCATTAAAAGCCAAAGAGAAGTTATTGATGGCCCAAAGAGAATCAAGGAAAAGCAGTGCTGCTGCATCTCCCGTCAGTAATCGAACCAGTGTCGATTCACCTCATAGCCCGGAAGACTCAAGTACTCGCGATGTGTCGTTGAGCGGACACGAGAGTATTCGTAGCTCCACCATTAAAAAGGATGAAACTTTAACTGATTTGAACTCAGTATTAGAGAACGATAGGGCTTAAAAATAGCTTAATATCATAAGCAAAGAATTGAAAAAAAATCCCACTTCTTCTGAACCATATTGAAGTGTTACTCCGGCTTTCAGTATTAATCTATATAAACTATATTGTATGTTTAATGGAACCAATTGTAGTCAATATCTTAAGTATGTGGTTTACCATATAAGATATTTAAGTGCGGGTAACCCCTGTTTTTCTCGCATCAGTTGAGTTGGCATTGCGATTTTTGTGCAATTTATACGTCGATTCTCACTGACGTGAAATCATTAAAAATTAATAGACGGAAAGCAATAAATCAGGTTTTTTATCAGGTCTGAACATTAATTCCACCGTGCTTTTAGTTTTGCTTGGAATTGTATCGGAGAGAACACTAGAGAGGTATTTGATCGTCCCATCCACCTGATAAATTCGAATTGAAATCGTGCAGACTGAAACGACTAAATCACGGGTTAAAATTGAAATTGGAATCCAAAAGTAATTGAATCGAATTATAAACAAAGAACACATATAAAATGGATAATATCGCCCAAATCCTTGAAGCTGCGTTGTTGAACCCAGACCCAGCGAAGAGAGCTGAAGCTGAACGTCAATTGAACGAAGCAGCTGCTTCTCATTTCGTGGAATACTCATGCTATCTCGTGGATGCATTGGCCAGCGAACAGAACAAACCAGAAGTCAGAATGTTGGCCGGTTTGGCATTGAAAAATGAATTGACCTCGAAAAATCAAAGAAAGAAATCCATGCAAGAAGAACGTTGGGTGGGTTTAGACGTGGCTGTTAAACAGAAAATAAAAGAATCTTCACTTGCTGCCTTGTTGAGTGACGACGATAGAATTTCAAACGCCATCTCTCAATTGGTATCAACTATCGCTATCATTGAATTACCAAGAAACGATTGGCCTGAGCTAATCCCTGTTATCATTGAAAATACCAAGCCGGAAAAACCTTCTAATATCAAACGTGCATCTTTACTTACTATTGGTTATATTTGTGAAGGTTCCGATCCTAGCAATCCAAACATATTGGCACAATCTAATGGTATCTTGGTCTCTATCGTTCAAGGTGCTCAATCAAGTGAACCTTCTACCAAAATAAGACTCACAGCATTAACCGCGTTAGCAAACTCTTTGGAATTCATTAAACTCAACTTTGAAAGAGACGGTGAGCGTAATTACATCATGCAAGTCGTTTGCGAAGCCACTCAAGCTGATGACAACGAATTACAAGCCGCTGCCTTTGGTTGTCTTGCTAAAATTATGCAAATCTATTACAGATTCATGCAAGTATACATGGAAAAAGCTTTGTATGGCTTAACCTTGTCGGGCATGCAAAGCCCTGATGAGAAGGTTGCTTGTATGGCCATCGAGTTCTGGTCTACTGTTTGCGAAGAAGAATTCGATATTGCTAGTCAAAGACACGAATTCCAATCTCGTGGATTGCCCGAGAGTCCTGATTTGGTCTCTTACAACTTCTGTATTGTGGCTACCGGAGATGTATTACCAACCTTACTTACCTTGTTGACCAAGCAAAATGAAGATCCGGAAGATGATGACTGGTCAGTTGCCATGGCTGCTGGAGCTTGTTTGCAATTGTTCGCTCAATCTGCCGGTATTTATGTGGTTGAACCAACTTTACAATTTGTGGCCAGTAACATCAATAACCAAGAACAATGGAGATATCGTGAAGCTGCAGTTATGGCATTCGGCTCCATCTTAGAAGGTATCGAACCAGAACAGGCTAAAGCATTGTTCAATGAAGCTCTCCATCCTATCTTGCCTTTGATCAAGGATAATCATTTACAAGTGAAAGAAACCGTCGCTTGGTGCTTGGGTAGAATTGTGGAAAACATGCTTGAAATCTCCGACATTGGTGATTTACTTCCTGCTTTCATGGAATCATTGGTAAATGGCTTACAAGACCATCCTAAGGTCTCAACCCACTGCTGTTGGTCTTTGATCAACTTGCTCGAACAGTTCTGTGCAGATGGTCCCCAAGTTCAAACTACTCCTTTGTCTCCATATTACGAGACTATCATCCCAATCTTGAGTACTTTATCAAACAAGACTGACAATGAATACAGCGCTAGAACCTCTGCATACGAAGCTCTCGCATCATTTGTTAGCTACAGTGGCCAAGACACTTTACCGGTTGTTCAAAGTATCGCTACTGAAGCTGTTGGTAGATTAGAAGCTAGTTTGAACCTTCAAAAAGAGTTACAGTCTGCCGAGGCCAAAGCCAACATTGAAGAGTTACAAATCAATATTGTTGCCTTGTTGACAGCTATCATTAGAAGATTGAAAGAAGAAGTCGCTGGGGCATCTGATGCTTTGATGACTTTGTTCCTCAAGTTCTTGGAGATTCAAGAACCCAACTCCTTGTTGGAAGAAGATATCTTCATTGCTATTGCTTCAATTGCTAGCGCTCTCGGTCCTAACTTCAACAATTACATGCAAGCATTCTTGCCATATTTGACCAAAGCCTTATCCAACACTGAATCGCCAACTTGTAACACCGCTATTGGTTTGGTTGCCGATTTGGCACAATCTTTGGGGCCAGGTATTGAAGCTTATTTGAACGACTTGATGAGTATTTTGGGTGCTAACTTGAATGATGCACAAGTCAATCGTGATTTAAGACCAGCCATTTTGTCGAGTTTTGGTGATGTCGCAACTGCAATTGGTGCTAACTTCATGCCATACGCTGATTTTGTTATGCAAATCTGTACTCAAGCGGCCAGTATCACACCAGAAGACTCATCCATCGAATCGTTTGAATATGTCAGTCAAGTGAAAGAATCTGTTTTGGATGCATATGTCGGCATTGTCAGTGGATTGTCTGGTAACCCCGAGACTGTGTATAAGTATGTTGGTTCCATTTTCCAATTGATTGAAAGTATCCAAGGGGACCCAGAACTTTCAGGAATTGAGTCAGTAGCAAGAACAGCCACTGGATTATTGGGTGATGTTGCTGCCATGTTCCCCACTGGTGCATTCAAGCAGTTTTATGCTCAAGAATGGGTAGCTCAATTTATCAAATCCACCAGAAGCAACCCACTTTTCTCTGAATCCACCAAGGACGCCGCTAGATGGGCCAGAGACCAGCAAAAACGTCAAATTAATGCTTAAATCCGGCCTGCTGATACACACGCCTGATTACCCAATTCAAGAAAACACTTTATAAAGTTAATCTCTAATCTCTAATACTTCTCATCTCTCATTCTCATCTCTCATTCTCATATCTCATTTCCCATTTCTCATATCTCATATCTCATCTCTCATATTTCACTCTCATCTCTCACCTCTCATATTTCACTCTCATCTCTCACCTCTCATATTTCACTCTCATCTCTCATCTTCACATTTTTACATTTTTACATCTTTGAAATTTACGCCTCTGTTTTATAAACGTCTCATTATTACCTCTGCACAACTATTCTAGTTTTCTCATCTCTCTCATGTCATAACCCAATCGGCATCGGCATTCATTTTTTATGTATTTATTTTCTCATGAAATTTCATGTACTTTGCATCAAATCAAAGGAAGTAATAAATTTCTTATCTCCACAAATTTTTCTACCTCCTTCTCTCATGTCTTTGTTATGTACTCTCGTTTTCAGCAATATACATCTCCTCCTCTCCAACATCTGTATTCATAGTCTAACTCGTAAATAAACGAACATCTTTGCAATCATGTAATTGGCTTGTTTTGGCCAAATTAGAATATCGCGACGCAGTTTTTCACTACTTTGGGAAAATTAATTGGCCTAGAACCCTAGAAACCCGTATTTAGAGGCTGCAAAAAATTCGCCAGCAAGGGAGATTAAAAAATTGGCCACATTTGATAAATAATCACATATATCGCTAATAAACCAAGATAAAATAAGTTTTAAGCTACGGCATCAGCTCCATATTTTTTATATAAGATTTTTTCAGGGTGCCTACCATTTTAGGCATAATCAGTCCCTTAATTTGAAATTAACCTCTTGACAGATTCTTGAATCCAAAATAGGGCGTTTCCAGGCAATAAACGGCCGTGATGAGTATATAGACCGATTTGCGACCTAATTATGAATTAAAAACTCTAACTAATTTATAGCAATTTTATCGTGAGTTGTTACTGTTAACTAGCCTCATGCATCGAAGAAAAATATCAATAACTCTTTGTAGGCGATTCTATTGAGCTAGCAACGATGTGGATCGGATGAATGTGAAAAGTCAATAAACAGATCTTTAGCATTAGCACATTTGAACAATTGACCCCCTTCAAAATAGCTGAATTTTACCCTAATTAATTATTTAATTGAATTTGTGACCCTGTATTTTTACCCGTTTAAATCTGAAATATCGCGCTTGTAATTTGTTCAAACAATGAAAAATATCATCAAGAATTCTTAAACACGTCTTTTCTCAATAATTTTCAACCTGTTTCACTTGTGTTTTTTATCCCTTTTTGACTGGCGAACCCTTATTGTTGTGTCCAGACCCACATTCCTCAATCTCATAACACCTATATAAATCCTTCATTTTGCCATCAAATTCCAATCCTTTACCCATCGAAAATCATCAGCTTCACTTATTTTTCCGGTCTTGTCTAGCTATGCCGACATATTTTGCAGATACTAAACTTAGTTCTAAGTATAACCCTGTTCCTTTTGACCACACCTATATTCTCTATGATCCCGCTGATATAATATCAGTGTTGTCTGTGCACTTGTCACTTCTACCAATCTATACAATGGTATTCTACACCTCATGGTTTTTATTAACTAGAGAAATTGAACCAGTTATTGTGGTTGGTGGTCATTTGGTAGGGGAAATCTTAAACAAGATTAGCAAGAGAATTATCAAACAACCAAGACCTGATTTCCACAAAGAATTTGGCACGGGTTCTTACTCTCTTACCTACGGTATGCCTCTGGCTCACTCCCAATTCATGGGATTCTTCGCTGCTTACTTTATTTGCATCTTCTTGTTTAAAATGAACCACTTCAACTTAGTTGAAAAATCCGTTGGTTGTGCTATTTTGGCTTTTACAAGTATCTCAGTAGCTTTCTCAAGAGTTTACCTCCTATACCATACTCCTCAACAGGTCATGGTTGGTGCTATGTTTGGTGCTTTACTCGGGTTAATCTATTTCGTCATAATCTCTGTTGCCAGAGATGTTGGCTTTATTGATTGGATTTTATCCTGGCCACTTGTCAAAGTATTCTACATAAAAGACTCTTACTTCCATGTTTTCCAAACTTTCAAACAAGAATTTGATGTCTACGTTGAATTATCAAAAGGCACTAAAATGAATACCACTGGCCTTTTGGATTCAATTTGAAAAATTTATTTTAACTTTTGTTTTACCAATGACTTTAGAATATCAACTTCTAAGTCCAGTCTCATCATATCTACCTTGATGTCATCAGAGTTGGGTCAACTTCTGATTATTCATTTCTTCCGTCGCTTATTTATCTTTATTTCCCCTTTTCACGTTTAATATTTGCATCTTATACGATTTTTACTTCCATGGACTACGAGTTTTTATACAGCGACCTTTTATTTATATAGCAATAGCATGATAATTATTCAATCACAACTGTAAGAAATCGGTCTTCTTTTCCATAGGACTACTCTCAATTAAAACTACATATATGGGAAGTATGCTTGACTAACTCGAATTTCAATCAATAATTATTCGCCATAATTATTTAAATAATCTCACCTACTAAAAATCATCCCACTTGTCATCATCATTCTTCCAGTCGTCTTTCTTGGATGCGTTGTTACCCAATCCGGAGAGCTTGGTTTTCTCTTCAGGTTTGGATAATCCAAATGCTGGTGCAATATCTTCCTTCTCGTCGTTCAACTTCATATTGTTGAACAACGATCCAAACCTTTCATCGAAAGTTTTATTGATTCCATTATCATGGACATCTTTGGTGAATGATTGAAAGGTCTCTTGTCCGTATTTACCGGTATCTTGCATTTTTTGACCGAATTGGGCCATTGCTTTTTTAGCCTCTCCACTGAATTCACTTTCTTGTAAGTGGTTAAACCCCGGTTTAATGACAGACTCGTGAACTTCGCTGACTGATTTGGCGACGGTAGAAGAGAACAACCCCCAGCCTTTAGTCAAAGTACCCATTGGGTCAGTTTGAAATTTATCTAAAGTAAATCCAGATAATGAACCGCCTTGTTTTTGAGCAGTGGGGGCAGGAGTATTACCGAATCCACCATATTTGCCGCCTTGAGAAGGGGGCAAGTTTTCAGGTCTTGAATCATTTTGAGAGCCAAGTTGAGCGAAATAAGCTTCATTTTGCTTTCTTTGTTCAGTGGATAACGGACCACGGCGATTTTGTATTGGTTCTTGACCACCGTTACCTAGACTGCTGGAGCTATCGTTATTGGCAAGGTTAGAAATTGAAGATGCAGCAGTACCATTGGCACTATCAGCAGTACGCAAAGTCTTTCCACTATGATCTTGAGGAACGAACTCTTTTCCTTCAACTTCAGCAGTAAGCTTATCTTTGTAGTCTTCTGCGACATAATTATCATACTTCAATTTAGCAGGTAATGATAAATCCAAACCATTTTCAGAGAAGTATTGCTTGCATTTATCGTTACCACCGATTTCCATTCTCAAAGTTTCCTCTGGTTTGAATTGATCCATGGTAATGGATCTGACAAATGAGATGTGAACACCTAAACCTCTGTGAACACCGGCACATTCAAGACAAATGAAAATACCAAATTTGGGGGTGGCCCACTGGGGGTTTGGTGCCTCACAGTCGAAACACTTTTTGTTGGCACCAGTTTTCTGTAATGCCAACAACTTTCGGCGAGTATCCGGATCAATAGACATGATTATTGATTTGAATCAGTTTGTTCAAACTTTGAGATTTATAGAAACAGAATGAGAATTTCAAATTTCAAAATAAAATTTAAAATAGAATATGCAATGATGAAACAACTCACAAAGTCTCTTATAGTTGTTTGGGGTCAGAAAGTCTTCTATCGTTTGAACTCAAGGTATTTTATCGTTCAGGACTACTGAATAAGTTAGATCTCAGTTATGGTATCGAGCAAGTTTTGAGGTTGGCCAGTGTTTTTTCAACGCGTACGCAATCCAATGGGTGCTGACACGACCGCATAAATAGCTACAATCAATGCCCAATTACAATAGCAAAAGCCACAATTACAAGTAGTTCTGACATAAAATGTATTGTATACTAGCCTCAGAGCTTGCTGAGGACCTCGGAGTTCTGGTTCTTGATCACCACTGGGTAGAATGCTTCCATGTTGCTTGGGCCCATGTGCCAATTGGCACCGTCAACAATTTGCACGGTACCGGTGACGTAGGAGGCGGCAGGGGAGAACAAGTAGACGGTTGCGTCGGCAATGTCGGTGGTGGTACCTAATCTTTGCAAAGGAATTTTCTTGATCAAGCCCTCTTTGTCTGGGACCAATCTATCGATACCCTCTGTACCAGCAATGGCACCTGGGGCGATACAATTGGTTCTGATACCCAAGGGACCCAATTCAACGGCCAAAGCGTTGGACAAGGCGTCAACACCGGCCTTGGCGGCACCGACGTGGGTTTGGAATGGCACACCATAGTAATGGAGCGTGGCACTGACAAAGATCACACTACCCTTGTTCTTTCTCAATTCGTTGAAACATGCCTTGACGGTGTTGTAGGAGCCCAATAAGTCGATGTCAATGACCGATTTAAAAGCATTGGACGACAAGTGGTTGAAGTCCGAGAGGAAGTTACCTGCGGCACCAGCAATCACGAAATCAATTCTGCCCAACTCTTTGACGGTTCTCTCTGCTGCTTCGGCAAGAGAGGCGACTTTACGCACATCAACGTTGGGACACGAGAGCACCTTGGCGCCGGGCCTCAATTTGGCGATTTCTTCTGCTGCTTTATCGGTTTTCTCCTTGTTTCTACCAATGATGGCGGCATTGGCACCTAAGAGAACAAGTGCTTCTGTTTGGACTCGGCAAATGGTCCCTGCACCACCAGTGACAAACACCACTTTGCCCGCAAAGATATCTGGCTTCCAGACGTTGTTTTTGACGTATGATTGATCTAATCCCATGTTTGTTAAAGTAGTTGATGCCAAAAACTTTTTGACGGATCTCTGCTCTGTCTTATATAACCCCGCGTTTTTAAAACGGTTTAATCCATCCCTCGGTTTCCAGACATTGAAATAAAATTTGGGCTCGCGAATATCAGCTGCGAAACCAAAATTTCACAGCCAAAAATCCAATAATCTCCGGCAAACTCTAGGCAATACGGCCTAAAACGCCGATTTGCACAGCCAAAAGGCCCGTCATCCCAACACCTCATCGGTTAAGTGATTGTGACATTTTACCAAACCCCAAATTTTGCAACAAGTGGTGCGATTAATTACATTCTCGGCCTCGGTCTCCTACTTCTATCCCCATTGGCCTACATTTGTTGCTTCACTATAAGCATTATCTATACATGTCCATTAACGCCAGTTGAATTGTCAGCTTCTTTCATTGCGATATCTTTCTCCTCCTTGTCATCCTTTTCTCGCTTGGTCTCCGGACCATCCTCGTCGCCAACTTCACGGTTTCTTTTCTTCATTGCCATTTCCGCCTCTATGTCTTGAAACATGCTCTTCTCGTGGTACCCATTCACTTCTGGCTCTTCCTCTGCGATGATTGGAGTAGACACATTGTGTGCGTGGTCCAACTCCTCGTCGTCTTCAGATTCAACCGTGGTGTCTGTGCGATTTCTCCCATTGTTATCGAAGAAATCGTTCTCCACCATGGCAATCAAATCACGTCCAGTGGAAACGTAGTCGATCTTCTCCTGGCAAACTCTTCGGAAATTGTTATAAACATAATTCACAAGAAGTTTGAAGTTGTATCTCTTTCCATGGTTGAGTGACTTGTCACAGTTCCTGACGAGAATTTCCAATAAATCAAGACATGCGGAATTGGCCAAATTGTTCTCTTCAATTACCGAATTGAAAAACTCGAAAAATGGCCTTAAAATATCATTGTTGATAAGGTACCTTGTGTAGAACCCGTCATTCAATAATATGATATTCTTCAAGCACTGAATACAACTCAATTTTAGCGTGACTTTCACTTTGGCATTCAATAATTTAACAAATCCCAAAATGATGTTGTTCTCAAGAAAGAACGGTCTAGATATATATGATTCATGTTCTTTCGAGCAGAAAGATATTAGGTCACATAGATGCTGATATAGAACTTCGTCCTTCCTGATCTTGACCACTAGCTGCTTGAAATCTTCTGAATCTGTGTCCTTAACTTTGGCAATTTCAATAAATTCTTTGAACAAGCTTGGAGCCACCTTGGCATAAAATGCTTCGAAATAATTCGAAGTATTGATGTTGTAGGTATCACCTGCATTTCTAATTGGATCATTTTTAGCTGCATTCTCTGATTCTTCTTCATGGAAGTTTTGAAATTCGTTCTTCAACAAGTCAAGACCAAATTCTGTACCTGATTTCTCCTTATCGTCAGACGTCCCGGGAACCGAAGAGTTCCTGGCAATATTTGCATCAAGGAGAATCCTTAAAGCTTCAAATGCTTGTACTTTTAGTCCACGATTTTTATCCTCTAGTAATAATTTACTAAGAATAAGACTGAGTGTCATATCATCGGAGAGTTTGAATTTGGGTTTACTCTCAATGATAGTTTCATCATGATCAATCACAGACCTATCACTCGCTTGTCCTGCTGCAGCTGCTGCGGCTGCAGGTTTTAATGCTGGTGGGTCCAGAATGTCTATCGCACCATCATCATCGTGGATCGAATTGACCAAGGAAACATCTTGTTCTATGATTATCACGATTAACTCCGTACCGAGGACTCTTGTATTACTCTCAGAATCTTTAAGAGCAAAACTAATCATTTTGAAGAGACCAGCTTTGACCAAAACCGAGAAAAATTCAGACTTTTGGTATGATTGTAGTGCCTTAGTTATTAAGACGTATTGATGCAACATTTTAACACCATCTCGTTTTGTATCGAGGCTTGTTGTGTCGGAATTTTCGGTACCTTCGTCATAAATATTGAATAATTTTTCACAAAAATTGTCGTTACTATTAAAATCCTTCAAAAAGTTGATGATTTCCACTTGATTGAAATAAATTAAGGAATTTATGGTGTTGTAAGTTTGATCATCGAGAAACCTGGCAAGAGCCACATTCTTCAAGAAATTCAAATGAAAATCTTTTTTGAATATATTAATTTGACCCGAGGGGCTATCGGAGTTTTCAGACGGGATATGTTCTGGGATATCTATGACCGCTCTGAATTTGGATTTGTCAGTCAAAAAATCACGATGACATGCTTTGAAATTGGGGTATTCTGAATCGTATTCCAAGATCCCAACAAGTCCCAATATTTTATCTTCGCTAGATAAGAGGTCTTCGAATATCGAAGGCTCGTTATATAGAATGAGTGTCTTCATTATGTCAGTTAGGTCGAAAAGATTTTGTAGCTTTTCCTGTTTTTCTGAGTCATGGAAAATAGAAATGAGTTTGTCGATGTATTTATTCTCCACTATGAACTTCAGCACGCAAGACCTAGTGTATTGGGAATTGGAGCCTTGGTTGATGATGTCAATGACCGAATCCAAGTTCGTGGATGTCGGGTCTTCAGGGTACGTTATAGGGCCGGTGATGAGTTCGGTTATATCGTTGTTACTCAGAACATCACCTTCAGAAATGGCTGAATTGGGTATCACGTAGTAAAGAGAGATGTTGGGGCTGTAGTTTTCTTGTTGTACTTTGATGATGAACTCACACAACTCAGCGCAGCCTTCTGTTTCCTGAAAAGATAGTGCAAGGTCTTTACCGGAAAGATCTGTCCACACAATCAATGTTTCTTGCTGTCGTTGGTACTGTATCGACTCTTCAAGGAACGACTTTAAAATCACATCGGACGGATTGACTTCGTTTCTCACAATAAAGTAAGGTTTCCCACTGTCTGTGTTTAGCTCTCCCATGCAATAACCCGTGCCGTTGTCTAGCCAGTCTTCACCTTGGAGAAGGTATACTTTTACTCGTCTTGGTGTTTTGGTGGCCAAATCGTTGTCATTGCCATCATCTTCGGCCATGTTGTCTTCTTCGTCTCTAGGGATGCTTGGTGACGAGTTCGGAGCAGCAGAGTCACGGCTTTCTTCGTTTTCATTGGCAGAAGAAGGGTGGTTTTGCTCATCTGGTATATTATCACTAGTACCATTAAGACTTTGGGACCTTTCTCCGATTTTTTCGGAATTATTTTGTTGCACGGAGTGTTTGGACGGTGTTGATAGTGCTTGCTCTTCTGTAGCACGATTCGGAAGTATTTCAGGTTCCATAGTTAGTTATGTCATCAATGTGTTGAACGCGTTTATATTCTGCAGAACCAGTCTGATTAGTAGTACAATATTTGATTATGAATTATAAATACAAGGGATTTCAAGCTTTGTGGATTTGTTTCTCCTACCGTTGACTCGGGAGCTGTTTCAGCTTATCCAGCTTTCAATGGGGATAACGATAATTGGTGTGTTAATGAATTTGGATAATTTCGCAAATACTCGGTTTTTCCTTGCCATACGCATTTGACAGCAACGGTACGGATTTATCACTAACTATAATGAGACATTGAGAGAGATAGTCTATAATTTATATACAAGCAAGCTAGTGACATAACAAGGCAGCGCTGGCCAAGTTTCTCTTCCAGTCGACGTTGTCGACGTCGTGGGTGTCTTCGACTTCGCCCCATTCTTGGGTCTGGAAAATTGACTCCAAGTTGCCCAATTCAACCACCTCGTCAATGGACTTGAAGTAGTAGTCACTGGCATCGGATTTGTTGACTTGGTAGAAAGCTGACAAGCTTTCGGGGGAAGTGGCATTGGACCTCAAGATGGAGGCACCACATAAGAAGGATTTGGCAGTCAAAACTGCTTTTTCCAAGGCCACGAGATCGTAAACAGGTATGCTGTTCATCCAGTCCAAGACGATGTTTTTGGTGGTGATGCTTTGTTGGTTACCCCTCAAGCCATCGGTTTCACAGTCGAGGAATTGCAATTGAACTTTGTAGTCAGCAGAGGGTAACAACTTTTCGGCTTTCGTTTGGGCGTATTTGGTGAAGAAATCTTCGAATTCTGCAATCAATGGTAAATACAATTCGTTTTGTCTTTGTCTCAATTTACCTTCGTACTCTTCCAAGGTGGTGAAGATGAGACAGGTGTCAGTGTCGAGGTATCTCAAAAGATTGAGCTTGATGTCTTCGATCTTACCAACTTTGGCAATAAGCTCTTCGTTGACTTCGCCTTCCTTGTTGATACTGATTAAATCGATGGAACGAGCAGCAATGGACGTCAACGGGAGAGAATTGGTTCTGATCTTCAATTCTGGGAGATTGGCCCATTCATGGGCGATCAAGTACGCGAGCTGTTTCTTGTTGGCTGGTAGCGATAATGGAAATCCCAAAGGAGTCTTCAAAGTCTTACCATCAAGTTGCACTTCGTATTCGCCAGTTTGCGCGTTGACCTTGGTATCCACTGTTTCCCAGAACTTGGTAAGTGTTTTGGACAACCTGTTTGTTTCCGACTTGATGTTGTGCTCCACGGTGGTATCTTTGCCCAACGAGCCTGATGCCAGAGACACGAGGTGGTCAATGGACCCACCAGTGGCAAACGAACGAGAAAGCGCCCATGATCTGGTCCAACATGGGGCCCGCAAGGCCAACAATCTGGAAGAGTTTCTCAACATGTTCACAAGAAGATAAAGAATAAGAATAAGTAGATCGAGAACAACTTATTGGATTAAGAAGATCAAGATCGAGAACAAGAGCAAGTGGAACAATTAGATCAAGTGGATAAAGAAGAACAAGAAAGTAAAAGTTAAATGAGAATGGAAGTTTTTCTGCGAATCTCATTTTCTTTCATTCACATATTACTTCTTATTCCAATATTATCACACAATCACCATGTCTGTGAATCCTGAGGCATTGCAAAAGTTGCTCATGGAAATGGACAACCAGTTGAACAAAACCAAGGCTGAGTTGAATATGTGCAATCTACAAATGGACAGGGTCAATACCAATTTGAACTTGATCAATCACACCTCGACAAACCTAAAGAAATTGACACCTGAAGACGGCGTGGTCTGGCAGGGTATAGGCAAGGCGTTTGTCAAAAACGACGTTTCCTCTTATTTGGACACCATGTCCAAGGACAAGAAGGAATTTGAAGAAACCAAGGACAACTTGTCCAAAAAGAAGGTTTACTTAGAAACGACTTTGGAGAACACCGTCAAGGGCATGACACAGTTGGTTGGGGGCAGCAAGTGATGTACATTAGTGAATAAACGTATGCATTAATCTATGTAGTTGGTCTTTACGGCCTGGATGAGCAGAATGATTTGAAACAGCTTTAATGATATTTGAAATTTAGGTCATTTGGAACGTTTTTGAATGATATTTGGAGCTGTATAGAACGATACTCCAAACAGTATCGAGCGGTATGGTACATATGGTTTTCAATCAGTATTGAATGTCATGAATGGCATTTCAATGACACCGGTTGAGTCTTGTGTCAGACTCAGCTTTCTTCAAATCATCTCACATTCTTAAACGTCTTCAGGCTTTCAATAATGATTTCCTTCGCTTTATCTTCATGTTCGACATTTGTTTATTCATTCTCATCATCTCCACCTTCATCTTCATCTTCTCCTTCCCTTAATTCCTTCACATCTCAAGATCACTCAACTATCGCTATCTTCATCCACACCCTCGTCCAAAATTCTCCGCTCAAGATCCTCGTCCTGCTTCTCTTTGGCCTGCTTCATCCTCTCTGTGAGAAACTCGTTGATATGGTCTTGGAGCGTCGTGAGTTGTGCCCGAAGCTGGCCCAATGGCGTGTTTTTGGCTTCGCTGGGCCGGTCACTATCTTCACCTCCGGCTTTTATAACAATCTCGGAAATCTGCGTGGTTTTCCCGTCTGTGCTATGAGGACCTTCACCAGGTGTGAATTCTCGATCACCATCTGGTGCTGTGTATTGAGCAGTTGGCACAAGCATGTTTGGTGAAAAATGGTGTAGTTGAAACTTATACTATATTTATGGTGTGTGCACGTGACATTTACACAGGATTGGACTTAAGGCTTTAATGGTTTCAATTGATATCAAGGCAGTAGTGATATTTCGGTATTTAGTGGTCTCTGACGCTATTTTACAATTCTCTATGATATATAAATGAATACCGTGTGATTGTTAGACATATTTTAGTATAATTGTAATTAGTAGCTATTCAAGAAAACTCAAACATCACTAACATCTAAGCTTGTTTAGTCTACTCAATTGGAATCCTATTGGAAGAATTGGAGTAGGCGTTGAACTTGATTTCAATGATCTCGTTAGTGGAAAACAGAAGGGATGGAATATCATAGCATGAGCAAGCCATTAAGTAACCATAAAATACCTTCAAAACTGTATCATCCGCAATGATTAAGATATCACCACTCATTCTCTCCATTTCTAAAATCAAAGGCTCAATCTTAATCGCCAAATCATGATACAGTTCGGCTCTTGAAAATCTATGATGGTATGGATCCTTTGTGAATTGTTCGTATTCTTTAGGGAACTCTTTCTTAATCTGTTCCTCGCTCATTTGACCTGCTACTCCAGGGTTCTTCTGTGATAATTGAATTCTGTGCCTGATATTGATATTCTGATTGGCAAAAAATTGTGTTGTCTGAACAGTACGCTTCTTTACTGACGTCCAGACCACGAATGAATCGTCATAAACCCCGTCAACGCCTGCGGTTGGATGTTTCTCATCAATTGATAAATGTCTTCTTGGAGTAGGCCTATTCTCTGAGGTTGGCAAAAGAGGAGTGGATTCGACTAATGATGATTCACGTACTTTGCTTCTCTTTTCACGGTACTTCATAAGAGTATTTGTCAATTTTCTCGCATATTCAATACCATTTTCATCTAACGGAGGATCATTTGCATATTCTAATTCATTTTTATAGCATCTTGCAAAAAAAACTGAACCTGACTTGATTCTTGAATTCATTAAGAAGAAAACAACTTTATTGATAAGGTAACCATAATTCGAATTGTGTAGTTCGATTCTTTCACCAAAATTAATAAATTTAATGTATGACAATTGCTCATCGACACTATCGTTATTCATTTCAACATAATAAGGTGTAAGAAATTTGATTCTTTCTCTGTAATCTTTATAGGCAGCTTCGTAACTCCAGTTGGAATAATCAGGGGATGACTTAGCAGCTTCATGCATATTTTTCATGATAATACTATCATCGGTAACCAAAGACTCTATGAAAAGGGTTTGAATATTCAATTCAGAGAATTTACGATGTAAATCCATTCTGTATTCGGGCATAGCATTAACAGCGTCATAAATTGCAACTTGGCCTTTATCATTCTTGAAAAAATTAAGGATATCGTTTAAACAATTATCAACAATTTTAACTCTGAACTCATTAGATTGAGGAGTAAAAAGTTCATGATTTAAATCGTCTAATTCATCATTGGTTGCTTTAGCACGACGATAATCACCCAAATGGAATGAATGTGTCTTGACACCAAGCCATCTTAAATAACGAGTCAAACTGACTGATAGGTGTGTTTTTCCTCTACCCGGCAATCCAGCGAGGCAAATACAAATCTTACCAGCATGGAACAATCTACCAGATTCTGTAGAATACAACTGAGCTGGTGATATGTGGAATGGATCAATCTCATCATGAACTCCATCAGTTCCTGTATCCGATAATCTTCTAGGGTTAGTAGCTGGCCGTGGACTATTAACTAAATTTGGTTTAGAATTGTTATGGAATGACCATCTTTTTTTGGTTCTTCTTCTTGAAGTTGAATGATTTCTTTGGATTGGGTCAGATCCAAATCCGTTGTAAATTTCACTTTCATCATCCGAATGAACTGCACTACTTGAAGACATTATGGAATGATGAATAATAAGTAATTACTCGAATTCCCCAGATTACTTTGTAGTGCGAGATTGAGATTTTTGAAACGTAGCTAGTGCGGGATTCCAATGATTAGCATCGAAATGTACTAATAAATTAATGAATAATAGTGGATTAGTGACTTTTGGTAAATTACTTAAAAGATGCTGAAGAAATAGATAATCGAGCTGTAGCTTGAATGACATGCACTGTTCAAACTACAATTAGTGGACTAAATATTATTTATTGATATACAAAGTAGACCACACGCTTATTCTAACTTACCACCCTTTCTTTCGATAAGAGCCTTTCTGTCCTTGTCTAAGTACAATTTGGAGATAACAACCTTGGATGGGTGGATGTTGATTGGGATGGAAGCACCGTTAGATTTTTCCTTTTGCAATTTTTCAATTTGAACAGCGAATTTCAATCTGTAGACAGAAGAGATCTTACCTTCAGAACCCTTCTTGGAACCTCTGACAACGGTAACTTCGTCACCTTTTCTGATTGGCAAAGATTTGATGTTATATTGAGCTCTCAATTCTTTAGAGACTGGGGCAGACAACAATCTTCTTCTTTCGACAGAAGAAGCGTTGAAGTAAGCCTTTCTAGCTTTGGATCTAGAAGAAGAAACGTCTATAATTTGTTAGTATGTTTTCTGATGGTCTCTGTTGACCTTCCGTTATATGAAGTGGAATGGTAGAGCATTTATATTAATAGACATGGTTCACAATTATCCATACCACAAGCTAATCAATTCAGCCATGTCACTGAGTATTCTCTCGACCATTTCAAAACCTTTGCCGAGCTATGTGTAACTTGAAAAAGAGTATGGAAGCCTTTAAAACTTTCAAAAACATTTAAAAACTTGGAAAATTAGTGGTTAATCTTCATCAACTATATTCAACCTCGAATCTTTCTAACCTATGCATTTCAGCTCATATAACGTAGTCCCAACAGCATGTGTGCTAATAAACGATAAATACCTTGACTGATCTTGGCCATTTTGTATGATATTATATGGTTGATAGAAGGAAGAAAATCAAAAGCACTTTTTTCAATATGAAAAAATTGTTAGTCTCACTGTGAGGGCTGCTTTGGTGCGAGAGTCAAAAATTTTCACATAGTACAAATAAATGCGACCATGTGCAGGACGGGATGTTCTAGGGCTCGCGCCCTATTCTAGGTATGTGCACGTGACAACCTTTTATCATTATCTTATGGAATAGCGGACTTAGGCAATGTTTCCTATGACTTTAACTTGAGGATATGAACCAATTTGCACTTACTGTCGAGGTGAGAGTGTGTGAGCTTGTTTGTTTGGAGTTTGCTCTATTGATGATGTTAAAAAAAACTCAATTGGGTTGAAAAAATACAGCCCAAGGCGGGACTCGAACCCGCAATCCCCTTCTAGCACTGATCTCGCAAACCGGAGGAAGGTACCTTAACCATTAGGCCACTCGGGCTTACACTTCGAACAAAATGGATGGTTTTACACCGTACCTTTCAAATTCATCACATTTCAATTGACTTTTTTTCATCATTGGCAGCTTCAATTGCATGGGTTAAATGTGTCCTTTGTAGATTCGTGCTTGCTCGGTTGTCTCAGCTGCGGAACTTGGCTGTGGACCTCGAATTCAGCTGCTTGGAACCCAAATCCCACTTCTCTCTGTATCCCTATCCCCCCGTTTGGACTAACTTCTACAGCTATATCCCTGGACATTTCGACTCAAAGGTTCATTTTATCATTAACTGATCTTCTGAATTATTGCAAGGGTAACTTGATTCACCTCAGTGTGCAACCACTACGCTTCAACGGAACCTTTCACCAAATCAACATTCAATCTGTCATGAATTCTCAAAAAAATCCAAAATTTGGTGTCTAATGCAGCTGAGTGTATACTTGACGCCACAATTGTACTGAACATCAACCTTGTCCTCAAGCCGCAACGCTTTATATCTTATTCTTCTAATCAATGGTCTTTTTGCAAGTAGTACTAGACTGCAAAATGTTAGCGCGAATGACTGGTGAAAATTCACTTGAAAAATCCCTCCACTTTTTTCGAATTCACTCTTCATTTCTTCAACTCAGTACACATCATGTTGGCTCGGCAAATACTTGCTCCCAGAGCAGTTCATTCAATGTTGCCCAAAACATACTTGAAGCCTTTGAATATCCTTTCTTCCAGATCTTTAATACACAACGCATTGGTCAAGCATAGCTCATTAGCTGGGCCTGAATCATCATCTTATAACATGGTCAAGTCATTCAATTCCTTATCAGCACCTAAGTTGGGCATCTACAGATCTTACTCCACCAAGACTGCTCCTCCCCCTCCGCCACCTCCGCCTCCACATGATAAAAATGCTAAGGGGAAGTTGATTCTCAACAGAATCAGTAGATTCTTCACATTTTCATTGTCGTCAATTCTTGTTGTGGGTGCCTTTGGTGTTGCCGTCTTAGTCATTTATCTCATCCTTTCCGAATTGTTCTTACCTTCTGGTGAAACCAAGACTTTCAACAAAGCAGTGAAGTTGATTGAAAGAAACGAGGTGGCACAGAAAGCCCTCGGTTTTAATGCTGGTGATAGATTGAAAGCTCATGGTGACGTTCCGGGTGATAAGTGGGTTCGTAATAGACCGGTTCAAAGTGTCAGATCCAAGGGTAAAGATGGTAAAGACCATATGCTTATGAAATTCCGGGTGGAAACCTCATCTGGCCGTTATGGTTTGGTTACTTTAGAGCAAGTCGATAAATCATTCTGGAGCTCTGAGTTTGCTTACATTGCTTTGGATATCCCAAGACAAAGAAGAATTTATATCATTGAGCCTAAATTCGAAAATACTAATAGATTCAGTTCAGATAAAGCTGGATTTTTAGGTCTTAAATGGGGTCCTAAGAAAGATTGAATTGTAAATATTATATAATGATTCCAATTAATGAATATTCTTTATCAAAGACACTGGAAGGCAAATAACGTAACAGACATCAAAATTAATAAAAGAGCAATGCGTTTGTGGGTAATCTTGGTGCCTTGACTTCTCCAATTTTTGTTTTGTGCATCTGGTGAATTCAAGTTCCCTTTATTCGTTCCGTTGAAGTTGTTCTTGTTCTTCCAATGCGTTTGTTCCATTTTTTTGGCCTCGATTGAAGCATCTTCGCCAATAGCTTCCTCACATGTTCTTCCGTCATAAGCAAGAATGTTATTCAAATCGACAACATCACTATTTGTGATTAGAACAGCTTTCCCTTCAAAATTGCAATATTCTTCTCTCTTACCATTTTCAGTAAACCACTTGTTGAGGGCAAAGGAGATCTTTTGTCTCTTTCCACAGTCTGAAAACCATCCATAGTATCCAACAGTTGAATCTGAATGCAATTCGTGGCAATCCGTTTTCGAGCATACTTCGTTGAGTAAACTATTAGGATCATTCAAGTCTTTGAATGGTGAAACAACGCACGATAACGAAGCTTGTAAACATTCACACTTCCCTCTATCTGGAGTATGTGGCAAATCACTTGATGCTTTCCATATGTCTCCTTTGGGACATTTCACAATAGAAGCAGGCTTGGTCTGTTGCTGCTGCCTCTGCTGTAAGTGTGTAATTGGAGGCTGTACGGATGAAAGCCTTTGTCTTAACATTTCAAAATCCTCAAGTCTTGTAACTGATCCATCGCCATTTTCTTTCACAACGCCGTACTTGTTGGCATTGTCAAAGTATTCGTATGCAATGCCTCCAGACCAAACGCTTGACATGGTACTTCCGTAAAGGGCTTCAATTTCCGTGAAAGGTCTTGGTGAAACATTATTGCACCCGTATTCACTGAAAAATACTGGGATTGGAAAATTCTTGTACTCCATGGTTCTTTCTCTGTACCCAGAAGTTGCATAGGTGGAGTAGCCACACCACTCATACATGTTGACGCCCAAGAAATCAGCAGTAGCTGCTGTCGAATTTGCTTCATTGCACACAAAGTAGTTCGATACTGGCATTCTTATCTCGGCGTCATCATTTGTGGCATATCCAACTGGAATAGACCTGTATTTTTTCAATCTCATGTACTCTTTCATATCTCTTATTGCAGCTTTGACGAATGGTGATGCGTCAGTGTTCGTTCTAGAGTTAGTCACTTCATTCCCTGCAAAAAATCCCAATACGTTGCTGTACTTCTGCATTGAGTCTATTACCGCAGTATACCTCTCGTATATTTCCACGTCCCAAGCTGGAACGTTTCGGTTAATTGATATTTCTGGCTCAGATAAGTCTGCCAAAACATAAACTCCTTCTTTGGCGTATTGTTCCATGCAAATGTCGTGGTTGGCGTTGGGGTCTATTTGGTAGACTCTCACCACGTTGATCCCCAAGTATTTGAAATTCTCTAAATCCCTCATGCATGTCTTCTCATTAGATAGCGAGTCCAAGTACGGTGTTTCGTAAGCTCTGTCGTATTTCTCCTCTGGTCTTCTAATTCTTTGATAGGCAATTCCCTTAATGAAAAATTGTTCACCAGTGCCGCTATTGAAGAATTTATTCCCAGAAACAATCACCGAGGGAGCAACATTAGAACTAAGCGATAATTCTCGTGATATTTCCCGATTTGCTGCTGCTACCGCAAACCCAATTAGGCAGAATATATGTAGAAACATTGGATATGTATTTGTTCTGAATTGTTGCAAAAAAAGCATTTGTGGCTGCGAATTGTAATTTAAAGGTTTTCTCAGATTTTGACACCAATTGCAAAAAATCAAAATTATGTTGAATGGGCGAAACCACAATTTTACTACAAAATGATTCGTTAAACGGAAATTTACTATAAAACACATTCTTACACACACAAGTCTATAATAATCATAAGACCATAAAGTATTATACAATATACATTACAAAAGTTC
The DNA here is from genome assembly GCA_030556945.1 of Hyphopichia buzzinii. Classification (NCBI taxonomy): domain Eukaryota; kingdom Fungi; phylum Ascomycota; class Pichiomycetes; order Serinales; family Debaryomycetaceae; genus Hyphopichia; species Hyphopichia buzzinii. The sequence continues at coordinate 203,845 of JAKTUZ010000002.1, read as the reverse complement.
AACCAAGAGTTTGAATTCCTTCTTACCCTTGCATTCAAGCATGAACATGTCCTCATCGGAAGCTTTCACTAAAAGACCAGCTTTTCCAATCCGTTCGAACCTAGTGTGCTTCTCATCCTCGCATATGAGCCAATTGAAAGTCTCAAATTCAGACTCTCTCTTTGGTCCACTTTTCTCTAATACGAAATTGTAGTATGATTTCTTACTGCAAGCATCGTGGATAATGAAGATACTCATTGAGTACATGGAGAGAATCTTCCAAGATGAAGGGTTATTGATGGCACTGTAGGATTCCAATTGACGTTGAAGCCTAATGGGCATCTCGTCGAGTAACAATTTTTTGGTGTTGTTTGGATTACTTATGATATTGGCATTGGTAACGTCAGTAGAGTTTAAGGAAGCAAATGAAATTTCTCTTCCCGAAATCGGTTCATCATTTTTGGGAATCGTTTGTTTGAGAGTTTGATCGCTATCTTGGAAATGGGAGGTAACACTGGTCATGGTGGATGAAGCACTGGGTTTGTCCATCAAGGAAGAGGAAATGGTACCCGACGAGTCATTGGTGTACGAAGAACCGTTGAAATTAGCTCTGTCATTTGCTTTCAACACTCCTTGAACATTTTCGAGGTTGTTCGCAATGGCATTGCTCAAAAGGTTCTTTGTGCATCTAACCATAACAGACAATTTGTGATTACTTATAGAGTCAATCAAAGACAATTGAATGTCTAGAGCTCCGGACCGTCTAACAAGTGTTTTTTCATTAATGCTCAGAAGCAAAATTGGCTCGTCGATTATTTCGTCACAAGTTTCATCATATTCCTCTTTGAAGAAAATCAACCAAGCCTTATTGATTCCATAATTCACGACAATCTTTAAGAAAACATTATCATTGACAGTTAACATTTCCCATTTACCGTATTTTTGTTTCCATTTTGATACTTTCATGGCTTTAGGTGAAGTTTGAGTCACGTAGAAGTCAATTGAAGAATCACTATTGATGACGTCTTTCAAAGCTTGAGGAATTGAAAGTGGCCCTTCTTCCAAAACAGGACTATTGACTTCAGAGGGTATCAGAGGAGACGAGTTATTGGAGCGACCTTGTTTATAAGGCTTGAAAAAGTAGGTCGATGTAGATGAAGGTAATGCAAATGGAGAAGGTAAATTGGAACCTGTAGACAGTTTAAGTGTTTGACTAGTAGACTTTTCATCAATTGTTGAAAGTCTCGTATTGTCAGTGCCATTAGTTTCAAGGGTCAAACCTTTTTTATTGAGAGATGCAAAAGACGAAGTGGATGCCATCTTCAAAGCTTTAGGGTCATATACCTCATGTTCTTCGGCTGATTGATCAAAGCGTGATGGTGTCATATCAGTTATGTCCATTTCTTTTGGCGAAGCTTCCGGTTCAGGAGCTGGAATTCCTTCAATGATAGTTTTACCATTTTTAGAGGTCAGTAATGGACCCGAAATATCATCGGTTGAAATTGACATCGTAGAATGTGAAAGTGAAGACTTGCTTTTTGGAGCTTTCTTGAAGAAACTGAAGATTGACTTACGTTTACCAGAATGATCGCCTGCCATTGGTGAAGATGGAGAAAATTGACTGAAATCTGGGGTAGACGAATTAGATTTGGGATCACTCTTACCGGAGCCTTGAATACTAGCTGGTTTTGCTAAATCGGTGAGACCAGTTGGAATACTGAAAGAAGGATTGTGATTTTTACCGAAATTATTGATATCAATGGCAGAGCCTGGAGCCAATTGGTAAATGCCAGAAGATACAGATTCTTTTGGTTTTGTTTCTGACAAATCAGGGACAGAAGAATAAATATTTTGTTGCTTCCTTTGATAGTCATTGGAAAGTTCAAGTAGGGTATCATTATTCTCGACATCATAAAACAGATTTTTTGGAATTTCCAAATCGGTCTCATCGTAATCAACTTCAGCCAGGGATGATTTTGGACGATTTGGGTCTTTCTTTACTTCCAACACTGATCTATTGATGGTTTTGATTAACTGAGTGTCAAGTGACTTGGAATTCAGAATAACTGATTTGTTCGACAATGTCTTTTGTATTAAACCCAAAGACCGATCATACTGAGATTTCATGGATTCGGAAGATCCCATTGAATCTAGAGAGGTATTGGACATTCCCTTTTCAACGAATGGAGCAGAAATTGGGGGTTGAAGAATGTCGTTTTGAACTCCGGAGCTTGAATTGATAGTCAGCATGGAAGCAATTGAATCTTGTCTCGAGTATCTTTCTGGAGGAGCGAAAAGACCATTAGGGGAGTTGTCGTACAACTTAGACAATTGATGCATTGGAGATACACCCAAAGAAGGAGACGAGATGAGATCTTGAAAAGAAGACTTGTGATGAAGAACTTGGTCGGGAGAGGAACTAGTAGACGGACTAGGACAATCGAAAGTATCGATACCCAAACCGGAGAGTTTGATTTTGCTCTCACATTTGATGAGAAACAGGTCGTCGTAAGGTTTAGATGCATTAGGAAAGATTTTAGAGAGTTTATCATACCAAGACGATAAAACCGAATCGTCACCAGCGATGTGGATTTCAGTTGTAGTGTGAATTGAGTTTGAAAAATTGAGTAAATGCAAGATCATTGACTTTTCACGGAGGGAGATGGAAAATTCATTCATTCTGAAAGGAGGGAAGAGCAATGATCTTTGACCATTGGAAGGAGGGACTGTCAACAAGGCCAAAGCGTTAAAGTCCAAAAGAATCAATTCAATTCTGAATTTTGGGTCATTATTGATGTACAAGTATTCATTCCTAGTTCTGTCAGCGATTTGAGAGATTTTGAAGTAGCTTGAGACTTTTTCAGATTTGTCGGAAGCATTGTGGTGGTGGGCCAATGAGCAGATATTGTCGAAGCTGATATTGTTGAGCATGGTGTCTTCGCAATGAGAATTGTAGTCGGTGACGATTTTGGCCAAGTCCGAGGCGAATGACTCGAGTCTCTCAAGGACGAAGGGATTTCTCAAGAGATGGGTAGAGGCATGGATGAAATCAACGTAATTCTGGCAGTGGAGAAGCGGCTTTGCAAATACCGAGTAGTCGTAGTCTAGCGGGAACAACAGGAGGAACTTGGAGAATATGGGCACGGCGGTTTCAAGGTACAAGATGAAGTCATTGAGGAAAGTCTTGAAAGATTCTCTTGGGTAGCCTGAGGCCATATCAAGGACACATTCGTTCAAGAGTTTGAGGATTTTGCTGTTTTTCGTGAAGAGTCCTCTGACAATAAGGTTGAGGCTGGAAGCACAGCCGGTCTTGGAAGGCTTGATAAGACCCATTATCTCGATCAAGTTGTTGTTCTGGCAATTTTCCGCCTCCACGAGAAAACCCACAAGTGCAGCAGGGTCATTGGGTTCAGATGCACCCAGGTGTTTGTCGGAGCATTCGGAATCAGTGTCCACAGTCATGACGAGTACCAGAAGAAGGCTGGAAGTACAGAGTGGCTAAAAAGTTGCTATGAAGAATGAAGTGATGCGTAAAAATCGTAGCTGCTGATACTATACATGCTCATACAAATGTATTTATTAGTGAGAAACAGGAGCTGGAGAATGAAAAATAAACGCGTCAGCGTGTTTTAGAGTGCGCTTACACGACACTAATTTTCATTGTGCCATCTATTGTCTGAGGCAGCTGGGCCAGTTGTTCCTGGAGACGAATCAATAGTTGTTATGACCGTAAGATGGATGGAGGTTTGGCGTTGGTGTGGTTGTCGAGGAAGCTTGGTCGAGGGAGTTTGGCCAAAGCAGTTGTGTCTGGTGTTTGGTGTATGGAATGTAGATGGAATGCTAGGCTGGAAGAGTGCGACGCGTCTTATTTTGGGCCCTTCGTTGGAACGAATGGATAATTTTCCGGCTGGAACTATCTGGTATAATTTTGGGTGAGACAAGTCCAAACTCTCGTTTCAACAATTCTTCTGTATAAGTTACTTGTCTCAGCTGATCATTTGAGCCACTTGCGTTTCATTTCAACTGATCACTTAAACTACTTGCATTTCATCTCAACCGAAAGTTCCATCTCTCAGCTACAACTTTTGGCATTTACCTGGGCTTTTGAAAAAGTTGGAGACAAATCTCGGATTCTTCTTTGCAACATTGAACTCTTAGAGAGGAAGTGGGAACCGTTTTCATCTTCTCTTCACTCTTCTAGTCTCTTCTCGTCTCTTCTCCCTTCTATATCTCCTATATCTCCCGCTCCACCATCCATTGTAGAACTCCCTCTAGCCCCTCTCCAGTATACCCGCTCACCAGCGCAACCTCGTATCGATCTTCATTCAACTCCTCCTCCAACCGAAGCGTACTCACCACCTGCCTCCGAATGTTCTCCCTCTCTTCTTCCGTACCCACCATGTCCATCTTGTTGACGAGTACCGCTAAATACGTGCCCACCAACTGGTCTTGAAGAATAATCTTCTCCCGGAGCTCTTGATACGACTCCTCGAGTCTTTCCAAACTGAGACCATCAATCACCCAGATGATGATGTTCGATCGGTCAAAGTAATTGTTCCAGAAATTCCGTATCGTCGTCTGTCCTCCAATGTCCCACACGTTCAAGTTGTACCCATGAAACTGCACCGTGTTGATTTGGAACCCCATCGTTGGTGTCACTTTCTTGATGTCTTCGCCTAACATTTGCTTGATAATTGTAGTTTTACCTGAATTATCGAGCCCAAGCATCAATACCCGAATCTCTTTATCCTTGATTTTCTGTTTCTTGATGATAGACAAAAGACCCATGGTGTCTTGCTAATTAGTGAATCCCGAATTATAATATTGTTTCAAATCGTGAGTTTATCTCGTTTATCTCATATCGATAATTGATTTTTTCCCACTGATGGCAAATTCATATTTCCACTAATTCTCCTTCTGATTCCACAAAATGGCCCCCAAACCCTTGGTATCTCCGAGGAAACAGCGGTCTCTTCATGAATGTATCCAAGACCGCAGCCCGAGAGTGAAATTGGAGTTTCGAGAACTGGTAGATTATCAAAATGATGGAACCTTGATTAAATCTGAAGACACTTCTCTGTTGCAGCAAGTCATTTGTCCCGTGTGTGCTAGTGAAATATCTATGTTGGAAATGAACTCTCGAATCACACATGTTGAAGAATGCCTCTCCGTGTCCTTCATTAAGGAAGAGCGCCTACAAACCGTTGATCAAATGTCTCCAGTGAAGACAGAAGGCAAGGTAGATCCCCAGGCAGATAAAAAGAGGAAATTGGAGAGATCCGCCAACAAGAAAGAACAAGATAAATTTAGAAACAAGCAATCAAACGTCAAAAAACCTCGTTTAAATAGAACCAAAGAGACTGTCACGAGTACATCCGTCAAATCAGATACAATGGTCATCAAATCAGAATCAAAGTCCATTGATGCCAAGTCAGAGTCCATTAAATCAGAAGCAGGTACCAATAAATCAGAAACAAAGGCCATCAAGTCAGAGACAAAGACCATCAAGTCAGAGAATAAACCACCTGAAAAAGGCAAAGGAACAGAGAAAAAGTATCGTCGGAGACCAATTCCTGATCTCAAAATATTGACTTTCCCTATAACACCGTCACAACAATACCAGATCTCAGTAGATGCCTTCAGCTTCAGACCTCACGAGTCAATTCATAAATACTTTCTCTCGCATTTCCACTCAGATCATTACGGCGGTATCAGTAAAAAGTGGTGCCTGGAAATAGAAGATACTTATCAAAAGCTTATCTTTTGTTCCACAGTTACTGCAAGACTCTTGAGGATTAGGTTCAATATCGACCCACAGTACTTGAGACCAATGGACGAAGACAAAAGATACTTGATTCAGAGTTACACTGATTCAAATGAAGATAATTACCACGAAAATTATGATGAATCCCCGGGTCTTTATGTCACTTTAATCAGTGCCAATCATTGCCCAGGTGCTGTAATTTTCTTGCTAGAATCCATTCCACAAACTAGTGGCCCTAAGACGTTTATGCTTCATTGTGGTGATTTCAGGGTCAACCGTGCCATGATTGACCATCCAGCTTTGAAACAGTTTCACCAAGGCCAAGGCTGTCTGGTTCTCAGTAAGGTCTACCTAGATACCACCTACATGTCAAAAAGCTATAACTTCCCAAAACAGGAACTAGTTTGTGATTCTATCAGTGAAATGTTTTACAACTTGATACATGAGGAGTCTTTTTTCAACACTTGGTTTGGCTCATTGCAATCAAGAATTACAGACTTCTTGACGAAAGGTAACACCAGAAAGAAAAAATTGTTGATTCTTGTGGGTACATACCTTATAGGTAAAGAACGAGTTGCAATGGCAATACTGAGAAAGTTGGATAGCTGTCCAATATTCATTTCTAATATCAAGAGCAGGGGTGACAAGAAGGAAATCGTCTCCTCCTATGATAACGAGTTTCTCGATAAAGTGGTAACCGATGATGATTTGGGAAGCACCAGCGATTGTAACGCTGTAATCCACCTTGTCCCAATGGATATAGTCAACTCTGGGTCTGATTTTTCTGCTTACTTCAATCATAATCGTTACTTTGATCACTTCGAGAGGTGTATCGGGCTAAGGCCGACAGGATGGACATTCTCAGCACCTGCTTCTGAAAAAACTAAACCACCTTCATCGGAAGAAGAGAAAGAAGGGGATGATATCGCGGTTCTTGATGATCTAAAAGATGACTCGAATCAAGAAATACGTGCTATAGTTAGTGTCCTTCAGAACCAACCAAAGTTCAATTACAACGATGACATTCTCACACAACATCCTGTGGCTAATAGAGCAATTCGTGGAAACAAAAAAGGTCCCGACTCATCTCTCTACAAGATATACACATTGCCGTATAGTGAACATTCATCATATCGGGAGTTGGCTTATTTCGTGATATTCCTTGCCATGAATGAAGTAATTCCTACCGTCAATACTCACAATGAATGGAGCGTCAAACGCATGGATGATATTATAAATCTTTGGCTTCGAATAAAGGACATAAAACACGGCGAAGGTCAAATTGATTCCAATATTCTTTCAAACATTCAACAACTTACTCTTAACGATTTTTAATGACAGATAACGAAACCACGAAATCTAACGACTAAATAAAAACATCTATTACTATATATTACATCAGGGACCCTAGTTCTTCTTTTCAGTAAGAATCGTGTAGTATCGGTCCAAGGCTTCTTCGCATTGATGAGGGTGTTCACAGTCAGCCCATTGAACAACCAAATCACCCTTAGCATAATGCGTGTCATCGGTACCTTTATCACTAGGAGGTGTGTCGGAGTATTTCGAAGCGATTGTCCTTCTTGGGATGATAGTGGCCTTTGACAAAATGAACGGATGCCATTGTAATATATGAGTTAAAGCAGAATCGGGACCATAAGGGAAGTTGACATAATTGAGATACAACTTGTCGCCCCAAAGATCAACGATTGAACGACCAACATCATCATTTTTGACGAGGAATGAATGAGTTTCAATTTTATTTTCACTTTGAGTTATGAATAATTTGATTGCCTCAGGTTTTGAGTTTCTGTAGGTCTTGATGGCCCCATCAGGAGGAATGATTGGTTGCTCTTGCATCATTATTGGTGCAAGCGCTTCGGGGTTCACCACATAATCCAAGATATTGATATTGAGATCCATAAGGAAAGAATCTTGATCAAGGTACCAAAAATATTTGGCTTCCGGAAATGCAAACATGGCAGCACGAAGACAGTATAAACGGACCCACTTAGCCTTTTCCTTTAATTGTAAGTAACTGAGGGAGTTTAAAATGGGAAGGAATTCTTGGTGCCAGCGAACGTAGACCCCAAAATTATGTTGATGAGCGTAATCAACTCTATTCTGAACAATTTTAGTCAAAGAATCAAGTGAATACTTTTCAAAGTCAATGGACGTCACTATAACCACGTCTGGGTATTTCTGACCTGTCTTGGGGCGGTAAACAACCTTATCCTGATTCTTGAAAAAGTTTTTAGCTTTTGCCAAATCAGATAACGAATTTTCTTCATCTTCTTTGATTTTCTGTTGAGCTGGATCGATATCATCATAGATGTTCAAAGAACGGATAAGATTTTTCTCGATCTCAGGAAAGTTAGCATCTCTTACTTTACTCTCCTTCACCAACTTGTGAACACCCAACTCTTTCAATAAAGGTGCATGCTCGATAGGAGGATAAATGTATCGTGAATTTGTTTCTATGGAAACTTTACTGGTAAGAGGATGTGGCGCAGGGTACTTATGACTGGTCTTACTGGAAAAGGCACTCCTGAAAACGTCAAGTGGGAATACAAGTACCCATAAAATTATGACCACCAATGCAATTAAAGTGAAATTCTGTTTCTGGATCTTATGAATTTTATTGAAGCTCGCCGGGAGGGGAAGAAAATCCTTCTGTTTCCCATACTTTGGCTTCAACTTATCGCCAAACATGACCTCGGAAAACTGTGATTGAAATGAGAGAAATTGATGAAGTAGTTTTCTTTTGATTTGGTTTTTGAGATTTTCATTTAAAAAAATCGCACTATGAAATTTGGACTGGAACTAAGTTTGTATTGAGTGAATATTTAATTAGAATCTCTATTTATCCTGTCTCCAATCATTTGTAATGCAACTTGTCTTCTTCTTTCAGCCACGGAGTTGGCCACGCTTTTCTGTGCTTGGTTTGAATGTTCAAATCGTTTCTGAGCTCTAATATTACTTTGTTCAATTGTGTCGTCATTGAAAGGAGTGACTATACCAAGGAAAACACTTATATCGTAAATTTGTTCGAAAACAAAAGAAAGATAAGGTTTAGCGACGCTTGGGAAAAATTCAGCCAATTGGAAAGTGTCGGAAGCATCACCTCTGATGATGGACGCAGATTCAGATGTGCCACTGGTGGTCGTAATTGGTAAAATAGGCTCGCTATTGAATGACTGAAAGAATCTTAAATAGTTGTAAGAAATAATGAAACTGTTCAATGATGGGATAGCTGGATAGAGTGACCGACTAATGACAAGTGACCATAAACTCACCACGATCAATAAGGCAAATGGTAGGTGTTTCACTCTAAAGTTTATAAGACCTTTGAACAACACAATATTATGCTCTGGGATTAACTGCTTGAGAACCACTAAAAATCCAAAATAATATGAAATTCCTCCTCCCAATGGTTTATCCATTCCTTCAACGTCGCCTCTGATGATGTTGCAAACAATGGTGATGAGAACCGTCACAAGGTTGGTCAAACTACCAATGGTAAATGTGAATTGAATCACCTCCCTCGATCCCCAAAATTTATCCACATATTTAGTAGCGACATAAAGAACGAAAAACGAGAATATGAACGAGTGTATCGATGTTTCTGCAAATATAGCAGTTGCGTATTCCCATGGATAGAACATGGCGTATCTCGGAATCAATTGTAAATAAGGAACCTCAATATCACGGAATTTGATTAGCTCGGTGTTATTGTCTTGTGAAGCAGCTTCTAGTTCATGGCGATACTTGTAAAGCCTTATGAAACAAATCAAAGAGGCAATAAAAGTTAATGTTCCGAGAAGAATCTTTGTGGATTTTGGAACATTGTGTGATCTCAATAGAAGTGTGGGCATTATAATGCACTGATTTGTGGTTTGTAATTTGTTACGGTGTTCTTTTATTAAAATTCAAAACTAAATCAAAATATGTTTTTTTTTGTTTGAGAATAATTAGCTTCTTTTGAACTTTTTTCTCCCGACATGCTCTTAAAACCGTAGATGAATTTTAAACACTACACTAAGAATTATAAACAGGTAATGTATAGATACACAATAAAATAAAACAATAGAGAAATAACAGGTACCTGACGAACAGTGACATATAAGATGTGATAAACTTCATTCCCTTTGCCCCAATTAATTTTTTTTTTTTCATTGCCTCCAACCAATAGAACTAAATACAGTATAATTGGAAATTACCTTGTAGAAAAGACAAAGTCATGATGTAAAGAAGTTGAAAGAATGCAATTAAGACAAAAGGGATCGAAATATTGAGTTTATGAATTAACTTAAGCTTTGGTGGTGTAACCCCTGCTCTTAGGAGTATAACTCATGTAAGTAACACTACTACCCTTGTAGTAAGCTGGAACCTTGGAACCAGTATCGTTGTTGTCAACCTTTCTTGGTTGGAAGAGACCAGTCATGACACCAGATAAGGTAGAACCAAGATCATTTGGAACGTGAGAAGCACCAACGGCTGGAGCAGCAATGATAATCACGAACAAGACCAAAACAGCAAAGTAAAGGGTGCAGTATTTTCTCACCATTCTCTTTCTCAATTTAGCTTGTTTCAAAGAGTAAATTGGTGGTCTGATTAATCTGGATGGTTTCAACCAGAACAACATGGTTGAATGCCATCTGTCAATCAATGGGATACACAAGATTGGTAATTGAATAAACAAGATGATATGAGCCAAGATGAAATCACCAGCGAATTCAGACATTTCAATAATCTTAGCGCAGAATTCACGAGCTGGTTGAGTCAATGCCATCCAACCCATACCAGTACCGTACCATTTCCCGGTCCAGAAAGCAGTGTTGGCCTTATCGTGCTTGAATTCTCTGGTCAAGAAAGCCAAGGTCAAGAATTTGAATAACAATCTTTGGATGTAAATCATGGTGATAACACCCAACAACATTCTAGCAAAGTTGAAACCACACAAGACCCACATGACAATGAAGAAGACCAAGTGAACCACAACAGCAACACCGTGAGCGAATGCGGCGACAACAGCACCAGTCTTCTTGCAGCACAAGCCCAACATTGGACCTGCGCAACAAGCCAAACCGAGACAGACACCCAAGCAACCCATATCAATAAGAACAGGTGCCAAAGCACAGATAACAACTCTGACAGTGGAGTTAACAGCAATTGGCTTGGTGGAACCATTGTATTCGAATGAGTTCTTAGTAACACCGGTTTGAGCACAGATGAAAGTGTAAGCAACGAACAAGAGTGCAGTGTAGATAAGACATGGAATGAAGTCAGCGAACAAGACATTGGATCTGTGAGCTCTACTAGCATCACCAGCGGCCTTCTCAGAGTTGTCACCGATCAACTTACGCTTGAAACCAGTGATTCTAGATCTAGAAAGACGGACGTAACCAATCCAAGAGTTTCTGTGCCATTTAGTGTTACCACGAGACAACCATCTGATGAAGTCACGGTAGTCAATGAAGAAGTCTTCCCAAGCAAATTGATGTGGGTTGAAGATGAATGGGGAAAGAACCAAAGAGGACAAAGAAGCCCAGAACCATAACAATGGAGCTTGCCAGTGAGAAGCGGTACCGAATAACAAAACTAACATACATCTTGCACCCATGTAAATGGAAGAATCGGCAAATCTGGAGTATAAGATGGAGAATGGGATACGGGAAGTAGCGAAACCTCTACCAGTGGAGATATATCTTGCACCACCGACAGTCAAATCAGTAAACAAAGAACTGGAGTAAATTTGAGCAACGAACACTTCGAACATTGGGGATAAAGAGATAAAGTGACGAATCAATCTTTGAGCAGCTCTCCAAACACCACGTTCAATCAATTCTTGAACAACCAAAGGAATGAAAGAAATGAAGAAAACGATAAAAATGGACAAAGTATAACGTCTAATCCAGTCAATGGCTGGAGCAAAGTTGTAACAACCTAATGGATATAAGATATCTTTGATTGGCAAATTCTTGTTGTAGATACAAAGGATAGATTCGTGGGCTAAGGCATTTAAGTTGGCCAAGACCAAAATGAAAACTTGTAAAGACAATTGAATGAACACATTGTTAATATGGAAACCTGGGTGACCATAGTAGAAAGACAAGAAACGGTCCAATGGTAATTGGGTTGACAAGTAGTAGTATTCACGAGATAACATTTGTTCACCCATACCAGCACCAATCTTAGTTGTGAAATTCAAAATAGAACCGAAACCCATATCTCTACCTTTACCACATTGGTAGTATTCACAGTGCTTGATTCTACCACCTCTTAAGACAGCGTTCATACCAGCGTAAATATCTTCGTTCAAATGCAAACCTTTTTGGGCCTTGGAGACACCACCTCTAGTTAACATAAAAGTAGCGTTCAAGAAATCCGGGTGACCATAATGCAATTTACCACCAATTTGAGCCAAAGTTCTAGCAAACAAAGTACCGAAAGTTTGTTCCTTACCGGCAGCAACATCACCCAAGATACCAGAGTTTTCAGAGAAAATGTATTCACGAGCACCCAAGATAGCAACTGGGGCGTTTTGTTCTTGTTCACTGTTTTTCATCTTTGGAGCGTAAGGATTGACGTGTTCAACGTTTAATTCTTCGAATTCAGCCAAGACAGATCTAATCTTCAAACATTCTTCCAAATAGTTATCTTGATTGGCATCGATTAATTGAATATATTCACCACGGTGGAAAATAACAGAGTGATTTTGGTTATCAGACTTACCATCACCCAAAATTGGGTTACCAGACAATTGAATTCTGAACTTAGGACGACGACGACCGTTTTCTAACATTTCACAATGACCATCAATCAAAGCGGAGTAGACTCTTGGTTCTTCGTCTTCGTTCAATGGGGGTTCTTCATCTAAGTAAGCAATTTGTAAGTCAGGGTAAGCACGTAATAAGAATTCAGCATTCTCCATTTCATCATCCTTGAATTTGGCCAATCTTTGCATAGCAACGACGAACTTGAATTTTCTTCTAGCCATCTTTTCCAAGGCTAATTCCAAACCTTCTGGGTCACCACCAAAGTATTGGACTAACTCTGGGTTTTCAACACGGTATAACAACTTGATAGCTCTAGCATAGTTCATGAAACCGGAAACAGTACGGTACAAAGTTTGAGATCTCAAGGATGCCCAAATTCTGGTTCTCAAAGTATATTCAGGAGCAGCGGATTTGAAACCAATACAGTAAAATGGTAAGTCATCAATCTTAGATTTCATACCATCTTCAGAGACCTTTTCTGGTTCGTCACCATTTTCATAAGCGGCAGTTTCTTCAGCCAAAATCTTGGTATCTTTGACGAAACATTCCCATTCGACAGGGTGTAATTGTTTCAAGTATTCCAACAAAGTGACTCTGGAGAATTGATCATCTTCTCTGATAATTTCTCTTAAAGACAACAAAATCTTTTCTGAGTAGTGAGGGGTGAAAACAGTGAATGTTGGCATGTTGTCAACTGGCAATGGTTCCAAAATTGGGGTAGCCAAAGATTGAGCAAAGAAAGAAATACGTCTTTCAGCTTCAGAATCTCTTGGGAAGAATTCCGTATCGAAGTTATTATCATCTTGGGAAACGAAGAAGGTAGGTGCTCTCAAAGTACGTTTACCTTCAACTTCAGATGGAACTTGATGGTACAACAACTTTTGCACATGATCAATAGCCAACAAATGTTCTCTGTACATAGAAATAACAATAGCATTCCAGATTTGAGAGATCAAAACCTTTGGTTTGTATTTGATTTCCATTTCGGTGGTTGCCAAAATCTTGGAGTAAATTCTTTTTGGTAAACGGGTGAAAATGTTTCTCCAAGGGGTCAAAATAGAGATACCCAAGTAGAAAGAACGACCAACGGAATAGATACAGTTACAGATAATCCACCACATGTAAGTATCCAAGAAGAACAACAAGAAATCAACAAGGTAGATTAAACCAAGGACAATCTTACTTTGATGCTTACAAAGGTTGTTACTGAACCAGTAATCACCGATACATCTCATGTTCGTAGTTGACAAAATTCTGATCGGATCCTTGATTGACAAGGACAAGAAGAAATAGGATTCAACATACTTGGCACCAAAGACAGCGACCCAGATGAGGTAAGACATCCACATATCCAAACCTCTCAACTTGGTAAAGTTGGCAGTGAAAGTTTGGGAAGAAATGTATCTTCTGTTTCTCTTGTTCAAGTAAGAGGTGAACAAACCACCTAATGGCATGATAGCGAAGAAGACGATTGTAGCAATAGCAATAAAGAAGCCAACAATGGAAACAACAAGAGCAGCCTTGGAAACAGATGCCAAACCAGCCCAGTAGAAAACGAAGACAACTGGAGCTAAGTTACAAACAAGAATAATGATCAAGAACAATAAACGACGAGTCAAATGTTGAGCACCAGCCCATTCTCTTGGGACAAAAATCCATTCGAAAAGAGTGGCAAAAATTTGAATAAGTGAAGCAACAACACCACCAATGGCGCAAGCAGCCCATCTAGATGAAGTGGTTGGAGCATTGTTCAATGTTTGGTAATAATGTAAAGTGTAAAGAGTTGGAGAGTTATAAGCAGTGTAAATCCAATACACAGAAGCGTGGATAATCCAGATTCTGTTGAAATTGGTGATGAAATGTAACCAGGTTCTAATTTCCTTATAAGTTTTGAAGAAAACGTTGACCCATTCAACTTCACCCAATCTCAAGAAACGTTCTTCCTGTGGGATATCGACCAATCTAGTACCATCGTTGAAAATAATTCTTGAGATACCTTCTGGGTACCAGAATAATTGATTGACATCATCGTACCCGATAACCTTGTTGTGATCTTTTTCACGTTTAACGAATCTACCCTCGTAGATTTCGTAAACTTGAGATCTCAAGAAACGGTAAAGAGGCGTGATAACTCTATTAAGGTAGTCACCTTCTGGGACTGGCTCTTGTCTTTGTTGACATTGAGGAGATTGCAAGTAATCGAAAGCAGTTTTGTAGATGTAACAAATAAGCTCTGGAGTGAAACGGACTTGATTGGCCTCACCCCAAAGTAACAAATAAAGAGCGATGTCTCTGACACGTTCTTCTGGGCTCAAAGAGTTCATTTTAGCTCTCCATCTAATTTCAGCAGCTTCCAAAGAGTAATCACCTTCTAATTCGGCGGTCAAAGCATCAACGTCTTGACCTAATTCTTCAGCAGCCTTTCTAGCTTTTTTAGATTTCTTGTGAGCTTTTCTAGCTTTCTTACCAACTTTACCTAATTTCATGTTGGCGAAACCGATGGAATCATCCAAATCTTGTTGGGATGCGAAAAACCATTTCTTATAGTTAGCATTGTCACCGCCGATGTAGTCAGCGTGCAAAGACAATAAAGCTTGAGCTGGAGACATACGGGAAGATCTAGAATCTAATAAAGTCATGAAGTAATCGAACATATTTCTCATGGAATCTCTCTGGAAACCGAATTTATTAGTCAAATCAATGAAAATATCTTCGATATGTTCAACCTTGATAGGAGCTTGAGGATCAGCAGACCAAGCTGGGTAAGGTAAATTAGAAGAGATTTGAAATTGTGTAGGATCGTAGTTAGAGTTGGCACCATAAATTGGGGTAGAAGCACCAGAGGATCTTGGACCACCGTAACTCATTTGAGAGGGAGTATATTGAGCACCATATTGATCATAACCCGGAGTACCTGGAGTTTGGCCACCGTAACTGAAATCAGAGAAAGCTTCTGGGTCAGCGTTGTAGCCAGGTTGGGGATGACCATATTGGGCATTTTGGTAACCATCAACATCATAAGGTTGTTGTTGGTATTGCATGTTGGGATCGTAGTACTCTTGATGGCCAGCAGCACCCATATCACCGTATGGCTCTTGCTGGTAATACCCATCTTGAGGAGCAGCCATGCCCTGGTCAACAGCACCGGGATGCTGTTGATTAGGATCATAGTAATTATGATTATCGTTATACGACATCTTAACAATCAGTTAGTATAATTTTTCAGTGTAGAAAAACAGATCACTGAGAGCAGCTGAGTTTGGATCGACAAGTTGGCGTCGAGATAAGCGAGTGACAGAGATGTAGATAAATTAACGGTTGAAACAAAAAAACTGAATAATGAAAAGAGTAAGAGAGTATTGAAAAGGGATGAAGAAATTCGAAGTTAATTTGACAAAATATAACTTTACTTCGGACTCTTCCCTAGCATCAAACGCAAGATAAAAAAGAAAAAAAAAAACTTGAAGAATTTTTATAGGGATCAGTATTAAATCGGAAACGTGAGATTTGCTTTGTTCACATTAGTTAGGAACGTAGTCAAATCAAATTGTTACAACCGAAGAAATCCTAAAACGTAGGACAAAAACCCCGAAAGTAAAAGTGCGAAGCAAAAAGAAATTTTCCTCACATACAAAAAAAATGTCACAAACCGCGCCAACTGCACACAGACATAGCCCTCAGGATCGCTATAATTAAAATAGCAACTCTAGGTCTAACACCTAAAATAGATAGGACCGATAATCAAGTATAGTATATGAGACAAAATTTGAAACCGAAGATATGATTCAGGTGAAACAGGTCATAAGGATGGGGCCTTTCGGGAAGAAGTAGACGGTGTAATACGCGTGGCTAGACAGAAGAAATTGTAAGCATGATAAGCCTCGAGCGTGGATGTCGTTTGAGGTAGGTATTGGTGGTGATGGGTTCCATTTGGTATGATTTCATACACTCGAAAAGACAATCGTAGCTCAAAGCTCTTGATTTTGGGTGAATGGGCGACATATAAGGATTAGGCCACTCGGTGGTTCGAGGCAGAGGGTGATTTAGAGGCAGATCACCACCTCTAGATGGTATGTTTTTCAGCACTCGTCCATCTCGTTGGAGAGACAAGAGAATAGCATTATTGATCTCGGATTGTTGTTTTGCTTTGGAGTGGATTCTGTCAGGATAATCTAAAGTCTCGGAGCCAGGTACACAAGTCAAGGTGGAGTGATTTCAATACTCAACACGTAAACAGTGATTCCACGTTCTAGTCACATTGGTTTCAAATGATTTCTCATACACTAAACAGGTGAGTTGATATGATAAAGGTGATACATACATTGATATCGTTCAGGTATCAGAAGGATATGTTCAATACAACGATAGTAATACTGATGGTGAAAAGAAGAAGAAGAAGAAGATAAATCAAGTTTTATCAAAACATTTTTGGCGCTATCGCTGTGCGCAGTATCCCCTACTGTTCTTCTTTTTCTTTTTTTTTTTTGGTTTCTACCAGACGCGAATTTTCATTTGAATAGCTACCGAAAGTCAGAAATAAAATTTGGTGTTCCGGAACGTTTCGGTTTGGGCCAATTCCGGTTGGTGCCTTCCACGCTCAATACATGATCTTGTTTTAGACACTAAGCCGAGTGTGTATTAATAATACCAATGGCTAGTATTGATAATACAATGACTAGTAGGGTATCAGATACAGACTAGATCATCCCCACTGGTTGGTTCTGAATCCCGATTCCATCGGAAGGATTTCAATTTACTGCCACATCACAGTCAATTTGGGAGGCAGTGGCACCAGGGTAACAAACACCTGTCTTATCCGGTGTATAAAAAATTGTGCAAGTTTTGGCAGTAAGGGCCTCCTGTACACAGGCACGCCAGCCAGCAAAATAAATTCAGATTCGCCTTGTTCCTTTAAAATAAGTGAATTTTCAATGTTTCGTCACTACTTACAACCTAATTACCTGCAAGTTGTTGTACCTTGTATTTGTGCATCGCGTAAACAGAACAAGTTTTGCGAAAAAACACCCTTCTTCCTGTTGTACACCCTTATCCTTATCGAGTGGTTAATCGCGATGCTCAGGTTAGTGAAGTCTAATTGATCTATTGTCACTATTGTTCTTTGAGGCATAACAGGTCTTGTATATTGCAACCATCTAACAAGACCATACTCTCCTATCACAGTTCTCGAATTGGTTTTACCCATTCTCGCAACAATTTTTTTTCCTACTGCAGGTTTAAGAATATTTTTTTGGCACGCTCTCTTCTTGCACGCATTTGTCTATTACTTTTCCGAATCAGGTAATTCGTCGGTGAATCAATACATGCCGGTGCCTCGAGCCAGTACTTTCCATCTCTTCGATAATTGCTGATTGAGATTCAAGTACCTTGTTGTCTGACTATTGGAAGTTTACTTGAGAGTTATGGCATATCGCAAATTCTCAGCTGAATCTTTATTGTAGCGGATGTATCATATTTGAGTAAACACGTTAATTCGTAGAACAGTGTTCCAATAGACATCGAAAAAATACAAAAATTGGCCTTTCTACCATTTGTGAGCACGCCAAGTCTATTCATGACATTAATAAGCAGCCTTCCATTGCATAAACTACAATCATGAAATTTTCATCAATTTAAATCGTCATCAAAGCGAAGTCCAACGAAATTAATCACTTTTTTCGATTTTTTGTAAAAAAGTGAGATTTTCTAAAAATAATCCATCTCAAATCAGTGCGGTATTAGTATTTACAGTTTTTTTTAAAAAGCCTGATCATAGTTCGTCTTAACCAAGAGTCTAAATATAATTAATCTATTCAGTCCAACCTAAGGAGACCAATTCTTTCACAATCTCATCTTCTTTCTTAATTTTGCTAATTTGAGTATCTTCTAACGATTCCCCATTGGCTTGTTTCATTTTCAAACTCTCAATAGCTCTCAATTTTTTCAATAATGATCTAATCTTTTTATCTTCAAGGGAGCTGATACCTCCAACGACACTTCCAACTTCTGGCTTCTCAGGCTCTGCTGCTGGTGCAGTGACTGGTGCGGGACTTGTTGGAACTGGTGACGATGTCTCAGATTGTTGAGCTTTTTTACTCTCTCTCTTCTTTCTGTTCTTACTGGCAGTTTTGCTTTCCTTGTTGGCGGTATTGGTTGGAACAGAAACACCTGGAATCACCTTTTGTCTTCCAGTAGCTCCAACAACTCCAGTCCCTTGAACACCGTTTGCTAATCTTTCCTTTTCATACAATGTAGTAGCAGCAGTTGATTTACCCAGATTTCTAGCGTGTGGTGGACGATAAGCACCAGCTGGTTTTTTGGCTGCATTTGCAGCCGCTAATTCTTTAGCAGCTATCCATTCATTAGCAGATTCATGAGCAGTTGGTGCATCTTCTAGGTTTTTTAATGCAGGGAACTCTTCAATTCCTTGAGGTTTCCAAGCAATGGAGAAAAGTTCCGGATAATTTCTCAAATAAACTAATTTACCAGAAGCATGCCAAACCTTCAACCCATTATCCACTCTTAATCTTGGAGACGTAGTAGCAGTTAAGATAAATCTGCCACAGGGACTCCATTCACAAACAGAAGTATTCGAGGCTTCGAAAGTAGAAACTTTAGCGAACTTGTTCTGACGATCATAAACATCAACGGTACCTTGCAAATTACCAAAACCAGCAACCAAAATGAATCTAGCGTGCGGACTATATAAGATAGTATTTCTTGGCTGAGTTGGTAATGAATGAATAGCATTGCCTCTGGCGTCAAAAAAAGTAGTCTCAGATGGCATATAACCATAAATGACAGCAAATTCTCTGGCACTTGGAGACCAAGTGATATCATGAATAGGGCCTTCACGTTTTAATTCGATACGAGAGTCGTAAGAACCAGCAATGCCCAATAAATACAAATTCGATTCACCATAATAAGACTTATTGGAAGTGTCATGATCAGTGGTGGCCAATGCTAAAAGGGCAGTACCCAAAGAATTCCATTTTAGTTGACATCTTTCAGCCTTGAAAAAAGTTTTGGTAGTCAAGGGTTGATTGAAATTAGGAATATTGTATATCAAGACTTGAGCAGGTTTTCCTTGTTGCTCAGGAACGAAAATGGCGATTGAAGGATTCAAACCTGGACTAATTTGAAATCCTTGAAATTGAGTTTTATCAGAACCAACTTTGAATTTATGATTTGGCTTATGAATGTTAATGTCTGGATTACCGGTCTCGATATTGAAGAAATGAATTTCCTTGTTATTGAAGTTCTTTGCTAAAATTTTCTCGTCTTGGGTAAATTGAGGTTTCCAACCATTTTGATGTTTGTTGCTCCATTTACAAGTAACTTGGTCATTAAGAACATCGTAAATAACAATATTTTCAGTCCAAACACCACTTTCCTTATTAAGGAGTACTGGCTTGGTCCACAAGGCTAAAAATCTACCATTAGGACTGAAATGTAAGTCAAAAGTATCGGCAATCTCAATTTCACATTTAACTGAACAATCGTTCACTTCAGTAGATGTAACGATCACTTTATTTGGTTGAGTATAAGCGAACAAATTCCCATTTGCTGAATATATGGCACAACGACATTCTAGATTAGGCTTGGTGAAGGTAGATGCCTCTTCATAGTCTTGTATTAAATCCAAAGACCTTGGTTGGCGACCTAAGACGTGTTAGTATTCGAATTATTTTTCACTTATATTCAATCGATAAATTTGGTGTGTTTAACATACAGAAAAACTGAGTGCTTGCCGACATGTTATCTTAGTCAATATTAGAAATGATTCGGAGCCTTAAAAGTCCAGTTTGATTGATTTCAATGGCAGGGCAATACTAGATTCAAGTCACTTCAAGTGAGTTCCAGCTCGAATTTTTTTCTGGACGTTGACTACTTGGAAAATGATCACGTGACCGCTAACAGTGATTCTTTTTTTCTCTACATTCGACCTCAAGTGCTATTTAGGGTTAAATGAATCTTGTATTAAAGTCTACTTGTTGACCTCCCCAAACAGATAGTGACCAGTTTCGTTGGCATGGCGCAGTGCCCCAGTCTCTCCCACCAAAATCTGGTAGCATTGGAGGCACCGAACTCTGAAAGTGGTAGTATTGGTAGTGTAGTTCTTAGTTTGCAACAATCTGCACACTTGGTGAGAGTAATCGTTTATAGTGTCTTGATCTGAAATTGGCCACATACCAATGTCGCTATTGTTGTACAGCTGTTCTAAACTAAGTACTTTGTTCGTAACAAGGACATCATAGTGAACACCAGAGTAGATCAAATTGATGAATTTCAGTGGAGATTCGTGTTCTTCGTCTTCAAATCGAATAAAGTTCCCCAGCTCGACGTCAATACAATTAATACGGATCCCGAGTCTTTTCGATAAAATACCTAGCTCAATTGCACCGCCCCATGAGTCCTTTTTGCTGATCCACTCAACGTACTTGTCCACCGGCCTTCCCAATATAATCTCATTGTAAGTATCTGGGTCAGCTTGAATGTGTTCCACCACCATTTGGCGTAGATTGGTGCTGTTGGAATATGGCCGTTTCATGGCATACAGTATGGCATTGAACATACAAGAATTGTCATCAGGTACGTTTCGAAGTATGAGGTGCTGCTGGTATTGCGGTATATATACCAGAGGTATCTCCAGAGCACTATTGGAGGAAGCAGCTTTATCATTTTCACCTGCAATTTTCCTTGTAGCATTTCCATGTTTGTCAGCACTAGTATTTGCACCAGACTTTGACTCTGAGCCATTTCTCCCGAGCTCTAAGATAATTTGCTCACCACTCTTGATTCCAGACTCTTCATAGAGTGTGTTCATAGAAATTGTTGTTGGCGGGAACCCAAATTTAATTGTAGCTATGTTACTCTGAGGATCTTGGACTAATTGGGGGAATTTCGTTTTGACAATATGATTGAACACATCATCTAGAGTTTTACCTGAGTATTCAGCCTCTTCGATTGTCACGATTTCGGTGGCATAGGGTGATTTAAGTCTTAATTTCATATTGCTTATTGTATTATTACAAGTTACTCATGATATCTTATCACCAGATAAGTGCCGTGCACAAACCAAAATTAATTTGATGCTAGTTTTAAAATTTATACGTATGTATTGGCAGCCAGTAGGAATAGTCTATATTGAGAAAACTCCAAAAGTGTTCGAAGTAGTGAAAGATGCAAGCACAATTTAACAATTAACAAAACTCGATCTGAACAATTGTCTGATCGGCTCAAGCGAAGAAATGAAAGAAAGATTTTGATGCAAACTAGTATACAAGAACGGAACGGATGATTACACGATAAAGATAGCAGAACTCGAGAAACTAATATCAATGAAAGTGTTAATCAGTCATGGCAACTTCGTTCGATTCCGGTTCAGTTCCGTTAGAAGCAGCTTCACTTGGAATACCAGTGATAATGGCATCCAAAGTATCTTTCTTTTGGCTCTTTGCAGCGTCAAACTCTTCTTTATTCTGTGCCTTGTAGTTCTCCATTTGCTTGAATTTCTCCACTGATTCCATAAACTTAGCCATGTTAGTACCAGTGGCAGCTTCACTTTCTAAGTTTGTATAAGGTCTCTGTTTTAATTGTTTGACCCTTCTTTTGTGAATCTTGGTCTTGGAATGACGATCTAAAGCAATCTGTTCTTCGAAATATTTGGCACATTCAACACAATAATATTGTCCTAAACCTGGTTTGGTCTCATCAAGGGGTTGATTTTTCAATTTTCTTATAGTATCGATATTAGAAATGTCATTGTAAATGAGATCTAAATCTCTAGTTCTTCTCTTGGTTTTATATCTTTTGACACTGTATCTACCCATCTTCAATCTTGATACGAATCAATCTTTATACATTATAATTAACTTTTTTTTTGAGATGAGCTTGATATCCAGAGTTTGAAGTCAGTAAGCACGTGATAACGCACGTGCTCACAAACCAGTACACCTCTTTTACATTCCCGACCCACCCGTAAAACTCTGAACTTTTGTCCGAATGAGCATAAAACACAGTCACATTAAGGCACGTGATGTGGACTTTGCGCAGGATCTCACACTGTGGGTTACATAATCAATATTAGTGTTAGTAAGCCAGTTGGGGTGAGTGAAAAAAAACCTTTAAAATTTTAACAAATTCCTTCTTTTGTTACAATACCATATCCAAAGTATTAATAAGGTATGTTATAATAGAGAGATAGTGATAGATTTTTGAAGATAGCCCATCCAAGAGACTCAACTACGAAAATGATGGCAAGTTTCTCCCATGCAACAACCAAAATTAGTTAGATGTTATTGATGACAAATCAAATAAAGAGTCATCCGTTTCCCATTATAAAAATTAATGTCCGTTATTTAAATGAAAAGGGATATCCTCACTAATTTGAACTAATAGTTATTTTTCTTATTACAAATTACTAACAGAATTAGACAAGATGGCTAGAAGACCAGCTAGATGTTACAGATACTGTAAGAACAAGCCTTACCCAAAATCTAGATACAACAGAGCTGTTCCAGATGCTAAAATCAGAATTTACGATTTAGGTCGTAAGAAGGCTGCTGTCGATGAATTCCCATTATGTATCCACTTGGTTTCTAACGAATTGGAACAATTATCTTCCGAAGCTTTGGAAGCTGCTCGTATCTGTGCTAACAAGTACATCACCAAGATTTCCGGTCGTGATTCTTTCCACTTGAGAGTCAGAGTCCACCCATTCCACGTTTTGCGTATCAACAAGATGTTGTCATGTGCCGGTGCTGATAGATTGCAACAAGGTATGAGAGGTGCTTGGGGTAAGCCTCACGGTTTGGCCGCTCGTGTTGACATTGGTCAAGTCTTGATGTCTGCTAGAACCAAAGACTCTAACAAGGATGTTGTTATTGAAGGTTTGAGAAGAGCTAGATACAAGTTCCCAGGTCAACAAAAGATTATTATCTCTAAGAAATGGGGTTTCACTCCTTTGAACAGAGATGAATACATTGCTAAGAAGAACAACGGTGAAGTCAAGGATGACGGTGCTTACGTTAAATTCTTGTCTAAGAAGGGTAAGTTAGAAGAAAACTTGAGAAACTTCCCAGACTTCAACTACCAAGCTTAAATAGTTCTTAGTAACTTTTAAGTTGTTCTAGTTTTGAATATATCAGTAATGTCAATTTAATCTGTAGTTTTAAATCTGTACTTGTTCACAGTGGTGAAGCCGTTACAGTGCCGATTTCTTCATTGGTGGCACGGAAATATGACGTCGAATGTGACAAACTCGAGCGCGTTTTTTCTGCCCACGATTGTTCAACGGCTCTCGTGTCCAATTTCCAATTTTTATTTATCAACACGAGTATTTCCATCTTATTTTTTTAATTTTCTTTTCCTTGAAATTTAACTATATTATAGAATAGAACATGTCTTTCTCCCACAAAGAAAACCCAAAAACTTTAGTCCTTTTCGATGTCGATGGTACTTTGACTCCAGCCAGATTAACCATTTCTGCTGAAATGAAATCTACTTTGGAGAAATTGAGAAAGAAGGTTGTCATCGGTTTTGTTGGTGGTTCTGACTTGTCTAAGCAAGTCGAACAATTAGGTGCCACTGTCTTGCAAGACTTCGACTACTGTTTCTCTGAAAACGGTTTGACCGCTTACAAGTCTGGTAAAGAATTAGCTACTCAATCTTTCATTAACTGGATTGGTGAAGAAAAATACAACAAGTTAGCTAAATTTATCTTAAGATACTTATCTGATTTGGATCTCCCAGTTAGAAGAGGTACTTTCATTGAATTCAGAAACGGTATGATCAATGTCTCTCCAGTCGGTAGAAATGCTTCCACCAAGGAAAGAAACGAATTCGAACAATACGACAAGGAACACAAGATCAGAGAAAAATTCGTTTCTGCTTTGAAGGAAAACTTCTCTGACTACGGTTTAACTTACTCTATCGGTGGCCAAATTTCCTTCGATGTCTTCCCAACCGGATGGGACAAGACTTACGCTTTGCAACACGTTGCTGAAGAAGGTTTCGAAGAAATCCACTTCTTCGGTGACAAATCTTACAAAGGTGGTAACGATTACGAAATCTACAACGACGAAAGAACTATTGGTCACGCCGTCAACACTCCTGAAGACACCATCAAGATCTTAAACGAAATCTTCAACTTGTAAATCAAGCATCAGGATTTCTCTTCAATTAATACTAATTTTTAAATTCTCTTTGTAGATTCCATTCTATATACATGTTATTTACATTACTTCTTCCTGTAGAAAATCGCTGAACAGTCTTCACCTGCAACGATCACTTGTTCAACTTTCTTACCATTTGCTAATGAAAGATCATCGGATAATTGTAACCGGCTGCTAATGACGTTATTGATTTTTCTGACCAATTTTTTCTTTTGTGCTTTATTAGTGAGTGCTTTATCAGGGACATCTTCAGGTTCCAAGAGTTTAGGTAATTGAGTTGGTTTGCAGCTTCTTACTTTCTTACCATTGCCGAACTGTCCATATTCATTATCGCCGAATGTCAAAACGTCTTTCAATTGACCTGCATTGTCTAGTGTAACGAAACTGTGGTTGCTACCAGCACTGAAGTCTTTTATTCCAATGAGGGTGGTCCTATTCAAAGTTTCATTATATTCACTTAGATTCATCAATGATTTAAGAGCTTCAGGTTGAGGACAGACGTGCAAAAATCTTGAGTTTCCTAGTTGTCCTTTGAGGCCGTTTCCAAAACTGAGAAGCATATCCTGTGTATTTGATTCGTCTTCATGATCAATGAATTTCAATTTAAGAAATGATGTATCATCTCCAGCAAAAACATCTTGCACTTTCCATTCCACGTTATGTTTGGTTTTCGCAACTAGATGCTGAGTCAAGGATCCAAATTCATCAGAGCTTAAAACCTTACGAGGAACTGGCTGCATATCGGTCTTATAACTGATATCTCCAGCACATTCGCCATGTGTGTTTTGGCCCCAAGTCCAAATATTCCCCTCAGTATCGCTGACGATGTTATGATACTTACCACATGCGATATTAACGAATTTTCTCAGTTGCAAAGATTTGCTGCCATCTTTAGCAGTGATGATTTCGTTATTCAAATTTTTCAATTCAACTATTTGGTTTAATGGGATAGTCGCATCATTGGAGTATGGAGAAAAACTTGGTAGACCGAATTGTCCACGATTATTGATAGATTTACTAGTGCCGGTGACTAGCAACTTACCGTCCTTCTTGAGTAAAAGTAAATGGCAAGCTCCCGATGCAATATCGGCAACTTTGTCTCCATTTTCCAATTTACTGAATGGGTATTTTTTACTGATTCCAATCCAATTTCTGATCGAAGTTCCTTCGAAAGCAGATTTATCGTTTAGTTTTGGACCATACAAAACGTCGCCTTTTTCAGTTAAGTAATAAATCAGATCACCGGAGAATTCAGCCTTTTTAATGTTGTAAGGTATTGGGAAAACTTCAGGAGATTTCAAACCTTTATGGAAGTGGTAGACAGTACCACGATCGTCAACGGCAACCAAATAGTCTTTAGTGACTTTCACATCTTTGAACAACATGTGATCGAAGAAACCAACTCTGAAGGGAAGTTTCTGGCCATTTTGACCACCAAACAAGTACAAGCCACTAGCTTCATGAGATGGTAGTAAATTAGACAAGAGATGAGGTTGTTTCTCGAAGTCTTCAGTTAATTTCCCCACCAAATAGTTTATGTTTTTACGATTTTTCGATGGGTCAGTTAAGTCATCAACCTTGGATTCATCCAAATCCCCAAAATTCAACTTGTGCATGACATATGCTTTGATGTACTCATAGTTCAAAACGAACCTATGTATGGCTAATGCACCGGCTAAAATACTCAAGGCACCAAGTAAAGACTTCAATCCTTCAATTATTTCTTCTTTCTTATGCTCCTTCTTCTGGTGTTCTTCATACTCCTCGTGAAGCAAGTGCAACTGATATTTATAGTCTGGACTGCCTGGAGTCAAGTCTTTCAAGCGAGGGTCTTTCTCGATGATTGCATTGATATGGGCAATCTCATCTTCTATTTCACCATGTAACTTGTTGTGGATAGAAGATGTATTTGGTTGTTTCTCTGTGTTTCGGTGGATCGGCTCCTCCAAGTCTCCAAACAGGTATTCTTTCTTTAATTTGTTAAACTCATCAATAGATCTGTATTTGTTAGGTTTCTGGTCTTGTGAATAAAGTCGGTAAACTTGGACTAATCTGGCAGCAGGCATGGGTGCTCGATACCCTAGCTTCACAATTGAAGCTTTCAAGGGTTGTCTGATCATTGCCAACGGATGTCGCCTATCAAAAACACCAAATGTGATGGATTATTAATTTTTTTAGACTCAGTCTTATTGGAGATCATATACGGGATGGTGCGAAAACGATAAATTGTTCTTCGCACACTATCAGTATAAGTCTTTTTACTCAATACACCTTCACACCTTCTATATCAGCGTTTATTATCACAGCAATCCATCAACAAACACCTGAAACATATCAACTACAGAACATATCGGTTGAAGAATAGAAGACTCGATATGTTCCGACCAATAATAAATCCTGTTTTGGTCTTCAGACAAAAACCACACACACTCATGATGTGTAGACAGTTGTCATTCATCACCAAGTTTGACACCAAGAAATTCGTGCAATCGCTACAATCGAAAGGAGGTTTCAGCAAAGAGCAGGCCGAGAGTGCCGTCACAATCGTCAATAAAGCGGTTAATGATGGTATATATTCCATAACCAAGAACTTGGTCACCAAAGAGACTCTTAGTTCTACCGCGTACCAACAAAAAGTAGATTTTGCTAAATTGAAAGGTGAGCTTCAAACAATGGATAAATCTGAATTTACCAACTTGAAGAAAGAACTCGAACAGCTCAGGACGGACCTCACCAACTTGAAGAACAGAATGAGGGAAGAAGTAACCAAAAACCTGGCAGGCGTCAAACTTGACTTGAACTTGGAGAAAGGCAGAATAAGAGAAGAAAGTTCCATACACGAACTGAAGATCGAGGATACTTATACCCGAATTGACGAGGAAATCGCCAACATTCAAATGCAAATCAAACTGGTGAAGACTCAAGTCATGCAATGGTTGATTGGTGTTTCCACCGGTACTATTGCCGTCATGCTTGCATTTGCCAGATTCTTCGGCTAATAACGTATTGTCTCCTGACTCTCTGTATATGATTCATCAATGAACGACTCATGATCTTTTCATCGTGTTGTAGTGTTGCTTGTTCACCAAAGCATATGTACAGGCGCGATTTTTTGGCGCGGTCATAAAAACCACGTTAAATGTTTTTCCAAACACACAACAGTGTTTAAAATTGCTTAGCGTAAAACTTCGACAATGAACTCTCTTTACAATCACGGGATCAAACAGAGTCAGCTATTGACGAAAGACTTGTCTACTTTTGAGAAAAATTTATCCACTTCTCCATTGTCGCTACAAGGCTCCATCACTACTTCGCTCAATGCATTCAGGAAAACCATCAAAGAATATAATGATTTGGTACAGCAAAATGCCAACGACGAAAACAACACCAAGCATGAAACCAGATTACTGAAATTCAACCAGGATTTGGGGGACTTTACGAAGAAGTTTGAAAGTTTGAAGCTTCAAAGGGAGAATTCGATTCAAGAAACTAATAAACAAGAACTCTTGGGTCGTCGTCATGTTCAACAACAGGGAGGGAGCGATAACCCATACGATCCCTCCGTCAATGCTGACCAGCAGCAACAGCAAATGTCTGCTCAGGAAAGCTTGTATAGCGAAAGACAATCATTGGGCAGGGGTTCTCAACAATTGGACTACATTTTGGAGATGGGTCAACAAACATTCGAAGACATAGTCGAACAGAACGAGATTTTGAAGCAATTGGGCACAAAATTCGAAGAAGGATTGGTGACTTTAGGGGTAAGTCAAGGAACCATTCGTCGTATAGAGAGAAGAGCAAGGCAAGATAAATGGTTATTCTGGGGTGGGGTTGTACTCATGTGTTTCATTTTCTGGCTTATTCTCAAAATGTTTCGATGATCCCTTTGGGAAATAAAAAATGGGAATCAGTGTATCATACCATGTAATTTAGATTATTTATTACCCAATCACAGCAATTTGGAGTACAATTTGATAACTGTAGTTGGATCGTAGGTCAATGAGAATCATGTGACCTTGAAAGTCAGCGTCGATCTTCAACGGAATATCAATAATAAGTCAAAAATTCCATATGAAATGTGGTATGTTGGGGTACATGCTTCTGCACTTGCCTCTGCACTTGAGCGTGTGGATGGAATTTGGGTAGTAGCTTATGCAATTATGGACCTAAACTTTTTTTATACGAGTTTGGGGCTCAGGACCAACAAAATACCGACAAATGAAGTTGAGAATGACACAATGACCTCATCTAATGACATGGTGAATCCAATGATATACAAGCCCTCTGCACTCACGGTACTAATTATTCTTCATTGAATTCGCATCCAACATCCATCACATCGCCATGAACCAAATCATGTGCTTGGAAAGTAACATCCATAACCAGAACCGAACCAAGTTCAACCCCACAATTAAATTAGTCTTGGTCTGCCCTGAGTGACTTGAATTCTGAGGAGACGTCGGCCCTCAAAAGCCTAGTCGACCATTTCTGGTTATTATTCATGTCGCACACAAGGCTTAACGGCCCCATAGAAGAAAAAGGAAATTTGTCACCTAAAGCCCCTCCTTTCCCGTACTACTAAGCCTACACCTACGGAGGCGAAGGCACTTCATTGCCGAATTAGTGGTGGTGAAAAGTCAGATCTAAGGCAATTACCATAAAATGTAATTTCTCGATCCTCGCAACATTTCCTAATTAGGAAATGTTTGAGCGCCTGTTTTCTTCATCGCTCCTAATTGGGTTATAGTGATTACAGCATAAAGCCGAAACAGGCATTTCTGCAATGAGCTTGAATAGACTAACTTATGTACCCAATATATATATATACGATGGGATCAGTGTTCAACGGAAAAATTATTGTTTCACATCATAAATCGTCTTTCCTTTCAAGAGCCATTCTTTCGATGAACCCGTTGTTAGCACTCGCTTTGGCTGCGACCTTATCCTCTGCCTCGGCAGACGACAGCCATGTCCATAAAAGAGCTGTCCAATATGTCACTCAGATTACCACTGTGGATATGGGGAAGTCCGACTACCTTGCTTTGCAGACAAATGCTAACGCTGCCCCAACTGTAGCTGTCAGTGCTGCTACCACATCCACTACAACTCAATCCACGTCAAGAGGTTTTCTTGCTTCTTTACTTGAAGGCTTGGGCTTGGGAGGATCCAGTGACTCCGATGATACCACAACTCAACCAACATCTACTGTTATTGGAACTCCAACTTCTTCTTATATCCCCACCAATATTGCATCATCTTCTCCTGCCATTGCTTCGGGGTCAGGGACCAGCACGCAATCAGGTTCCACTTCTGGATCTGGCTCTGGCTCCGAGTGGGATTGGCTCTTCGGTGGCTCATCTTCTTCCTCTTCTCCCAGTTCCACCGCTTCCTCCGGTGGCTCGTCTGGTGGTTCCCAAGTTGAATCCTACGCTGAAAAATCAGTGGGTATCGCTTACTCTCCTTACACCAAATCCGGATCCTGCAAATCCCAAGCCCAAGTGGCTGCTGACATGGCAGTTCTCGAAGCCTACGATGTGATTCGTTTGTACAATATCGATTGCAGTGGTATTGAAAATACTTTAGCATCTATCAAATCACACCAACAGCTTTTCTTGGGTGTTTGGAGTCTTGACAACCTCAACAATGATCTCGGAACCATGAAAACTGCGGTGGAAGGATCATCTCGTGGATGGTCTGCTGTCCATACCGTGGCTATTGGTAATGAAATTGTGAATGCTGGTACTAAAACTGCTTC
Organism: Hyphopichia buzzinii; assembly: GCA_030556945.1. NCBI lineage: Eukaryota > Fungi > Ascomycota > Pichiomycetes > Serinales > Debaryomycetaceae > Hyphopichia > Hyphopichia buzzinii. The sequence continues at coordinate 173,398 of JAKTUZ010000002.1, read as the reverse complement.
CCAAGTGGCCTCGGCCGTCTCCTATTCTCGCTCGTGGTTGAAACAAAATGCTCCTGATTTCGATGGTTACATCGTCTCCGTTGACACTTTAGTTGCTGTGGTGGCTAACCCTTCATTGTGTGATGTTTCTGACTACCTTGCAGTTAATTGCCATCCATACTTCGATGGTGGTGTTCAACCTTCAAATGCTGGTCCATGGTTGGAAGAACAGATTGCAAACTTGCAAAGCAAATGTGGTGGCAGCAAAAAAGTTCTCATCACCGAGTCTGGTTGGCCAACCCAGGGCCAGTCTATTGGTGTTTGTTCTGCATCTGAGTCCAACCAATTGGCGGCCATCGAAAGTATCACCAATAGTATTGCAGACCAAGTTCTTATGTTCACAACCTACAACGACTACTGGAAGGACCCAGGTCCATATGGTGTGGAACAGCACTGGGGTATCTACGGAGACCCTATGGCATAGACTTTAATTACACTTGTATACCCTCCTATTGTATTTATAACGTATTACGTGCTACGATGTGTTGATGTAGATGTTGTAGATAGATTTCAAATGTTCCCATCTCAATCCACCTTATGTTGTCCCAGATCGCCTGATTTTCCACTTTCTCAATCACCCATTAGTTGACTATTGTTGCACCAAAAAATTTCTGACGTAAACTTTCAACTGATTTTTCGCAGCTTTTCGAATATCCATGAAAAATTGACTTTTTTCACGATCGTCCCTGTTACCCCTGTGCTTTGATGACAGACAATTCAAAAACAAACCAGAAGCAGTACATTGGCAAATGTTACATCTAATATGCTAATTTTCCAGCTCACAGCACAATTTACCACATACTAATCACGCCCAAGTCGTGACCCGAATACCCAAACACCCAAACACCAATTTACTCCTCGCTTTTTGGTTGGAAAAAAAAACTAAACATGTACACAATTGTTTCTTCATCAATTAATCCATCACAAGTCTTGTCGAACATGTCCGATAAAGATAGAAGGAAATTGGCCCATCGCGCCACAAGCTTGATGGAGCTGATCTATAGGCTCAAGAATAAGTTTGGACAAGATGTGGCCAACGATTTTCAAAGATTACCACTCAGAACTGGTACCGATTACTATAAGTTTATCGTCAAGCCCATTTCACTACACACGATTAATCGGAACATCAAAAAGCAGTCCTACGTCGCCGCACAACAGTTCATCGATGACTTGGTCCAAGTCACTTGGAACGCTAGACACTACAATGAGCCAAGCTCCATTATTTATGAGAATGCCGTGGTGTTGGACAATTTCATTCGTAACACGGTTATTCCTAAATTGTCGTCCGATAAAGCAATTCCTGACAGCGGCAGATTGTACTATCCTGATTTGGGCCCGTTAGATGAGTACGGTGTGGTTGACCCTGGCGCTGCTGTTGGCTCTGCCAACGATGATTACTCAATGTTACAAGGTGATGAAAGTAGCTTGTACCCTGACCCTTCGCTGTCCAGAGCTGCTTATGGTGGAATGGACGACTCACACGGATTCGGTACCCCTGTAGGTACCCCCATGCCTCCTTCCATCAAGAGAGATATTTCTCATTCTTCTGGCATGAAACATTCAGCTGAATCGGGAGTGAAAAGAGGCCGTCCTCCTATCATTGACAAACCTTACGAGTCAAGAATCAAAGCAATTCTCAAGGTCTTCAAAAAATTACGTCACCCAAATGATCCCGAGTACATCTTAAGTGCTCCTTTCGAGAAATTACCCGATAAATCAAGAGAAGACTATTACCTGTTAATTTCCAACCCCATAAGTTTGAACGAAATCAGAGTTAAAGTTAGATCCAGAAAATATGCCAATGTCGAGCAATTCCTTGGTGACCTCAATCTCATGCTTGACAACGCCAAACAATACTACTCTAGTGTCCAAAATTCTGACAGGTTCCAGCTCACACAGCTTTTCGAAAACGAAGCAAATGCAGCAATCCAGATCGAGTTAAGTAGACCTGATAGTGAATTGTTGGAATTGAGCGGAGACGGATTTAAAGTGCCCCTTGATCATATTGTGGTGGGTAAATACTCTTATAAGGTTGGTGATTGGGTCCTTATCAAGAATCCTAATGACCCAAATAAACCTACCGTCGGTCAAATCTTCCGTTTATGGTCTCTCGAAGATGGAACCAAATATACCAACGTTTGTTGGTATATCAGACCCGAACAAACATGTCATAGAGTTGACAGAATCTTCTTTGACAACGAAGTTTGTAAAACAGGTGAATATCGTGATCACATAGCTGATGATATACTTGGCCCTTGTTATGTCATTTTCTTGACTCATTATCAAAAAGGTGATATCCCTCCCGACTTATTACCTGACAATTGTCCATGGTTCATTTGCGAGTACAGATATAATGGTAATAATCACAATTTCAACCGTATCAGAACTTGGAAAGGTTGTTTGCCGGATGAAATACGACAAAGAGAACAACCGGTTGTACCTATACACGAGACCCGGAAACTCATTAAATATGAATCTCCCATCAAACATTTACTACCACCAAATGCTACGGTGGGATTACCAATCCCCCCTGCTCAAGGAGGACCAAGTCCTAATGGACCTCCTGTCGTTGGATCAGTTTACTTGGATAACCCAATTTTGAATGATGAATTAGGGCAATGCTCAACAAGTCCCCATGTCACACCATCTCCTGAATACGACAATCCTCAAACAGGAAGAAAAGCATTCGTTTTCACTCCTATTTCCCAACTCAAGGGTGGAGGAGGTGGTGCCACCACCATAACCGCAGTTTATCCTGGTGCTGCATCTCCAACTGTACCTGTTAAGTCTTTTAATGATGACCCACCTTATGAACCAAGGTACACGCCTAATTATCAAATGAACCAATCCTTCCAGTATAATCCACCACAATCAGTGATGAGTCCGGACATCATGGCACCAATGAGAAAGATTGCAACTCCACCAACTGAAGTTCGTCATCAAAGTCCAAGTATACCCGCCAGCTCCAACTATTATACATCAAGATCAACTTATTCGAATGTAATGACTGGAGGTGCATTGTCATACACTTTAGAAGACGAGGCATTGAAAGTCTCATCACTCAGTGACGAAGTCATCAATAGTCTGGATGCTAAAGGCACCGTTGAAAACGTTTGGTTCCGGTCTCCTCCTTTGATTATCTCTAGCAAGATTTCTAATGACACTGGATTCGCATTGAGCCATTCAGCCAAATATCTTGCATGGAAGCTACTGCAAAAATAAGACTGGATGTCTTGCCATATAAATTAAATTTTGTGCCATAGAATTGTATAATTAAATAAATAAAAAATTAAATGATTTTGCAATCGTATAAATATTGATATCATAAAATCTCGCGATGAAAAATTCATTGATGAGATAAAGTTAATAGTACTTATTTAGAATGAGTACACAGTTAAGGGAGTTTCAAGACCATCTTCTTCGACTGAAGCGCATAGTAGCTTTGGTAGGAGCGGGACTTTCTGTCGCATCAGGGTTACCGACATTCCGTGGATCTCAGGGTCTATGGAAGAATTTCAACATGATCGATTTAGCAACACCTGACGCTTTCTATATAGACCCGGGATTGGTCTGGCAATTCTACTCATGGAGAAGATTCGGTGCTCTCAAAGCCAAACCTAATAACGGACATAAATCGTTGGCCAAATTATCCAAACTACCCAATATTGAGTATATCACCATAAGCCAAAATACTGATGGATTACTGGTACGAGCGGGCCATGCACTGGAAAATCTATATGAGATTCATGGATCATTGTTTGATTTGAAATGTACTAGTTTTATATGCAACTACGTGGACAAAGGCAATTTCGACCATCCTTTAACAAAAGCATTGAAAGATACTGAATACGAATACGATACCTCAACAAGGAAGAGGGCGATTGATGATAATGACAAAACCCTCTCCCCCAAATTTGCTCCCGTGAAACAATTAGCAGAGTCAGAACTCCCTCAATGTCCAGCATGTAAAGATGGGTCTCTATTACGCCCAGGAGTCGTATGGTTTGGCGAGTCATTACCTTTACAAACGATAAGCGAAGTTGACGATTTTATCGAAATGGATGATGTCGACCTCATACTTGTCATTGGCACTAGTGGGACGGTATATCCCGCCAACAGCTATGTGGATAGGGTGAAATTCAAGGGTGGCAAGGTTGCCATCTTCAACACCGATATTGAAGCAAATGTTCTTGCTGGCCAAGAACCAAATACATGGGGATTCAAAGGGGATGCGGCTGATATCTTACCAATGGCATTGAAACCATTGATAGGGGATTTGGAGACTGCTTGATCTACAGAAAAGGTCAATAAACATATAATAAAAGGAGATTAAACAAACTTAGCGAAAGAATGTACAGAACTGAAATGAAGGCCGGTCAATTAATCTTCGAACAAAGAAGAATACTGATTGAGTGGGTCGTTTGATGCATTCTGCTTATCAAGAATGGTAGCGTCAATGAAATTGGGTGGATTGTGATAATAATTTAAAGATAATAAGGAGTCCAATGAAGACAATGAGGTTTCAGAAGCAATAAAGGTGGATCTACCAGTAGTTGTATCCACGTAATTGGTTGGCGGAGCGAACAATAATATTTTCTCAGCATCCGTGTCGATATTTGCAACGTTGTTGCCCTCCATCAATGTGGGTTCACTATTCAACACCCCAGTGTCATGATCTTCTAAGATCTCAGTTGTTTCTGGGTCCATGGTAAAGAACAGATCAAGGGGATAATTATTGTCCAAATCATTCTTGATATGGAAAGTGGACATCGTTGGGAGAGAACTATCCAGTTTGAAATCACTTGTACGATCAAAATTTGAAGACAAGGCATACTTTATAGAGCTAGTGTCTTTGGAAGGTGATGGAAATTTGGCTAAAAGGTCATGTTTTGCAGGAGAAGGATTATGGGGAGTGTATTCGGATTTAGATGTTGGCGAGTTTGGGGATTTGGTCTTCTTTAATTTATGATTCGACTTGTTTAAAGAACTCGAAGGTGAAGGGATGCTTGCTTTTGAATTATAGCTAGTAGACAATATTGCAGAAGTGCTTCGTCTTTTGCTTTTATTCTTCGAGGCGTCAATGGACTTCCTTCTTGACGAGAGCTTTGAAGCTGTGGGCCTGGAAGGGACGGATAATGATCTTTGGAAAGCAGAATAATTATCGATGGAAGCGATGGTAACTGATGGTTTAATTGGTGGTCGAATCGGTTTCGAATTCATAGGGTTTGATTTTGGTGAGATTTGATCACTATATATGTCAATAGCAGCGCTTTTCTTGCCAACTGCTGGTATTGGCTGAGGAGATGCTGACCTTAGAGGGGATGGATCATTCTTATTGCGAAGATCAGAATTAGAAATGAAAGGTGAATATAGCTGCAAGTTACCGTCTGAAAATGATATAGAATTGGCTCTTTCTCTTTCGATGAAACCAGGAGACGTCATGGCATTGATCACATCATTGTAAGATTCAAGATAATGTCGATTGAACTCATCAAAAGATTCTTCAAGGTTTATTGGGTCCATTTTTCAAAAATTGAAAAAATCAGATGTTGCAGGAGAGAAAACGGATTTTAAATTAAAATTGGGAATGATCAGCTTTTTAAGTACTGATTAATTTGAAAAGTCCAAATTAGATCGTCTGACATAGGGAATTGCTTCAAAGGCGACGTCAAATGTGCTTCAACAAAGAAACGTCTTAGAATGACTTGGATGGCAAATGTTGTGAAACAGAGTACAGCCAAACTGAAATGGTAACCAACCGAGAGGGTTTTATATGGAAATACGTTGTTAATAAATACGGACTGCGTCAACTGATTCCAACTTATCAGGGGGACCACTTTGAAAATACTCGGAACTCCCAACACGGGTAAATAAAGTAATGGAAACGGCTATGTGACTCTGCAACTTAGTAGAGAAGTGAAGCTTCAAGAATATTAATAAGGGAAGTGGGGGAAACACGAAAATAGAAGTTATCAAGCTTTCCGAGGTTTAGAAGTATAAACAAACACCAAGTATAGCTCGAAGCCTTCAAAAAAGAAAGAAGTATTATGTTCAAAATTTTAAAGGGATTTGAAGAAAATTATTCGAGCTGACAACCTAGTTTAATATAAATCGATTGAATCATTTGAGTGGAGATAAGCAGCAATTAGGCTGATGTCAGGTGTCTGATTCATTCTTGTAACAATGCTTTGGTCATAGAAGAATTTAAATCGATTTAGGAATTTAAAAAGCTATCCTAAAGATTTACTAAAAATAAGACCAGGTAACAATATGGTTTGGTCGTATTACTTATTGAACTGGTCCGTTATATGGAAGAAATATGAAATTAGCATAAATTTCTTAACATTGAAAGCAATGTTTACACAGAAATCACCTAAATTAGTACAAATTCATGCATCAGACCAATGACTTGAACCCTTTCTACGTTCAAAATGCTCAAAAGCCGACCTATTATTCGACGTCATTACTACCAATATTCTATTCTATTATTTCTATTACGGGTTTAACCCTTGATACAGTCTTGTTTGCTGGTTATTGAATCTCCCCACTTTTGATTGCACTCGATCTTTGATTAGGCATTTCGCGTCATTTCAAATTGGTGCTCGAATCAAGTAATTGATCCGGGGTTTTTTTCGAGGAACTTATCGAATTCCCTTCCTGTAATGAGGGCTATCAATTTTTTAATTGTACGATTAATAATTATCATGACTTTACTCTTGGTACTTGGGACCACTGAAACTGTAATATAATTCTGCGTGGTGGCTAAGTTACAAAATCGTAATGTTAAGCATTGCCAAAGAGACCAGATCTAGTCATATTTTTTCTCGAACATGATTTTCTCTCGGTGTATTGGTGTTACATTTATTTCTAGCAAGAAATTGTCAAAAGGATCAACGTCTATAACTATGGCGCAAATTCTATTATTGGCTGAGGCGAGTTTGTTTATGGAATTTTGGAGTTGAATTGATGATCTTCGGCTCTTCTCACCATAGATTGTTTGACCCGCTCGTTCTACTCGGGTATACTCAGGAATTGAAGTAACATCGCAGGGGCAACTTCCGGGGAAATGGTCTCCATTCTTTTTTTTCCCAGTTGATACGTTGTCGTCACATCCAGCACCCTGGGTTATCTAGATCAACGCATTACCAAATTGAGAAATACTTAATTATATCAATGCGCAATATTTTATGGACCCTGACATATATTACCTTTTGAGGATTAACTAGATCTAATTTCATAACATACCCACATTTCAAAGGTTCACCTGCACTTACCGTATAATAAATGAGCTCAACTTATTGAAAGTTGTATGGTGATTAGACCATGGCTTCCTTGTGTAAGAAATTTAAGGCACTGATTCTTATAACCACTTGGTTACGGCCACAAAGCTACCTTTTTGGAGATCAAAAGCAATAATAAACCGGTATTTTGGTTGAGAAAATCAGATTTTTGTCAATAAGGTAATTCCGCTCTTTGAACAATAGCCACGATCCTTTCGAATATGCCATGGTTTTTTTGATCTGAATATGCATGCATGCTATTAAATTTCCCGTATTTGCCAATAACTCCAGACCTAACTCTACTGAGAGGCTCCGTTAGCCTCCGGCTTTTCAATTAGGATTAAGTTATCACGAAATCTGATAACTAATTCTTATAAAAATTAAATTATATTAATCCCTAAGTGATGCTTGCTAGTGATCTCATCTCCATAAGTGATCGGTCTTAACCTTATCGTTATTATGTAGAGAAGAAATTAAAGTTTGTCCTCAAAATCAGGAATGGCTATTGTTTCCTCGATAACATTCGTTTTATTGTGATGGAAACTATGTTGCCCGACTTTTTTTTGCTTGTTAAGAGTCAAATGGAGGTATAGTTTTTTGTATACTCCAAAATTTCGGAAATATTGTCTTGTCAATACGCAAATTCTCTTAAGTGGAGTTCCGACGTTATTAATATTTGAATGTCTTCACATTCTACCCCTCGTTAACACACAGTACTTATAACCAATGACTCCGAACTACATTAGCCTCACTTACCAAAGAATAATTTATTTGCATTATACTGCGACTCGGGGGATATCCCCACAAATATGATATTTCTTTAAAATTCATATGATGTTTCAAATAAGTTTGAATCTAAATTTACCTACTTAAAAGTTGATTGGTTTGTCGAAAGTAGCCAAAGCAGCTTCTTTGAAGGCTTCAGACAAAGTTGGGTGAGCGTGACAAGTTCTGGCGATATCTTCAGTGGAAGCACCGTATTCTAAGGCCAAACCACCTTCAGCGATCATTTCACCAGCATTAGGACCAATGATGTGAACACCTAAAACTCTTTGAGTTTCAGCATCAGCTAAGAACTTGACGAAACCATCGGTGTCCAAGTTAGTTTTAGCTCTGGAGTTAGCAACGAATGGGAATTTACCGACCTTGTATTTGATACCTTGTTCCTTCAATTGTTGTTCATTAGCACCAACCCATGCGACTTCTGGATGAGTGTACATGACAGATGGAATAACATTGTAGTTGACGTGACCGTGACCGGTTTTAATGTATTCAGCTGCGGCAATACCTTCTTCTTCAGCCTTGTGAGCCAACATAGCACCGAAGGTAACGTCACCAATAACTCTAATGTGTGGGTGTTTAGTTCTGAATTGAGAGTCAATGACCAATCTACCCTTGTTATCTTCTTCTAAACCGATGGCTTCATGGTTTAATCCCTTAGTGAAAGGTCTTCTACCAATAGCAACTAATAAGACATCAGCGTCCAAAGTTTCAGCTTTACCAGTCTTGACGTTTTCAACTTCAACCTTAACAGATTCTCCTTCTCTAACACCTTTGGTAACTTTAGTACCTAACATAAATTTCAAACCTTGTTTAGCTAATAATTTTTGAGTAGTTTTAGCAACTTCATCATCCATACCAGCACCAATAGCATTTTGGAATTCGATAACAGTAACTTCAGTACCCAATCTTGACCAAACGGAAGCCATTTCCAAACCAATGATACCACCACCGATGATGGACATTTTCTTTGGAATCTCCTTCAATGCCAAAGCACCGGTAGAAGAAACGATTCTTTCTTCATCAATTTCGATACCTGGGAAAGGAGTTGGTTCGGAACCAGTGGCAATGGTGATGTTGTCAGCGGTGAGCTGAATGTCTTCAGAGCCATCAATTGGTTTAACATTAACAGTTTTTTCATCAACGAAAGAACCGTAACCCTTGAAGTAGTCGATTTTGTTTTTCTTTAATAACATTTCGACACCACCGGTCAAACCTTTAACAGCTTTTTCCTTAGCCTTTTGTAAGTTGTCAAGGTTGACACTGACTTGACCATCAATATCGATACCTCTTGATTTAGCTTCATGAGTAATTTGATGATACAAATGAGAGTTGTTCAACAAAGATTTGGAAGGAATACAACCAACGTTCAAACAAGTACCACCCAAAGCACCACGTGATTCGATACAAGCAGTCTTGAGGTTTAATTGTGCCAATTTGATAGCGTGGACGTAACCACCTGGACCACCACCAATAACGACGGCGTCATAGTGAGTTTTGGAAGAGTTAGATCTAACGAAACTGGCGATCTTGCAACTTCTGTTGGTTAAACCTCTGAATTGAGATGAAGTTCTCAACATGATGAATAATTGTTAGAGAATTGGGGATTATGGGTTATTGAAAACTTTTGAGTTAATAAATTTTCTAATGGTTTGGTGCTACCCGAAATATTGGACCCGTGCACGCCCGGGATCGGAGGCAGCGGCCGTGTACTTCCGAGCATTCGCAGCAACAAGAGGACGTAGGACTGATGAAATGGCTACCTGATTCTAATTTTAGACAAAGTAACAAGTTCTGTGGAGGAGGGGATAGAGACTGAAGGGCTGAAGGATCGTGTAATGAGAAGTGATAACAATTAGAAAAGGGCAAAAGTGCCTTTTCATGTTTAGTTGAGAAAAATCGTTTCATTACACAAATGTGACCATCCCGGAGCTGCAAAAGATTCATAGGATTAGCAGCCAAAATGCCAAAAGGTAATATAGAAGCAGCCAAGAGTTGTGTACTGGACTTGCCGACCAACCCGGTACTGGTCTTGAGTCATTTTAGACATGCGAGAGACAGTTAGATGACATGCTTTGAAATAGCGGGGCCAGTCATGTGACGGGTGAAACTACCGCTAGTGAATCCAAGTGAACTACTAGTGAATGCAAGTGAACTACAGTCGATTTACAAAAAGTGTATTGACACTATAGACATGCTAAGTCAATTAAATAAAACAGACAAAGAACAATCTAACGGACATGACTTCATAATAATACCAAGATTGACCGGCAACAGTATTAGGTAGCTACCATTAATACTTCACAATGATGTACAAAGCGTGAAGAATACCAGGAATGTAACCCAAGATGGTCAAAATGATGTTAATGAAGAAAGAAGAAGTACAACCTCTTTCCAAGAAAACACCCAAAGGTGGTAAGATGACAGCAGCAATAAGCTTAATGATATCAGAACAAGTGACGGCCATTGTAGATTTTTATTAGTTGACGAGTAGTTGGATAGTAACAAATCAATTGATTGAATTGGAGTTGACTAATATATAAAATTAAAAAATTCAACTGACGATTTCACATCCCTTATATACCCAAGCAAATAATTGTCATTCGAGAAACAAAATGCTTCAGCCCCGTATTATTGAAACAGCGCATCCCACAAAATATTTTTAGCCGTATGCTTCGAGACTTTGAAATTGCTATTTTAACTAACTTTGCTTATGCATTGCCAAATTGCCGAAAAATGACTGATTCGTATCATGTCATAAGTCATCAGTATTTAGCGCTGTCATAAAGTTCATTGCCATAAGGTTAAGGTTTCGTCTTCGTTACCGTTTTTTCCCTGGCAAATTTCGGAAAGTCCTGTCACGTGTATGTCTAGGGTCACGTAAGTTCCAATGGCAATGCTGCGAAATCAACACCAGCCATTGATTGCTTGCGACGAAACTCTTTACTCAATTGCTAATATGTGTATGAGTTCAGTATGTTCTGCACTTTAGTTGACGATATGCCGTGCAAATCTCCTTCACATCACATCAAATACTGCTCTTGTTGCTGTTTGCAATTAATATTCTCCAGTTGATTAGCTGGGTGACGGACAAGTTCAACAAAGAGAGGGCACGGGTTCAACAAGAGAAGGCACGGGTTCACAGACACTGAATTTACCCTTTCAAATTTAAATTCTCAATTGTCGTGCAATGAGTCAAGTTCTCAAGAGATTTTTTTCATGAAAAAATTGAACTTTTTAAATACTCTATAAAGCCATTATGTCTGACTTACAACTCCAGATATTACAGCTTGTGGACAAGCACAACGGTGTTTCCAACACCTTGACTGTACCTGAGTTGAAATCGATTGATGCCAACACTTTACATTCCAATTTAACCTCCTTGTGGGCTAAAAACATGGTTAAATTCACCAAAATTGAAACCGACCATTGGGCTTTGAATAAAGAAGCCGAAGATATCGTGGCCAATGGTTCTCACGAAATCAGATTATTGGACGAAGTCTTGAAATCCTTGGATGGTTTGAAAATCGCCGATGTTAACGCTAAATTGGGTCAAGCCGGAAAATTGGGTCAAGGTAAAGCTTTTAAGAATGGCTGGATCTCAAAAGATAATGATAAATTGATCGCTAAAGTTGATAAATTGCCTGAAGATACCACTTCTGATCAATTGAAAACCATCAAATCAACCGGTACTTTACCAAATTCAAAGGACTTGAATGAATTAAAGAAGAGAAAATTGATCACTTTAACTAAAATTGTTGGTTATAAAATCGAAAAGGGTGACGAATTCGGTCTTGAAATCGTTAACTTGGAAACTGATATCACTTCTGACATGATAGTTAACGGTTCATGGTCCAACTTGAAATTCAAGCCCTACAATTTCCAATCTGAAGGTGTTTACCCTCAAAGTGGTGCTTTACATCCTTTGATGAAAGTCAGAGAAGAAATTAGACAAATTTTCTTCTCCATGGGTTTCACCGAAATGCCTTCTAACCAATACGTCGAAACTGGTTTCTGGAACTTCGATACCTTATTCGTCCCTCAACAACATCCAGCAAGAGATTTACAAGATACTTTCTATTTGAAAGATCCAGTTAAAGCTGGCAAACCAGAAGACTCTGAATATTGGGAAAATACCCGTAAAGTGCATGAAGAAGGTAAGTATGGTTCTATCGGTTACAGATATCCTTGGAAAGAAGATGAATCCTTGAGAATGGTTTTAAGAACCCATACTACTGCAATTTCTTCCGCTATGTTACATAAATTGGCTAAAGATCCAAAGCCTTGTCGTTTATTCTCTATTGACCGTGTCTTCCGTAATGAAGCTGTTGATGCTACTCATTTGGCCGAATTCCATCAAGTGGAAGGTGTTTTAGCCGGATACGATATCACTTTAGGTGATTTGATCGGTTTCATGGAAGACTTCTTTGGTAAAATGGGTGTTAATGGTTTAAGATTTAAAGCTGCATACAATCCTTACACTGAACCATCAATGGAGATCTTTGCATTCCATAAAGGTTTAGGTAAATGGGTTGAAATTGGTAACTCTGGTATGTTCAGACCAGAAATGTTAGAGCCAATGGGATTACCTAAGAATTTGAGAGTCTTAGGTTGGGGTCTTTCATTAGAAAGACCAACCATGATCAAATATGGTGTATCTAACATTAGAGAATTATTGGGTCATAAAGTTTCTTTAGACTTTATTGAAACCAATCCAGCCGCCAGATTGGACGATGATTTGGTCGGTTGATTAATCATTTATATATATATATATATTTTAATTAATCGTTATAGAAATCAGTTGTAACGAGTGCGCATAAATTGAGATTTTTCATGGTAAATATTTATCGAATATTTATCATCAACAACTATTCAAAGAAACACATACAATTCCTACTCTCCAGTTAAATCCATACAATGTCACAACAACAAGGTGAAATAACCTGTAAGTGGATAGGGTGTACTTTACCACCTGGCCATTTCAAAAATTTGGCAGAATTAGTTACTCATTTAAGTCAAACCCATTTATCACATATTGCCCATATAGCGCCCATGACTCCAATTCGATACACTTGTAAATGGGAGGGATGTCCACGGTTCGGGATAGAGCAACCCTCTAGGTTTGCACTTATCTCCCATTGTCGAACTCATACGGGTGAAAAACCATATTTTTGCCCTATCCCAGAATGTGAAAAACACTTCACCAGATCGGATGCTTTAGCCAAACATGTGAAAGGAGTGCACGACTTACACCTGGTTAAGGATGGCATAGCCATAGTTAATGATAAAATCAAGAAAGGAACTTTGATTTTGAATCATGGAGACGTGAAGAATGAGAATGGTGATGACGAACCCACTATACTACTGGAAGAGGAATACGTTAATTTATTGAATGAGCAAATACAATCTAAGAGCCCTTGGTGGTTTGCTGATAATTTCATCGACGTTTTGAGAGATGATGCCAATGGAGGAGACCTTGAATCATTTTTAACTCAACCTTTCGATACAAAACACTTTAAAGTCGCCCTTGATCGTTATAAAATATACTTAGAAGATGAAGAAGATGAAGAATTGTTCTATGTGGATGAAGCGGATGAACTTGGCACCGGCACTCCGGAACAACAGCAATTGAAATCATTCGAAGACCAGGTCAACGCTAGATCTAAATTGATTAAACGTTCATCTACGAAAGACCAAAATGGGCAAGACCTAGACACGTTATCACTCGAAGAGCTCGAGAAAGAATACAAAAACCTCAAATCCAAATACAACACTGCTTTCAAAATCAATAAGATTGTTAATAGGAGTTTGGTGGACGCGGTCAAATCAAAGAGAAAATTATGGCTAATAAACCAAATATTAATTGACAGCAACGTTACGGTGGGGTTACCGAAGGGTACATCCGATGTGAAAGAAGGTGAAGTCTCACTCGATGCTCTTGATGTCAATATGTTGAATGGTGGCTTAACCAAGTAACCTCAGTTCACGTACAACATCCGTACATATAATGATCTTTTTTTTAATAGATGCCTCATCTCAAAAATTGTTGTAAGAATAACCAGTTATAGGAACATGTCACCCAGAAGGTTGTCAAATCTAGAGCCCATCATACCAGAAACCTCTGAGAACGAAATAGCTTCCGCCACTGAAGAAATGTCATCAGACGCCAATCATAACGCTCTAAACGATGACACAAATTTGTCGTTAGATAATTTATTCGAAGAGCTTTCTAAAGAGACAAAAGGTGTTAGTTCTAAGAGCAACGAAGAAGATGAGCTAGCCAAGATCAAGGAATCGATTTCAAGGATGCCCAAAATTGATTCCAAGCTTGAAGAAACATTAAAAAATGCATCGAAGACTAGTAAAACTGATATCACAAAAATTAATGATCCTATTACGCATATACTAAACAAGAAGCAACAACAGAACAAACCTGATGATGCAGGTGACAAATGGTTCAATATTAAAGCACCTGAGATCACCGACGAGATCAAATTGGATTTGACGGTCATTAAAAACAGAAGTGCTTTGGATCCGAAAAGACATTATAAGAAGGAAAAATGGCAAATCCCCAAACATTTTCAAATGGGTACAATAATCGAAGGTAATACCGATACCAACAAGTTGACGAGAAAAGCCAGAGGAAGAACCTTGGTTGACGAGATTTTGAAGGATGAAGAGAGTGCAAAATACTTCAAACGTAAATATAGTGAAATCAATGAGAAGAAATCCAGTGGAGGTAAAAAATACTATAATAAGATCAAGGAGAAAAGAAGGAGATACTAGCATTCTACAATAGGTTCGAGTTTTTAATATATAAAAGTTAAACCTTATGATAATAAATGAATTTAATAGAAATAAATGCATAACAACCTGTACTATACATCGATTTAAATAAGGAAATCTAGCATGGACTCATAATTCGTAAATGAAAAATTATTCTTCTAAACCGGCTCTTCTAAATACATCCAGTCTGACTTGGTCCCACAACTTTTTCTTCTCATCTTTCGTTAGTTTTCTTTTACCACCAGATTCAGCCTTAACTGATTTCTTCAATAAATCAGTTTTGACTTTATATTCATATGCAGTAGTGGCTGCAGCGGCCAAATTGATGAGGTAATTTCTTATAGCGATTTCTTTGTATTTAATTCTTAAGAAGACCTGATTGTCAGCGGATGTTATTGGAGAATTTAAATGATTTCTCTTTTTGGGGGAATTTATTTGAAGTAATCTTGATTGTTTCACTGATATTTCAGCAACTGATTTTTTGAAATTAACATCCAAATTATGTTCTTGGTAGATATTGGAAGAGAAGAGGGTATAGATTAATTCTTTATCAGTGATATGGGGTTGAATTAGAACAATTTGGCATAGTTGAGCCAAATCGCCGATAAGTTGCGGTAAAGAAGAAGCGGAATATTGGAAATCGGGAGATGAAGAGACGATTGGTAATTGTGTCAAGATAAGCTTGCATCTGGTAACATTCAAATTCCAATCAATAAGGGACTCAGGGATATTTTGATATTGTAGTTCAGAACCCAACGAAATTTTGATTAATTCTTCATTATCCAAATCGTCGGAATCTATAACCATACCTTGATTTATACGTTCTTGGTGCTGTTGAGCCGAGTAGGATTCATGAAGTGCAACATCGTTGACAAGTTGTTCCACGGTAATGGTTATTGGTTCCGAATCTTCAGGTATGGTTGCCGTTGAACTTGAATAAATAGAAGGAGCCGAACGAATAGATCTCTTGCCGGAAAAAATGCTACTTGACAGGGAGCGATGCAGTGAATGTAATTTTGGAACAGGTACCTGGTTATTATACTGGGAAGGAGCTGAACGGATAGATGAAGCTCCTGATGATGTTATCACCAGTGGGAGTTGTTGATAAATAACATGACGAGCAGAATCTCTGAACTGTGAAGGGGGAGACGACACCGAATTATTTCTTGCAAATGGTGAGCCAAACATATTGGATCAAATGACTTTAGTAAAAAACTTGACTTATGATGTATCAAGTTTAAATCTATCTAGCACTTTTAAGTAAAAATTTTATGTTTTTCCCGGGTGACTTTTCCCTATATTTTTCCATATATTTTTCCTTGAATATGAGGCGCACGGACGGAAAAAAGGAAAAATCCTTCCGGATATTACAGGTTATTCGCAAAAAGTTTACATGTTGTCCCGTTTAAGTGATTCCCCGGATTCAAGTTTCTCCGAAGTGGAACAATTCATGGGAAGATAGAGCAACATTGCCAAGTGGACTTCACAGAAGAATCAACAATTGGTTAACTGATGGAATACTCCGGGAGTTCGTATATTTTATGAAAAATCACTCCATTTCATGTAACCACGATTTACATTCAAAGATCGAATCTCTTGGCTCTATATCATTTGGTCGATCAATTAACCTCTGCCTTGTGAAAAAAGGGGTTGAGAATGGGGTTGAAGTTAAGGCGGACCCGTACCTCAAAACCAATCATTTTTGGATCGATTGAAAAAAAAAGATAATTTTAAAGATGGACAGGTACACGACCTTGAGAATCGGTTGTCACAGACCTCCAGACATCCCTTGAGATATAATCGATACATTCGAATCGTTTGTAAACTAATTCATTCTAACCACATGTCGGAGCTAGAAGAAGTGTTTACAGGTGATTTTGGGTTCAAATTAGCCACCAAGAAGGATGGAATTCGTCTATTCTCCAATCCGGTGGACTTTGACTCGCTCCCTACACAACAAGTTTCGCTTCTTTCCATATCAAACAAATCAGGCTTACTAGCCGCCAGTGATTCAAAGTCACTTATTATTGACAAATTACAGACTTTGAATGAATACGAGGGCCTCGACCCCTCTTCTTTCAATTCGTTTGAATCTTTCTCAGATGATGGCGCAATGACCCAAATCGAATTCAACGCTGATGCATCTGTTCTTTATATTTTGAAGAACTCGCAATTATTTCTCATTGAAGCTGCCAACTACTTCTCGTTGTCTGCATCAAGCTTGGTGCCGGTGAAGTGGGCGGAATCATTCGAATTGCAACGCTTTCAAGCTTCTCCCTGTGATCCAAAGTCTCTATGGGCCATTACCAATGACGGATCTTTAAGATTATTCGATGGGTCGGCTTGTTCTGATAAATTCCCCAATGTGAAAACCGCATCCTACTCTCTTGATGGTAAATCTGTATTTTATGCAGAGCTTGGCTCAGTTTCTGTGAAGGAGACATCTTCCACTACTTTCGTTGTCTCGGACCTCGTTTTGGCACCAGAAGACGTGGCCGAGGGGGCTAGAGTTGCAACCATCCAACAACTCACAGACTCTCGTTGGTTGATTGTTTATGATGTTGGTGAAGATGATGACTTGGAATCTCATGCTGTTGATAGTTATGTCATTGAAAAGAACCAGAATTCATTCACTACTTTACAAACGTTCATTGCTGAACCAATGGGCATGATTCCTCGTCAATTGACTTATTATACACAGCCCGTCCTTAGTTGGGCACCCTCACAGAATATCTTCCTTGTCACTTCCTCTGCAGCAACCGAGCTTAGTACGCTATCGGCTGAAAACAACAAAATTACCTCTATCAGTCAGGAAAATGATGGAGAACAGGCTACCTTTCCAGTAAACGATGATGGAGATGATGCATCACCTGTTGGTTTCGCAGTTGACTTGGTCTCAAATAATTCATTTTCAGTTGCAGAACCTTGTTTAGGGGTTGATAAAGCCGAAAAGCTGTTGCCAAAAGCATTGGTATTGACTCATGAAGGTAACTTGGTTGGATGGTGGGTATTCCATCTGCCATCTCTAAAGAGCAACTCTCTTTCCTTGTCGAATGCATCACAAACCACAGCATTAGCCTCTGACTTCAAGACCGCTATAAATCCTACCGAAAGTAAGTCTGAGAATCAAACTCTGGAGGACACCAAAACCGAGAAGGAGAATCCATTTGGTAGCTCAGAGTCCGATATTTTCAAAAATAAAACTACCGAGTCATCAGGTTTCGGCAGCTCGGGCTTCGGAGGCTCCTCCTTCGGGAAAAAAGACGAATCAGCAAGCAATTCTGGCTTTGGCTCCTCAGGATTTGGGGGTTCATCTTTTGGCAAGTCCAGTTTCGGTGAAAGTGGCAAATCTTTAGGATTCGGTCAATCAGGCTTTGGTGCCAAGTTTGGAGACTCATCGTTCGGAAAGCCTGCGTTTGGCCTGTCATCATTTGGACTGTCCGGGTTTGGCTCATCTGCAAAGATAAGTGGGACCAACTCTGGTGGATCTTCCTTTGGAAAGTTTGCCCAATCAGGCACTTCTTCGCCATTCGGTCAAATGTCTGAAAAGAACTCGCCATTCGGACAAACTGCTGAATCTAAAGCCTCTCCATTCGGACAAACTGCTGAATCTAAAGCCTCTCCATTCGGACAAACTGCTGTATTCAAAGCATCTCCATTCGGACAAACTGCTGAATCTAAAGCATCTCCATTCGGACAAACTGCTGAATCCAAAGCATCTCCATTCGGACAAACTGCTGTATTCAAAGCATCTCCATTCGGACAAAGTGCTGAGTCTAAAGCATCGCCATTCGGACAAACTGCTGAGTCTAAAGCATCGCCATTCGGACAAACTGCTGAGTCCAAAGCATCGCCATTTGGGCAATCTACTGAGTCCAAAGCATCGCCATTTGGGCAATCTACTGAGTCCAAAGCATCGCCATTTGGGCAATCTACTGAGTCCAAAGCATCGCCATTTGGGCAATCTACTGAGTCCAAAGCATCGCCATTTGGGCAATCTACTGAGTCCAAAGCATCGCCATTTGGACAAGCTGCCAAATCAGGTACAACTCCATTCAGAAAACTCGGTAACTTTACTGCCTCGCCATACGAAGAAAAAGACGACACCAAAAAGTCTCCTTTTGATAAACTTGCTGATAAGACGTTCTTGAGTCAAAGCGATGGGAAGCCAAAACCAAATACTTCAGTGGAAGACAAACCCTCACCTTTTGCAAAATTGTCACAAAATGAGACTGCTAAAGATTCGAAGCTATCTTTTGGTGACTTGAAGTTGGATGAAGACAAGAGTCCAGCATTCGGACAGTCAGATGAAACCAGACTGAAGTCCCCGTTTGCTAAATTCGCTGCAACAAAAGAGTCTGAAGGACCCAAGAGCAGTCCATTTGCGGCTTTCCAACCCAAATGTGGCCCAGAGTCGGAAAGTGATGTCAGGCAAGGTGAGGACGATTCAGAGGAAGAAGATGAAGATGAATCCGAAGAGAGGAATAGTTCGGATATTTCACAAGACGAAGAACTGTCATTCGAGGAAGGGGATGTTGAATCTTCCAATGCTGCTTCAAAGGATGTGCTATCCTTCAGTGGAGGAAAATTAGGGAAAGGGTCTGGAAGTATGAGTGGTAACCATTCTACTGAATCTCAAGCAGCATCGCAAACCAGCACTTTCGATCCAAAGTCAGAATCCCCTGAGACAGAAGGAGAGGGGGAGAGTGTTTTAGATCAGTCGGAACTGGATGAATTTTATGAATTTGATGCAAAAGCTATCGATCAAAAACGACCTGAGATCAGAACAGCTTCCAGCTTCTTGAACGAACCAGAAGAGAAGGCAATCCCGACATATGTCAAGTCAAAAGACTTCGCTGAAAAATTTGCCCAGTTAGCTTCCTTCGATTCATTACCTGAAGTTCCAACACTTGTTTACTTTGATGGTTTCAAGAATGAGATCAGCATAGCTTCAAGTGTTCCTAAGACTCCTCAAGACATGATAAAGATAATATACCGTGATGTTAAGGGCATACTTCAAGTTCTTGTGATTAATTTGAAGGTTATCAAGGAATTTATTGACATACACGATGACATTCTTCCGGAATACTCCAGAGCAGCCCTTGAATACCCAACATTATGGAAGTTGGGATCTGTGAAACTTTTCAGAGAAGCAGTTGATGAAATCTACCAAGAAATCAAAGAAATCAAAGAGGAACGTTCTAACCATCAAGATAAATTGACAAAGTTGAATGAACAAATCGAGGAAAGCCTTGAGCACAAAATATTAATTGACAAGTTGTTGACCCAGCTTCAAGTCTTTAACACTAAAACCAAGTCCAACAATAGAGGTTTAGATCTCGAACAAGAAATTCTTCAAAAGCTGTTGAGGACTAAATTTAATAAAATCAACGAACAAATTGAATCAGTCAAGTCAAAGTTGATGCCACTTAAGGCCAAAGCAAGTGGATTAGAGTCTCCTGATGTGGTGAAAAATCTCGAGACGATTGTTTACGAATTACATTCCAAGTCTGTCAACAGCATTCATAACATTGAAGATTTGGAAGAAGAAGTGAATAAGTTCACATCGCTTAAGTCAGACAAGCTTCTCGAGGGTGAAGGCATTGGCTCTTTGAATATCGATAGTGCCCCTCAGAATCCCTTCTTAAATGTCAAGACTAGTCCCGTCAAGACTAGAGTCATATAGTTAAATAACCTAATATTAAAAGCTTAAATGAACAATAGCTAAATTTATTGACTAAATACTTTGAGAAATAGTATACGACATTAACATGAATTCTTGAAGAACCAATGAATTATATAGAACTTGAATGATTCGCCGGGAAACAAGACTTAACTGTACAAATCATCGTCGTCATCATTATTACCAAATGCAGCTCCACCATTAGTACCAGCATTTTCAGCAGAAGGAGCGGAAGATGCAGCGGCACCTTCATTTTCGGAGAATCTAAAGTTACCGAATTGACCTCTGGAGGCTTGCAATTGTTGAGCATAAGCTTCGTAACGACGTAATTCAGCATCAGAAACCGAACGTTTAGCGGTCTTCATGGCTTCTTCGAAATGACCTCTGGTGATGTAAGGAACTGGATCTTCAACTTCCTCATCTTGTTTTTCCATTTCAACATCTCCACCTTCTTCAGACTTAGGTTTGGATGCTTCTTTAGCCTTATTCAATTTGACGTAAGCTTCAATGGAATCCTTAATGGCGAATTTAGCAGATCTTTGAACAATGTAAGACAAATCAGCACCAGAGAAACCATGAGTAATCTTGGCAATTTCCTTCAAATCTAAGCCAGGCTCCAAAGGAGTGTTTCTTAATTGAGCTTCCAAGATGGATAATCTTGCGACTTCATCTGGCAATGGAACATAGATTAATTGATCCAATCTACCAGGTCTCAATAAAGCAGGATCGATTTGATCGGGTCTGTTAGTAGCACCAATGACGAAAACATTCTTTTTGGCGTTCATACCATCCATTTCGGTCAACAATTGGTTGACAACTCTATCAGAGGCACCACCAGCATCACCTTGAGATGCACCTCTGGCTTTAGCAATAGAATCTAACTCATCTAAGAAAACAACAGTAGGCGCAGCGGCTCTTGCCTTATCGAAGATATCACGAATATTAGATTCAGATTCACCATACCACATACTCAATAACTCTGGTCCTTTCACAGAGATGAAATTAGCAGAAACTTCGGTGGCGACTGCCTTGGCTAACAAAGTTTTACCGGTACCTGGAGGACCAAAGAACAAAACACCTTTTGTTGGTGCCAAGCCGAATTTTTGGTATTGATCTGGATGTAAAACGGGGTATTCCACAGTTTCTTTTAATTCGTTCTTGATGGTATCTAAACCACCAATGTCATCCCAAGTAACATTGACGTTTTCAACAACGGTTTCACGCAATGCAGATGGATTGGAGTTACCCAAAGCGAATCTGAAGTTCTCCATGGTAACACCCAAAGAATCCAAAACTTCGGCATCGATAGTTTCTTCTTCCAAATCGATGAGATCCATCTTTTCACGGATTTGTTGCATAGCGGCCTCAGAACATAAAGATGCGACATCAGCACCGACAAAACCATGGGTTTCAGAGGCAATTGCTTCTAAGTCGACATCATCAGCCAATTTCATGTTCTTGGTGTGAATTCTCAAGATTTCTAAACGGCCAGCGGCATCTGGAACACCAATATCGACTTCTCTATCGAATCTACCAAATCTTCTCAAAGCTGGATCAATTGAGTTAGGTCTGTTAGTAGCAGCGATAACGACGATGTTGGATCTAGCCTTCATACCGTCCATCAAAGTCAATAACTGAGAAACGACTCTTCTTTCAACTTCACCATTAGTTTTATCTCTCTTTGGAGCAATGGAATCGATTTCGTCAATGAAAATGATGGAAGGAGAGTTCTTTTCAGCTTCTTCGAAAGCTTTTCTCAAGTTCGATTCAGACTCACCAGCCATTTTAGACATAATTTCTGGACCATTAATCAAGAAGAAGAAAGCACCTGTTTCATTGGCCACAGCTCTTGCCATAACAGTTTTACCGGTACCAGGAGGACCGTACATCAAGATACCTTTTGGAGGTTTGATACCAATGGATTTGAATAATTGAGGATGTCTCAATGGCAATTCAACCAATTCTCTGATTTGAGCCATTTGCTTCTTACAACCACCAATATCGTCGTAACCGACTTCATTTAAATTGTTTTCTTCATCTTCACGATTGATAGGTTCACCTTCACAATGGATGATAGTATCTTGAGCGACAATTGCGATTTCTTCAGGATCGACTTCGACGACTTTAAATTCAACTTGCCTCATACCACCACGGACGGTGAAAAGGTCACCTTTTCTGACGGGTCTGTAGGCCTCAACAAAGTAAGGTTTCAAGTAGACATCGAAGAGGGAACCAGTGATACCTTCAACAGTGTCAGCAATTGGTAACACTGAGATTCTATTGGCATACTTGATATCAGGACATGGATGAATGGAGACAATGTCACCTAATCTAACTCTCAAGTTATTACGGACACATCTATTAATTCTAGCAACCCCATCTTCCATGTCGTCATCCGCAAGGACAATTAAAACGGTGTCTTTTCTTTTCTTACCCTTGACCAACACAGTGTCACCACGGAATAATTGTAAGAGTTCCATGGTGTTGGTGGACATGGTAATGACAGAATTATCATCATTGGATGCATCATCGACAATCAAAGCATTATCCTTCTTCTTTCTTCTTAAAATGGCAGTAGCAGTTCTGTCTTCAGCTGATTGGGCACCTGAAGCATCCAATAATGGTTTCTTTTGATCGTGATCTTGAGTTCCAGCCATTATGTAAGTTCAGTTGTTCAATTATAACACGACGAGACTTTCAAGCTTGGAGAGTGAATGAGTATCGTTGGCAATTGATTTATACTTATATTGCTTGACAACTTTCGACTTAACAAATTAGTTAAAATAACTGATAGTAAAGAAAAGTGGCCAACACTATCTCTCAGAGGCAAATCACCATTTGGACGCGAGGGCCCGTGCACCAGATTGCCACCCAATTTCGATCGTTGGATTTTTCGATTTGCTTCCATTAGGCGAGTCACGTGGATAAAGCTGCAAAAAGTGTTTTGGACAGTCAAGCAGGATGACCAGGAAAGGAATGAAGCAAAGGAAGAAATGGTGGCGAGAAGTGAACAGGGTATTGCAGGAAGTTATCTCATCACATGATTGCCTCAAGAGTGTTCTTGTGGATTATGGATGATTATGGATTGACAAGGTGGAGACGACACGTGACCTATGTAGTTAAAAGCGAGATTCCGTAAAGATAAATTGAGTAACCACCAAAGTACCAATTGCAGAGAAATAAAACCGAATATGTCGTCAGCCTCATGTATTTTTTGTAAAATCATCAAGGGAGAGATTCCATCGCTCAAATTGATTGAGACCAAATTTTGCTACTCATTCCTCGACATTCAACCTACAGCCGAGGCCCACTGTCTTGTTATCCCTAAGTATCATGGAGCCAAATTGCACAATATTCCTGACGAGTACTTGGCTGATATTTTGCCAGTGGTGAACAAACTTACCAAGGTATTGAAATTGGACCAAAACAACACCCCTGAAGGCGAAGGGTATAATATTTTACAAAACAACGGACGCATTGCCCATCAAGTTGTTGATCACGTTCACTTCCATTTGATTCCAAAGAAGGATAGTGAATCTGGTTTGGGAGTTGGATGGCCAGCACAAGAGACCGACTTTGACAAATTGAATGCATTGCACAAGTCATTACAAGAGGCATTGCTGGAAGCCAACGATGAGAAATTGTGAGTACGTAACGTTCAATAATGTATTAAATGATAATATACAATTATAGTATGCCTCCAATGAATCCACCAAGGTAACCCATCATGTAACTAGATACCCAAGTAAGCATACCGGCGCCGAATGGGAAGTAACTGACACTGTAGTATAACACCGCAAAGATTTCAATGATACTCGAGAAAATGGTGAGCAATGTGCTCTGCAATACCACTGCTGTGTAAATGGTGAACAACACCGAGCCAAAAAACACACCAGTGAAGACAAATCTTTCTCTACTGAGCAAGTGATTGATGTAATTGGTTGGGCCTTGCAAGATGCCAAACGATACCACGAATAAAAGAGACCCCATAGTCCATAATAGCACGAATTTCCTTGGTTTCAATGCTAGTACTGGGAATAGGAAGAAACAAGTCACGAAGCAAAGGATCGAAGCACCCAAACAAGCCATGAATCCCACGATTCTTTCCACTCTGCTCAATTTGAACCAAGACGGCTCTTCGGCGCTAGTTGGATGACCTGGGGTTCCTGCCGTGTTATATGTTGGTAGACTGGAGTATAGGTCATTGGCACTTGATTTGATATAATCTGTCCAGTCTGAATAGGCTGGTCTTGAGGCGCTGGAGGCTCTATTGGTCCAGCTGGAAAACTGCTGCCTAAACGTGTTCTCTGGATCAGTCATGTTGATGTTGGTAGCTGTGCCACTTGATAATGATTTATACTGCGCGGTGATCTGGTGTACAGGCAGGTATGAGAAGATATATTTGTTGAACTCAGCGAGAGGTGAAGAACTTAAGTGATTGAAGCAGGAAGTGAATGAGAAATCAGAGTGAATGAAGAAAAGTGATGGTGGCTAGCGAAGGCGAATATGGCTGCACGAAAAGAGAATTGAAATTCGTTTGAGGTCATTGATGGAGGTTTACGGAGATAACGGAGTTGGTGTACGGGTGGAACCCCAAAATAAGGGAAGAATAGGTAGAATTTGGCAAAAAATCACGTCTTTCTAACCCTTCCGGCCTCTTCATTTGTGTTGAGTATGACAGAAATACAGTTACCGCATCAATAGAATTCTTGAGAGTCTCCAGTCCTGTAATTCGAAGTAGCCGTGACTTCTACATCAGTTTCCACCATTATTACCACTTGACCATCTGCATTCGATGGTTGTATCAGAATGTAACTCACTCCCATTAGGTGTAACTTACTCCCATTAGGTGAAGCTTACTCTTATCGGATTTTAGTTACTCTCATCGGTGTAACTTACTCCCATTAGGTATAACTTACCCTGCTACTATTTTCTCACTCTCACACTCAGCTCGTTCAAATGTGTCAAAACTGTGACTCGGCAGCTTATCAAAGTGACCATTGCCACCTACCAAATTCAGCATACGCCCACATTGCTAACTCTTATCTATCCATACCATTGCACCCAAGATCCAACTTGAAATGTGTCACGTGCAAAGACGTGATCAACCGTTATGCGCATGCGGCTTTTCGCATCTAGCGAGATGCCCAAAGGCTTTAGATACGAGGCACGAGATGCAACCACAAGTGTTCGAAGGGCGATTTGAAAAGCTGTGGATTAGTAATTTGTAAAGCCACCAGCTTTTCACTCATACCACGAAATTTTTCCTTCTACTACTTCTTTTCCTTCCAAATAGCATAGATAATGTCGCTTGCACCCAATAAATCTCGAGGGTCTGATGACAAAGTCCTCCATACGGAGGACTTGGAAAATGGCTTCAGCAGCAGCTCCGAAATTGGTGAAGTCCACATGACTGAAGAATTAGACAGAAAACTCTCCATCAGAAACGTGAACATGATCACCATTGCTGGGGTGTTGGGTAGTGGGATCTTCCTTTCCACAGGCCCTGCATTGGCCAAAGGTGGTGGTGTTTCGCTTATTGTGAATTTCATCTTGATGGGGGCCTCAGTCTACGTCACTATGCTCTCGTTGGGTGAAATCGCTTCTTTGTACCCGGTGGCAGGGTCGTTTGCCATCTTCGCCAAAAGGTTTGGTTGTGACAGTTTTGGTTTTGCAATCTTGTCCAATTACTGGTTCAACGATGCCATCTCGGTCGCCAGTGATTTGAACTACTGGATCATTTCCTTGGTGGTTTGGGTCGTGCTTCTCGGTATTAACCTCTCCCCGGTCAGAATATACGGTGAGTTCGAGTACTGGATCGCCATGTTGAAAGTGGTGACCGTTCTCATCTTCTTCGTCATCAGTATAGTGGCCAACTCGGGTGTCAATCCTGAACACCAGTACCTTGGTTTCAGATACCTTCACGAAACACCAGTTGTCGGTGGATTTGGTGGGTTTGCATCCTTGTTCGTCACCTCGGCCTTCACTTACGGTGGTACTGAAGCCTGTACTTTGACTGCGCTGGAAACCGCCAACCCAACCAGAGCCATTCCCAAGACCATCAAACTTGTGTTTTTACGTATCCTCATCTTTTTCATCTTGTCTGTGTTCTTCATTGCATTGAACGTTTCGCCAAACCGTCCAGGTCTCGCTGACAAGTCGATTCAAACATCTCCGTTCACCATTGTCTTCCAAATGGTGGGTGCCAAAGCCGCAGGCTCTTTTATGAACGTTGTCATTTTGACGTCTTTGATCTCGGCTGGTAATCATGCCCTTTACGCCGGTGCCAGATTGGGTTTCTCATTGGGGGTCAATGGCTACATCCCCAAGGTTTTCGCTCGTACCAACCGATTCAAGATTCCCTACGTTGCCGTGTTCGTGACCTGGTTTGTTGGTGGCTTGTGCTTCGGTGCCTCTTTCATCGGGGCCGGAACATTGTGGACCTGGTTGCAATGTATCATTGGTGTGTCAAACCAATTAAGTTGGTGGACTATTGCCATTATCAGCATTCGTTTCCGCCGGGGCTTGGCCAAGCAAGGAAAGACCCACATTCTCAATTTCAAGAACTGGACCTACCCTTATGGACCGTGGATCAATGTTGTTTTCATCACTTTTGTTCTTTTGGTTCAAGGCTGGACTTGTTTCTCGCCATGGGACATTTCATCATTTTTCCAAAACTACCTTGAATTAGGGGTGTTTCCAGCTACTTTTGCATTCTGGTGGATTTTCTCCTACTTCACTAAAGGAAAAGACCATTTGGTGAAGTTTGAAGACATGGACTTTGAGTCAGATAGATATATCCAGACCGAGGAAGAGCTTGAGATCGAGAGGAAGGAGAAAGAAATGACTCCTTTCCAAAGGTTCAAGTTCAACTTTGTTGAGAACTTCTTCTAGTCATACTTTGCCCATAAGTTTACGGGCAGTAATGCCTTAATAGTGTACGATTTAACGAAATAAACGTTTGTATTCAGTTTTTGCAATTACGTAGTCACCAGTGCCTTAGGTACTACAGTTTACGGGGCATATATTCATTTTCCAGTACTACACTGCTAACAAATGTTGCTCGTATAGCCTCCAGATATGTAGCTGTGTCATGGCATCAATGATGATTCCATCTTTTTGTACGACTATATATTTCAAACAATGTTCCACGGAACTTTCCCAGGATACTTTTTAGAATTTGTGCTCGCGCAGTTTGTTGAAGTTTTTCAAGATCCGCGGTCGCATCCAGCTATTTGAACCGATAAAGTGCCAAATAACTCTCTCATCAGGAAGAATGATGAGTTAGACGTAGAACAAAAGTTGTTCAAAATAACCCGAAGAATAAATCTATGGTATATACAGACATAATTAGGGAACTTAGGTAATTCTTTTACTTTGTTGTCCAACCGGCAAATCAGACTTTTTGTGTGAAATATATGCAGGTAATCACAAATTTCCCAATTCGTATAAAACCGTTGAAGGGATGCAAAATCTTGCGTGGTGTAAGCTGTGAAATGCCGTTGTGCAACCTATTCTGTAAGATGATGTGGTAAATTGAAAGTGGTTGGGATGAAGTGTACTCGGTGGATATTGTAACAATATATTGTGAACTGACTACTTCCTTTTTCGCAGCCACACTCAACATGATTGTGGTTGCAGAAACAAAGTTTGGTTCGAAAGCTGATAATATGGAAGTTGATGGCTTGAAGTGACTTGCTACTTTTTTCGGATTCTCCTATATATAATATGATTTATTGTCTCTCTACAACAAGCAGATTTAGCAGCATTGCCCATGTGAAATCACCTTTAAAAGTGTTTTGATCAGCCTGAGGCCTGCTCAATGATGCTAGACGTCTTTTAAACTTTTTATGATTAGTTATAGTATTACAAATTATATACGTAAGTCATAGAGTCTCTCATCATCATGCGTGGTGCCCGAGACTCACAAGAAAACCTGTACTTCGTAGTCTTCTTCTAGTTCGGTGTCGCCCACAGTGCCATTGAGGTCCAAAGGCTCATCGTCAAACACGAGTCTCACCTTGCTTGTGTCCACACTAGCTATATCGATTTGCTTCTTGGTCAAATAATACTCAAGTACCTTTCTAATGTTTGTGCGTGGATTCACCTCTACTTCGACTCTTTTGTTATCTGAGCCTTTCAACCCAATAACGAAGTAATCCAGCTTTGTCTCTTCAACCACATCACTCAGTTCTTTACCTGGCACGTACTCCACAATATCGTCATCAATGTTATTTGCATTCTCAGCATGGTTTGTGCCGAGCTCTTCCAAGTCCGAGTCCGCGTCCCAAGTGACCTGGGCCTTGTTGAACTCAGGGTAGATATCAGCAAATGTCTTTGCGTGAGTTTTGGGCACAAGAAGTAGGTTCATGTTTGTTGGCTCAAAAAGCGATGGTTTGGTCAAATCAACACCTTCGGGTGGAGGTATACGCAATGTGCTGGGCTTATAGAACGGGCGGATCTCGGTCTTGCCTTCAACCCAGATGAATGCCACCTGGTCCAGTGCGTAGGCAGCCAAGAGCAGCTCTGGCTCATTCGGCTGGTTCTGTTTAAAATGCCACAACATGGTTTCAAAGCTTCGGCCGAACTTCTTGGATCCTTTCACCGAAAAGTCGAGGGATGCACCGCTTGGCTGGCCCGTCTGACTTGAAAGCTTGCTGACAATGTGGATGATGTAGATGCGATCTTTCTCCAATGAGTCGTTGAAGTCGTATTCCACCATTGCGTTGGTGTTGGGATTGGAATCGAGACCGCTGTGTTCAATGTCTTTGTCCTCGTCGACATTCTCTTTGTCTGTTTCACTCTCCTCGTCGTCTTGCTGATTCTTGGACTCTTCCACATTGTGTATCTCCTTCTCTTTGCCTCGCCTGGTACTGCCACTGAAGTGCAGCCCCATGTACATCGCTCGGTCAATCACGGGAGGTGGTGTGATTGACCTGTTGCGCAACACAGGAGTCTCCAGGATATCTGGTCCAGATGCCTCCTCCACGGGTTGTTTCCTCGGAGAGACTCTTCGCTGGCCGATTTGTCGAGAATTCGTGTCTTCGCTAGCAAAGTCCATGGCATCTGACGATACCAGACGTAATGTGTCTTCGTTTACATTTCCCACGCTTCTTTGGGTTTCTTCAGCAGTTTTTTGGTCTTCTCCGTTACCTCTTTGGATTTGACTTTCTCTTTTCCTTCTTTTTTCCTTTTCCTTCTTGGGTTTCTTCTGTTTCTTCTTAATCACAAAGAAATCATCGTCCAAGGCCTCATCGGTCCGTTTTTCCTGTAAAACTGGTTCTTGTTTTGGTTCTGGTGGTGGCGCTGGCGGGCCCAGATGACCAGCCGGAGACAGCGACGGAAACTGCTCGTCCACGGTGTGGAATTCAGGCGTTTCTGGCGATCTGCTTTCGCCCATGTTCCAAATATGTGGTAATTAATTTGGGACTGGTGCGAATTCTCATCTATATATACACTAATTATACTACACTTTTGTTTATCAATCTCACCAAATTACAACAAATTATAATTCCCTGGTTTATAGCGCTTAGTGGTTTGTTCTATTGGCTATGGGAAGAGAATCAGCAAGTCCCACCGAGGATGACGAGGACTTTGTGATGAAACAAGAGGCCAATGGATTGTCTGCGTTGGCGGCTATGGCCACAACAAAATCCAAACAATTGGCCCATCCATCTAATGGGAACAAAATCACCATCAGCTCCAATCCTCCACGCACAATCAGAGACTTGAGCATACGGCCCAGGTTCACCGAGATTTTTGGCTACGACCAGTCTGTTTTCGAGGAATTCCAATCCTACGCCAAAAACTGGCACGACTCCCTCTTCTACCCCAGTGAGGATACATTTACATCCACGGTCCTCAAAGGCACCCACAAGGTCTCGCCGTTGCCACCAGCTGGCGAGTTAGGCATTGTTGAGACCGATCATGACGCCAATGAAGGCGAATTTGGCCTGGATTTTGGCCCCTTTGCCTCTATCAATCTCCTGTTGCACCACGGATCCACTTCCTCGACATTATCGGTTGGCCCTGGCGAAATCAAGTCTTTGAAGCCGCAATTGGAGCGGAATGCCCTTGCGGTCAATGCTGGAGGCTACATCACGTCTTCCAAATGGCTTGCGAGTGACTCTGATGACGAGTGCATGTACTTGGCTGTGTCGTTGATCAACTCAGAGAAGGACTTGGACCAGCTAGCAATCGACCCACAATTGAGCTTCTTCGCCAACTCTAGTGACAAGTCTGTCAAATCGTGCGTTCAAATATGGCGTTATCTGACCTCGCTGCTGTCGGTACTGCTCCACAGCAGTTTCTCCACATCGTCAATTGGTGTCACCTCCAACATCAGCTGGGCTCCGTTGACCTTCTCGGATTCTGGAGTAATGGGGTTGCTCTTCGGAACCTTCTCCGACGGCAAACTTCACGGCTTTGCCGTGTTCAATGAAGACAAGCCCAGTGTGAAGAAGCAACCAACTTTCACTTACGAAACAAACGACGATGACTTGGGCTCAATCACCTGCTACAGTTTCCTAGGCAAGGACAAAATCATCGCGGGTACTTCTGAAGGCTCGATATGCGAATTCATTCTCCCAAACTACACCAGCACCCAGGAACTGGACTTGTCTGTCCCCTCTTTTGTATCTGTCTTGGCCGACAGTGCCATCACCTCGGTGTGTGTTTCGAACCCTAAGGATGATTCGTACTTGGTCAGCGTCAACACCATGACTCAATTCTCAATCACCTTCGATTACCACGACCGGAAGTTCGCCGCTCTGCGAGCCGCAACACCCTCAGTATTGCCAACTTCGGAGCATAAAAACCTCAGATTGTTCTTCAACCTCGATGGGCCCGATACTTTGGGCGCGATGTGGGTAAGAAATCCTCAAGATAAGCCTACTTTGACATATAAAACAGACGTCATTACTTCATACGCCATAAGTGAGCATTTGGGCCATCCCCTTGTCCTCGTGGGGAATGCTTCCGGAGAAGTGGTTGTGTTGAACTTTGCTCGCAAGATGTTGAATCCTTCCAAGACAACAAATAAACTATTGGCGCCTTTGAAATTGTGGTCAGTGTCGAAGTCGGCCGACGGCTACGAATTGACAAGCGACTACGTTCAAATACCACCAGAGAGGACCAATGTCAAGTTTTCAACAAATTACCCTGGATTGTCCATATCGACATTGGCTTGGAGCGAGAGCTTGGCTGGAAGCTCAGTTTTTGCAGCCGGAACTTTGGGTGGATTGCTTATCTTTGAAAGATTGGATCCAGAGAAGCTTTAATGCTGTGTAAATTAGTCTATGTAACTATATATGTACAATACGATTGATGAGGTCAGACTCAATATTTTGGGATTTTAGCATCAACATCCTCACTCCATTTGTTCAATCCACCTTTGACATCTTTAACATTGAGGAACCCCATTTTTTCAATCATCTTGTTGGCGGCCAATTGAGAATCGTTTCCGTACCGGCAAATGACAAAGATTTGGTCTGATTTGTCAAATCCGTCAGGTAGGTATTCGTCTATAGAGTCTGCCTTGACAAACGTAGGGTCCCAAGGAATGTTGATGGAGTTTGGAAGTTTAGTGATGTCGAATTGTTCCTTGGGCCGAACGTCCAAAAGTAGCAGGTTGTCATTGGACTTGATTCGATCCAATTCCAATGGAGTTATTCTCAAGTGGGCATCCAAACCGTTGAAGTTGACTTTTCCACAGAATGCGGCATAATCGATGTGACTTGATTCAATCATCTCCTTGGTGATGGAGGCACTTTCGCCACAAACGGCACAAGTCTTTTGGCGATTTCTCATCTTGAACACCCGAAGAGTCTGTTGTGGATATCCCGTATACTGGGCCAAGAATGGCTTGAACGTGTCAGGAGTATAGTAATTAGTCAAGACTTTGATGGCCTCCAAGGCCATGGAAATGCCCATGAGACCAATGGCCGGGCCGATGACACCACCGTCGGAACATGTTGTCACCGATTCTGGTTTGGGTGGTGTGGGATAGAAGCATCTGTAGCATGGACCTGTATTGTTGAAGTTAAGAACCGTTAATTGTCCGTCAGACTTCAATCCTGATGCGCTGACAATGGGCTTGTGGCAGAGAACAGATACGTCGTTGATCAAGTAGCGTGTCGCTGGTGTGTCCGTGCAATCAAGGACGAGATCGTACTGTTCCACGATGTCGAAAGAGTTGGAATTGTTGAGCCGGAAAGGATATGTCTGCACAGACACATGGGGGTTGAGACGGTTGATGTATCTTTTGGCAGACTCACACTTGAACATCCCCACGGAATCAGACGTGTGGAGGACCTGTCTATGGAGATTACTGGTATCCACGACGTCGTCATCAACGATACCTATAGACCCCACACCAGCAGCAGAAAGGTAGAGGAGAGCCGGACACCCCAAGCCTCCAGCACCGATGACCAAAATCTTGGAGTTTTTAAGGGAAACTTGTGCTGGCAAGGACCCAAACTCTGGCACGATCATTTGTCTTCCATATCTGGAGTACTCATCTAGAGTGAGACCATTTACCTTAGTTTCTGGGGGGATTTCTCGGGTGATGGTTGAAGGCAGGGTCTGCCGTTTGAGCTGTTCATTTTCAAGCTCCAACTCGGCAATCCGCCTTAGTAGCTCTTCGTTAGACGCCATGTCTTGTGTAGGAAAAGAGTGAACGTAAATTGTACCACGAGATGTGCTAGGAAAAAAATCACTAGATGTACGAGGTGCGAACTACGGCATTATAGTAACAAGTGTTATATTGTATTGACACCTATAAGCACGATGACTGACGATGTAGGTGGCCACGGGCAACATAGGCAGAATGGTGGCAGATGGCTGGTTTAGACGATTTTTTGTTTGACAAAGAAACTCTTCAAATGGCGTAACTGGTAAGCACAAGTACCGATCAACACCAACAATTGCACAATTGTCCATCTAACCACACGGGAATTGGTGCTTTCAGACTGATCTCTGAAAACAGCTTCTCTTTCTCTCATTTGCTCTTGTTCCCAATGTATTTCCTCCAATTTCTTGTTCAAAGATTGTACTTGGAGAGTGAGGGCATCCACTTTCTTGGTGGATTTGGAGTCGACGTAATCGTGGGCTGAGCCAATGGCAATGTCAAAGAAGATACGGTGAGCCTTTCCAGAGGTACCGTCGGTGTAGACGGGGGTCAAACAGAACTTGTGCTCACCGGCCTCAAGAGAAGTGAAGGTGAAATCACCAGATGGGGAAGATTTCTGGTTGGCAACCAACTCGTCGTTGTCAAAGGTTTCAACCACAGTGATGGCCACTTTCAAATTGTTGTTCTTGAAGTAGTCCTTGCTGTGTTCGTCGAATTCATAAGCATCGATTTTACCAACAACCAAGGCTTCCTTTGGCAATTCTTCAAAGAAACATCTGGTATCTCCAGTTTTGGAGTAAAAATGCAAAGCACTAACTGCTTGGACCATAAGGAACAACGCGGTCAATACTGGTCCACTAAATAACTGCATCTTGTAATTTATTTCAAATTATCTAGGTGTTTTGTTGTTTTATGAACTAGTTGTTTTCTTGTTTCTGTCTTGTGTAGTGTTGAATTTTTCAACGCGTGTCCAAATGATTTGGTTTCTACACACAATTTAAACTTTGTGAATATTATATATATCTATTGAAACTACTTTCTCTTCCATTCACCTAAACTACCTCCTCTTCCTCTTAATCACATTAATTCTTGCTCTTACGTTTCAACTTGTTGACCAAGGAGCTGAGTTCGACTTTGTCGTTGGTGCTTGCGTTGTCACTGTTTTTCTTATGCTTTTTAGACTTTTCTGTTTCACCTCCATCGTAACGGTGTCTCTTTGATCTCTCCTTCATGATCTTGTCCATGGTTTGAGTCTTCTTGAACTCACTGCTGGTTGGATCAATGGCGTACTGGTGGTCCTCAAAGATTTCCTTGAAA
The DNA here is from genome assembly GCA_030556945.1 of Hyphopichia buzzinii. NCBI lineage: Eukaryota > Fungi > Ascomycota > Pichiomycetes > Serinales > Debaryomycetaceae > Hyphopichia > Hyphopichia buzzinii. The sequence continues at coordinate 138,885 of JAKTUZ010000002.1, read as the reverse complement.
CGTGGATCATTCAAGTCGGCTTCGAACTTGTCTTGTGTAAGATCCTCATCAATGTTCTTCTTACCCTTCTTACCCTTCTTTCCCTTGGCCTTTTCTGCCTTGACGATATCTCTCATACTGAAATGGTCCACGTTTTCTTCGTCGTCCTTCTCGTCCATCATGAGTAATTCTAATTCGGCTTTACGCTTCATGTCTTCCTCAGTTTCTCTCTTTTTGTCAGCCTTTTTCTTTCCCTTCTTTGGTGCAGATTCCTCTTTTTCTTCGTCTTGTGCTTGTTTGAACTTTTCTAATCTCTTTTGACGGCGTTCCTTCTCCTTTCTCTTATATGCGTCAATACTGCTTTCTTCTTGTGGTTCCTTCTTTTCTGCTGCCTTCGTTGTCTCTTGTCCGCCCAAGCCAGGGTTAAATGTGATTTCCATATCCACATCATCTTCTTCGTCACCGTCTTTGTTGTCAAACTTAAACCCACCACCAAGAAGGCTCTTGTACTTGTCTTTCATCTGATCATTTTTATTCTCGTCTTCACTTTCTTCACTGTCAGATGCTAAATATGCTTTGAAATCCATCTCGTCAATCTCCTTTTGCGAGAATGACCGTGACGACAACGTGAGTCGTTCCTTGGGTGTCTCATCCCACGTCAATTTGACCTTGGAATGTTGTAATGCATCGGTGACAAATGTGGAGTTCGGACGGTAGCTGGATGGAATCTTCGTACAGACATCCTTAGCCTCGTGTTCTTCAAAGTCCATGCCTTCTGGAACATACCTCAAGTCGAAAATATTGGCAGTGGATTCATACTCAGTACTGTCACAGTTGTCGTATATGTTTTTGGCTGTTCTCACGGAATCACACTTCACAACTGCGTAGTAGTATCTCAATCTTTGTAATTGATAACGACGCAAGGCTTTAGAGTCGTAGTCCTCTTCACCGTCGTCTTCTTGATATAACTTACGAGCGGCTTTCTCAAGATCATCGGCGTTGGTGAGATCAATGTCATCCTCATCGTCTGAGCTCTCGTCCTTCTTCTTCTTGCTCTTGAACAATTCTTTTGGAGGTCCTTCGATTTCCTCTTTTTGCATTTGCTCCTTACCAAACTCGGAAGGGTAGATGGTGACAGATTGGATGGAGCCTCCGGTAGGAATAAATGAACTGAACGTAGCCATCAAATCAACCGATCTCACATTGTCCCAATCCATATTCACCACGGCAAAAGTGCTGGTAGGGTCACCTTCTTCAGGCTTGGAGGCTTCGAGTTCGATGTCACTTTCTTCTTCCGAAGATTCATCGTCAGACGAATCGTCACTACTGGAATCGTCAGAGGAAGAACCCAACCCTTCTCCTCTGGCACGGTCCAAAAGACTGGTTTCTTCTAACACAGGCTCATCTTTGGATTTCTTGAACTTTCTAGGCTCAGATTTCGATGCTGGGTCTTCCATGTCATCTTCCGAGTCATAATCTTCACTATCTTCGCTTTCATTTCCATCCTTGCTCTCATCATCGCTTTCGTTACCATCTTCACTTTCTTCTCCATCTTCACTTTCTTCACCGCTCTTTTCTTCTTCGTCTTCATCGCCGCTCTTTTCTTCATCCTCATGCTCGTAGTACTTTTCAAATGCCTTTGAGCCATCGTCTTTGACCTTTCTACCATATCTGTCGACCTTGGCCTTTTTGCCTGTGGCGGTGGTATTGAGTTTTTCCAATTCTTTCTTACTGAATCTATCGTCGATTTTCACCTTGAAATTCTTCATATTAGGACGTTTGAATCTAGGATCATTGTGCACAGATGCGAATCTGGCATCGTTGGTTATAGGCTTATTAGGCCTTTCTTTCTTATCCTGTTTACCCATTGTGGTCTAATTAGTGTTTAAAGAAGAAACTATCATTAATCATAAATAAAAAAATCGCGATGAGGTGTGCGCACTGAATGGCTGCTAAAGAAAATTGAGCGAATGTCAAACGAGCCATCCTGATCAAACTGGAGAAGCAAAAGTCTATACAGCATTAACATTGAAGTAGATCACAGTAGATGGCATTTGTCAGATCAATTATCACTCAACAGAATAAATATCACTGAAACATCGAAACTTTTTGAAAAACATAAATATCAAATGAAGGTCGATCATGAAAATCAATAAACCTCGAGCAAAATAGATCCATGGTACTTCGATGTCATTCTTAAACAGACCCTCCGCTGGAATTTCCCCCGATAATTCCTGCCATGGTCAAGAAATCCTTGACTTCACCCAAATTTTTTGTGTTCACTGCTTGTCTGGCTTTGGCCTGCTTTTCTTCCCATTCCCACTGTTTGCGCTGTTCGTCTAGCTCAGCAGTGGAACCAATGCCGAAAACTTCCAAGTCTGTGATCATAAATCTGTCCTCGAAATCCTCGTATTGTGCCTGAACCTGCTTCGACTTTTCATAGTACGAAGAAGCCTTGGATGCAATGGCCGAGATGTGTCTAAATGCTGCAAATTCAAGGTTGGCTTCCACTGTTAGTGAGATGTCTCCTGGTAAGAACTTCCGGATGCCATTCTTATCCACTGGCTGATCGTTTCCAAACCCAATACCCATTCCAAGGTTGTTGAAATACACCAGTTGGCCGTCGTGAACACTACGACGGCACTTGTAGAAATCCAAACGAGGAGACAAGCTCATTATGATGCTTTCGCCATCGCCAAAATTCTTCTTGTTCGATGTTCTCCATGGCTCAGTTACAAGTATTGCGTAGGTGATGCGGTCATTATCGTGCTGCCAGTCTTTCTTCGCGTCTTCAGTAGACCTGAAATACCTCGGATACTCGCTGCTGAATTCCTGATACCTTTTATTGGTTTTCATGGTTTTTGCTTTTAACCTCTTCCCGGACACAACGAAAATAGTAGGTGCTTGCCACTTGAATATTTTCAGTTCTAGCGATCGTATCGAGAAACCTGATTCTGATCCCTTGTAGAGCTTGATCAAGTTTTGGGTAGATATGGTGATGGGACTGCTCAAACTTTTCAACCCCGTGGACATGAGAGCCAATGTTGCGTCGTTCACAAGTCTGGACTCCTCGAACTTGGGGGTCTTTGTCTTTGGTTTTGGCTTTTGATGAGGCTCGGATTCTGAAAAATGACCTTCTGAAGTATCGGTATTAGTCTCTGCTGCCGAGAATAGTCCATTTTTAAATAAGTCCGTAAAGCTAGAACAGAAAACTTCATTGAGTCCACCATCCATCCCCGCCTTAAACATCTCCAATGAGATATCAGTTGATTTTAAAGTGTTGGTGGTGATGTTAATGTCGATGTACCTGACGAGACTCAAGGCAGCTTCTTCGAACATTGGCCAGCGATCATGAATATTTCGCCTGGTGTGTTCGTGCATCAAGTTCCGCTTCTTCTTTGGAACAGAGTATAAGATGAGGAAGAGAGTGAAAAGCTGAACCAAGTCATATGCGCAAATTGATAAGGCATTCACGTCTATATGATCGAAATGTTCGAAGAGCTCGAAAGAAGACCATTTAATTCTTCTTCCGATTCCACGCCAATCCTCTTCTTTGTCCAAGGGTATCGGTTTGACCTCCACCAGAAAAGTGGCACCGCCATGGGATTCTGGCGGATTTGCAATTGCCTGATGTTGGTCTCTTTGTTGTTCGCTATTATCAAATTTTTCCATGTTTTCCTCTTCCTCCGTATTTTGTTTCTCGATACTTTGATTCTCAACCGAGTCCAGCTTAACTTGGGTGTAGGCAAGACATACAAAACAAAGCTTTATATAATCGAAGTCGGGTGGCAAACACTTTTTGTAGCGTCCCATATGAAAGAAAGAAGCCACAACCAAGTCGTTCGATGTTAACGGGTGATGTGATTTGAGAGCAAAATCTTGCAAGAAGGGAAAATTGCCCATGACCCTAAACGATTCGTACAAAACCTTCATTACGTGTTCGAATTCGGGGTGAACTAGAGAATTGGCAGACTCAGACTTCTCGATACTTAGCAATTTGGCCAAATCGCTGTAACTGAGAGCATTGGAGTCTTCTAGCTTGGGTTCTCTTAGCTTGGTAATATTTAGCTTGTGGGTGATGGATTTCAATTCTGATTCGGAGATTTTGGAAAAGGTTTTTTGAATAAATAAAGTCTGCAACTGTTTCCTAGTGAACAGATGCATTTGCCTGTGTGATGAAACACCATTTGATGCCTTTGTGCTAGTGGTTAGACCCATGATAAAGTCATATAGGAAGAAATAATCATATCATTATTAATGTGTTGCGAAAGTGCGAACTCCATGTGGGACATTGTTGCAAATGCTGCAAATGCTAAGAATTAGGAGGGAATTGTGAGAGAATGAAGAAAGCATAAGTGAGGGTGTAGCATGGTACATGAGACATGATTCAAAACACGGTGTGAAATGGGGTAACAACTACTTCGATCTTTGGATTCTCCTTTGTTCTTCGCTCTGCCAGGCGTATTTACAAAGTTAGAACTGGGTATGCAAACATCTACAACGACCAAATTGGAGTTCACGAGACATTACAAAGTGAAATCAACCAGCCGGAAACAGTATGTAGCGCAATAGCAACATTGGTTCAAAGTGAGTAACATAAACACGTATTAGATTGTGAGCATATGTAAGAGAGATTAAAACAAGGCATCACGCAAAGTTTGTTTGGACCTAAGTTCCAAGCCGTAGATGTATGCTCTGATTTTGGTCATGAAAGTCTTTTCAGAGCCCAAAAGGTCGTCCACATCCTCTGCTGAGTTTCTGTTGGGATTGCGCTCCTCTTGCTTGATCATGGCCCTAGTGAAGGAAATCATCACCAACGTGGAGTAGAGCCTAACACCAGTGACAATGAGAATGGTGCTGACAGTAATGAACAATTCCCTCTCTGGAGACGCAGATTGTGACGATAATCCCGTGGTGGTGGAAGAGGTTGTTGTCCCGGAATACTGGTATTCGTCGGTTTCTCTTTTCTGCATGTATGAGCTATCTTCTGTGGATGGAACGGAGGTTGGATTGCTGTCCTCTCTGCTGAACCAGAAGTGTGTGAAGTAGAGAGTGTATAAAATGCCAATCAAAGTATCAGCGATGTATATCAAGCAGGCGAATGAGATTTTTCTGGTGTTGTTGTTCTGGTTATTCAAGTTGATAACTGCCGAAATGTAAAATGGCAACACGACGATTGCAAGGAAGTTGTAAAGCCATTGCCAAAAATTGATGGGGTGACCCGTAAAGAGAGACAAGATACCGTAAACACCACCGGCTTTATTGAGAATCGCCACACCTAAAATCAACTCCACTCCAATGTATAACGGTATACATCCAAGGAATTTCTGAAATGTTAGTAAATCCACTCAGTAGAATGAACAAACTGAAAACATACGTGTGGCAAGAATCGTAACACTCTAGACGATATGGACATGTTATTTGAGAGCGCTTTGTTAAATGAAACAACTTCAATGGCTAGATTTTGGTTGTTTTTCTTATTGAGATATGGCGTTTGTTGATAGAAAAATTTTAGTTTTTCTTCCTGCGATATGAGAGATGAGTGCTATGATAAAAAAACCATTAACTACTTATTCCTATAAATGAGCAGCAAAGACATAGAGCAGCTAGCTGATAAGGTAGAAAGCACTGGAATCGTGTCCTCCGATACTGACTCCAGTGACAGTGACTCCGATGTGGAAATCGCTTCTGGCCCAAATGATGCAAAATTACCAAAAACTCTTACTGATAGAGGAGACATCGTTGCTAAGTACGCCGACAAAATCAAGACAGATGCGATCAAGAAAGGTCCAAAGGTGACCAAGGATAGGTCCAATCGGGCCACTGTGGAACAAGTGTTGGATCCAAGAACCATGAGATTTTTGGCTAAAATCATTAACAAGGGCATCATCTCCAGAATCAATGGTTGCATAAGTACAGGTAAGGAAGCCAATGTGTATCACGGGGACCACGAAGATAGTGCAGTCAACAGCAAGGAATATGCTGTAAAAATCTACAAGACCTCCATCTTGGTGTTCAAGGATCGTGAGAGATATGTTGATGGGGAGTTCAGATTCAGGAATACAAAGAACCAAAGTAACCCAAGGAAAATGGTGAAAGTGTGGGCAGAGAAGGAGTTCAGAAACTTAAAGAGACTTTACTTGAACGGTATCCCCTGTCCTGAGCCTGTTGAATTGAAATCACATGTGCTAGTAATGGAGTATTTGACTAAGGGAAATGGACAACCTTCCCCCAAATTACGAGACCACCCGTTTAAAGATGTGGAAGACATTGTGCATTACTACCACCAAATGCTTTTCTATATGAGAAGGATGTATCAGGAGTGCCGGTTGGTGCATGCTGATTTAAGTGAGTACAACTCTATTGTTCACAACGAGAAGCTTTACATTTTCGATGTTTCACAATCCGTGGAACCGGAGCACCCAATGGCGTTGGATTTCCTCAGAATGGATATCAAGAATGTCAACGATTTCTTTAGCAGGAAAAAGATCAACGTATACCCAGAAAGGCACATCTTCAAGTACATAACTGAATCCTTGGCCTCTTTGGGAATCGAATCAAACAGTGATGAGCAACTAGGAACATATCTTCAAAATTTACCATTGAAAAGTGAAAATGGAGAAGATGATGAAGTTGAAGATGAAATTTTCAGATCACTTCATTTGGTTCGTTCCTTAAACCATTTGGACGAAAGAGATTTCCAAAAATTTACTGAAGGTAAATTAGACACTTTGAACGAATTGGTCGACAAAAAGGACAATGAGGAAAGTGACGGAGAAAACAAGACGGATACGGAGTCAGAAGATGAGTCTGACAGTGACAGTGACAGTGACGACTACGAAGACAGTGACGAGGATGCAGATGGCGAGCTGAAACCAAAGAAAGAATGGGTGGAAAAAGAGACAATATTAAAGGGTAAGAAGCATGAAGATAAAGACGATAAAAAAGCAAGAAAAGATGCAGCAAAGCTTGCGAAACAAGAGAAGCGTAAAACAAAGATGAAGAAACATATCAAGAAAAAGATCATTAGTAAGAGAAAGACCAAGTGATGACATTTTCCACACTATAGCAGAAAGTTAGGCTTCAAACTAACTGCATGTATATACACCAGCATTTTCAATTTAGACCATCATACTGTGAAAAAAAGGACTTGAAATTGTCGTAAGAAGCATTGCCAAGTTGAAATACCCACGTATTGTAAGAAGTCCAGAATTGAAGAAAGCCGCTCAATCTTGGATGACATTAGTAGTCTAATTTCTACTAAAATGTGAAATTTGCTTAATTGAGTTATTGTAACATTCTCAGTTTCGGATATCTGAAGAATAAACCGTCCGGTGAAATAGCATACCGGCATGCGCAGGTTACCATAAAGGGTTTAAATAGGAACATTCACAATAAAGTATCCCGGGAACTTTTAGCCTGAGGCAGGTAGGATCCCATTAGGGTTTAGAGATGCTACAATACAATTAAATAAGGACAATAGACATGGGCCAACAAACGATTCTAGCCACGAGTGAAGTTCGGTTCGTCTACTTCCCCTAAGACAACAATTTTCCAACCGTTCACGATTGTAAGAGTTTCAGGTCTTTCTTTTTTGTCGGAGCCTTTTTTTTTTTTGTCAGGCTTTTTAGTCTTCCCTCTTAGATTAATTAATTTAGCCCTTTTAAGTAGTATTCCCATACAATAGAAGTGAAAATTTTTGACAAAAAAAATATTTATGACTTCGCAAGTAAAAGTCTGGATTCAGCAAAGCAATTAGTCAAGAAATGACGAATGCAGATCTTCACGTAGCATTTAAAGTTGTAACACGATACTCGGTTAAACTCATTGATGGCCCATGGAAACTTAATATTCGGCAGTGGCTGTCAGAGGAAGGTATTTTTTTCCATCAGGGTGCCCAACATTGAGACAAACGCGTCCTGCTAATGGAATCGTGATAAAAATCACGTCAACACGTCGATCCACGAGGGTTTAAAACCCTTTGTAGAAGCATGGTCATGACAACGCAATATCGAACAAATTGCCATGATCTTCGAGGGTTTGGAATCTGCCAAATCAGGGTTATTAGCTAACGAGTATTACGAACTTGTGCTGCGAATCTTACAGATGTCTATTGTTGCGAAAAATAATCTAAAAAGGTAAAAATCACATTCCTCCTTTCAACCAACAATAGAACCAACGGAAGTCAAGGCTCAAAAGTGCACCATCTGTTAAATCGCACCAGATCTATTGACGGGGACAAAAGGGCATTACATTGATGGTTGAAATGTGCACAATCTAAAAGGCACCGTATTGTTACAAAAATGGTGAAAAAGGTCGATTTATTATTAACCCTTTGTGACAAATACCAAATTCAATGTAAAGTTGGTCTTGACTGAATGGGTACAAATATTTCAACTATTCCACTTCAATTCTTGATTTCACTTAGACCTTAATTCATAAAATAGAAATTCTTCACTTATAAAATATAATTTATTATCTTTCGCATGCTGATACTGTCACAACCTTCCTCTTGGAACACGCCAATGAGAACTTCTGAGTCATGCGAAGAGCAAATCTTTGATGCTACCTCCAATGCTTCAGTCACTACTCCCAACACTCCGGCGGAGGAAGTTTTCCTGGCTCCATCTAAAAAAGAGTACTCTCTAACTAAAGGGTCTCAACACGCTAAGCCTAAATTAGCCGTTCCACCTCCAATTATTCCCGAGGCAAATTCTAATGCACACTCCATGAAATTAGGCTCTCCAATAAAGTTCAAAACTCAATCTGGTATTGATGAGCTTGACTTGGAAGCGGAAAATTCTCTCTTTGGTTCTAAGAGAACTGGCCTCCTCATCAAAGGCGTTTTGGAGCCAGAAGAGATCACCCCTAAAAGATTCATGACCAGTGTGGAAGAAACCCTTGACGCAGATGATAATAAGAAAGATGAAGAATTAGAACAAGGAAAACGCAAAAATTGGCTCGGTATTAACATTGCTGCTAAAATGAGAAGAGTAACAAGCCCAGACGAAGAAGTGTCTTTTCCACAATGGAGAAGGAAGATCGCCAATGAGATCAAACATCCATTCACTAAGTCAACTACTGCTGCTACTAATACTCGCAAATACAGTATAGGAATGGTGGGGACACCTCAAGTTCAACCTCAAAATCTTTTGGCTGGTAGTTACATCCCTCAAAGACAAGTACCAATTCCTGATGTTGCTAGTCAATACAGTACTCCAAGAGAGTCCCCTAGTGTTCCACAAGAGAAGCAAAACCCAATCTTGCCATTTTCTGATTCCTCGCAATACACACATTCTTCATTCGCCGATTTGCATTCTCCAAGACTTCCACCTCCACCACCACTTTCATTCCAAACACCATCACCACGCCGGGAATCTATTGATTCCAAAACTTGCATCCAGAGAGTATCTGTTCTTGATTCTGAATACTCATCTGCCCCCTCAACCCCCAAACTTGAACTTAAAGACGCTTCTTTCTTCACCACACACGAGAACCTGAACATTGAAGAATCAAGTGCCAACAAAAGGGATCTGTCCCAAATATTAAGGCTGTCGTGGCACGGGTTGCACGACATGCTTGAAGAGAAAGATGGAAGCTTGGTTAATATGTTTGAAGCTTACCTTTCAAAGACATTCCAAGAGTAGTCGTTTTCTAATTCATTTTTCATTTTTTGGTTCTTCGGAGTTATTTGGCATTCTTATTTCTAATTTCATTCTCTAACTGGGACGTTCGCTAGTTAGGTTGACTAACACGTCGGCTTGCCTGTGAACTGTCGAGTCATTCTTTCGTTTAAAACTGTTTCAACTGTTAAATCATACCTTCGTTTGAAATTGTTTGAACTGTTAAATCATACCTTCGTTTAAAATTGTGTTGGTTCAAAATGCTGTTTCGCAGTCATTTCACAGTTGCAATCCATATCCATTCATTTCTGAGTATACGTTATATTCCAACCACACCTGTAGATTACTTTATTGTATTTCCCGGTATGTTATAAAATGCTCTTCTCGCTCAACTTCCATCTTCTCTGCTGTTTCCCCTTCCACTCTAGCACCAATTACTTAACATACTTAATACATACCAAAGCGGTATAATTAGTACATCCGTACATCTTACATACCCAATTTCTTTGGAACCAGCAAGCCACTCCCTTCGGCGGGTAACCTCGAGAATCCTTTCTTCTCCGGGAAAAAATTATGTAATCGCTGGTGTAATAAACGGATTTAAATAAAGGAACTGTCGACCTTCAAGAATATCGAATAACCCCAATCACTCTTCATTGATATCTGTACATTAGAGAATTTGATAACTGAGCCACTCTTTGACTAGTCAATTATAACTCCTCATCCCTGATAGAACTTCACTTGCTAAGAAAGCCAGCTATAAATAAATATCCTTGTGTTTGCATTCAATTGGCGACGTCAAACTCGAAGCACCCCGTACTCCTATTTATTCAAGTACAATTCTTAATTCGATCACCAACCATGGATGAATATCTCAAGGATAGCCAATCCGACTTCGGAACCACTGGTAATAACTCCAACAATGATAATAATAATAACAACAACAATTTTTCTTTAAATTTAGAAAATTTTGATTATAATCACAATGTTCAGAATGACCTTTCAATGAACTATCCTCCAACTCAGGAAAGTGATTATTTATCCCCGAATAACCTAAACTCTGATGTCAATAACTTCGCTTCGTCTGTTAAGTCAGACCCTTTTTTGGAAGATTTAGAATCGTTAAGCTTTCCCCATGACCTGACTCTGAATTACCCTAACCCTCAACTCCTGCCCCTGCAATTATCCAATAGCCAATTAGGAAATAACGACCCACTAACTCAATTCGGTCTGCCAAACCAATTTATCGACCATACTCAGCAGACTACTAATTTAGATGAACTAATATCCCCAAGTAATGGTAACTCCCTAGCTTTGAACAGCAACAATTTCAATTCTCAAGATTCAAGCTTTTTGAACAATCCACAGTACTTCTCGCCCCCAAGCAATAACAACTTTAATTCATTGAACTCAATTGCCGAGGACGGCCTCTCTAATTCTTTCAATAACAACACTTTCCACTCGAGACAGGGAAGTATAAGTGTTGCCCCTCCTTCGAGTATGGGCAACTACGATGGCGGTTTGGATATCAACAGTGGTTCTTATTTGTCACCACCTACAAATTCCCAATTTATGTCTCCATCTCATACTTCGAACTATGATAATTCGTTCGATACTTTAGTATCGCCACCTTACAATAACTCGAATTCGTATTTGAACTCACCACCAAATACGTATCGTCACATCCGTGTTCCATCCCAGAACAACAATCTCAGTACCAGTATCCCCAACAACATGAAGAACAACATGTTATCTCCAAGTCGAAGCAATAACTTTGGCACTTCTGCACCTTCAGGTAATGATCAACTCAGCACCGCCTCGGTCTCAACGAAACAGTTAAGTAAAGAAGAGAAATTGAAGCGCAGAAGAGAATTCCATAACGCCGTTGAAAGAAGAAGACGTGAACTTATCAAAGAACGTATCAAAGAATTGGGATTATTGGTCCCACCTTCTCTTTTAAATCCCCAATTATGTGCCGTTCAGAGTTTACAGAAAAGTTCTGAATTGAACTCAAAAGAGATTAATGACTTGTTAAGCTCCATAAAGGTGAAGGAAACTAAACCAAACAAGAGTACAATTTTGAACAAATCAGTGGATTACATCAACCATTTATCTTACGTTCTTGATGAACAGGAAAAAGCTAGGAACGGCCTTGAGAGAGAAGTTAAACGCCTTGAAGAGAAATTGAGTGGTACTGACTTGAATCCCTCGTCATCATCTTTCAATTACCAAGATCAGCAGCAACAAGATGCTAACGAACAACCGGGTCAAGCTGCAGCTCCACCATTCCAATTGGATAATCAACAAGATGATGAGCTTTTCAATCCCGATAAGTTCTTCTCGGATATTGTTACCACCGATGAAAATCAAATCCTTAACAATTTTTAAGAGGTTGCATTTCAGTATTTTTTTTAGGTTTCCAGTTTTCCTATTTTTTACTGTGTTCTTTTACATTTCTTCCATCTTGTATGACAACAATTAGTATATAGAAGTCAAAATATATGGTATAAGTGTATGTGCAGAATTTGTAGCCGTACAATATATGGATATAATCCGTGCAACTGAGGCTAAATTTTGTCTAATTGAGAATCAACCAGAATTCAACTACAATCTCTTCTCAGTAATGGTGGAATTATCAGAACAAGAAAGAACTGGGTCTCTTTCGTACGCTCAAGGTCTTGTTGATTATGTCAACAATTCACCAACCCCGTACCATGCCGTCGCTACTACTATCAAGCAATTGGAAGAAGCAGGCTTTAAAAGATTAGATGAAGGGGAATCATGGTCTCGAAGATTTGAAAACAACGCTAAGGCCCAAGACGGCCACAAGTATTTCGTCACTAGAAACGACTCTTCCATCATTGCCTTCACCGGTACCCCCTCTATGGATACCGAAAAAGGAATTCCAATTGTTGGAGCTCATACTGATTCACCATGTTTGAGAATCAAACCAATTTCGAAAAAGACTTCCGAAGGTTTTATCCAAGTTGCCGTGGAACAGTATGGCGGTTTGATCGCCCACACTTGGTTCGATCGTGATTTATCCATCGCTGGTAGAGTGTACACCAGTGAAAATGGGAAACTTCAACCACATTTGATCAAAATAGATAAGCCATTGCTCCGTATCCCCACCTTGGCCATTCACTTGAACAGGGATGCCAACACCAAGTTTGAATTCAACAAGGAGACCAAATTGGTGCCTATTGCAGGTCAGGTTGCTTTGGATGCTAATGAGAAGAAGGAGAAGAAAGCCAAATCATGCGCTGATGATCCAGAGTTGCAATTGTCCCCTGCTCAGTTTGAAGCTATTCAGAGCGTAGTTTCCCGACACAGTCAGTCTTTAGTTGACATAATTGCCCGCGAGTTGAATGTCCAACCCACACAAATTGAAGACTTCGAATTGGTTTTATATGATCACCAAAGGTCAACAATCGGTGGATTGAACGACGAATTCATCTTCTCTCCCAGATTGGATAATTTGACCTCGTGCTTTGCTGCAACAAAAGGTCTCATAGAGGCATCTGAATCAAATAATGGCTTCCATGTAATCGCTTTATTCGACCATGAGGAAATTGGATCGACCTCCTTCACTGGTGCCAACTCTTCATTCATTTTGGATTTCCTTCATAGATTGACTTCTCTTCCCACCAATGCTAGTGCTGAAAGCTTCTTCTTGTCCATCAGTAAGTCATTCCTTCTCTCGTCCGATCAAGCCCACGGTGTTCACCCCAACTACTCCGAGCATTATGAATCTTCCAACAAACCACATCTCAACCATGGACCTGTGATCAAGATCAATGCCAACCAGAGATATGCCACCAACTCTACTGGTATTGTTCTCATCAAGAAAGTGGCAGAGTCTGCTAAAGTCCCCTTGCAGTTATTTGTCGTGAGAAATGACTCTCCATGTGGATCCACAATCGGGCCCATGTTATCAGCTAAAACAGGACTCAGAACGTTGGATTTAGGTAACCCACAATTATCAATGCACTCCATCAGAGAAACTGGAGGATCCTACGATGTTATTCACTTGACTAAATTATTCAAAAGCTATTTCGAAAACTATCACTCAATTGAAAACTCAATTGCCCCTCTTAACTCATGAAATAAGAGGGAACACGTTCTCCAGCGATAAGCCAACAACATTTCCTGGTTTATAGTAAGAGCAGATAATATACAACCCCCAAACTTGATTACAGTATTTATAAGCACAGCCCAAGTGAGAGGTGCTATTCCATATCAATGCCGTGAAGTGATTGTACGTTTTCTCTGTGCCGTATGAGTATGACTTTCCTTCCTCGTACCATGCTTTGATTGCACCACTTGGAGTGTAGCCTATTGCCAAATTTTCACCATAAGTTGGGCCTCCCGAGTGTTTCAACACTCCAGTGCAGTCGTATTTTTCGGCGTAAGCAGCAGCATATTCAAAAGCGTCCAAGCTCCACGAAAGCTGTTGGGCTCCGTGCAATTCTCTTTTGGAATTATGCTGAACCAACATCTCGTGTGCAAATGACGCGTTGAGACTGTAGCTTCCAGTATACTCAGGAATAGCATTGCTATAAGTGGTGGAAGCCGCAACTGTGGTAACTACCGTGGTGAATCGGGTGGTTGGACGAAGAGTTTGTACGATAACTTGTTCCACCACAGCAACGTCAGTGGCAGTCACTAAATGAAGCACGAAGAAGACAATTAGTGCCAACATTGGATATTCATTTACACATTGGACGGGGTGAATTTATACTGCGCAGATTCTGTATTTTGCAGCAAAAGTAGCAGAAAAACCGAGACTCTGTCTGACACTTGTTTCACATTTGCAGCTATCGGTCCAGTGCAAAATAAGAACAATACGGCAATTTCAGATTTTTCAAGGAAAATCGGTTAGTTCCATCCAAAGTTCGGTAAATGTAAGGCGGGTATTAATACTCGGCTAGTCATTCCTTGGTACTTCCACATTGGGCGCCCACTCAATGCTTTGGCTCCTTTCAAACTTATCAACCGATAAGAATACACATGCAAACATTGAAACCCCCTCATCACCTGCAATCCCAAGGCTGATATGGCAATACTTGGCAAGAGTTGCATGCTAATATTACGGTAATTTACCAAAAATAATTTTGTTAATTAATTGCCAAACGGCTTTAGTTCCATGCACATGCACCCATCTTCCATCTAATTGAATCTGAAATGCTCTCATTGGAAGCCTCTCGCTTCCCCAGGTTTATCTATCGATACCGGGCCGGTAACCGGCCGGGGGCCCTGTGTACCGGAATATCTAGTCTTATCTTGCCTTATCTATCGGTGCGCGCACGTCGCCATGTTTAAAGTTGTAACAGGCTAATGAGATTATCGTAAAACTGTTATCTGGCGATAGACGAGTATGCAGGCCATGGCATCTGATGCTAAGTATAAATTTGGCACAAAATCCACCAATATGACTTAATAACGGTTAATTACAATTACAATTCTTCAATGTCTTCAGCCGCTTATGTTCCCTTACCTCAGGGGGCTGGATATGCTGTGATTGTTGGTCTCGGTGCAGTTTTCGCAGCCGGTATGGTGCTAACTACATATTGTTTGAGAAGATACAACAAAGAAATCATGACAGCTGAAGAATTTGCTACTGCTGGTAGATCGGTGTCTACATTTCTTATATCAGCTGCTGTGGTGAGTTCCTGGACTTGGGCTGCGACCTTGCTTACTTCAACCACTCAAACATACACCAATGGTATCGCAGGTGGTTTTTACTATGCTGCCGGTGCTACTTGTCAGATTGTTCTCTTCTCTTGTCTCGCCATCAAGGGTAAAGAGAGAGCTCCAGCTGCCCACACATACTTGGAAATCGTTAAGCATCGTTACGGCAAAGTCACTCATTGCATCTATATCTTCTGGGGCTTGGCTACCAACATCTTGGTCACTGCCATGCTCTTGAGTGGTGGTTCTGCTGTGGTTAATGATTTGACTGGTATGAACGTCGAAGCAGCCTGTCTCTTGTTGCCTCTTGGGGTTGTTGTCTACACTTTGTTTGGTGGTATCAAGGCAACTTTCCTCACCGATTACGCTCACACCGTGGTCATCATTGTCATTATCTTGGTGTTCTCTTTCACCACTTTTGCTACTTCCAACGTTTTGGGATCCCCTGGCGCTGTTTGGGAAATTGTCACCAAATTGGGCGAATCCTCTCCAAGAGAAGGTAACGCTGGTGGCTCTTACTTGACCATGCACTCGAGATCGGGTGGTATTTTCTTTGTCATCAACATTGTTGGTAATTTCGGTACCGTGTTCTTGGATAATGGTTACTTCAACAAGGCTTTTGCTGCCAACCCAGCTGCCACCATGCCTGGTTATGTCTTGGGTGGTCTTGCTTGGTTTGCCATTCCTATGTTCTGCTCCACAACTTTGGGACTTGCTGCTTTGGCTTTGGAAGGCACTCCTTCATGGCCAACCTACCCTAACAAAATGAGTGCTACTGAAGTCAGTGCTGGTCTTGTCTTGCCTAACGCAGCAGTTGCACTTTTGGGTAAAGGTGGTGCTGTTTGTTCATTATTATTGGTTTTCATGGCTGTCACCTCGGCCATGTCTGCCGAACTTATTGCAGTATCTACTGTATTTTCCTATGATATCTTCAGAACTTACATTAACCCTAATGCTTCTGGTAAGAAAATTATGATAGTTTCTCACATCTCTGTCATAATCTTCGCTTACGTCATGGCTGGTTTCGCCATTGGCTTGTACTATGCCGGCATTGGTATGGGATACTTATATGAACTTATGGGTATAATAATTGGAGGTGCAGTGCTTCCATCTGCATTAACTTTATTATCCAGAAAGCAAAATGTTTGGGCTGCTAGATTGACCCCACCAATCTCTACTGCTTTGGCTATCATGGCTTGGTTGATTTGCACTAAAAAGAAGTTTGGCTCTATTACAATTGCAACTACTTTTGAGGATGATGCCATGCTTACGGGTAATGTCGTTGCATTGCTTTCGCCATTGATTCTTATCCCATTATTGACTTTTGTTTTCAAACCACAAAACTTTGATTGGAACATTTTGAAGAACATTCAAAGAGTTGATGAAGAAGAAGAATTACTCGAAGCTGAACATCAACATGGAGACGATGAAAAACTTCACCCAGTTAAGTCACAAATTTCCATGGCTGCCACCGAAATTGTTCTTCAAAGACAAGAAAGCACAGAAAAAGAATCCGAATACTTGAACAAATCATTCAAGAGAGCAGTTTACATCTGTGTATTCTTGACCCTTTGTCTTGTGATTTTATGGCCAATGCCCATGTATGGATCTTCATATGTGTTTTCCAAGAAATTCTTTACAGGATGGATTGTTGTTTTATTTATTTGGATCTTTTTCTCCACCGGTATAGTCGTCATTGGTCCTTTGGTTCAAGGAAGGGAAGCCATTGGAACCACGCTTCGTGGAATTTACTGGGATTTGACTGGTCAAACCTGGAAATTAAGGGAATGGCAAAATGCCCATCCAGAGCAATTGCATGCTGTGAGGTCGCAAGTCAGTGCCCAACTTATGAAAGCCATGACCAGCCGTGTCGTGGAAGGTAGACTACCCGAAGGAGGGGCAGTGACACCAAGGGCTATTGACGAGGAATTGGAGAAAAAAGAATAGATTGGCTATTCGAATTGTGTTATAATTTAATAAGAAACTATGAATAATTATCATGTAAACTAAATGGGTGCAAAATTCACCAACTGACATGCGGGTTTTGCAATGTATGTCCCAATGGTCTTGAGAATTGGTACGATTGCCTGATGAAAGAATATAATATCAACCTTTGTACTTCTTCAAGCTTGGAGGCTAAGAATGTGGTCTCGTAAATATCATCAAGACACATTCTTACACCCCTGAATTGTTGTTCATAGTGGAAATTCATCACCCTGCTCAATGAGAATGGCAAAGACTTTTGACAATGGCGTCATTTATATCTAGTATGTTGACTTTTGATTGATACCGAGTTGATCCGGTTTGGACCAAACAGTTCAAAGCATTTACTGAATTGTAACGATTACTTTTGGCAGAGTGGGTTGGTAATTTTATGACTTTGTAGAAAAGGGCTTAGCCTTTGAATTCAGGATTATCTTCAACCAATAAAATTGCACTAACATCAAATTACTCCAAGTATCGTGCTCTTACTTAGATGTGAGAGGCTGCTGAGACATAGAGATATTGATGTCAACTAAAGCTACATGTTAGGTCCAATATTAGAGCTGAGTTTTGATGTATTTCCAGTCACTGCCGATAATCATTTCAAACCTGATATTCTAAGTTTACGGATTCCAAGCCTTGATCTAGTTTTTTTTCAGACATTTCCAGGGTTTGTCAGATTTTGGCGATTTTAGGCTAATAACTGCGAAATGTAATTGCCCCATTAAGTAATAGTGCGAGATACCCTTAACTGAGAGCCAAACCTTCCGAACATACCTGGTACGATTTCAGTAAGTGGTGGAATAAGGTTAATCCGAGTGGCCCATTTGCTGTCATGTACATGTTCTGGCCAATTCTTCTAATAAACTTCTACCTTGTAATTCGACCTGGAGTTTCAGTAAATGTCCATAATAATCAGCTGCGCAGAAAATGGTTATCCGCGAATTTGGACGGCGAATTGTTTTCCAACTGTTAATTGGAAAAATTCATTTTTCTTCTTTATAACTATTCGAATCGAAAATTGTTAAGCAGAATGTCTGACTTCCCGCCCAACTTGTCCATTCGACCATTGACCATCGAAGACATCCACCAATGTATTAGTCTCGAAAACAAGGGATTTCCTGAAGCTGAACGTTGTACACCAGATAAATTCAAATACAGATTGACTGCATGTCCTGAATTATGTTCTGGATTGTTCATTAGAGAATATACTTACAAATACAACGCGATCAACTTGCCTGAAGTCGCCGAGAGAATAGAATCAGAAAGAGAGGATATAGCAGATAAAAATGATGGCGAAGCCGAGGATGAAGCCTTGCCAATTAAATCCTCCGTGGTAAAGGAAACCTTGGTTGGTCATATAATCGCTACTAAAATCCACCTGAACCACATCACCGAATCTAGTATGGAATTACCTTCAGACACAGACCCAACTGCAGGTCATATTGAACACTCAAGAGTTATTGGAATTCATGGACTTGTTATTGACCCAGAATGGAGAGGTAAAAGTTTGGGAACTTTATTAATGCATGACTATATTCAAAAATTATCAAACCAAGATTTGGGTAGTAAAGTTGTCATCATCGCCCACAAAGGTCTAATACCATTTTATGAAAAGATCGGTTTCAATAACAATGGTGTCAGTGAATGTAAATTCGCCGACGAAACTTGGTACGATTTGTCTATTGACTTAATTTCAGAAGAAGATGAATAAACGTTTGCGTATGACTTCTAATACATCAACGACGTTGGGCAAGGCTCGTAAATTTGCCGAATCTTCTGTACATTAGTTAAAGTTATTTGTATACTTTATTGGCACATAATATAACGCTGCGATTTTAAAAAAAATTGTGTATTACTTCTTTCAACTATAGTGACGTTCAAAAAATGGTGCCTGTTCCGAAATGGTTGAAGGCTGTTTTTGATACTTTTCCTCTTACCACGTATCCTCCAATTCCCAACTCAACCCCTTCATCCAAGTCGGCGCTTGAACATGATAAATTTTACTTCGAATCAAATTCCAACGATACATCTCAGAAAGCTTACTTTGCCTTGGGTGTTCATAATGTGATACTTATTGACTCCGGCTCTAAGTATATTCCTTCTGATCTAGTGTCATTTGGACACGCCTTGATAATGTGCCAGAACAATAACCTCAAACTACCATCTTCCAAGCCCTCATCTAAAAGCTCTCATTACCTTTTGAGAATGTCTAGACATGCTTCATCCAATGGGGAACTACCACTCCTTTTAGAGACCGCTGAAGACTCTTCCAGAACCATCCGGTCCACCAAATACATAACAGAATCCATACATAACAAATACTTTCAAGACCATCCATCTGCTTCACTCATCAATAATATGATCGATCACGATTTCTACGATTTATGGATATTGGCTTTGATAGTGGAAGCATCGTCATTGGACTTGTCTCAACTAACTGAAATCTTCAAAACCCCAGAAGCAATGAAGCACAATGAAACGTTGTTAAAGTTTAGTCTAATCACATTATTGCAAGAGATGTGCCATTGGAATTCGTTCAGAATAAGAAACCCTTCGTTGTTCGACACCAAAAACATATCCTCGGCATCTTACCCTATTAAATACGTTACTGAGTTCAAGAATATTGACACTCACATAATCGAGAATCCATCCGCTTTACACAAGTTCTACGAAGACTCATTGAACAAACTCGACACTAATTTCGAACTACTCATCAACTATGTGAGAGATGAACGATCCCAGCAACTGCAATTGATTGAATTGAAATTAATTGCATTTGTGATTTGTGTGGATCAAATCTTGGGTAAGAACACCCGCCTTGGTGACCTCATATCTCAACCAAAATTTCTGTCGTTCATCAAACATGCTTACAATGTCATTGATGAAAAATTTTAATTATACATATTGTACATAGCTCAGCACATTTGCCATAGCTGAATATAACTTTCTTTCAAGAACAACAACTCTCTCTGACATTCACTCACCTCTAAATCCGAAATTGTCACCCATGAACCGTCCAATTTCGGTAATGAAACTGACCATTTATACTTATCGTCACCATGGTCTAGCTTTTCCCCAGGTACTAATTGGCAAGTGACATTGCCAACTAGTTTGTAATTAATGGAAGAAGTTGAATCTTTCACAATCGGTGACATATCTAACACATCTGGAAATTTCACAACCGTAGGGTTGGCTCTCTGTGCGGAGTTTTCAAGTCCCCTGTCGATATGCAAAAGAAGATACTTCGGCAATGGTTGCGATAAAGTGTATCTCTTCAACTCGGAGGAGTTGCTTTGGGTAGTTTTCTTGCCATTGTACTTTTCTAATAAGTCTATGAGTGAAATCTCTGGGATTTGTCCCAATTCTTCAGTTCCACCCAGGTTTAGCAATGGAATTGTTGGTAGGTCTAAAGTTAATATCCAAAACTTCAGTTTGGCCACATGACCAGACGCGGTATCAATAACGTATTCCACTTTCTTTGTCTCCGTATTCTCCTTTGAGAGGAGTTTAGTGGTTTCAATTTCGATGTCACCTTGAAGGTACGTATTGAAGGTGGTGAACTGGCTCTTCGTGGCCTTTGCACACTGGATATGAGATTGGTTCAAAAGCCAGACTAGGAAAAGTTTTGGCAGCAGCTTGTCGCTGATGGAGAACCTGTTTTTAGTGATACTTGATATGTGCTGGAGTAATTCGTGTGGTGAGATGTGGTTTTTATACAAGTGAGATGACCATAGTTTTCGTGTAAATAGCGCTAGCTTCGATATTAGTGGATACTTGGAGTCAATTCTGTCCAGTAACAGTTTCTTCAGTTCGAGGCTAAGTTCTAAGAAAAAGTTTCGAATTTCTGGGATATGGCATATCAATTGAAGAATCACATTGGAGTAATCGTGATTCGAACTGTTGTTAAGACCAATGAACCCAACCTCGTAGGATTTGTTGTTGAGGTCGGTTGATGTGACAGTCTCTTTGGACAATTTTGAAATCTCATCTTCCGTATATTTGGGATCCATGAGTAGCGTGATGTCATTTAACTCGTCAAGTGCTTTTTGATCAGTGATGAGATATGACTCTGGCAAGACATGAAATTTCTTGGAATCTAAATTCACAAATAAATGATGGTCCTCATTGATCGAATGGCTATAAGCGTGAGATGATTGTGACCTTCCTTGGAAATACTTTCCACATACAAGACAGCAGTGGACATTAACGGTGGATAGCGATATGGAGCACATTTTTTCGAAATCGAAATCTAGTATCAGTCTGTTGATAGTATCGAAATATATGAATGCATTTTGAAATTGGGTCGGTCTTTTCGAATCTTGCTTCATATAAGACGGTATATCATCATCATCAGATTCGTCCTCGAACTTCGTCCGTTTCAAAGATGTCTCCACATTCGACATCGCTGAGAGTAAGAAGGAGGTAATAACAGAGATAAATAAAATTCGCAATACCTTTTACATTGAAAATTACAATAAGATTTTAGATACTAGACATTATCATTTATATTTTTTCTACTATTGAATAGCTAAACTATTGATGTTACCACTTAATAAGGACGTGACATTCTCTTCGATAGCTTTTTCTGCGGTGTCAGACAAGTGTTTTTTAGGGTCTTGCTTACCGACATATCTCGTTTTCAATTGTTCTTCAGATAACTCTTTCTCTTCAGTAACACGCTCATTGTATAATTTAGCGATTTTGACTAAATCTTGAGTATAATTCAAATTGTCATGTTCCTTATGATTGTAATCAACCATTTTCAATCCTGACTGCCAGTTCTTCTTATGTAAATTGAGTAACATATTAGTTTCATAAGAAGTTTTATGGTAATCAATATTTAATGAATAATAGTGACGATTTAATCCATGAATTAATGCTTGAATTGAAGGTTTGTTCAAATGACCAACATTAGAAGTAGTTTGACGAGGCTCCTGTCCCATCATCATAGTTGTAGTATCGATGGTTCTGAAGGCATCAATAACCACTTTACCTTTAACAGATTGAATTGGATCGATGACAACGGCCACTGCTCTTTTGTTCAATTGTTCGAAAGATTGCTGAGTATTAACATCCACCGATGACAACCAACATCCAAACCCAGGATGTGAGTGGTACCATCCAACCACCATTTGATCTCTACCTGTTTGCCTTAACATATCCATCATCTTGGTTTGGAATACATCATCAACTGCTTCAACCGAAACACCAGTACCTGATTGAGGCATGGCGAACACATCAATAACATGGATGGTGAACTCATCGACAAACTCTCCCAACATCAATCCCATAACTTCCATTGGCACACCAGCACGACCATGCTTCAACATCTTTAGAAGTGCCAATGATGAAATGTAAACGGTTTCAGAATTGTCGATGGCAGGGCCATCAGTGGGTGGTGGTGCAGCGCCGCCTAATCCGCCTCCGGCGCCCAAGAGTCTCTGTAATCTTTCCATGCTTGTGGTTTTATGATTCTAATGCAACTATTACTAGTTGTATTTACTGCTTTGAGTTGTTCTGGTGGCAATTGAGCGACAATTGGAATTGGGTGTGTGTCACGTGACTTTTGCAGAATCTCCCGGTCACCATACTTTGAAATACCATTGAACCATTAGTTTGACAGAACACCAAGCAAGCTGTGCCGAAAGGTACCAATGTATTGTTGAAATCTGTTGGCTCTGCTTGGACGGTTTGCTGAGCGTGGGAATTTTTTGGCCTCGGAGATCAAAGTTAAATCCATAAGGCATTAGTGCATTGTAAGTACGCATTAGGAAATCTACGGCATCACCAGAATAAATCGTACTCCTGTTCTTTTCCTTTACAAGAAAGATGTCTTCTCCTGAGTCTCTTAAGGGGCATAAGTACCCGGCTAAAAGACATGCAGTCAATGTCAAAGACCACTTGAGCACCAAATTGTCCACTAAAGATGTGGAAAGTTCTGCGTTCTTTATCAGCGGAGAAGATTTGGTGTTACATCCATACTGTGACCAAACCAAACCAATTAGACAAAACAGATATTTCTACTATTTGACTGGATGTGATATTCCTGGTTCCCATGTGTTGTATGAGCCATCGAGAGACCACTTGACACTCTATTTGCCCAACATTGACTACGATGACGTGATGTGGTCTGGCCTCCCACTCAGCTTGGAGGATGCTAGCGCCAAATTCGACGTCGACTCGGTAAAATACGCTGCAGACTTGGAGAAGGACTTGGAAAAGTTGTCTTCTTTTAAAATCTACACTACGGATGTCAATGATTTCAACAAGAAGTACGAAAAGTTCTTGACTGCTGGAGATAAGAACTTCTTCTACGCATTGGATGAATCGAGATTGATCAAAGATTGGTACGAGATTGAATTGATGCGCCACGCTGCCAAAATCACCGATAAATGCCATTTCGCCGTTATGTCGGCTCTTCCCATTGAAACTAATGAAACTCACATCCACGCTGAGTTCATGTATCATGCCTTGAGACAAGGGTCTAAAAACCAGTCTTATGATCCAATCTGCTGCAGTGGTCCAAACTGCTCCACTTTGCACTACGTGAAGAACGACGATGAAATTGCCAAAGACAAGAAGTCTGTTTTAATCGACGCTGGTGCCGAATGGAGCTGTTACGCCAGTGATGTTACCAGATGTTTCCCTATTAACGGAGAATGGACCAAGGAGCACTTGGAAATCTATAATATCGTGTTGAAAATGCAACAAGTCACCATGGCCATGATCAAGCCAGGTGCCCACTGGGATGAAATCCATTTGGCTGCTCATAGAGTATTGATTGAAGAATTCTTAAAATTAGGAATCTTTAAAAATGAGTACTCCGTGGATGAGTTATACAAAAACAAACTTTCCGCCAGATTCTTCCCTCATGGTTTGGGTCACTTGTTGGGTATGGATACCCACGACGTTGGTGGATATCCAAACTACGAAGATGCTGATCCATTGTTACAGTACTTGAGATTGCGCAGACCTTTACGGGAAAACATGGTCCTCACTGACGAGCCAGGCTGTTATTTTTCGCCATTCCTCTTAGAAGATGTTTTGAAAGATGACTCCAAGCTTAAATACATAAACGAAGAGATCTTAAACAAATACTGGTACATTGGAGGAGTGAGAATTGAGGACGATTTGTTAATCACCAAAGACGGTTTCGAAAACTTAACAGGTATCACCTCTGACCCACACGAAATCTCCAAAATTGTTAAAGCCGGTTTGGAAAAGGGAGTAGAGGGCTTCCACAACGTCGTATAACTAATTACTATATCACCAGTGTATACTATTTTGCAACCCATACTGAAATCGTAGTGCGTGCCTTTGTTCCACACCCGTACCGCCAGAGCAATTGATCCTTAATCTTTGTGTGTGCTCGTTTAGCCAGCCTGAATCGATGACAGGGCCATAACTTGTTTTTATCGACAACTTCAAACAATTGGTTGATTAATCGAATCAAAGTCATCTCACAAACTTTATTAGTTAATATATCATGGACGAAAACTACGATGTTATTGTCTTGGGGACAGGATTGACCGAATGTGTTCTTTCTGGTATCTTATCTGTGGAGGGTAAGAAGGTTTTACATATTGACCGTCAGGATTTCTATGGGGGTGAATCGGCTTCATTGAATTTGAGCCAATTGTACTCCAAGTTCAAGCCATCTGCGCAAAAACCTGACACTTTGAAAGGTAGAGATCGTGATTGGTGTGTTGATTTGATTCCTAAATTCTTAATGGCAAATGGTGAATTGACCAATATTTTGGTTCATACCGATGTTACTCGTTACATTGAATTCAAGCAAATTGGTGGCTCTTATGTTTACCGTAACGGCAGAATTGCCAAAGTTCCTTCCAATGAGGTTGAAGCCATCAAGAGTTCTTTGATGGGTATTTTCGAGAAAAGAAGAATGAAGAGGTTCTTGGAATTTATTGCAAGCTACAACGAAGACGATTCTTCCACACATCAAAACTTGAACTTGGACTCAAACACCATGAATGAAGTGTACAACCATTTTGGTTTGGAAGACGGTACTAAGGATTTCATTGGTCATGCCATGGCCTTGTGGTCAAACGATGATTACTTGACTGAAGTGGCTCGTCCAACTTTCGAAAGAATCTTATTATATGTTCAATCTGTGGCTAGGTATGGTAAATCTCCTTATATCTACCCATTATACGGTTTGGGTGAATTACCTCAAGGTTTCGCCAGATTGTCAGCCATTTACGGTGGTACTTACATGTTGGATACCCCAATTGATGAAGTTTTATATGATGATAATAAGAAATTTGCTGGGGTCAAGACCAAAGAAGGTACTGCCAAAGCACCAATCGTTATTGCCGACCCAACTTATTTCCCTGAAAGAGTTAAGAAGACTGGCCATAGAGTTATCAGAGCCATGTGTGTCATGGACCACCCCATTCCAAACACCAACGACTTGGACTCTGTTCAATTGATTATTCCTCAAAATCAAGTTGGCCGTAAGAACGATATTTATATCGCTGTTTTGTCCGATGTTCATTGTGTGGTTCCTAAAGGCTACTACTTGGCTATCGTGTCTACCATCATTGAAACTGAGACTCCTCACGTGGAATTGGAGCCAGCTTTCAAGTTGTTGGGCCCAAGATTGGATACTTTGATGGGTATTGCAGAATTGTATGAGCCAGCTAACGACGGAACTGAAAATGGTATCTACATCTCCAAGAGTTACGACCCAAGCTCTCATTTCGAATCAACAACTGACGATATCAAGGACTTGTATTTTAGAGTCATGGGTAAGCCACTTGTGTTGAAGAAGAGACCAAATGCCGAAGAAGAACAAGAATTGAATGGTCTCTAGTGTATTTAAGCCACACATTGTTCTATGGGATATATCTAATAAACTCGTCACTTAATTGGTGCAGCCTTTTTTGCTCGTAGATGTAAATTCACCGCGTATCTCAATCAGTCTGCTGATACGCAAATGAGGTGTATATTAATGAGGAATTTCGCACACTATTGAGTAAGATCCAACCACTACTTCTTCTTGCCAACATGTCAGTTCCGCTAATTCGCTCGTTCAAGACCAAATCTGGTAAGCCTTTAAAGATCGGTGTTGGTACTGGTACCAAATGGAAACAGGAGAAATATGCACTGAAGAGTAACGCTGAATCAGTTCTTCCACAAATTGTGGAACCCATAGTTTTAGCATTAAAGTGTGGTTTTTACCACATTGACACTGCGGAAATATACTTGACTCATCCAGAAGTTGCAGAAGCCATTAAGCAATCTGGGATCAACAGGGAAGATTTGTTTCTCACCACCAAATACATTCCTGGCTGGGGAGATTTCGAAGCTCTTTCAACTGGGCCTATGGATTTCATTCGTAAAGCGTTGAAAGAATTGAACACTGACTACATTGACTTACTCTTAGTGCATTCACCTTTCTTTTCCGACAAAATTTCTCGAGGCGCCACATTGGAATCTTCCTGGAAAGAATTGATTGAAGCTAAGAAATTGGGCTTGGTTAGAGATATTGGTACCTCCAATTTCCCAGCTCCCTTCCTTCAGCAGGTGATTGACATCGCTGGTGACCCAGAGTACTACCCTGTGGTCAACCAGGTTGAGTTCCACCCATATTTGCAGAACCAGACCAAGGATATCCAGAAATTTGCCAGAGAGCACAATATCCTCTTAGAAGCATATGGCCCATTGAGTCCGCTATTCCGCGTCGGCACTGATCATCCTTTGGCTGCGGTATTGCCGGAATTGGCCAAGAAGTACAACAAAAACGAAGCCCAAATCCTCCTCAGATACACTCTACAAAAAGGCATCTTGCCCATCACTACCAGTGCCAAGGAGTCCAGATTGAAAGAAGCATTGCAAGTGTACGATTTTGAGCTCGATACCAAGGACGTTGAAATCATCGACGTCGAGGGCTCCAAATTAAAGTACAGATCTCTTCTCAATGAAGAATTCGCTGAATACGACTAATTGTGTTCTCTATTGTTTCACTAATTATCCTTGTTTCAATGACTCAATCTGAACAATAAGAAATCGCTATCATCCGCGTTTTTGTCGAAAATTTGGGCCACAGTTGGCTCTTTTTTCCAGACCGTTTATATAAATAGTTAAATTTTTTTTGCACCTTTTGAAAAACTGTGTAAGTCAAATGTCACTCCCTACTGATTCGCCTAACATAACCACGAAATCCGGATTGCCCCTCAAAATGGGGACCGGTACTGGTACCAGAATGAAAGATTTGAAAAGAAAAGATTCCAATGCCAATGCCGTCGTGGAAGCTTTGAAGTTGGCCCTCGAATCCGGTTTTTACCATATAGATACAGCTGAAGCATACACTACACACCCTGAAGTTGCTCAAGCAGTCAAGTCGCTGGGCAAGAATAGAGAAGACTTGTTCATCAGTACCAAGTACAGCCCTCCTGGAAACCCATTTTTCAAACAAATTTCTAGTGGCCCATACAACTTCGTTGATTTGTCCTTGGAAGATTTGGAAACCGACTACATCGATATGGTGATGATTCACCACCCTACATTCAAAGAAGGTGGAATTGACTTGGCCACTGCGTGGAAAGAGCTCATTCAAGCCAAAAAGGATGGCAAGGTTAGATACCTAGGTGTTTCCAACTTTGGCGTGGAACATTTGGAGATCCTCCGCAAAGCCTCAGATGAAGAAGGCGGCAAAGATTTCTATCCATCTGTTGTTCAAATTGAATTCCACCCTTACTTGCAAGAACAATCACCTGGCCTTCTTGAATACTCTAGAAACAATAACATCTTAGTTGAAGCATACGGTCCTTTGACTCCGTTGTTCAGAATCAAGAAAGATGGTGAAGAAGTCACCGATCATCCTTTGACACAATTATTGCCAAAATTGGCAGAAAAGTATAATAAAACTGAAGCTCAAATTCTTCTCAGATACACTTTGCAAAAGCACATTCTACCAGTCACCTTGAGCTCTAAAAAGGAAAGAATTGAACAAAGTCTTCAGGTATATGAGTTCGAATTAGATGTGACCGATGTGGAAGAAATTGATAGAGTAGGAAAGACCTTCAAATTCAGAGGTTTCTTTGGTGATCTTTACGGTAAGTATGATTAGTTATTGTGAATATTTAATATATATGGAAAGTTTATTGGAATAGTAATGATGCAGCCATCTCAACATTCCCTTTACACTGTTCTAACGCAAACACTGCTTCTTCCTTGGAGAAACCTAAAGACACTAATTGATTAATATCAGCCTCTTTGAATTTGCTCTCGTTGGGTCCTCCAGTTCTCTGCCTTTTAGCTGCTGCTTCAGCAGCGGCCGATGTGGCAGGTTTGGTGCCATTCGTGTTGCTTGAAGAGGCCAAAGCAGGATTACCAGCAGGAGCGCTAGTATCACTGAAAATGTTGCCCCCGAATCCCATCGGATTTCCAACACCTCCGAGTCTTTGACCTCCAGATCCACCAGCTCCAAATGCATTGTTACTGATCTCCAGTTCAGATAAGAACTTAGCCTCGATTTGACCAGCTACTATCAATGCGTCTTTATTCAAATCAATAACACATTTGTGTCTTCTTAACATGTCTAAGCCGAATAACAAATCAACATCCGTGTCTAAAACCATAAAACCGCAAGGTATTTCAAAATTGGACTCTCCAATGGTAATTGGAACACTATGAATTTTACCTTCGATTCTTTGTGAGCCAACACCACGAGCTTCACCTTGGAATCTACGATCGATTAAACGATCAATTCCAATCTTTTCCGCCAATCTGTTGGAAATAATTGTCTTTTGAGCACCTGAGTCAACAAATGCTTGAACCTTATGACCATTAACCTTGATATTAATATACAACATGGTGACAGAAGTGAAAGATTCTGGGGAGATATCATAAGCCAATTGCATGTTTTCTTCAATCTGCTCCTGTCGTATCATTTCGAGGATTTTGGCTTGACTATCGGGGTCATCTGGATTATCTTGAAGTTTCTTGAATTCTTGTTGCTGTTCAGGTGAGCCTTGGTTAATGCCGGGAAACAGACCATTTTGCATATGTTGAATTTGTTCAATCATCGCCCTTTTGAAAGCAGATGGGTCGTTTAACAAACCATGAAGATTAGGATTTGACTGGCGCAATTGAGCGTTCAAAGTAGGGTTATTGAGGAATTGATTTCTCATTAATTCAGCTTGGTCATCAATTGCTCCTGTGTTTGAAGACATGGAGTTGGAAGAGCTAGATGTATTAGGGCGAGATGAGAGTTTCAGAAGCACCAATAAATCTTCTTCGACGATTCCAATTTCTGCCAATGTTTTGCTGGAGTCGCCTAAGCTTTTGCCATTATGTCTAAGTATCTGTTGATTTGGATCAATGGATGTTTCAGCTTCGAGGTATGCCTTGAAATCTCCAACTGAGAGTGAATCTGGGATATCTACTGATATGATCAGATTGTCTGTTTCGTTGGATATTGTCAATTTCATTAGTCTGTGTTTTCTGGAGTGTACGTTTAAGTAAGTCGAGTATTCTTTTGTAGTGGTGGCAAAATTGACGCGATTGGGAATTCCAGATTTATATAGAAAATTACCAAATGATTATATTAGTAAGAAGTGGCAAAAATCTTGCAGGACCCTTGCAAATAAGAATAGATGATTTGTAGTATTCACAGGCAACTGTCATTTTTGCAAGGTCTTGGGGCTTCTCACTAGATCACACTGGCTCGTGTTGATACATCATTTATCATCACCTCGGGATAGGCAATAAGAATGCCTTTGAGTGTAGTAGTGTTGGGCAAGACTCATCACCCCGTGTCTACGGATAAGTTCATTAAAGTACATGGATTATTATACACTATACAAGCTTGAGAAAACTTCTTCATAAGCTTGGAATCAACATGGCAATTTGACCACCGTTCAACAACATTCTTTTTCTGATAGCCGTCTTTGGAACAGTTCCTTCGTACTCTTGCACATTCTCCAACACTATGTTGACGAAATCGTCGAATCCAACTAAAGTTCCATGGAATTCTTTATCATTTGTGAGTAAAACCTTGATTTTTTGTCCAATGGATCTGTCGATGACTTCCAATGGCAATATGGTTGTGACTTCCGGTTCTTCCCTGGTTTCGCTAGCTGGGATATCTTTCACTTCTTGTGCTGGTTGTTCGGTTGACATTATGATCACTGGATTCACTAGTTTTAATTTTCGAGATATTGTCAAAGAAGAGCACTATAAAAATTAATTTTCGAAATTCTTACACCCGTGCATGTACCAAGCATTTAATTACTGAATACTTATTAATACTATGGCTAAACATATGCTGATATTCATGATAAGAGGGAATAAACGGCTGGTCATTACAATTGCACACGCTAATGATAGGAATACAAATGAGGGTGTAGCTGGTTTCCCTTCCTTGATGTGTTCATGACTTTCTTGTCAGTTTGCAGTCAAAGTTCTTTGGGGTTTCAGATTTTCCTTAGCCATCTTACTTGCAATGGCACCTTTAGTTGCATCATTGATATTGGAGCGCTCTTTAACTCTCCATCCATCAAAGTCAATCAATGCTTGCATGCAACCCCATTCGGTGATCTTATTTTGTAGCCACACTAAATTCACCGGCTTGGTCAAATAATCATTGCAACCAGCAGTCAATGCATTCTTTCTATCAACCGATGCATTCGACGATGCTGTAAGTGCCACAATGATGACTGGAGATCTGAAGATATTCAAGTCGAGTTTTTCATCCTCTTTTACCTCAGCTGGGGCATTGTAATGAGTACTTGCTAATTCGTGTTGAGCAAACACACCAATTCGGTTCACCTTCTCTAAATATCTGATTTCTTTAGTTGCTTCAATACCTGATTTCACCGGCAATTGAATATCCATCAAGACCAAATGGAACCCTCCCGTTCTCCATTTATCTATGGCTTCTTGTCCATTCTTGGCAATTTGATAATGGATCTTGTGTTTTCTTAAAAATGCCCCCAAAATAGCTTGGTTGATGGCGTTATCTTCAACCACCAACACTGAAATGGATGGTAGAACTTTATCCGTGGCTGTTTTAGGTTTGCTTGCAGCGTTCATAAGAGTGGAAGAATGTGTTATAGAGTTTGTTGGCTTGCCCAAATCTTGAAGCCTTTTAATTTCGTTCGATCCTGTCTCTCCTGTATTCTTTTTCTCACTATTGCCTTCTGTTGCACCAGTGTTGATCCCTGATTTCATCATGGTGTCGTCTATAGTCAGATTGTAACGATCATTCACTGTGGGTGGCGATGGAGACATCGATATTCCCTCGCCCAAACTAGGGGCGGTGATAGTGGAAGTGCTATCACTACGCTCCTGACCCTTGAACTCATTGCTTTCATCATTGACATCGTTGATTTTCTTTGGCTCATTGATCCCAACACCAATACTCGTTAGATTGCCGCCCTGATTTGACTTGAGCGACGAATCAGAATCATTCGTCAACTCCAGTGTGCTATTGTTCGACTCCCTATTCTTTTGAACAAAGCTTTCATCCAAGGAAAGTCTCTTACCATTCTGAGACGCTTGTGCGTTGCTTCCGTTTCCGCTAGACGACAACGAGAAATTCTTGGGTAGCAATAACACTGCTTGTGGATTAACTTTTCCTGACGAATTACTCGAGTTGTTCACAGGGGACTGGGAAGGATTAGATTGGGATCTTCTGTGTAAATTAGTAGATACCGGAGACCGGGATTTAAATGCAGAAGTGGATGGGGAAACCGATCTTTCTTGGAAAGATGCATTGTTACTAGGGCTTCCTTGAATAGTGCTATTTTGATAGTAGTACTGGGGTTTAGGCTGATGATATTGCTGGCTTCCTGGGGTCGTGGACCTTTCTGGACCAACTTGCAGCATACGAGTCGGCTGTTGGGAAGTAGATGCATAGTAACCTTGGGGAGGTTGATATGACCCGTAAAGTCCAGATGTGCTATATTGCCTTGCTTGTTGGGTTTTAATTGACGGTACTTGGTTGTAAGAGCCAGATACATTGTTTGGTTGTGCTAAGGGGAATGAAGAGGACAAGGAACTTTGTTGAGATTCGAATTCAGGAGTGGCTATCACAAATGCTTCTTGCATATTCATTCCTTGCGGATAGTATGTGTCAAGTATTTGCCATACATTTTGATCAGGCTCTAAGTTGATGATACTGAAAGCTGCAGCTGCAGGGCTACTTGAGCCTCTCGAGAGGGGGTCTGGAGACAGCAGAATTCCCCTGTTCATGGAGTTGTTACCAGAATCCGATGTCCTCTTATTGGGAGCTGATGGGATCGGTTGTTGTAGAGTCAGAGGAAATTGCTGCAGCTCCAAAACTGGATCGGTTTTACTGTCTGACTGAGTAGACTGGACTGCTTGGGCAGCTTGCAATTGAGCTTGCTTTTGGGTTGAAAATCCAGCTGCTGTCAGTTGTCTTTGATTCTGCTGGATCACAGGATTATTTGCAGGGAGTCTGGATTGTAAGTCCATTTGGATTAGCAAATCTGCGGGGTCGAAAGCTTTGGCCAATGAGTTTGGGAATTTATTAACAACTGCCTGCTTCAAATCGTCGATAATATCGTTTTGGTGGATGAGCAATGTTGTTGGGGTACCATTTACTCTTTTAACCCAGACTCTTTTAGTTGAAAATATGCTACTGGGTGAAAATGGGCCGATATTAGATGCTGGTGCTTGTAAAGAGCCAATGTGATGGGATTGTATTGTTGGGTGTTTATTCTGGCTATTGAAATAGCCAGATCTATTTTTGTCGCTGTCTTTAGTCATTGGTTCGAGATTACCTTTCAATAGTGGTGTCAGGTGTGGTGATATGGACGAAGGAATTTGATTTGATCTATCAACTGAAGTGTTTATAGGGACGGAGAGCCGATGTAATTGAGGGGTACCCTTGTCGATAGAGTTGTTAAACGAAGATTGAATTTGGGAAAAGTTTGATGGACTTGATGTGTTGTTGCCTTTAGAAAGTTGATTTTTATAATCAGAACCAGGGAATTTGAAACTCATTTAATTGAATTAGCAACCATAAGAACGGTATCCGCCAGTAAGCTCGAGTAGAAGGTGGAAAGTGTGATATAGTAGCTATTGCTTTGAATGAATCTTTTTTCTTCCTAAAAAAGTTTAATGGAATTCTTGATTTTCAAAATGCAAGGCCGTGATTGATGGGTGGATCAGATTCAGTATAATGAAATTCACAATGTCTCTTCTTTCGAGTGTACTTTGTCTTCAATAAATGCTATGATAATTATGTTCGATGACTGTTTTAGCCAGTTTATTGTGGTAGATTCAGGGACTTCAGGAACGAAAAATTCAGGCGGATAAATTGTGCGAGGGTATGTACAGGAGTCTACTAAATCGAGGATTACATTAGATTCATTAAGAATAACACGATAAATTATTTACTCCCAATCGTCTTCGTCTTCGGAAGTCTTTTCTTGCTTCTTGTCGCCTACAGATTCGTTAGCCACGTCAACTGCATCGTCATCTTCATCATCGTCCCAGGTGAAATCTTCTTCTTCGTCGTCATTGGCATCGTCGTTTTTTGCAGCCTGGTCTGACTTTTTGCTTAACAAATCTTTACGCTTCTGTTCGTTCAATTTCAAGGTGTCTTCGTTCTTGAAGTAGCGGTACCAGAACAATTCGTACGAAATTTTCACAGGAACCAATTCGTTCATGAGTTTCTCCAAACTGTTTGGGTACTTCTTTAATAATGAGGAGATTTCACCCGTCTTTTTCTCTACATCGAACTTGGCAGCCTTGTCTTTTTCATCCTGCTCCTGCGACAAGATGTAGAACGACTCAGTGGTGTGCAATTTGTAGAGTTCTGTCTCGAAACGAGAAGCACCATAGTTTGCTGAGGAGAACTTCTTTTCAGGAGTATCAGCACTAGCACCGGAACTTGCACCGGAGTCAACACTGACTATACTGGAGAAAAAGGACGTGAACTGGCTAACATATTTCCCTGCCTGTTTCTCCACTTGTTCAAGTGTATTATCGAGCGAGTCCAATGCGTTATTGGCTTGAGTGGAAATGTTTTCATAAGTGATTTTCGATTCCAATGACTTCATGTGTTCGCTCAAATCTTTCAATTGACCTTCGATCGTGTGAATATTCTCTTGGATACGTTCATTGTTACCCAAGTTGGATTTGGCTTTGTTCAATTGGTTCACCAATTCAGCCCTGCGTTCGTCCAACTTGTACTTCTCTTGAATGGAGACTGCGTTTTTCAGTGCATTGCTCCATAAGCTGGCGAATCTGCCTTCGACCAAGTCATAGGCCTTATTGATTTCGTCCTCTAACTTGTGGACTGCTTCTTCGGTTTTGTTGGGGTCATCGACTGAGGATTCGGTTTCTGTCTTTTCTGAAGATGTCTCTTTCGTAGTAGAAGCCGGTTCGGCAGGTTTCAATTCTTCTTCTGCAACTACGGGGTCAATAAATTCCATGTTGTGATGTGTGTGGTTTGAGTGTGATCCTTTCTCGATTTTGAAAAGCTCAAATGTGGTGATGTGTACAGGTGTTTAGCACCAATTGGAAATTTGTCTTGTTATCCCGTTATATATGATGTAGTGTATGACATAGTGTGCTGTCAGTGAAACCAATAGCATTTGGTCTCTTGATACTCTCGTTTCGTTGAGCAAGACACTTCGTTGGGTTTGAATTTTTTTGAAATTTCGATTTTTTTAAATTTGCCAAATTGTTGCAAAAATCCACCAAACTCAGGCACTTTTAGCTTTACAAATTGCCAAATTTATGCACCGTGATTCTTATACATAAGTCGCCGACCGTTAAACTACCACAAGAGAAAAATAAAGTTCTTATAGCCTGCTCTACTAACTTTACTTAGGATACCTACCGTATTGTAAGCCGCAATCTAGCGGTGATTCGTTACTCAGCACCAGAATAACAGTAGAAGTCAAGGCACCATAATAATCTCCGAAAGTCAAACCTAAGGAAAGATGGATATCACGAAACTAGCCCAAAGCCATCTAGTAGCTCAAACAAAACAGGGATTACCGAAATAGCAACTCCTCTAAGAATCCTTTCACCATATCTGATTACTTGCGGCTATCTTTTTTAAAGTCCGCGCAATTCGCATATAAAATGAGTAATATCCAGATTAATTCAAGATAACCATGATTTCCAAAAGGTTCTTGAGCAGCAAGGTTGATCCATGCTTGGTTAGAATCAAGGATGCCCTTTTCAAGTCAGGAAGTGGGTCATTGAATCTGAAGGTGGAGCCGCAATTTGTGTTCCCCAAACCAATTAAAAGTTTTGAGATCTATAAACCTAATTTGGGCAGCGATTATCCGTCATTATGGGCAATTACAGGTCAATCCAAACTCAACTTGTTGAGTATTCTTGCAACCAAACACATTCCCGAGCCTCCATTATCCAGACAATATCCATTCATGTCAAAGCACTATAGGTACGATCAGATACAATTTCTTGATTTCAAAGAATCAAGCGGACTCGATAAAGTGCACATGTCGGCCAGATACGAATCATTTTCATATAAAGGGGCATTGGAAATGTCAGATGATGTTAATTGTACTCGGAATTATGTAACAGGAGCTAACAATTACAACAAGAACGTGAATCAAGAGGATCAAATCTTTGCTGATAAATTAATGGAATATTTCAATTTAACTCACTTGGAAAAGAAATGGATCAATTCATTAAGCAATGGCCAATTAAGAAGAGCAAGAATAGCCAAAAGTTTAATCAATAAACCAAGTTTGCTTATCATCGACGATCCATTTTTAGGGCTCGATCCAGAGGCCACTCAACTAGTTTCGGAATCTTTAAAACAGGTTAGTCAAGAGCTAGGAATTGGAATTGTTCTCGGTTTAAGAGTGCGAGATAAAATCCCACTGTGGCTTACCCATGTGGCCTACGTTACTGAAGACGGTATTAAGATTCAAGGGGAAAGAAAGTCCTCGATTCCATTGATTGAAAAAGAGATGCAGGCAACTGCAGCACTTCACCAAAAACATGAATCCGGGTTGCACTTCAAAGATAGAAAACTCAAGGAGGTTACCAATGATGAACTTTGCACAAACAATAAAGTACCCCATATCGAGTTTGCCAATGCATCAGTGGAATACAAAAATTTAGCCGTATTCAACAACTTCAATTGGAAAGTTGAAAAGGGAACCAATTGGAGAATCTTAGGTAACAACGGGACAGGTAAAACCACTCTTTTATCACTAATTACGGCTGATCACCCACAGTCATGGAGATCGGTCATGTCTATCAATGGCACCACCCGAAAGACTGGCAATGGGGTATCATTCTTCGATGTTAACAACAAAATTGGAATTTCTCTGCCTGAATTGCATGCATTGGCACCGGGTAGGACTAGAACAATGAAGGAGATTATTTACAATGGACTTGTTGCCGATGTGGGCAACTCAAATTTCTTGTATAAGCACGGCCCACCGGCTGAAGGTCTGTTTGCAGCCAAGGCACTCCATGAATTTCAAGACAGATTAGATTTGAATGGAGACAAACCATTCGCCGAAATTGGCATTACCGATCAGAAACTTTGCTTATTTTTGAGAGCAGTGATGAAGCAACCAGAAATCCTCATACTTGATGAAGCGTTTTCTTGCATGGACGACGAGGCCTTGATGGTTAGATGTCACCGTTTCATTGAAGAACATTTGAGCGAGACTACTGTCTTGGCCATTGGCCACATTGACTGGGAAGTCCCCAAATGCGATTATGTTCTTAAGCTTACAGGAGATGAACAGAGATCGTATCATCTTTTGCAGTACCAGGAGTGAAGCGCCACCATGTCCCCTTATCAGTGTTCTTGACCCATCGCTTCATAGCACATTTTAAAGTTGGCCTGGGTTTGCCCGTGTTGCTAAAAGTTATCTAGTTTCTAATTTAGATCTTACTGAAATGATTTGAGAAATCACAAAGTGTGTAGAATTGGCCAT
This sequence comes from Hyphopichia buzzinii, assembly GCA_030556945.1. NCBI lineage: Eukaryota > Fungi > Ascomycota > Pichiomycetes > Serinales > Debaryomycetaceae > Hyphopichia > Hyphopichia buzzinii. Next base: position 101,675 of record JAKTUZ010000002.1, on the reverse strand, counting down.
CGCCAAGAAGTTTCACTAGTGAGTAAACCATCATTACATCATTTCTCCAAACCACCCATGGTAAATGAATCAATGTGTTGGCCGAAATTGCAGCCAGTTACCTCCACTGCGAAAAAGGGTCTGGAAGCCCCCAAACGCAGTAGTTTCTCATTTCGGAACGGCCCAAACGCAGTGGTTTCCTCTGCCGTGCACCCGTGCACCTTGGCCACTATGCGCTTTTTTCGACAAAATCAACCCCTATTTAGTGTCAGGAAAAAACCGTGAAGACAACGAAAAAAGTTAAAAAAAGCGCTCGGGGCAAAAAATAAAAAAAATAAGAAAGAAACAGACGTGAATTACACTAAAAAAAAAGATTCGAAAAATACCAAACAGTTCATTAACCCGACAGCTATCAACGTTTCCGGCTAACAAGGCAAGGCATTTACACACATCCGGGCACTTCCTTTATAAGCAAACATAGCCACACCAACGGTTTAAAGTATCCCCCACCGTTTCCACTGCCTTTTACATCAGATTCAACTTTACCCGTTTATAAAATAGTTGAGCTAATATAACTGGCCGGCAGGTTAAGCAAGCAAGAGTGTATTGACATTTAAACAGCATATAACTGTGGTAATCCCCAGCATCGCCAGGTTCTTCATTTCCTTCATTTATTATCAACTCAATCATGTCTCTCAAGATCCCAAACGCTCCGGTCGATAACAGACCTGAAGACGTGCTTGCTGACTTGGAGTATGGTCGCTCTTTCTCAAAAGAATACTTACATGTGTCCCGTCACCCAGTAGGCGAACCGCTCCCCACACCAATCGATGACGAGCCTCCTTACGCAATTGTTATTGCTACTTATATCAACTATCTTCTCTTAATTATAATAGGTCATATAAGAGACTTCTTTGGCAAAATTTTCAAACCTAACGACTACGCCGATTTCGTGGAAAAAGACGGTTACGCTCCTTGGTATGACGCTTTCGAAAGTTTCTACATCCGTAGATTGAAAATGAGAATCGATGATTGTTTCGCTAGACCAATCCACGGAGCTCCTGGTCGTTACATTAAATGTTTCGACCGAGTTAAAGTCGGTGAGGGTGTTTACAGCTACCCTGGTACTTCCACTGAATGTCTTAACTTATCCTCCTACAACTATTTGGGTTTTGGCCAATCTCATGGTACTTGCACTGATTACGCTTTACAAATCGTTGACCAATATGGTACTTCCGGCTGTTCTCCAAGACACATTTCCGGCACCACTGACTTGCATCTCGAATGTGAAAGGGTCGTCTCAGAATTCGTCGGTAAAGAAGATGCTATTCTCGCCTCCCAAGGTTACAGTACTAACGCTATCCTTTTTTCTTCTTTGCTTGACTCTAAATGTTTGGTTATCAGTGACGAATTAAACCATGCATCTATCAGATTCGGTATCAGATTATCCGGTGCTTCTGTCAAAGTTTTCAAACATAATGATATGGCTGCTTTGGAGAAATTAATCAGAAATGAAATCGCCCAAGGTCAACCAAAAACTCACCGTCCTTGGAAGAAAATTCTCATTGCTGTCGAAGGATTGTACTCCATGGAAGGTAACATGTGTAACTTACCTGAAATTATTGAGATTAAAGACAAATACAAATGCTACTTGTTTGTTGACGAAGCTCACTCTATTGGTGCTTTAGGTCCAAGTGGTAAAGGTATCTGTGATTATTTCTCGGTGGACCCCAAACGAGTGGACATTTTGATGGGTACTTTCACTAAGTCTTTCGGTGCTGCTGGTGGTTACATCGCTGCTGATAAGGCAATCATCGACCGCTTGAGATTAACTTATTTAACTAACGTTTATGGTGAATCCGTTCCACCACCGGTGTTGGCGCAAATTATCTCGTCTCTTAACATCATCAATGGTAAGCTTAGCCCTGGTGAAGGTAAAGAAAGATTGGAAAGAATCGCTTTCAACTCTCGTTACTTGAGATTAGGATTGAAAAGATTGGGTTTCATCGTTTACGGTGCTGACGATTCTCCAGTTATCCCAGTTTTATTGTTTTTACCAGCCAAAATGCCAGCCGTCTCTAGAATGTTGTACGAGAGTAAAATCGCTGTTGTTGTTGTTGGATATCCTGCTACTCCATTGAACACCGGTAGAGTCAGATTGTGTGTCAGTTCCGCATTGACAAAAGAAGACTTGGATTATGTCTTGCAAAAATTCAGTGAAGTCGGTGACACCGTTTACTTGAAATTTAGCAGTGGTATTGCCGGTGGTTGTAAAACGCCTGGTGTACCACCAAGATGGACCATTGAGGAAGTCCTTGAAAAGACTGTTGAAGATAGTAAACTCCCTACCCTACCTTAATTTATCACGTATCTCACATATACTCTAATAATGACGATGGAACAATATTTAGTTAATAGGCTCAATCTATTCGTTTTAATATAATTTAATTTTACTCAAGTTTTCTAAATGTATAATTTCACTCACACGGTTTTCTTCTGCGACTATTTTATATATCAATTATCATATTTATTCTTGCAATACGATAATTTTAGTGATGGAAGTCAAAATCCCAGACGCTTATGTTCCACCGTTGAAGTTCAATACTGTTCAGCCTCTTCTATATCGTGGAGCTTATCCCAGGGAAATCAACTTCCCCTTCTTGAAAACCCTACAGTTGAAAACAATTGTTTCGCTAACTCCACAGCCAATAACTGCACAAACCGATCCTTTTCTATTCGAGTTTGTTGAAGCAAATGATATCAAATTGGTTCATTTAGAATGTGCACAGTCGGGAAAAGGAAAGAAAAGAGGAGTCCCAATGGGGTATACCGAAGTTATAGAAGCATTGAATATAATGATTCGTAAGGATTTGGCTCCAATTTATGTTCACTGCTTGAATGGTGGGCAAGTTACAAGTCTTGTTATTGCATGTTTACGGAAGTTACAATTTTGGCTGTCAATTGCTATATTTAATGAATTTATCAATTTCACCGCCAACATCACTTTGAATGATCGTACTTTTGTTGAAGGCTTTCGTTGCGACATAAATATAGATCCCTCTACCAAGGCAGAATGGCTTTGGGTGGGCATGAGTAAGGGTGTTGTCGGTAGCCACCCAAAAATCAGGGTGAAAGAAATCGAATCACAAGAGTCTAATTCTTAAACTAAATTCACGGTATAAATGCATTCAAACACGTTGATAAAAGAGACAATAAGCGTTTTTATTTAACACCTGAGACTCTTTACAATTGAATGAGACTTTTGCATCGTCAAAGTAACACCATTCACGTGTCTTTTTACTGTCGCTTGCTTTGTGAACATATGAGGTGTAATGTCCTGTGGTGAGATTCCCATAATGATTAGCCACAGCATACAACTTATATCTAAATGGTGGTAATTGGTTTCTGGATGGTAGAGTTGACAAAATCTGTTGCTCCTTTTCCTTGCTAATCAACAGTTGGGATGACTTGTTGACAGTGGTACCGGCTTGCGGCCAGTAAGATGTTAAATCAAGCACTTCATTGACAGGATAACTCACGAATGTGTCCATTTTATTGAAATATCCTGTAGGGGACATTTTAAATCTCTTGAAATGTATAATCAAAACTTCAGGCAATCTAGTTATAGTGATTGTCTTTGTCAGTTTAGTAAATTTCTTACATTTAGGACAATGCCACTTGTTGTACTCGTCCAATAGTTCCGTAGTGGTGAATTCTTTTAAGCAATCATGCAACAGAATTCTATTATAATTACCAAGCTTCTCGGGAATTGGTAATGAAAGAATGGAAAATGCACTGTACGTTGTTGAAGTTGAGTCACATTCCAAACACCTCAATTGAGACAAGTATTGCCCTTGGAAATAATCAACGACTATTGAGAAATTGAGCTTCAAATATCTCTCCCATTCAATTGTAGATGCTAATCTTACTGGTAAAATCTCTCTTGTCTTCTCCTGCTCTGGAGTCAATTCCTGAATTGCTCTCTTTTCTTCTGGGTTATCAATGACCATTTGATTAAGGTCTTCATGTAAACTATCCAAAATGAAATTCAAGAACTCAATGCAATCTTGTTGGTCGCTTGTAGCAAACAGCTTGTTGGGAGAAAGTGAGCCCATTATACTTTTGAAGTTCAGGGGAACGTAATAGTTACCAGCATTGTTGAACATGCTCGCCAAAAGCTTGACAAAATTGGTAGTAAGAATACCTTTTGTTCCTAGCTTGTTGTTTATATTGATGTGCTGGCGATATGATTGTAAAGATGAGGCATCAGATACCGAAGAGCTAATAGTTGGAAAGAAGAAACGAGTCAATTGGGGGGTGGCCCCAAGACACTGGATAATACAGTTCATGTAACAAGAGTTACCAAGGTTAGTTAAACCACAAACGTATTGATCAAGGAAAGTTTCTGGATTAGGGCCGGATTTCTTTTGGTTGGATGAGGCGGCGGTTGAAGTCTTGGAGACTGAGGTCTCTGACGGTTTTCTATCGGAAGTAGCACGACTGGAATAAAATGAGCCATTGGAGGATGACCTCTTACGAATCTGAGGTGCTTGTTGAGTTGGCGGAGAAGAGTGCACAGGATTTAGAGGAGGCCTGCCATATTCATGAACATTAATTGATTTATGAGAGTTGGAAACGAAAGTAGTTGAAACTGGTGTAGATGCAGTGGATTTGGCCTTGGATAGGTAATCACCAAAGTTTCGTAAATAGGGAGAAGTGCCCGGTTTTTCGGTTGGGGTTTCTGCTGAACTGTTTGAGCGTGACATGGAGGTGGAATCGGAGCTTCCTTTTGATAAGCTAGCTTCAGGTCTAGAGAGAATGTGAGTAGTAGGTGAGCTGGTCAAGGAGCCATCACCGAAAGTAGAATACCAATGAGCCATGCCCCCAGACAAATATCTGGGGTGACGCTTGAGTCTCGAGCTGATGTATTTGTTTTTGAAAGAAAGTAGCAGAATCAATCCCTGGAACGGATTAAAACTAGGAATGCCATTTTTATCGTCATTCACAAGCAGTTTTCGGAGTGCAACGAAGCGGTCAGGATCCTGAGAGCCATACCTCAAGTTATAGATCACCACATTGTCGTAGCGATGACGGTTTTTGAATCTGGAGAATTGGTCTTCAGGGAGATGCATTTTTAAGCGATCCTCAAGATCCGAGTCAAATACTTCATCGGTAGGTTTATCTGATCCTAATACCAGAAACACATGAGAGGGTTCAATGTTGACGATTTCCTGGTGGGCGATATGACTATAATTGAACTCCTTAGCTGTTCTGAAATCAATAAGGAGTACGGAACCTTTGAGAAGGGCCTGAAGTTCCAAAGGAGTAATGGATTCTTTGTTGCCAGCGGAAGGCAAGGAATTTGAGGAAAGCCCGTTAGAAGAGCCATTTGTTTTCAAAGAAGCCAAGCGGGCCACCAATGGGTCATCTTCACTCAGGGCCGACTTTGATAAGTAAGATTTGATAGTTTGGTAATTAGTCAGCTTTCTGGAAAGGGCATCCTTCACGCCTTGGGCCAAAGGCGAGTCGTCAGCTCCATCGCTGAGAAGAACAGCAGTCTTGTAGCAGACATATGCTAGTTCATAGTCACAAGACAGCAATTGATCTAGTTTCTTGATCTCTCTATTGAATACTTCTAGTAAGGTAATTTGGAAGTTTAAAAGACGAGATTTTTTGGATGTGCTTACAGAGAGCTCAGATGCCATAGACTGGGCTGCCATGTCTAGACTTGCCGGAACACCTGAACCTGAAGGCATACCTAATGGAGTGTGGTTTGGTAAAAATTGGTGAGATATAATATGGAGTAGATGGCAAAAATTAAAATCGTGAGAAATAAATGAGAATTTATCTACGATTTGATGAATTAGTGAGAGCGATATCAATTGGTAATTCTAAAAAAATTCGACATATTGTAAAGAGCAAAGAGCAAAAGGGTAAAATGGTCTACAAAGCGTTTCTAAATTCTTTGATACCTGCGTCGTAGCCGGCCTCGAATTCCCAAAGATGTTTCAGGGAACCTTTATCTTTAGCGTGTTGGGCCAAACGGGCCAATTTCCAAGCTTCTTTACGGCCAACGAGAGAACCGTGAAACTTATAGAATTCGGTAGAGTCTTTCCAAGCTGCTTCAAAACCATCCTTGTATCTGTCGTGTTCGTATTTTTCTTTGGCGTTGGCCTTGTCCCAATAATGTGAGTGGGCATCCAAGGCATTTTTCGCAGCCTCTTCAAAACGGTTGTTATCAGGGGCGTTTCCATCAGCCTTGAAGGGGCACGAAATGGCGCCTTTGTCAGACATGGTTTTGAAGTCCCATTCGCCACCATTGCCGGATTGAAACTTGTAAGTCCAGAAGAAGGATCCGAAACCAGCTCTTTGTGAAATGAGGTCAACTTGTCTTTTACCATAGTCAATGACCAAATCGTCTCTCTTATCGTTGGCACCATCCTTGTCCCAGGACTGGCCGTCAATGACACAAGAGTACTCGCCCACCATGAAGTCGACCCCACGGCCGTTGTCGTTGAGGTTGGTCAACACATCTCCTTCCAAGTCGGAGATGATCTGTGGAGGGCTTTTCTTCTTGTCGTCGTCGGAGAAGCATCTGTAGACGTGGTGGTCGACCACGACACCGATATACTCAGACTTCTTCTGTTGATCTTGCACCCATTGCACCCATTGGTGGGGGTTCCAGCCATCGGAAATGATGACAGGAAGTTCTTGGTCCACTTCACGGACCAGGTTGATGGCGAGCGAGTAGTACTCTTTCTGTCTCTTGCCGTCATTGGAGTATTCGCTCTCGTTGACGATCTGGAGACCGGCGATGTTGTCGTAACTCTTCAAGTCCTTTGCAATGAACTGGAATGCCTTGGCCATTTGCAATTGGGCCGAGTAGTTCAGCCAGAAGTCTGCGGACCCGCCGCTCTTCTCACCACTGTGGTCTGCACCGTTAGCACCACCTGGAAGGCCATGAATGTCCACCAAAACGGCAATATTGTGGCTGTTGGCGGGCTCGATGAAGTGGGATTTGAAGATTTTCCAACTGTCCTTGTACACGTCGGTGTGTTTCTCGAACTTGGTACCTTTCACGAAGGCACCTCCGTCAATGTGCCAGTAGCCCAAGGGCACACGAACACAGGTGACGTGGTGGTCCAGGAGCCAGTTCCAGTCATCATCGGACATGAAGGACTTCCAGTGTTCTTCGAACTTCTTTCTGGCGTCATCCTTGCCCAACTTTTTGACGGAGTTTGCAGCAGCGTCCAACTCACAATCGGCGCCATCAGTGAACACGTTGTCGAAGATCCACTTTTCGTTGACGAAACAGGAGCCCAAGTTGACACCGTAGTTGTGTCTGGACTGGTAGATTGATCTGTTGGATATTTTGTTGGGGAGCTTGGCTTTTTCCACGGAGCCACCCTTGTTTTTGATTTTGAGCTTGTCGAACATTGCTGGGATAGGAAAGATTAAGAGAGGAATTCAGGAGTAAGAGAATTCGGTGGGAGGAGCAATTGAGATCAGAATGCAATTGACGAGTATATGATTCAAATGATGAGCAATTGGTTCGGCTTGAAATATCAATTGACGGAGAGAACAATCCACAAACAAAACTTGCAATCGGTCAATTGAAAAGGTTTATAAAGAAGGCAAAAGTAGAAGTGAAAGAAGAAGTATATTAGCAGCTATTTATACCTGACTAGCAATCGGCTGTGGTCATTGGGTTGCTGCAATCACACCAGTACACCAGTACACCAAGATATACCAGACAGGATGAGATCAAGAGTGTCAGATCAAAACTCATTAAACGGCTAAATCATTGAATAAGTGCTTATAAATTCACTGGATGAATGTTATTGTTGATCCTCAATTGTCAAAACAGCATTGGCCTGCTGAATTTGCCACACTTTACCATAAGTTTGCCCAGATCAATACGCACTTGACGTTCTTATCGTCTCACGCCAGAACTAGTATCCCCAGTTATGAAGTGATCCAGCGGCTCAACCCAGACATCTCGACGCTTGATTTGGCCATGATAGTGTTCCTTCTCCCAGCCGGTGACGTCTGCTACGAGTGGGTCGACGAGCACCAGGTCAATGCGGCGTTTGTCGAGAAAGTCGAGTTTTCCTGGTCTAAGGGCTACCGCCAGAAGGAGGCACCGTCCGTGGGCGACGTGTACTCGGAGCTTCACAACAAGCGGAAACATCAAGATAATCAGTTGCTCTTGTTTGAGTTCAGAGACGTCAAGACCCACGGCGTGGGTGCTGCCATGTTGCCTAAAAACCACTGGCTGCGTCAGAAACAGAACCAGAAGAGCGACACCAACGACTTCTTCATGGCCAATTCTGACATCAGCATACTGTCACTCACTGAGAAACAGCAAGTAAGTATCATCAAATCCAGAATCTCTAAGTTCGAGGACTGTGTCAACGACTTCCTCCGTGAATACAAGAATAAGCCTCACGAAGCATTTCCTCATTTGCAGGAAGTTAGCAGGTCTTTGGTGCCCGAGAGAATCGATTTGCTGGACCCCGTGCAGAAGCTTCAGAAACACGCTCCCTCGAGCTCTCTCGAGAAACCCGACCTAGACGACATAGTGGAAAGCCTTAAAGTCGCCGAGTTCTACAGGGACCAGATAACTTACCTAGATACATTGACTCCAGCAAAACTTGCAAGCAAACTCCCGCTACCGTTGGATTCAGAGGAGCACGGTATCCAAATCATCCATCCGGAACTAGAGTCGGCATTGAGCCAGTACAGACACATTAATATCTCCACCGATCTCTACTCGCACCAAGTACAAGCACTCAAACACATCATGTTCGAGCCGTACGAGAAAAGGCACGTCATTGTCAGTACCTCCACCAGTTCAGGGAAATCGTTGATTTACCAAATCCCCATCATCAACGACATCCTATGGGACATCACCAACGGCACCAACGCAAACTCGAGACAGTCCACAGCATTTTTCATTTTCCCAACAAAAGCTTTGGCTCAGGACCAGAAAAGACATTTGGAAGACTTCATCAAATTCCTCCCTTCTACAGAGAACAGGAAAATTATAGTCGAAGCCTACGATGGCGATACCCCGTTCAGAGAACGTCAACATATCAGGAAATTCGCTGACATCATATTCACTAACCCCGATACCATCCATGCGTCCATTCTCCCGAATATCAATAGCACCAACATCGATGCTTCGGACGCCTGGACAGACTTTCTTCTTCATTTGAAATACATCGTTGTTGACGAGCTACATGTCTACAAAGGTACTTTCGGCGTCCATGTCAGCTACGTGATGAAAAGACTTCAAAGAATGAAAAAATTGCTATTGGCTCAAGATACCGCAGGTTTTGGCCATGAAGTTCAATACATCTCTTGTTCAGCTACAATCCTGAATCCCATCGGACACTTTCTGACAGTTTGTGGGTTGGGAAAGGACGAATTGGTAGTCCATATTCACGAAGATGGTAGTCCCATGATGGAGAAAAAGTTGATAATTTGGCAACCTGCTCCATTAATGAATAAACGAGGAGAAGTTATTCAAAAAAAACAAATGGTTTTCGATGAAAATGCAGACTTGGTGCCTCCCAAGCCACTTGCAACACCGATGGTACCTCGTGAAAATATAATCCCGTCACTGGCAAAGATTTTAGTTCAGTTGCTAGCTTCTAATCCTTCCATCAAGGTAATCCTTTTCTGCCCAATACGTCAGGTATGTGAAATGATGATGAAGGAGGTCAGAGTATTGTTGAAAAGTCCCCAGTATTCGTCGTTGTCAGAACTGGATATAATGTCATATAGAGGAGGTTATTCGAAGAATGATCGGAGGATCATTGAACAGAAAATGTTTCATGGAGACTTAAGAGCCATTATCGCAACCAATGCTTTGGAATTGGGTATAGACTTGAGCGATCTAGATGTGGTGATCACAGTGGGATTCCCCATGCTGAAATCGAATTTACATCAACAATTCGGGCGTGCTGGTCGAGGTGACCCTGCCAAATCAGGTGAAGGCAAAGGAAGTTTGGCTATATTCGTTGCAGGGAATACTCCAGTGGATCAATATTATATTGCCAACCCCAAGGAGCTCTTGGATAAAGACACTTACGAGGACTTGTGTGTTGAAGGTATCTTGAACAACAATTCTAATCCTTTGATATTGGAAATGCATCTTCAGTGTGCGGCTTTCGAGCATCCGATTGATATAAATGAGGACCATACGTGGTTCTCTAACAATGAGAAGACGAGGGAAACGTTTGAAAAGACATGTAAAGAGAAGTTAACTTATGATGAAGCCAAAGATCGCTATGTTGCCAATTCTAGATACTTACCCAGGCCAGGGGACCACGTTAATATTCGAGCCATAGAAGAAACTAATTACGCGGTTGTTGACATCACCAATGGAAGGAATATCGTGATTGAAGAAATCGAGGATCTGAGAACAAGCTTCACGCTTTATGAAGGGGGTATTTTTCTACATCAAGGGTTCCCGTACCTCGTTAAGGAATTCAACAGTGATGAAAAATTTGCCAAAGTCGAGAGGGTACACGTTGATTGGGTTACTTCTCAACGAGACTTTACTGACGTTGATCCAACTGAAATCGAATTAATCAAGTGTTTGACCACTGGGGAGAAACGCAATGACACACCTATTTTCTTTGGGAAAATCGAGTCCACCACAATCGTATTTGGATATTTCAAGGTGAACCGTCGAGGCGAGATCTTGGAAGCTGTTGAGGTCAAGAATCCTCCTGTGAAATTTCACTCCAAGGGATTCTGGGTCGATGTGCCGAAGAATGCCATAAACGTTATCAAGGAGAAGCTGTTGAATCCTGCTGGAGCCATTCATGCTGCGCAACATGCGATAATGAATATTTTACCAGTTTTTATCAACGGAGGGGCCACTACCAATCCTAACGCCCGATTCAATTCAACATTAGGAGAAGCCGAAATGAGCACAGAATGCAAGGCACCAGAGAAGGAATTTGCCCAGCGACAAAGTAAGAGGGTAAGGCCTTCACGGCTTATATTCTACGATAACAAAGGAGGGCGCAATGGGTCTGGAATATCACTCAAGACGTTTGAATATATCGATGAGATACTCATGGCCACTTATGAGCGGGTGAAGCTGTGTGATTGTGAATGGGGGTGTCCGCTATGCGTTGCAGCCAGTTTTTGTAAAGAGATGCTGATGGTGATGTCCAAGCCGGGGGCATTACTCATTCTTGCCAGTTTATGCGGGATGAATCTAGAAGAAGTGAAGAGTACGGTACGGGATGGTCCCGAGGGGAATATGCCCAACATAGTGGTGGAGACCATTGGAGACGCAGTTTCCGTGCCTGTGAGTCGTGACGTTGAGATAGTCGAGGAGCGGAAAGTTGTCAAGGGTCGAGAAATGGTAGTGAAGATGGAAGAGAAGGAAGGCTTGTGATAAGAGAAGTGGGAAGAATAGGCAGGTGAGAAGAAAAGGCAATGAGAAGAAAAGGCATCGAGAAGAAAAGGCAGGTGGGAAGAAAAGGCAATGAGAATAAAAGGCATTGAGAAGAGAAGGCAAGTGAGAAGATATTGGTAAATCAAAGACTGGCTACAACTGCACTAGCCACAAGACAAGAAATCGCGAAGACATGCAAATTTGAACAACAGACAATGGTCTCATTTTTCCATGTCAAATTCACGGTATTAAAAACGTTAGACACCAGCCATTGGACAGCCATTGGCTTTAAGGGCCTGTCAAAAGACACGCAGCAGCCCGAGTCACGCCAGATGTCACTTAATGACCCAATTTACAACATCCCGCCAATCCAAAACAATGTCCCACGAACTCCATAGCCGAATTTACAAGATTCAATAGCCGGCAAATGCAACATGGATACGCCAATGCTATTCGCATTCTTCTCAATTAGGATGTCTCAGACTCGTTCAAGGAGGTGTTTTTCGCGCATGCACCGGAAAACAATCAAATCGGCTGGATCCTCGGGAAGCGCGGCTCCCGACATGATCCGACCGCAAAGCCCGTGCAGCCGAGCGGTTTTTTTATTGCTCCCACCCGGTAATTTCCGTGGGCATCCCAGTGCAGCCATTAGCGTTCGAATAAATTGTAAACATGCCGGAACACTAATGACAGGTACAGACAATTAATTGCCTTGCTACTGGGGTCAGGAGAAATATTGGTGGCACTATCATAGATAAGGAATTTTGTAGAAGGAAGGGATATTTGGGTGGGAAGGTATTGGTAGCCGACTGTAAATTGGTAGCAAATTATCTAAGTGTATTAGCTGGCTAGTAGGGTAATAAATTGGCAATTTTTCAAATCTCAAACCGACACTTTTTTTTTTTTGTTCTTAAATCCTTATACAAGAATAATATATAATTTTCTTTATATATCCGGTGTATCCCAATTTAGTTCAATTTCTCAAAATTTATATCTCGAACCCTTCCAGGTTTTTCCCATGATATAACATGTTAGATATGTCTACTCCCCTAACAACAGTGTCCACATCTAAACAGTGGGTGCTACCTCCTAGGCCTAAGAATGGCAGGAAGAATAAAACTGACTGTACTAAAAAGAAGAGAAAATCTGGTGCCAACGCTGCTACCCCAGTAGACCCAGAAGTTAAATCATCTCCAAATGTTGATCATGGTAGAGATGATCTAGCTTTTCTTAACAAGAACATCCGCAGCATCGATCGTGAAAACTACCAGTTGAAAACACATTTACTCTCATTAATTCACGACTATAAGCAACTTCGTGGTTCGGTGTTGGATAACCTGTCACACCCTTATAAGTCTAATGAAAAATTTGTCGATGACAATGCTTGTGTTAGAAAAAGATCGTTCCATGAGTTAGAATCGATGAATGAACTCATCGACAATATGAATGGTTTATCGCATGCACCTTCCGATCCTTCCTTCGAGCTTTTCAGCTCTCCTTTGCATGATGAATATGAACTGTCTGAAGATGAAGTGGCTACATTGAGTGAGAAAGACGTTGATGTTTTCCACTACCTTAATCTCGATAGCACCAACTTGCTTAAGCAAATCGAGGAAGAAGGCGAATTACCTGACGACGAAGAAATCAACGTCGATGAAGATGACATGGAATCACCCGCTCTCCTGCGCTCGACTTCTCCTCTGGGCATGAGCGAAACAGACGGTGAAAATTCTTTGATGACCCTGTTGACTCGTTCAACTACAGTTTCTACAAACAACTCCTCATTCATGGTCAACACTGTTAAACATCCCCATCTGTTCATGTCTCCACCTTTAAAATTTTACGATTTACCGGTCAATTCAATTCATAACTCTCATGCACAATTTACATTTGAAAAATTCAACCCTCAAGAAGATTCCTTGATGTCCATCATTCAAGAAGACAATTACAATCAAGTCACCGATTTCTTAGAAGAAAAATTAATCGACAACGATTTAAGCTATTACGTTAACATCCATGAACAAAATTAAACCCAGTTTGGTGAAAAGTTATTTATTATTTATTTCATATTTATTCCCTCGTTATTTATTTCCTTATATTTAGTTCGTTACGTTTCAATTAGCATTTATGTGTTATGAAGTTATTCAAATGTACTTAAGTCCTGACCTTGCTCGGACTTTATTCACCTGGCGTATATACTTATTTCTTCGGCTTTTAGAGTGAAAATTTTTCTCGTAATCCTGGAGATCCGGGGAAGCATCGTTACCTCGTATGACATGATCCACCCTACATGAATCGGCCCGGACGGATACACCTTGGCCGGGTCACAATCTCATCAAAAATAGGGGTGTAGGTAATATTTCTTAACCGTGTCTGGAATTTAGGCATCCGCAAACAACCAATTGAGAATGACTAAGAGTCATCGATTAAGGAAACCAATCAAGGCCACCAATTATTGTCATCACTTATTGCCACCATTTCCGTCATTCCATTGCCTCATTTCACTACAAATCCAAGTAAGTCAGGTCACTTTTCCATTGGAGGTAAGGTGATATTGTTCCTCTTTACTCCTCTGCTAATGTGGGGATTATCACCACTAATGATACCTTGCAACCCCATATTTCACCACATCACCCCATGACTTATCTGTAGATCTCTGTGGAGTGCTCCATGCCGCGATTCTCAAATTCTTAGCTAATCTGATCACTATGGCCTATTTGAGCGACTTTGGTCATTGTTCCCCAATTGTCCTGCCAAACATCACACCACTTCCCAAGCATATTCTCTTACACCTCTGAGCCGCGCGAAATGCCTTCAGAGCAGCACAGCAAATTCTCCCGCCCGCCATCACACATGCCTCCGTGCATCTCGCCGAAAATTATTGCTATTCGTGTTACGTGTTGTACCGAGTATTATCACTTGCTTCTTGCTCTAATATCAAGCGCTAATTTGATATAATTACACAAACGATTCATCACTAATGGATTTTGCCACTGCTTTAGAATTTCCAATTGATTTCAAAGGTCAAGCCAAAGCTGAGAGTATCGTCTACACCTTATCATATTTATCGATCCCTATTAGTTTTATTATTGGATTTTTAACGGATTCTTTATTCAATACATCCGTTGTTTTCATTGGTTTCATTGTCGTTTCTTTGATTCTAGTATTACCTCCCTGGCCTCAATTCCGTCAGAATCCCCTCAAAAACTGGAGAACTGTGCAATATGACTTTCAATGAACAATCTGACCTCTTCTTGGGTTTCGATTTATCAACTCAACAATTGAAGATCATTGTTACTAATGCTGCTTTGAAACATTTGGCCACTTACAACGTCGAATTCGATGAACAGTTCGGCTCCAAGTATAACATCAATAAAGGAGTTCGTGCTAACAAAGAAAATGGTGAAATCTTGTCTCCTGTCCTCATGTGGTTAGAAGCTATCGATTTCCTCTTCACTAAAATGAAAAATGATGGTTTCCCTTTCGAAAAAGTCAAGGGTCTTAGTGGCTCTGGTATGCAACATGGATCCATTTACTGGTCTGAAAAAGCTCCTGAATTACTATCAAACTTGTCTGCCTCGAAGGACTTGGTGGATCAATTGGCTGACGCCTTCGCCGTGGAAACCTCTCCAAATTGGCAAGATCATTCCACTGGTAAAGAAATCAAAGATTTCGAGAACGCCGTTGGTGATGCTGATAAATTGGCCTCTGTGACTGGTTCGAGGGCTCATTACAGGTTTACTGGTTTGCAAATTAGAAAATTGGCAACTAGAGCTAATCCAAAATTGTACCAGCAAACACACCGTATTTCTCTTGTCTCTAGTTTTGCAGCAAGTATTTTGTTGGGTTCTATTACAAATATCGAACAGGCCGATGCATGTGGTATGAACATCTACGATGTTGCAAACCTGAAATATGATGATGACTTGGTCGCCGTGGCTGCAGGTGTTCATCGTGAACTCGACAATGCAACAGAATCCGAATATAAAGAGGGTGTTGCTAGTTTGAAGGCCAAATTGGGAGAAATTAAGCCCATCAGCTACGAGGCTGACGGTAAAATCTCTCCATACTTTGTGGAAAAATATGGTTTCGACCCTAAAGCAAAAGTGTATTCCTTCACCGGTGATAACTTAGCTACCATTATCTCCTTGCCATTGTTGCAAAATGATATTCTTGTGTCATTGGGTACTTCCACAACGGTATTATTGGTTACTGAAAACTACAATCCTTCCTCCCAATATCATCTCTTCAAGCATCCAACTATGCCTAATCACTACATGGGTATGATCTGTTATTGTAACGGATCCTTAGCTAGAGAAAAGGTGAGAAATGCTGTCAATGAAAAATACAACGTCGAAGATAAAAATGATTGGACCAAGTTCAATGAGTTATTGGATTCATCTTCCTACTTTAACCGTAAGTTAGGAATCTACTTCCCGTTAGGTGAAATTGTCCCCAATGCATCTGCACAAATCAAACGCTTCAAGCTTGATGACAACAGTAAGTTGGAGGAAGTCACCGATATCGGGTCTGAAGGTTGGACTGAAGAAGACGATGTTTCATCAATTGTGGAATCACAAACATTGAGTTGCAGATTAAGAGCAGGGCCCATGTTGACCAACTCTAACGAGAACGAAGGTTCTGGCTCCAACAAATCCCAAGGAATAGTTGATATTTACAATGATCTTCACGAAACCTTCGGCGATCTATACACAGATGGTAAGAAGCAGAGTATCGAATCGATCACTGCCAAACCTCATAAAATCTACTATGTTGGGGGAGCATCCAACAATTACAGCATCATTAAAAAGATGGGGTCGATTTTGGGGCCTACCGATGGTAATTTCAAGGTTGAGATTCCCAATGCTTGTGCTTTAGGTGGAGCTTATAAAGCTAGTTGGAGTTATACTTGTGAGAATGAATCTGAATGGATTGAATACAACGACTATATTTCTGAAAATTTCAATTTCGACGATGTCGAGAACTTCGATGTGAAAAATTATTGGGAAAATTACTTTACAGGAATGGCAATGTTGGCCAAAATGGAAGAAAAATTAGACCACGATTAAACTATATAGTACTATTAGAGCTTATAGAAGAAAAAAAAAAAAAAATTCGCAGAAAATCAAGTATTTCAATTTCTTCAGTCTTGATAAATATTTAGGGTAATGTTTCTTAGAATTTCAAAGGGAGTTCCCGGTTTCCGTATAGGAGTAACCAAAAGGTATTACTCCAGTCATACAATTAGTACATTACTCTCGGATTTGGGATCTTCAGAAGTCAAAAACATCGAAAACATTCCCCAGATCATCAAGAACTCTAAACTTGACGAAGATGAACACCAACTAGAAAAATTACATGAGTTGGTGAGGAGCCAGCAGTTGAACCAGGAATCGCTCGATGAAATATTGGCACACGGTCTTGCGCATGATTTCTCCCTTTATTTCATTGCCAGCAAACTCAACCATCCTTGGACTAGTGAATCATTGAAAAGTTTGATCACACACAACCCGGGTAGAGTATTTTCAGCTTGGGACTTGTACGATAAGCACTCCAGCGATTTGAACAACACCAGTGATATCCACCAAGTGGTTGCAGAGAAGCTTTTGAAAGGAGAAAAGGCTGAATTGCGAAACGGGGAGTTTGAGCTCAGGTTGGAAAATGTGGCCAGAGTGGTGAATCTTTTGAATATAGTTCCTGGGTCCCCAGAACTTTACCAAACTGTGTTGGAATCCTTGGTGGAGCTCAAAGTTGTCTCAGGGGTGGCATTGATCACAAACACTGGGTTTCAAGAATGGCTATTGAAGGACGGATTGCAGAATTTGAATGGGGAGGCTCTTCTCAGAGTGTTCAGTGACAATTTCGAAAAGATCAAGAGCTCAGGAGTGCCCAAGGAAATTTACTGCAAGATACTTGATACTGGGTTCAAGGACAAATTGCCAGAAAGCTTCGAAAAAAAGAGATTCGAGGAGTTGTCTCAATTTATTGGCACCAACCAAGACTACGTTGATGAGCCCAATATATCTGAGTTTATGACCAGTGTTCTCGAATACGTTGAGTCTTCAGGATTCGATGTTGACAAGTCGCCTGAGTCTTTGCTTCTTCGTCTCAAATTGATTGAAATTTACGGAATGTACGCTAACAATCTCGATCAGGCAACGAAGAAGTTTCACCAGTATCAGACCCACGAAAAGTTCGGACTTGAACTATGCCAAGCTATGTTGATGAAGAGCTTCATTTACGAGGCTGTCAATCTAAGTAAGCCAGAATACCTCACCATTGCCGAAACCTTGATGTTAGAGCAAATCCCCATCAACATGCTCCAGGCCCTCATAATTGGCTACAGTGAGAGCGACATCGACAAGTCTTTACAGATATACAACGACTATATCCAGCATGTCGGCCGCAGCTTGAACGAACACACACGAAGATCGGCGTCGGGTCTTCTCACCGAGTCTCTTATGTTGGCCTACTTGTCCAACCACGATAGGGAGTTCGCCTACTTGCTCTTTGATAAAGCCGTTGACAACAAGATTGTGACTGATGAACTCGAGGTGGCCACCATTAAGAAGCTTTTCAGAGTTTACGGGGATGCTTACTCCGACGACGACGTGGACGCCGCCACCAGCTTCTTCCGCCAACACAAACTTGACGTAATTAGATCCTTGTAAATAGCCAAATGAAAAATGTTGCAAAATTCCAATGTATGCACCCAGACAATTTCTCGCAATTCGCACCATTCGCACGTTTCGCACCATTTTTCCCCAGAATTCAGTTTGCCTTATCGGAGTGACTCACAGGCCTCAATTTGCCTTATCAAACTGACTCACTGCGACACAAATTTTATAAAAACTAGTTGGTTGCGTGGTTTTTGCAAATGGCATGGAACCAATTTGTCACATTGACGAAATGGGATGTCGGGTCGCGGTTAATTTTCCCAATACATGGGCCCTGAAAGATTTTAGTATGGCAACTGACTCACGATAGTCTTCACTGATCAATGTCGGCAGAGGCAAAAGGGAAAAACAGTCACCAAGTGAAATTTCAATAGAAAAAGAAAGATGAAGAAGAATGTGTTGCTTCATGTATCACTATTGTATCATCAATTTATTCTGCTTCGTGCAAACCTTGCGGTTAACTTGCCAAATAAGCATCTTCGCTTAGGGCCTTGTGGATAATTTTGCAACTGACTCATTATGGTCGCGATTAATTTTTCACACTATAAAAAAGCTGGCAAATTGTCAAATGAATAAAAATTTTATACATTATTCTTTATACAAAATCAAAAATGTCTACTCCTGTCACTTTACATTTGAGAGCTGAAACCAAACCATTGGAAGCAAGAGCTGCTTTGACCCCATCAACCACCAAGCAATTATTAGATGCCGGTTTCAAGATATACGTTGAAAAATCGTCTCAGTCAACTTTTGACGCTGAAGAATACGAAAAAGTCGGCGCCACCATCGTTCCCGAAGGCTCTTGGAAAGAAGCCCCAAAGGACAGAATCATATATGGTTTGAAAGAATTGCCTGAAAATGAAACATTCCCATTGGTTCACGAACACATCCAATTTGCCCACTGTTACAAAAACCAAGGTGGTTGGAAAGATGTGTTGAAAAGATTCCCTGAAGGTAACGGTACCTTATATGACTTGGAGTTCTTGGAAAACGACCAAGGTAGAAGAGTCGCCGCCTTTGGTTTCTACGCAGGTTTCGCCGGTGCTGCAATTGGTGTCTTGGATTGGGCTTTCAAACAAACCCATGACGATAGCGAAAACTTGCCAGGTGTCACCCCTTACCCTAACGAAGATGCCTTGATCGCTGACGTCAAAAAAGAATTGACCGCTGCTTTGGCCAAAAATGGCGGTGTTTACCCAACTGCTTTGGTCATTGGTGCTTTAGGTAGATGTGGTTCTGGTGCCGTTGCTTTCTTTGAAAAAGTTGGCATCCCAACTGACAACATTGCCAAATGGGATATGAAAGAAACTGCCAAAGGTGGTCCATTCAAAGAAATTGTTGATTCTGACATCTTTATCAACTGTATCTACTTATCTTCCCCAATTCCTCCATTCATTGATTACGACAGCTTAAACGTTGCTGACAGAAAATTGACAACTATCGTTGACGTTTCCGCAGATACCACTAACCCACACAACCCTATCCCTGTGTATGAAATTGCTACAGTTTTCAATGATCCAACTGTCTTGGTTAAAACTACTGCTGGTCCAAAATTGTCTGTTTGCTCAATTGACCATTTACCATCTTTATTACCAAGAGAAGCCTCTGAATTCTTTGCTAAAGACTTGATGCCTTCTTTATTGGATCTTCCAAACAGAGACACTTCTCCAGTCTGGGTCAGAGCTAAACAATTGTTTGATAAACACGTTGCTAGATTGAGCTCTGAATAAATCAATCAACTTCAATTTAATTTATACAATAAAAATCCTTCAGTTCTCCAATATTTAATATAAATTGCTATTTATTTACTCTAATGTAACACTAACTTTAGTCTTCTTCTTCTTGTTCTTTTTCCCCTTTTTGCCGTGGCTTAATAGAACTTTTTTCACTTCTTCACCATCAGTTTCATATTCAGATTCGCTTGCAACTTCCTCGTTTTCATTATAACGTCTCTTCATAGATGACTCTTTTTCAACACTTTCAGGACATGCAACAACACAGTTCAATCTTTCCCCACTATCGTAGACGGCCACTTGATCTCTGACATCATCACGTAAATCCCAAACCACGATTTTTCCATCGGAGGAGACTGAGATCAAATATGGGATACCATTAGTCTCTTCTGGGTGATTGAGGTATGTGAAACCCTTGATACGATTTGCATGGCCCCTCAATTGAAAATCGGGTTCGCAAACTTCAGCTTTTGCTTCCCAGACTTCATCTTCACTCTTTTCTTCGACTTTCAATAATTTATCAAAATCAATGAAATCAATGGTACCATTACCGTGGCCAGTGATTAACCAGGTTTTACCTGAAAGAACCAAGATATCCATGCACATTAAAGTAGAGTTAAATTTGATTTTCTTAATGATCTTTGCACTTGGTTGCAAACCATACACGAGCAATTGGTTTAAAAGACCAACCGCGAAGTTAGCACCATTGGGGGACCATCTGACGTACTCACCGGATTCACCCAAGTGGTCTCTTCCTCTGATTTTGAGCACAGCAGCTTTTTTAGCAGTCATCAAGTTCCATAAACGAATGGTGTTGTCTTTGGAGACGGAAATGGCGACTCTACCAGTTGGGTGAATGGCCAAATCATTAACAGCATCTTGATGGCCCTTCAATGTTCCAAACATTTCCCAATCTTTGGTTCTCCATATTATGATTTTCCCGTCTTCAGATCCCGACAACAACCACTTACCACTCTTATCGGTAGACTCGACCTTGGCACCTTCTTGAGAGAACCTGAGAGTGGTGATGGTTCCCTGATGGCTCAACAAAGTACCCAACTCTTTTCTTTTCTGCAAATCGTAGATTCTTATATGTTCATCGTTGGACCCGGTGACCAAGTATCTCTTTGCAAGGTCTATAGATTTGATTGATAATGAATGAGCTTGGAAATGGAAAATGGGTTGAAAAAGCGGTTGACCCTTGTTGCTCATTAAAAGTGACAAACACAACAAGTTGTGCTCGTACGAGCCAACCATGATTCTGAACTGGACTTTCCAGTTTTCTCCTTTGCTGGACATACTATTGAGTTGTGGATAAATAGTAGCTAACAATATTTCAACTCATCGCGATGAAGTTATTGCGAGGAACGTCGCAAAATGTCGATTTTTAGTGCGACATTTGAATCATAACAACTGATTCCATTAGTGGTTGTAACTAATTTGAACCCCAATTCTGTCTATTTATTGGGAGAGTCCGGGACAAAATGGCTCCAAATCAAAAAACCCCGTCGCAGCATAACTCAACACTATATATATCACCCCTCATTAATAACCGGAGACAAGATGTGTTCATCACCCCTCCAAATCCAGCAGCTCCCACCAACTTGTTCCACACGCCAGGATCTGACACATCCCTGTTCTACAATCTAGATCGTGCCAGTGGCGGTAATCACTCTCGCTCACATGGTGGCGGTGCCGGTACTGGCGGCAATTTTCAGGAAGAGCCGTTGACCCAGGCCGAAAAACTCCGGCTTTGGCGCCACGACGCTTTGATGCAACACCACTACAAGTCAGCAGAGTACATCGGCGATAAGGTACTCTCCTTAACCAACGATCCCAATGATGCATTTTGGTTGGCTCAGGTGTACTTCAACAGCGGTAATTACTTGCGTGCTAAACAGCTCTTGACCAGTAAAGCAGAGTATATAAAGTCCGTTAGTTGCCGATATTTGGCTGGGTACTGCTTAATTAAGTTGGAATTGTGGGACGATGCATTGGACTTGATCGGCGAAACAAACCCTTACCACAAGGATGATAACTACCAAGTGAGAAACGTCGATGGCGGTATAAAGCTAGAGGCCTCGATGTGCTACTTGAGAGGACTCATATATGCTAACCAGAACAATTTCGAAAAGGCAAAAGATTCTTACAAAGAAGCTGTGTTGGTGGATGTCAAATGCTACGAGGCTTTCAATGAGTTGATCTCAAACGACTTCATGACCCCAAGTGAGCAGTGGGAGTTTATCACCACACTAAATTATAGAGATGCTGATGATAATGATGAATTGATTAAATTGTTGTACACCCTGAGATTGAGTAAATATCTCAACACATCTAAGTTTGAAGAAGCTGAGGGTATTTTGAGGGACGAATACCGCTTGGGCGAAAATAGCGACATCTTGTTGAACAGGGCTGATTTCCTATACGTCCAATGCAACTTTGACGAATGCTTGAATATATGCGAGAAGATATTAGCAAACGACCAATATAATTTTAACTTGATGCCCAATTACTTGAGCTGCCTCTATGAACTAGAAGGTAAAAATAAGCTATTTTTAAAGGCACACCAATTGGCTGAAAACCATCCAACTAATCCGATGACGTGGTTGGCGATCGGTATATATTATTTGTCCATCAACAAAGTTATTGAAGCCAGGAAATTCTTCAGCAAAGCTACGCTACTCAATCCTAACTTCGGGCAAGCTTGGATTGGTTTTGCTCACACGTTTGCTGCTGAAGGTGAACATGAACAAGCCATCAGCGCATACGCATTTGCAGCTCGATTATTCCCAGGAACACACCTACCAAATTTGTTTTTGGGGATGCAACATTTACAAATGAACAACTTGAATTTAGCCGAAGAATATTTGTTGGCCTCATATCAAATTTGCAACACAGACCCATTGCTTCTCAATGAGCTTGGTGTCGTTTATTTCCATAAGAATTCACTCATGAAAGCGGAAATGTTCTTTCAGGAAGCATTAGGAGCAGCGAAGCATTTGAACTCAGATTCGAAGATATGGATCTCGATTCATACAAACTTGGGGCATGTCTACAGAAGAGCAAATCAACCATATAAAGCATTAGATTGTTACAATCAAGTGCTCAGGATCAGTAACCGGAATGATTCCAATGTGTTGTCAGCCATGGGCCTTACACACCTCAAATTAGGTAATACCTTAAAAGCCATAGATATGCTACATGATGCGTTGGCATTAACGCCATCCGATCCTGTTGCTTCAGATCTTCTTAAAAGAGCATTAGAGGCAAATAGAGACGGTGGAGGCATCTTTCTGAATGGACAAGCAGATCAAATTCTTGAGTTGAATGTCCCTACAATACAGTATCGTGGAGCTGTCGGAGGACCAGTTAAGAAAGCAAGTGTTTTGGAGAACTCCAAGATCAATGATTCAATTGACTCATCATTCCACGAGAAAGATGTAAGTATCGTGGCCGAAGACTTGAAACGTGGGGAAGATTCGAGTGACGAAGATGGCGAGATAATGGACATTGAAAGCGACTAGCATCGCACAAACCAAGTACAATGTTCATTTGCTTCTTACCGCTCCATTTTTCTTTCATGGTATCTAGGTAGTGAATCACAAGGTGTATCTAGGGCTTTTCTCATTTGCCCGTAAAGTATGATACTAAATCAAGTAAAAACGCGGATGCAGCTAACTACCCTCAAAACAAGCCAAATATAAACAAAACCAAACAAACGAAAATATATCGTCTAATTTAAACCAGGGCTATTTTTCATTTGGTTTCGAAGTTGAGGTGAATCTGTCAAACGATTGCAGCCACCGTTTAATCGAGCATTATATATAAGTCAGTAGTTATAACTGTTTAAGTAATAACTAATTATATAAAATATATTCGCATTGATCCCATCAATCTCAATAACCTAATATTTGTTATTTAAACATATTAGAAACTCATCCAATTGTGTGAATCACTGCACTTTAATCAGTTCCTATTGTTCCCATCTAAATGGCCTTTGTTGAGACTGGGTCCACCTTGTTTATACTGGTGAATTTTTAGTTTCTGCATTTGCTTAACTCATCCCTGTATTCCCAAATCATTCTCATTTTAACATATCTTTTTAATATTCCAAGTGACCCATGAATACTCATTCTCCGTTGTCTCGAAACAACACTGGTCTGGGGGTCCTTAGTATCAACTTCAATCAAGATCAAGGATGTTTCGCTGTGGGCCATGAAAATGGATTCTTGGTTTATAATACTAATCCAGTGGACCTACGGGTGAAACGAAACTTTATTAACTACAATAATGGTAATGTGGCTTCTGGTGTGGGCCATGTCACCATGCTTCACCGTACCAATTATTTGGCTCTAGTCGGGGGAGGAAGAAATCCAAAATTCCCAAACAATAAAGTGGTTATATGGGATGATTTAAAGAGAAAGAATAGCTTGAGTCTAGAATTTATGAGTCCTGTTTTGAATGTTTTACTCTCCAGAGTCAGAATCGTTGTTGTGCTTAAGAATCAAGTATTAGTTTACGGATTCTCTGCCCCTCCAAAGAAATTTGCCACTTATGAGACTATAGACAATGAATATGGATTGGCTGATTTATCGGTTCTATCTGGTCTGTCATTTGCTACTTCCAATACCAATGGCAGCCCCAACTCGTCGTCAGCTGCTTCGTTGCTACTGAAAACCTCAATGTCATCTAAAGATAAAGATTTCGTAAAATATCAAACCCTTGCATTTCCTGGTAGGTCTGTGGGTCAAATTCAGCTAGTGGATGTATCTCTGGCCGGCCAAGGGAAAAATCCAGTCAGTATTATCAAAGCTCATAAGTCAAAGATCAGATGCCTCGCTTTGAATAGATCTGGTACACTTATTGCCTCTGCATCTGAAACGGGCACTATCATACGAATTCATTCAACGTATAGTACTGCGTTACTCTACGAATTCAGAAGAGGATTGGACCGAGCCGTTATTACTTCTATGAAATTTTCTCATAACGATAGCAAATTGGCGGTGTTATCCGACAAAAACACCCTTCATATTTATAATGTTGCATCCACCGATAATACTTCATCGAATGGAATGGTCCCAAGCAATAGACAGCATTTGTTGAAGAATTTCTCTTTACCCCTCCCCATGTCGAATTACTTCAACTCAGAATGGTCATTCTGTTCCATCAATACTAGTAAATACCATACCGATAATGATGGTCGAAACATTGGAGACTCTGGAGTTTTAGGCTGGTCCGATAATGACACGGTAATAATCATATGGAAAAATAAGCGGATATGGGAAAAATACGTCATCACCAAGCAAGAAAGTAGTAATGGTGAACCTAACGGAACCAAGTCCAACTGGGAAATCATACGGCACAGTTGGAAAAATCTTGAAAATTTGGAGGAAGGTTTATAAGATATATAAGAATGCATTAATGATAACTATTTACATGTTAATTTAACAATTCACAAAGGATTGGGTCGTAGACTTTTTTTTCTTTATTTTTGGGACCTTGGAGATGGTCCCAAGGTCTGCCATGGAAGTTTCTAATGAATTTTCTGGCACTTGAATTGGTTGAGAATCGAATGATAGTGAGTTTTGATTGCGTGAGGGGATCACTTGCTATGGTGGTGAAGCAATGGGAGCGGTCAGTGAGAGGTGCAACGGAATAGTTCCAAAGTAACTTTGAGAGGGTGAATTTGGACAAGTTGAAGGGAAGGTTTTTAACAAGCACTGATTTTTCTCTCAAATCCTGTTGAATATATTTGAGAAGCATTCTATAGGTTGGGTCGACTTCATTTTCGATGTATTTTGAGGGCAGATAATTGTCTTTTGTGAATTTCAAAGTTTCTTCGATGACGTTTAGATGGAAGTTTGAAGTCTCGAAAATGGACTGTATTGACATGGGGCCAGGTTTAGAGAATG
The DNA here is from genome assembly GCA_030556945.1 of Hyphopichia buzzinii. Taxonomy (NCBI): domain Eukaryota; kingdom Fungi; phylum Ascomycota; class Pichiomycetes; order Serinales; family Debaryomycetaceae; genus Hyphopichia; species Hyphopichia buzzinii. The sequence goes on along the minus strand of JAKTUZ010000002.1, from coordinate 75,955 downwards.
CCAATTTGTTTTTAGATTCGTCCGAAGCGAAATTATCAATAGTTGGGTTGAGCAAAGGAGAAGATAAGTATTTCAATTCGTGATCAGTCACCGGGACGAATTCTAAGTTTATATCAAAGCCATTGATGTGTTTACCGAGGGTCTCTAGCCAGTAGAGGCACGCATGATTATAATTTCTAAACACCAAGTAATAGGAGCCGTTGAACAACAAATTATTCGGGTTGCGGCCTTTGACGGTGGTGAAATTGAAGCCGTGTTTGAAAGAGTCCGAAAGCAAGTAGTGGCGTTCTCTGTTGATTGGGTAAATGTTTTCAAAGTCATCTGGGGTGAGGAGGGAATTTTGGCAGCGGAACTTCAAGACATTTGATTTCACCTTGGTGGATGGTGTTTTGGGGAGGTCACGGATGGCGTTTTGGATGGGCTGGAGGTTCCATGGGTTGTGCATTAGGTCGTCAAGTTCCGATTTTAGCGGAGTGTTGGGTCCAATGGACTTATGATTGTAGAGGTAATTGGAGACTACAGGAATCTTGTTTGACACTTCTTTGGCAGCGCTGGCGTAGAGGAGCTGGGCAAGTTTTGCCGACTGTTTCGGTAGCCGTGGCATGATTTTGGCAGCTTGGATATAGCGGTGTAAGATTTGTGTTGGGGATAATGGTGTATGGAGTGGAGAGGTAATTACGTTGTATGGATGAGATGGAATTAGGTGATTTGATGCGAAAAAAACCACACAATGCGCACCAAGTAAAGCCAGCGAGCAGAGAGATCAAAGACCACTAAAGATTATTGGGAAAAAATGAGATTTTCAGCCAAAACGAGCAAAATTGAAAAAAATCACTTTTCAGTTACAGACCAAATACACCCACAGTGGTCCGCAATTCGCCCCGAAGACATTTGGCGTGGCTAATGTAGGTAGCGGAGCAACCGTAGAGAACGCAGAACTAGTCACAAACAGAGTGGGTTTGTGGCTGAACCCGAGAAGCTGGCATCTCGGGGGTCTGAACTCCAGCACGGTCTCACTCTCACCAGATGTAATGCCCCAAAACGATTTCGTGCACTCTCAGTAAACCCTATTTTACCAGAAGAAATCCATACTGTTTTTGTGGGAATTTGGGTTTGAGGTTAGTTCACATTCGCTTCAACGTCATCGGGCTGAAATTCTACTTCGAGATTACTCTTTTCTTACCTCTGCTGTACTTCCACTTCGAGTTTCATTTCCATTTCCACTTCCAATTTCACATTCATAGTAATTTTCACACCCAAACCCCAATTTATTCGCACATAAATCTTTAAATCACCCACCATTTATTCGCACATAAATCTTCAAATCAACCACTAACCAACCACACATCCCATGTCTGACATCTGGTCTGGCAACACCTCGCCACACGCCAAAAGCGCCCTGCCCAACCAGGCAGCGCTCGGGTCCAGCTACCGCACTATGCTCGACCAAGTCGACCCCGAGGTAGCCAAAATGTTGGCGTCTCAGACCAACGAACGCCGCTTCTCCCTCACCGACTCCGACAACGGCCTCTTCTTCCGCCAGCTGCTTAAGCCGGGCTACTCGGCCTCTACCGGCGGCGGGCCAGCGCCAGCGCCAGCACCGGCACCGTTCGGTACCGCCTCCATCTCTGGCGGCATCGCTTCTCGTCACCCGCCCCACGATAGCTTCCTCAATAAGTTTTCCTCGGTGGCCGAGGCCACTCGAGACATCGAATTGGGAAACTTGGCCAACTTGTCGGTCCAGGACCGCCGCACCTCGTTTGGAGAAAACCGCCAGGCGCCATTGGATGTGGCTGCTGGCGCTCCGCTCTTGTCGCCCCATGGTTCGCTCAATGAGAACTTGAATATCCCTCCTGCTCGAACCAGCCGCCACCAGAGCATTAGTGAAAAAATCGATCACTACAATTCCACTTCTCCAATCCAGGCAAGTGCCGCCTTGTCCATGTCCTCGGACATCAACTCGACTAGCTTGAACGTCTCTAATGTCAACTCGTCAAGTGGTACTAATCTTGCCGCTAGTAATCCCGCTAATTTTTGGTCCCCTGCCACTGCTACGTCATTTCAACCAAACTCCGCTTATAATTACTCAATGGATGCTCCTCCTCAACCTTTCAACCCTTACGTTCGTAACCCGAACCTGGTTCCTCCCATCAGCCCTCCTCCCTTCATGATGCCCTCACCACCTCCTCCCCATTTCATGGACCCATCTTTGTACTCCATGATGGGTTACCCTCATCCAGATCCTGATGCTTCGGAGTCCCCTGATAGAAATGTCTCCGAAAATTCCAATGATAGAGGAAAGAAAGACACCCACAAAAATTCTCACAATCACGGTATTGGATTGAACCGTCAAATGCCAACTTCGGGCTTTATGTTCCATACCTTCTCTCCGTATGGAATGTACCACCAATCTCCTACTCCAAACCCCGCTGCCCCTCCAGCTGGCGAAACGGATGATTCCTCCGTCGACCCTGCCTCCCTCGCTCAACCGCAATTCATCGACCCCATGATGTCTCCGATTGTTGCAAACCAGCAGCCTCCACCACCACCTCCTCCACCTCAAAAACTGCGTAAGGAGAGAGCACCAAAAAATGGGAACGGCAACGGTAAAGGCAGTGCCAATCACATTTACCGCTCTCCTTTACTTGAAGAAGTCAGATCTAACTTCAAAGGTAAAGAGTACTTCTTGAAAGACATCTATGGTCATGCAGTTGAATTCACCAAAGATCAACATGGATCTCGTTTCATTCAACAAAAACTTCCAGACGCTTCCGAAGAAGAAAAAGAAGTTATATTCAATGAAATTAGAGACATATCCTACGATTTAATGACTGATGTGTTCGGTAATTATGTCATTCAAAAATATTTTGAACATGGTTCCAGAACTCAACAGAAGATCTTGCTTGAGTATATGATTGGTCATATTTATGAATTGTCGTTACAAATGTATGGTTGCAGGGTTATTCAAAGAGCTTTAGAGGCAATCGATACCGACGATCAAATTAAAATCATAAATGAATTGAAAGGCCATGTTTTGGTTTGTGCTAAAGATCAAAATGGTAATCACGTTATTCAAAAATCTATCGAAAGAGTACCGTTCACCGAAATTAAATTCATATTGGAAAGTTTGGATAATCAAATTTATCATTTATCTACGCATCCTTATGGATGTAGGGTGATCCAAAGATTATTGGAACATTCTAATATAGAAGATCAAAAGAAGATCTTAGCAGAATTGAATAGATTCATCTTTTATTTGATTCAAGATCAATATGGTAATTATGTCATGCAACATATTTTGGAAAGAGGAAATCCTGAAGATCGTGAAGAAATCTTAAAAGTTGTTCTAGGATCGGTGGTGAACTTCTCTAAACATAAATTCGCCTCAAACGTTATTGAAAAATGCATTAAATATGGTACATTAGAGCAGAGAAAAAGAATTCTTCATGAAGTTATGGTTGGAAATGAAGATGGTAAAATAGAGCTTGTGAATGATGATTCTGCACTTGCATTGATGGTGAAAGATCAATACGCAAATTATGTTATCCAGAAGTTAGTGGAAGGTTTTGATGCAAGGAGTGAAGAGAAGAAAAAATTAGTGGCTAAATTAAGACAATATTTGAAACAGATATCGTCTAAAAATACTTATGGTAAGCATTTAGCATCAGTTGAAAAAATGATCATTGTTGCTGAAAATGCATTAGTGGAGGCTGAAAAACTTGGCTAAAGTTTGAGAGTCCATTATTTATTCCCATGTAAAAAGATTTGTTTAAAAGAGTTTTCAAAAATTCATTTGTTGAATATTTACTTCGATAAAAAGTGTATATACTTACTTTATTTTTATAGTTCTGATACTTTGTGTATAGTAAAATATCCTACAGTTAGATTAATTAATTGATATCGATTGAGCGTCGAATAGATATCATGATCATATTATTAGATATATAAAGAACTGAAAAAAAACCATAATTCTTCAAAAAAAAAGATTCACATAGATGATCAACTAGAGTTCAATCTTTTTGAAATCGCTGATAAGGTTTGAGACAAATGATGACCAAACTTCTGGACTAGGATCATGGGTGATATCTTGACGAAGGCATTTTCTCACCACAGAAGACTCTATTGCAACAGCATACTCCTTGCTTAGTTCCGGGTATTTTTGAAGCACGATAAAGTCATGTAATGCAATAGATTTATACAAATTGGTTTCTGAAATGGATAAGAAATCATCGTAGCTTGAGTAGCCGACTTCATCTTTCCCTGCAGTCTTTATACTTGCCGATAATTTTGCATCGATGCGTTTGGAACATGAAATGGTGTCTTCATCGTCAGAAGAGGCCAAGGATGAGGAATTGGAGCCGAATTGGTCGCGTGTGTTCAACATGGTCCTGATGTTATTGAGTGAAAGTAAGGAAGAAGCAGATACTGGAGAGCTTATAGATGGTTTGGCGCCATCACTGGTTGTCTCATGGTTTGTACTAAGGCCAGCCAAGGAGAAGGATTTGATATTGTCATTCAAATGGCTTAAATCAGAACCAATAGAACCTCCGGGGTGCTTCATCGAGAACAATTTCTTACGCTTCAAGGCGTCACCTTCAATCATTTCAGCCAAGGCTAGAACAGTAGCGTCAGCCAAAGCGAGCAGAATGGTTGTCAGGATAGTTGGGGCAGGAACGCCGTGGATGGCTTCTTCTTTCAAGTGCGAGGGTAATTCAGCGTAAAGAAGCGAAGAAACCCGTGGGTTGTCAGCTAATTTGGACAGCTTTGCACAGGTGAGTAAAATGATTGGGATCTGAGGAGACAAGTGGGGGAGAAGCAGTAAAAGTTCAGGGGTGTTACCGCTGGCAGTTAAAAGCAACAAGCAGTCGTTGTCCTTGATGACCCCTAGATCCCCGTGGAGAGCTTCAGATGGGTGGAGAACATGTGAGTGAATCAGGAGTGAGTTGAGAGTGGCCAGCACTTTGGTGGCAATTTTATACGACTTACCAATACCCAGCACCACGATTTTACCACGCTGAACAACAGCTGTTGAGTATAATATGTCGAGTGATGCTCTGAGGTGTTGATGACAAAAGGCATCGGAGATATACTGGGCGTCCAAATGCGCCAAAGCACGTCGCTGGTGGGTCAAAGTTGACGCCACTGAAGTCAAGGCACCAGCACGAAGCTGGTAGTATGCTGAGGAGTCCATACTAGAAACAAGTATTTGATAGGTGATAACTTAGAAGAAAATTCGGATTAATTTCAATAATGGCAAAAGTATTGGCTTTAAAGGCGAAAAAATCGAAAACGGTGCGACCGAGCCGGTAAATTATAAATTGCCAGGATGAGCATTTTTATATGATAGTGATGTAATGAAAATAACCTCAGCACAGCAACCTAGCGAAATTATGTGATTACAAGCGGGTCATCTTCGGAGATGGAGATGGAGATGGAGATGGAGATGGATCTGGACCTGGTGGGGGTATTTGAATACGGGTTGTTCGGACTGGGTAGATAATGATGATTGGTCTGGCCAGCCACAATAGATAAGCCCAGGCTCGCGTGAAATGGCTGCAATTATCTGCCACAGCAATTTCGGGCGCAGGTGTCGGATTTAATTTGGGGTATTGTTGTGAGCTGAATTCGGATTTGGAGATGTCGTTGCCGTTGGATTAGTTGGAGATGTTGTTGCTGTTGGATCAGTTGGACTTGCCCTTTGATGGGAATTTTCTTCTACTGACAGTCTAGTTTCGATGTGTACTCTTGTGGTGCTTCGTTTGAAATGCGCGTAATTAGGCAACAGCCCCCGCGATGAGCCACGATCGATTGATAAAACGGTTTCCCAAGATTTACAGATTCTTCCTATCCAGATTGTTCACTACCCAGATTGTTTCTTGCGAAATGATGAGGCTTTGATTCTCCGACGGGCATACACTCGCGGAGACTTACTCGATGGGACTTGTCCGTGCTTGGCAGTTTGAATCTTACACGGAATTATTATCGCGACGTTATCTCCGACACCCGATATTTTCTCAGGCTTAACAATAAATATACTTCTTCACGGAATAATGACATAATGACATAATGACATACTCCACTATTGAATGACACACGTTTGCTTATCAGATGTAATATTTGTTTATTATTGACTAATCAAAGACTACTGCCTTCGATTTATGACTATGTTGTCGCTATTAAGTATACAGGTTGAACTCCACTAGCGCATGTAATGGCTGCTCATCCCCCTCTAAGTACTCGTAGGTCCTCATTTGCTGCAGCTCTCGTGTCTGCACAGAGTTGGGGTTCAATTGTTCAAGCATCAGAGCAGTGGCATCCCTGGGCTCGGCCGCCAGCGGCACGCTCCCTCGACTCTGTTGCTCTCGTTGAAGCTGCTGATGACTTCTCTCGACAGACCCACGAAACTGCCGCATCTGTCGTACCCTATGGCTCCAATTGGATCTGAAATTGCTTGGATCCCCTGCGTGCCATACACTGGCAAAGTCGTCCGATATAAGTACTAGATTTCGTACAAATATAGCCAACTGATCTTGAGAAATGAGCTTGAAATGACATGTGGAGAATACTCCAGGAACACCCTCTCTTCTGTAGGTCTTTACTTTGTAAAACTGCCTCTTGGACTCACAAAGTCTTCCAACACTTATGCTATGAGGTGAGATAACCACATTCAAAAAGTTGAATTGAGATTTGATAAGATTGAAATTGAATGCATGGCCCAGATCGTCAAAGTATATATTCACGTAGTTGTTACCAATATGCCTTTTCTTCATATCACGGTACTTATCATTAACTGTATTGGGCATCATTGTGGTGGTGTGGAAAATCAAGTGAATAATTTCGTTATTCCAAAATCTAGCATATGGTCCATCAAGATTGTTTTCAGTATCCAACCCTCCAACATAAGCATCTTTACAGTTCTTGAGCTTGATAAGATTACCGATCCCTTCTAAAAAGCTTTCATAATTGCTGGATCCAACGACATTCGATAAAACTTCAACTTCATCCTTCTGATTGGGCCCTATGTAAATGATTCCCACTTTATGAAATTCAACAACTGGAATCCTGTCAAGCGTAGAAATCCCACGCAACGTGGTGGTATCTTCTATAATAGGGATGGGCTTGAATTTGGTGTCACCGAGAGTATTGAATAGTTGTAGAAGAATATAATTAGGATCCATAAGTTCATTCCTGCCGCCAGTCGTATACAATTCTTGACTCTTCCACTGAGGAATCATCGTTGGATCTAGTTGTATTCTCATTATACTAACACCAGAGGGCCTTCTGATCGTCAATATCGTGTCGCCGTAAGTAACATCAGTTTCTAATCCAATGACACTGTGTCCAAGTATCCATTTATTAGACACTATTTGGTGCTCCTCTGGTATTCTCCTTGAACTGGAAAATTTAGATGGGATTATATTTTTAACAGGAATATTACTATAAGTAAACCTCACAATCAAATCTATGAATGCCACCGTTTGGTCATCCAATTCGTCAATCGATGAATTGGACAAAACTAGGTTCTTGATGATGTATCCACTTATATGTCTTCTCTCCTTCACATCGATTCTTAAAAACCATTCAGAAATCACACTGTATGACAAGGATAAAAGATATTGGTTAAGTACGGGATCCTGACTGACTTCGGTAGACACCATCAGATCAGTTTTCAACTCAGTTCCATACGACGGATGTGTGATTGGTTTAACCTCCCCTTGCAGTTTTGGTTTGATATCTTTTGAGTGTTGAATATACTTAAATGCAATTGCAAACACTCTCTTGAATTCGTCCATGGTGAAATTGGATGTTAAAGATGGTAAGTAAATCAACGATAAGAGAAACTCTAGAATATGGGCACTTGTTTTCAAGTTGGTCACTCTCATTTGCAACTTACTTAATATGAGGGTTAAAAACTTCTTAACTGAGATTGGGATCTCATAGCAACAAATGTTCAAAATATGGATACAAGGGATTGCAGTTTTGTCCCAAGAGCCTAAACCATAGATTAATGAATTGATAATTTGATCTTCTTCATACTTGCTGAAATGGTCGTGGTATCCTATCAAAGCAGAAATCGTCCTCACAAAAGCCACTTGTAAATCGGCTTTGGTGATGTTCTTCTCAGGAATGATCAATTTTTTAGGTAAATTTAGTGTCAATTGATCGCAGACAATTTTTTGCAACTTGAGTATCTCATTACTATTTTCAATGAACAATGTCATATTAGATAACTGAGAACAGAAATGAGCCCAAATAAATGTGTAGATGTCCCAATGGTACACTTTTTCCATAATATCCAACACTATGCTAAGCCACTTTGATATGTCGATTGTGCATTGACCATGCTGGATAGATTCAAAGGTAGATATGAGTAATTTGTTCGAAGGTTTATCATAAAACTCTTCAGGCAAGTAATCAGCACCTTCTGGGAAAACCCACTTGAAAGAATTTTCCTTCTTGAAATCTGATGATAAAGTATTACGGCCAAATGTGGTTGCCAAACCCTCCATATCTGTGGGACGAACAAAATAAACATATCCTTCCATTGAAGCTCTCATTCTCACAAAACAACGACAGAAGACTAAACACATATCAATGTCTTCAATTTCCAATGCATGTTGACAAATACTTATCATGCAATTATATATGTAGCTTGGTTTATGACCATCTTTGGTACTGGTGATAACGAGAATCTTGACTAGGGATTCCGCTACCTTCCTGACCAAGTAAGGACTCACATCAGAGCGGGATAAACTATTTTCCATACTTTTTTCACTGGAGTATAATGTGCTTGAGTCTGGGTTCACTGCCCTTATATGATGAGGACTTGAGCCGAAAGATCTAAGAGATACCAAGCTCTTCAAACGATCTTGACCCTTCTTCTTATTGAACAAGGATGTAGTGACACTAATTAAGTCCTGAAAGGTCTTGATAGAGCACTTAGTACAGACCTCGGGGAGTAGATCAAGGTATAAATAATCAATAACTTTAGGATCGGTTTCCTGTAGAGATTTGGAGAATACGTTCAAAACTATCTCATCTTGATCGATATTCAGATGAGACATGGCCAGTGATAGATCGTAGCCTTCTTTGATGACTTTCAAAGCTTTGATACGGATGTCCGAATTATCTGAAATGTAAGCTGGAGGGCCGTAGAAGAAATTGTTTAGGATATTTTCACATGTTTCTTTGAAGAAAGGGTTGAAAGAAGAACACAACTTTTCTTGATGATAGTAATCTAGGACGAACTCGATACTCTTGGGAGATGCATGGCGATTGTTACGGAGGAATAGGTTCACCAATTTATCCTTAGGTGATTGTAACAGGTGTGATTCGTACAGATTTTGTAAAGAGAAGCAAATTGACTGCCAATAGCTAGCATCTTGGCTTGAGTTAATTTTAAAATTTGACAAGACGTCAAAGATGCTGAACGTAGGAGAGAACCATAGGTAGAAAGGGAAAAGCTTATTCACCGGAGGTGGATCAGGGTAAAGATGTGAGTTGTCGGTGGAAAGAGAGAACAAACGATCAAAAGTTCTTAGAAGAGCTGTATTGACCAAGGGGGCGTTGAAAGATAATGCGGTTCTGTAGGCTTTCAACACAGGGATGACGATAATGGAGAATTTGGAGTTTTCATCACGACAGAGATGTACAAGGAGCCTCTCAATGATTTGGATGGCACCAATGGATGCATTTAGAGAGTCAGTAGCATGAGACGGTATATCACGAAAGTGATGTAACTCCGGGTTGGCGACCAAATCACAGAGGGAGGTGAGGGAGGCATGGAACGAGGAGTTGGAGGTCAAAGTGGTGATGATTTCCCAGGCCAGCAGCGACACGTTAGCAGCGTCCAGGACGTTATATGAGTAGCAGCAGAAGGACACTGCCGGCTGGATTACTGAGGAAGGTACGTTGTCTGAGACCAGCAATGCGCGGAGAACGGACAAAGCGGCAGCGAGGACTGACTGGTCATTGGAGGAGGACGCGATGCGAATGGTGCTTGACAAGAGCAGTGCACAGTTGGCGTCGCCCAAGGCGGAGGAGTTGTGTTTGAAGCAATTGGCGATGAAGGGGAACAACAGAGCCAACACGAGCAGGTCGGCGGATTTGGCACCAGCTAGCGAGGAAAGCAAGAACTTAGGCAATGATTTCCCGTGGGAGTTGATGCAAAAATCGTAGATGTCTCTGCCGTCGTTGGTGAGAGCAACAAGAGCCTGTAGAAAGAGGTCGAACTCTGGGTCTAGCAGAGGGTCGGTGCGGCAGAAGCCCACGATGTCCTTGAAGAACCTGATGCTGTTACTGGCGGATGGCTCGTCGACCTTTATACACTCGATCAACAAGAGGAGGGCATTTCTTCTGATGTGAGACTGGCACTTGGAATCGCACAAGTCTCGGGCGGCGTACCACACTTCTTGCACGGACAGGAGTGAAAAGCGGGCAGGAGACGCGGCCAAGTCTGCGGCGGCGGCGGCGCGGGCAGGGAGCGGTCCAGCAGCGAGCTGGCGGAGGAGCCGTTGCTCGTTCGAGCCTCCTACCACGGTAGGGTTGATTTGCACGGGGACGTTGTGGGACTCGGACTTGAGCGACCGGGTGAGAGTCTTGAACACGCTACCGAGGCCAGCGGCTCGGCCGAGCGACGGGTGGTGCGTGGACATGGTGCTGGCGGTGTGGATTGGATTGTGATGGAAATGTGGAATTGAGTATTCAAGTGAGCGTCAAGTTAAGTGAGTTGCAATTTTGAGGTTCTGCCCATGTTCGCTACTTGTATGGAGCCTTAGTTGATTTGATATTCGAATTCAAACAGAGTCTTCAGGATCTGTAAGTCGTGTTCATACAATAGATATTTCGACCAAAAAAGGATTAACTGAAGAGTTTAGTAACCTGAATCAAGAAGAAGAAAAATAATGCAATAATCATAGGAAAATCAAGAAAATGCGTAATTTCTTATTACTTTAAGGAAGTTAACGGGCCAATTTGGTTGTACGATGAATTTGAGTCAAAAGTTGACGAATTAAGTATGTGTGAGAGATTTGATATAGAGATGTCGAGTTCAATGAATGTCACTGCAACTAATCGGAAAGTTGATTGAATATACAAATTTTCGAACCAAAAACGTAGATTTGAATTTTCATCGCAAACCAGATAAACTACCCTTTAAACAAATTATGGTGGCTTAACATGTAGGAAGGTATAATCCCTTATCACCTGAAACGACGAATTTGAAAAATCTTAATCCTCGAGATTCCATGGTCGGCTTCAATTTCGAGAGTGTTTCAATTCTTGCTATTCTCTGTTGTATTGTTACTGTGCTACAAGTAGGACGCCTTTGGCTAAGTGGTGGTCATAACATAAATTCTAGTCTAATAAAATAAACTCTGGTCATTACAGTTCATTATAGCTGTTTTCTTCTCAATCTTTCTCTCTCACCCGTAGAACAAGTCTACCAAGAAACAAAACCCTCCTCCCCACGTCACCTTCTGCAACAACTGCCTCAACCACCCGGGCCTCACCTTCACAAACCAGTTGCCGCAATTGTATCCTTCGCTCTCCACACCAATCCCCCATTTGATGTTCTCCCGAAGATTGCACCCTTCCATGAAATCCCACCATTTGCTTCGTTCACATGGTTTCAACCGCAACAAGTTCTTCAGAAGCGGGCCGGTGGGTCCACTGATGTACTTGTATCCTGCAATGAACGAGTGCCTCTGTCTGGGATCGTTGTCAGCGAGCTGCTTGTCTCCCCAGCATCCGGGAAACGAAAGCCAGTTGTCGTACTTCTCCTCCCGTCCCAGATAAGCAGGATTTGTGTTGTTGGTGGCCGTGTGCACAAACTCCCCGTCGTAAGTGTACCCGAGGTAATTCTTGGTAGGGTCCCACAAGGGCCCCCTATCAGTGAAGTCGGACAAAATGTCGTAAGGCAAGTCGTGTGGATGCTGGCCCACTGAGACGTAATTGGCATGGGTACCCCTTGCTGAGAAAATGATGGGGTGCTTTGGGTCGAGCTCTGACTTCTCGAGATTGTGGTAGTAATAGCCACCACCTCCGCTGTGCGCAGATATCCACACCACCTTGGGTTCTCCCTTGTAGAAGCGCACGAGTGAGTGCTCCCAGTCGCCCACATGATTGCCCCACGGGCCGGTGCCCATGACAAATGGGCCCAAGTTAAACGAGTAGAAGTAGAACCAAAACGCATCCACCCAGCCATTTCCCTTGTCAACCACAATGAGGGTCGCTGGTGCGTCTCTTATTTCCCCGTCGATGAGTGACGGCTTGTTCTGGAGCCCTGTGAGCCATTCTGGGTCCTCGTCAAAGTCAGTGTTGGCTGTGAGGTAGATATTGGGGAGTTTCGGGAGCTCCGAGAGTTTCCGCATGTCGAGCGACTCGGTGCCTTCAACGAGAGTTCCATTGGCGTATTCGGCGTGGAAGTTACTCACGAACTTGGCAATGTCGTAGGGGAAATACCGCTCTTCCGTGTATAAGTGAACGAACGGGGCATAATCGATGGCGTACGCGGGAATCTCGCCAGACTTGAGTGTTCTTTCCTTTGCCGTGGGCTGTGACACTATGGGCGGGAGTCCATCGAAATGTGTTGGTGACTTAAGAATGTTGTCTATGGAGAAATGGGTATCGGGGTTTTCCAAGGCGCTGATGATGAACGAGTCCTTGTTTGCCGGCCACAGAATGGCTGCGGCTAACGGCACGAGCCATAACAAGAGCATGTCGAACATCTGATTATTGGAGAAGGAGATGTAGTTAATAAATAAAGAAGTAACTTGTTTATTTACACGCCATCCCTGATATCCGATTATGTGAGTTTAGGTTGTGAGCGCGTGGTGACATCATCTGCTGTGGGTGCGAATATGGCGTGGAGTGAGGGAATAGAAGATAGAAAAGGAAGAAGTGATGGAGAGCAGAGAAAGAATGGAGAGCAGAGAAGTCATAGAGAGTAGAGAACAGAGAAATGAGGAAAAGAGTGAACATGTGAGTATGACCTTATGAAATCTGAGGTTCAATATAAGCTCATATTTTGTTAGTTTGCTGATTAATAAGTTTCATCCACTCGATTGTCGATACTAGCTTACAGCCAACATCTCGTGCTACAGCTGGTCTCTGACTATATTCATAGTTGATATCTCTAGTCTATACATCTAGAAAACAAAAACCTGGTCGCCCAACTTGGAAACTGGCTTGGCCTTGGGGTAGTCCAAGGTGACGGCTGCCTTCTTGATGGCACTGACCATTGGTGGAGGTCCACAAATCAACAAGTTGGTGTCTGGGGAGTACTTTGGCAAGTGTTCGTCCATGATCTCAGGAGTGACGAAACCCTCGCTGCCGGTCCAGTTAGCAGGTGGATTGTTCAAAACATAGTGAATCTTGAATTGTTCTGGATGGGTCTTGGTGAAAGCTTGCAATTCATCTCTCAACAAAATGTCATCTTCACTGACATTGGCGTACACCAACAGGATCTTGGTCTTATCTTGAGGGTTTTTCAAAATAGAAGTGATGATTTGGTACATTGGTGCGATACCAGTACCACCGGCAACCATACCAAAAGACTTGACCATGTTAGGCGTGTAAGTGAAGAAACCTTTTGGTCCTCTAACATCGATGGTTTCACCGATTTTTTTCAGCTCAACGTGTCTGGAAATGTTACCTTGCTCGTAGGTTTTAATCAAAAGGTCAAAGTGGCCCAAAACTTCGTCATTGGAAATTGGAGTGTACGATCTGACCACTTCCTTGTCGTTGATAATGGCTCCAATGGAGATGTGCTGACCAATTGGCAAGTTCAACCTGTCAGTGGTTCTTGGTAATCCGAATCTGTAAACACATGAGTTGTGGGAAACTCTGGTCTTCTCAATCAATGGGAACTTCTTGAATTCGTTTGGCAACAAGATTGGTGCATTCTTTCTGTTCTGTTGAATAAAGTAGTAAACAACAGCACTGGCAATGATTGCAGCAACTGTGGCAAAAATGACTAATGGATTGGGTTCTGATTCGGCTGACATCTTTCAATTGTTGGATCTCAAGAGTTGTACCTTGTTTTTCCTGGAGATCGCTCTATAAATATTGAAATTTTTACTTAACTGCTGGGATCTAAATATTTCGTGTTACCCGCACTTATTGCCCCAATTGAGTAAATGGATCCATTTTCATATGAAGACATTGGATAACACCTTGCAATTGTGATAATCACAGGATAATCGCTACATTTTGGTAATTGACATTGATGTTAATTATAGGGTTACATTAAATTGCTGCAAAATTACTTTTCTATTACTGTAATGTTCATTCTTCATTATTCGTGGGATCTTGTAAATTTGTTTCCTCTCTCTCTTCTTACTCCCTCTCTCTTCCGTTTCATTTTGGTGACTTATGGTTTTGTTGTCTTTCATGGGTCGTTTTTTCTTTTCTTGCTCCTCCTGTTTCTGTCTCTCTCGATACAATTTTTCCTTCTTCCTTTCTCTCTTTCTCTCGCTATACATGTTTCTCTCGTTCCCTTCTCCCTTTTCTCTTCCTATCCCATCCTCTTACTTCTCCTCCTCCTCCTCTTCCTCCTCCTCATCATCATCGTCTGCACTCTTCACATTCCACTGCGCACTGATGTCCCACCTGGACCCTCTGGCGTTGATGCTTACGTACTTGACAAATTTCATCACCAGTGGATCCCTCAACATCAAAGTCATTGTGTTCCATTGGCATTGACTAGTGTACAAAACACTGTCGTCGTTGGCACTACCAGCCTTGTAAACTGCAGGGTCGTCATCCTCAAAATCCTCGTCATCATCGCCCTTGTTCAACGCCATACACAACTCATAGCCACCAAACTCTCCAGACTCCCAGTTCTTTGGATCCCGTGCAGTGGGTGTCAAGTTGAGTGTTGCCTCGAGCAAAACATTCAATTCATCCTCATTACGTGCCAATTCCTTGTCAGTACTTGAGGCCAAAGTAAAATCTTGTCCCGGTCTAAATCTTCTCGCAAGGATTTGTTCACTTGTAGGAACCAAACTTGTCACCAAAATGAGCCATTTCTTGAACGCAATCGACCTCATGAATGCTGCCACTTGCACCAAAAGCTTGTCGCTATTTTCTTGTGATAATTGACAAGCTAATTCGAAATTTGGCAGCTCCTGTGGTCCGATATGATTTTCCTGTCTTATTTTGTCTTCGCTGAGTTCAAATGATGATTTCCCGTCGATGTACATGTATCTTTGCTTATGAGGGGGAACAGCACATTTCCAAGGGAATTTGACTTCTTTGGAGGAAGATGGGGCCTTATTCTCTAATTCATGCTTGATGATAGCCTCTTGTAGGGCAATTGCATATTTTTCATTCAACACATTCTTGATATCAACAACAGAGTCATTCAAAAACATCTCATTCAATTGGAGAATATTGGACTTCGCAAGATAGGCCGGGTTTAAAAATTGCTGCAAATATTCGACATCAAAAGACGTAAATGCCTTGGAAACAAGGAAGTCTGTCTCGAGGGTCTTTAACTCTTGTACTTGAATATCGGTCCTCACTGGTTTGGGGAAATCGAATTCTTGCAATTCCTTACTTTGCAATTGTTGCAAAGTTGATCTTGCTTCAGTCTCAGCCTGCTCACCAGGAATGTATCCCGATTCTCCTTCTTGTGGGATGTGGAACCACCCTTGGATGGATAACCGCTGTTTGTCAACTCTGACTTCTTCAACGTCGTGGAATGATAAACCTGGCTGAACTGTGAAAAATGCAATTTGGTTGAACTGAGGAACCAACTTAACCTCAAAGTCAGTCTTTGGAACATTTGGCACAATGGCTGGGAAAAGACGGAGCCCCCCACCATAATGTCCCTTCCACTTCTTATCTGGGTCAGGAAGATATAAAATGAAACTCACTCTTCTGGATCCAATGACATCATCGTGGGTAAGCAAGTGGCATCCTTTGGTGTAGGTATTGATTGACATATCGGTTTTGACACCACTTAATTTACCACAACCAGTGATTTTCAGAATAACGTCTCTAAACTCTTCGGAGTAGATTCCCGCACGAAGCTTATACAAAGAAGGAAGTCTGGATAAATCGTCCCAGTCCAATCCCGACAAATTGGCCAAATCACCAGACTGATGAACTTTGTAAATATCCGTTTCTTTCTTGGTGAAGGCAATCTCCGACAACACTTCCTTGCGTACTTGTCTCAACAAGGTTTCATCCATTAATTCCGTGATAGTGCCCCATCTATATGGTTGACTGGAGCTGACTTCGTTCTTGATCTTATCTTGGAAACCAGAATCCCAAATTTGCTGGTTAAAAAACCCAGCAATGTCTTCGTGCTGGTACTGTGTATCCAACTTCTTATTTTCAGAGTTGTCCACGCTCTGTGTTCTCTTCAGGGGTGCCATTTTGATAAAAAGGTGATGGTCAGTTCGGCACTTGTTAGTCCATTTCAAAATGAGGCCATAATAGTGATGAGATGATGAGGGAGGCACGGATGTGTATATATGCACGGATTTTAAATTGTAATTTTGCAATTTTGTCCTGGTCACGTGAAATCACCGCTACCGGGATTTTGTGGATTGTATACAGGAATAATCGGTCAAATTGGCAATATGACTCAGGCCAATACAGAATTTTTCAAAAGTGATTCACCAACTTCAAATATTTAATCAAGACAGATCTTTGCTGCATAATTTTGCATATATGAAAACAACCGTCATATAAGCAAGAACACTTCGAAAGAAAAATAAAAGAACTCCAAAAATAGTTGCAAAATGGTAGCTAGTCCCCCGTTAATGGCCAAATCTTATAATTCAGTACTTGATTTGAACAAGGCTGGATCACGAAACGCTGGATGGATCATCCAAAAGTTTGGTGGTACCTCTGTCGGTAAATTCCCGGTGAATATTGTCGATAACATCGTCAAGGTTACTTCTAAGGAAAATCGAGTAGCTGTTGTCTGTTCTGCTAGATCTTCTCATACTAAAAGTGAAGGTACTACTTCAAGATTACTTAAAGCTGCCGATTTGGCGTCTGCAAATGAAGATTTTCATGCCATGTTGAAAGTTATCAAAGAAGACCATGTGAACAATGCTAATGAACATATTAAAGAAGATTCTATAAGACATGAATTAGTCGATGCCTCTGAGCGTGAAATTCAAAGAGCTTCTGAACTCTTGCATGCATCTCAAATCATTGGTGAAATTAGTTCGAGAACTTTAGACTCCATTATGTCTATCGGTGAAAAACTCTCATGTTTATTCATTTCAGCTTTAATGAAAGATCACGGAATTAAATCCGAGTATATCGATTTATCTGATATTATTCCATTGGATTACGATTTCTCAAATGGTTTCAACGACGCTTTCTACAAATTCTTGTCGTCCCTGTTGGGTCAAAAAATCATGGACCTTGACGAAGACGTCGTTCCAGTTTTGACTGGTTACTTTGGTACTGTCCCAGGTGGATTACTCAACGGTGTTGGTCGTGGTTATACTGACTTGTGTGCTGCATTGGTAGCAGTTGGTGTTCAAGCAGACGAATTACACGTTTGGAAAGAAGTTGACGGTATCTTCACAGCTGATCCAAGAAAAGTTCCAAATGCTAGATTATTAGATAGTGTCACCCCAGAAGAAGCTGCTGAATTGACTTATTATGGTTCCGAAGTTATTCATCCCTTCACCATGGAACAAGTCATCAAAGCCAAAATTCCAATCAGAATTAAAAACGTCATTAATCCAACTGGTAACGGTACCATCATATATCCAGACAACGTGGGCAGAAGAGGTGAAGCCACACCCCCTCACCCACCTTCAGCATACGAGACTTTACCATCTCAATACATTGCCATTCAAAAAAGAAGAAGTGCCACTGCAATCACTGCCAAGCAAGAAATTGTGGTCATCAACGTTCATTCCAATAAGAAGACATTATCGCATGGTTTCCTTGCTCATATTTTCACTACTTTAGACAATTATAAATTGGTGGTTGATTTGATTTCAACTTCTGAAGTTCATGTGTCAATGGCATTACAAATTCTGTCAGATCAAGAACTTCAATTGAAAAATTCCGTTAAAGAATTAAGAAAAATGGGTACTGTTGATATTACTAGAAACATGACCATTGTTTCATTAGTCGGGAAACAAATGGTGAATCTTATTGGTATTGCTGGTAATATGTTCAAAGTTTTAGCTGATGAACGAATCAATATCGAAATGATTTCTCAAGGTGCCAATGAAATCAATATTTCCGCCGTTATAAATGCAAAAGATACAATCAGAGCATTACAGTCAGTTCACGCTGCATTATTAGAAGGTCTCGATATTCCAAGTACACCAGGATCTATTGGATCAGCAATTGATTCAAGAGTTGAGGCGCTAAAATTCCAAAATTAATTTAAAAAGTTATTTATATAGTCAATAGAAGATGATAGAGTCAAATTTGCAATATGTATTAACTATTCAGATACCGAAATCACCGGACTCTCTGCTCCCACTGTTTTCACCAGAAGTCAATTTAGAGTTTTCTTCTATCAATCCCTCGAAATCACTAACCATACCACCTAATAATTCAGTGGCCAATTTATGATAAGCTAATTGAGCTTTGATTAATTCTAAGAATTCCTCCAAAGGTTTAGAATGCTCCAAAACATTTTGCATGATGTTAATAGCATCTTCTACGCTATTAGCAAATTCATCTTCAGCATTTTCCATAGTGACTCTCAATTGGGGTTCTTTGGTTGGATTTGAACAATTAGTCAAATTAACACGGGCTAAATCATAATCAACTCTTTTTTGATCGACTTTTTTCTGAATATTGTTACTTTGAGAGATCAATTGACGCAAAGTGGTGGTCAAAGGTTTATTGAATTTAGATTTGATCAACTGATCTTGACCTAATCTAGCGTTGGCGATTTTATTCAAGTTCTGTGA
This sequence comes from Hyphopichia buzzinii, assembly GCA_030556945.1. Classification (NCBI taxonomy): domain Eukaryota; kingdom Fungi; phylum Ascomycota; class Pichiomycetes; order Serinales; family Debaryomycetaceae; genus Hyphopichia; species Hyphopichia buzzinii. The sequence continues at coordinate 57,047 of JAKTUZ010000002.1, read as the reverse complement.
ATATAAATCCAATCCCTTAACCAAAGGGTCTTGATCTTGCGAAGTTGATGATGTTAACACGGACCCATCAGTGGCTCTTGCCAATGCGTGATACAAAGTCTTAGGAGGCTTGAACTCTCCAGTGGTTGGGTTGATAAGAGCAGCCTGTGCTTCAGCTGGTGTTGTGGCTTTTGATAAATTACTAACTCTGTCAGTGAAGTTCTTACCGAACTCAGTGAATGATTCCTGTAAATTGGTTGGGTAATCGTATGATTCATTTTCATAGTTATTGGTGATTTTCAAAACGTTCTTGTAGAGGTTTTCAATGTTGTTACACTTGCTGGCTAATTCCACGTATTCAGATGGTAAATGACTGATATCATCAACATTAACATGACCCATTCTTTCTTGAACTAAACGAGAAGTTCTTTGTGCCATTGGCAAGATTTCATTATTGAACTCCTGGGTGAATTTGTCACCCAAGCTTTTTAAATCCTTAGTAAAGTTAGAGAAATTGAAAGACATAATGTTATTTTGATTGGTCTAAGTAGTAACTTTTGCCTGTCTCTCCTCTGGCAATTATGATCGAATTGACTTATGAGGGGCGCGGATAGCTGGTGTCTGGGTGTTGTGCTAATTTTCTCACAAATAGCAGCATATAAAATAGGGGGATAGTTTATGTACACAATTGGGCGTGTGGCGTAGTTGGTAGCGCGTCTGCCTTGCAAGCAGAAGGTCATTGGTTCGACTCCGATCTCGTCCATAATTTTTTTTTGGTCTGTGTCTGTTAATTGTCAGGCTGTTAACTCCTACTTTCGAACAACATCCTCTGTTGTCATAAGCGTACCAGTTCCATTGCCACACTACATGGACTGCTCTCTAGTCAAAAGTGAGTTGATGATAATTTTTTGTAAACGCGTTTTCGCGTGCTTTTCTCACTTCTCATTTCCAAACAACAACTTAAGCGCTTACAACAACTTTTTTAGCATTTACAACTACCTTTTATTTACTACCACCACAACCTATAATGCCTGGGTATGTAATACAGTGGATTTTAGACTCCTTCATGAATATTGTATGTACTAACAATCAGTGAAACTATAACGTTGCAAGCTGGCCAATGTGGAAATCAAGTTGGGCTCCAATATTGGTCACAATTGGCCCAGGAGCATGGGATACTACCAGACGGAAGTTCAATGCCATATCCCCATGAAGAGCTCCAATTCGAGTCCGCGCAATCGCAGGGTGGCAGTAGCTCAATGGGACGAACTGATCGCCCTGATCTATTCTTTACATTGAGTGATGATCAAAAATACACACCTAGATGCGTAATGGTGGACTTGGAACCATCAGTAATAGGAAAAAATACCTCTTCTTTACCCATGTTTAATCCTAGAAACATACACTTGAGTGAAAATGGCACTGGTGCCGCCAACAACTGGCAGCATGGATATGATTACGGAGTGAACCACCAAGAGGAATTGATCAATGTGATTGATCGAGAATTGGACAAATGTGAAAATTTATCAAGTTTCCAATTATTTCATAGCGTGGCCGGTGGAACTGGTTCTGGTGTGGGCAGTTTGCTCTTGGAACTCTTGAATGATCGTTATGGTAACAAAAAGATGATCAACACTTTCTCAGTATTTCCCTCCAACGAGAAAACTTCCGATGTTGTGGTTCAACCTTACAATACTATGTTAACATTGAAAAGATTGATCGAGTTCAGTGATGGAACGTTTGTTTTCGAGAATGACTCTCTCAATTCCATAGAAAATTCCCTTTATGGCTCCAACTACAAACTAAGCAAAAACTCAGCTTTCGAAGGAACGAACAAGTTAATTGCTCATATCAGCGCTTGCATCTCTAATCCATTGAGATTCCCAGGGTACATGTACAGCTCAAATGAGTCAATTATTTCCACATTAGTGCCTACACCTGACCTCAAATTTCTCACCACTTCGGTGGCTCCAATAAGTAACCTCTTTCCTAACGCTGGAACCGGTTCTTTTGAATCTAGGGTAAATTTGAATGAGTACGATATCCTTTTGGAACTCTTGAATGATCGCTACAAAATGAATCGAGTGAATGAACCAGTGTCCTACATTTCGGTACTCAACTACCTCATAGGCAACAACTTAAATCAACAAGAAATAAGAAAAGGTTTGATCAGAGCACAGTCAAGACTCCAATTTGTACCTTGGACATCAGCCCTGGCACACATAGTCAATGGAAGAAAACCACCAACTTTCCAATCTAACCAAGCTGCAACTCGCAAATCATTTAATGGAGTCCAAGTCTCCAACAACACTTCCATCGTTCACGTCTTCAGTAAGATCGTCAAGCAATATGATTTACTTGCCAAACGTGCTGCATATATCAACTATTATACGAATAATAATAGTAATGAAGAAAGATCAAGAGTTCTTGACATGTTCAATGAGTGCAAAGAAACTGTGGTTAATGTCATTGATGAGTACAAATCCTGCCAATCCCTAAATTACCTCGATGATGGCTTATTAGATGACAACCAAGAAGATGACATCATATAGACATGAAAAATTTCGTTCAGCCATATTATCCTTTATTCATCGACCCACCGATAATCTTGCCAATTCCCTTTGATTGTTACTGGCATTCAAATATGAATCATAGAGAATTCCTCTCGGTGAAGATGCACCAGAAGAGTTCAGACATACCCAAATACAGAATTATTGGTTAGCCAATGCCCAATCACTCCTACGTCCTTGTTTATTCCATTGATTTTGATGTGAGCCAGGACTGAACTCGGCTAAAGAAGAAGAGAACAACAAGGCTTCGTCGCGAAACACACTTATGCGGTAACCATCGATATTGCCAAAGTATCCCAACATTGGAACTTGTAACGTAACGAAAAGTTTTTTGTCTTCGTGAAAGAGTTTGCCTTTCGGGCTCGACGGCCTGCTTGCAACTTTTCTGTCTCGCTATCTTTGGGTACTTTTCATAGTCATTACAAAGCCGCAGACGTCTTCAGACCTAGGATTATTATTCATGCTGAAGGCTTCACGCCCTCAAGTGGGGCATGAATGCCACTACTCACGAGCGTGAAAGTATCGACCCACCGAGGCGAATAGCCCCAATTTGCGATATAAATGAACTTTTTGCTCGATATTTACGATACCAAATACATATAATTTCCTTATCAGTATATTAGAGACATAAAAAGAATATAAATATTAGCTTGAAAACTAAACCGAAAGATAGGTTCAAACGATTAGAAGTGAAAGGGTTTTGAGACGGGTAGATTACATGGTAATAAAGAATAACCATATCATCACCAGGAATGATGAAAGGCCATCGGTATCAACTTAATGTTAAGAAATAAAGGGTAGTAGATTTTCATTTTTTTGGTTCATTACTTTTGAAAACTTTTTCGAAACATTAGATCATGGATGTTTAATGGTAAGATCTCTTTCTCTTCTTACAAGAACCCTTACCGGTGGAAGTTGAGGTAGAGGTGGAGGTAGCGGTACCTTTGGTGGTGGTACCAGTTGGGGTGGCAGTTTTGGTGGCAGTTGGAGTAGCACTTGGGTCAAGAGAAGTAGCGTTGGAGTCACATTTACCAGCGGCAGCGGCCAAAGCGTTAGTAATGACGGTCTTCAAAGTGTCGATGTTGAAGAATTCCTTGAACAAGTCTGGAATCAAAGAAGAGCTGGTCAAAGCATCAATGATGTCACCAATGGTAAGAGTACCAGAGGAGAATAATTCTTTGATCAAAGAAGCACCGTAACTCAAGAAGTCAGGGTCAACAAGCAAACGCTTGACAAGATCACCAGCAACACCAGATTTAGCCAAAGAGTTCAAGAGCTGGTTAATGAAGGTGTCAGAAGTGACATCAGGAGCATTTGGATCGTCAGCTCTCTTCAACATGGCAGATTCTGGAATGTAATCTCTCTTGGTAGCAGAAGAGCTTGAAGCAGAGCTACCACCAGTGATGGCACCAAGAATAGCATTGTAAATTTGAGTGTAGTAGTTACAGTCATTGATGATATCCTTGATAACGGTCACAGCCAATCCAGATTCATCCAAGGCTTGGAGCAAAGTACCCAAGTTAATAAGGTTATTTTTGATCAAGAATTCAATGGTTTGGGTCAAGATTGGTTGAAGGTTTTTATCGTCAACCAAAGATTGGATGAATTTTGTGGCGAAAGAGTTGTTGTTAAGAAGTTCTAAGATTTGAGTGACAATGGCATAGTCTCTTCTTTCAATTTCCAATCTTTCGGTTTGGGTCAATTCAGTAACATCTCTTTTAGACACAGCAATGGAGTCTAATTGAGCAATGATACTGTTGAACTGATCAGCTTCTCTCTTGGAGATGGAAGAGTCATAAGTGGTTGGAGCAGCAAGAACTGAAGTGGCAAGAGCCAAAACGAGAGTGGCAGAAGCAGTAGACAAATGCATGTTTTTTGATAGCGAAGGTTGAAAAGGTTTAGTTATCAATAGAGACAAAAGAAAAATGAAACTAGGAAACGGGGCTCTTTGGCTTCTTATATAATTCCTACCGCCTATTCAACATGGTTGGTATTCCAATGTCTAGAAACGGGAACTTTTTAGTACTTTCAATACCTATTCGGGTATGGTTGCAATAATTTGAATATTGTTAACTGTTTTTGGAAATTTCGCTACCAAATTACATTTCCCAAATAGGCAATTTTTTTTCTCATCAACCAATATAGAGTAAATGTGGTTTCGAGCACCATGCACCATCTTAAACCCCTTCGCTAGTTAAGAAGGCGTGCCGATGAAAGATTTACTGTTTTAGTTGGATAAATCAACAAATTAGATTTGAAGGCTTGTTGTAGAAGCTTTGTGAATTTCCCTTTTTAGTAGCCCAGACTGGATCACCGGGTGAGAAGGAGGAGAAATTTAGCATTCAACTGGGAATTATTGAACTAAGAATAGACTTTCGTGTCTTTTGGGGAGAATGGGGGGATGGCTTGGTTTGTTAACTGTATGTGTATATTTTACGTAGACTTAAGGTCAATGTTGTGACGGGAAGGCTTAGAGTTTATGAACGGTCTGGCTTAGGACTAATGGGTTTGGCTTAGGAACAATAGAATTTACGGGTATTGTGATGTCTGAAAAGTGATGAAATGATATATAGTCATTTGTAGTTATTCTGAGATTTGCTTTACATGCTCCAGTCAGTGTTAGCCACGAGCGAGTGCGTGTGTGTTGAAGGTACTATTCGATTTTAAAACTGGCGGGTGCAATTTTCAATTTCCCGATTAGGCAATGTGACATTTGCAGCCCAATAAAGTTGAAAATTGGAATGTTTAAAGACGAGATGTTGCAATTGGGTTTGGAAATTTTCAGAGGTGGGAGAAAAGTAAGTTTGTTCCAAAGCTCATACTATAAGAAGTTATAAGAATGGGTGTTCTAGGCATTTAGGTTGGGTTCTAAGCTAGAATCATTTTACAAAGTTTGGTAGAAAGGGGTTTTAAAGGTTGAGCAAAGGTTTTTGAATCATATTGCAAACCTAAAGATATGTACGTAGGGCAACGTGGGTCTTTTAGTGGTTATAATATTTACCCAGAATCTGTAGAGAAATGGTAAGGTATTTCAAGAGACTATGAATTAATGGACTGTTTGAAAGTGTTTGTTGAATTCTAGTCTAACTTTGATATTAAGTACCTGACTGGTATACTAGAAAACTAACTGAGTGTTCGGATATGGACGGCACATGAATAGTTACTTTGTTAAAGAACAGAGAATTTGTTCTCATCAAGTTAGAATACCCAAAAGTAACAAAGAGAGATTATTTCTTCTCAAACAAATGAAGCAAGTGAGGCATTGATAAAGTGAAATGTCTGTAAAGGTGCTTCTGCATTGACTGTATTTTCAATTTTAACGATTGTTCGTGGTGTTTGTGGTGGGATATCTGCCGAATACTACATCTAGGGAAGATGAGTTATATGACGTTGATTTTGGTGTAGTTAGGATTTATGACATAGTAACGGTATTAAGCACAGGTTACAACACATTGAAATTCAAGAACGGCTACTATGTGACCTTTTGGACGAGTACAATGAGTACCAGGCGCTGAGTCGTGATCAAGTTGCAAACCATAATGCTAATTAAAGTGTGCTTGTTGCAATGCGTGAGCTTTACTCAATGTGGACAATTAGAACAACTAAATTGGCAGGTATTGAAAATACCCGTAAATATTGAATGTAGACATTGAAAAGTCACATCTAGGTATGTTCGGCGTGTAAAATGCCATAATCGAACGTTCATTATACCAATTGGCGAGTGGTCTCATTTGATTGCAAATGCCCTCCAGGTCATTGGATTGCAAATGTTCATTACTCTTGCTGCTAATGTGAATGCTCGCTCGTATTCTGCAAATACTGTCTCACATCTGGATGTTCACTACAAGTAGTCACTAAAAAATCTTTGTAAGCTACTCTGGGTTGTACGCTCGTTCCAAACGCCACCTAACGACTTGATTTCCTCGCTTCGACTCTTTCAATTTCGTCATCTGTGGTTCTTGTTATAAATATTCTCAATACAATCAATAGCAAATGCTCAAAAATAAGCAAATGCTCAAAATCTCAAATACGATCTATCACCAAACTCAATTCTTAATTCTGCAATACTTCTTTTTCTTCAACATCTTCAGTTTTTCAGCATTTCCTTTACCGGCTTCCACCCACACAGGTTCCATTACTTGACTTCGATCTTCTTGATCTTCTTGGTCTCCCTGATTCTCCTGATCTTTGATTTTTCAAGTTTTTCGAGTTTTTCGTCTTCGTGTTCTCGCTTCACTCGGACCCTGCGGAATTCGCGGTTATCAACTTCAACTTTTGACAACCAACTTCATACCCCCTACTTCGTTTCTTCACCCATTCATGTATTTATACCTCGTATTTGCCTCGGTTCTCGTGGCGTACACGGCGGTGTTGTTCCTTCTCAACAAAATCCCCCGTGTGTCCGTCAAATCGCTAGGCTGGTTTTGCTTGAAGAATGTGGACATCGACTTGGGTTCATCTGCCGTCCACATCCGTCACTTGATGCTCAGAGTCAATTTCTACAAGGCCAAACACACACCCTACCGGCTTTTCTCCATCCAACTCCACGATGTGCTGGTGGTCGGCCATGACGATGCCGATGCGTCTACTCCCACTTCTACTTCCAATTCGAGTTCCCACTCCAAATCATCCTCTACTTCCGCCTTTGATAATGGAAATTTAGCAATCGCCTTCCCACGACGACTATACGACGTGGTCATCCACAACAACTTGGTCAACCAGTTCAATATCGACTTTTTCCGCTGCTCCGTCACTCACGACGCCTGGCGCCGTCTGCTCTTCCTCGACTACGTGCGCTTGGAACCTATGCACGACGAGGGTTCCAGCCGCTTCAATGCCAACGTGTTGAATGGCTTTGTGCGAGGCGGTGACGACGACGTCCGCCTCTTTCGCAGCATCAGCTTGCTAGTGCTGTGGGAATCGGTGTTCCTGTGCTCCTCAAAGCTTAACACAGTCCTGATGGCATTGCAAAACCTCTGTGTGCACCTCACATTGGGCCAGGTCAATGTTCCTGCCACCTTGTTTGCTGAGTTCAAAAACAATAAGGCCAATTCCTCCTCCGACATCAACTCTGCATCTCAAGCCAAATCCTCCTCCTCCGACGCCAACTCGGCAACTGAAGGGGCATTAGCCAAACTCGAAAGGATCCGCCAGCTCGAATCACTCGTCAGTCAGCTCGAATTACGTTTCGAGGACTTGCACGTCTACAACTCCCAACTCGACGCGTCCTGCTCCACGCTTACAGTAGCCGCAGACAGACGTTACCACGCCGACCCAGCGGCCCCGGTGCGATTCTCAGCCCACCTTACTACTTTCAAAGCTTCCAATCTCGATACAAGATGCTTCGAACTTCCTTCTGCCTCCTTTACCATAGACTGTGACCCCATTGCTTGGTTACAGGCTAAACACGGCGCTAAGGCCTGCAATTTGGCCTCATCGGGTACTGTCACTCTTACAAACCCGACTGCCAACTTATACCACGACCAAATCGACTCTGTTCGGACTTTCACCGCTCACATGTTCGGCAACTCCGATAAAACCGTGGACAACGAGAAAAAACAGAATATCCTGCCTTTTGTCTTATTGGTTCTCACAAATATCTCCTTTCGCTTCGTCTTGATCGACGTGGCTGCAACTATACACTTACCCAAACTTGAACTGTCTGAGTTCCACAGACATTCTCCTGAAAATCTCAAAATTACGGCAAATTGTTCCTCAATGCTCTACAAACTTTCATGCCAGCATAGGCGCCGTCGGAACGGTATCAGGACTAACGTCAATCATTTTTTCAAGCTCAAAAACTTTAAAATCCTAGTCGCCGATAATATGTTGCTTTTGTCTAGGGTTAATGTTAATACTAGGTACCATATTGAGGCACATCAAATGGCCGTGAAAGTTATCATCAAAAACTTGAAAGTCAAATCAATCAACGAAGTCATATTCCATTTGGTGAGACAGATACGAAATCGCAACATCCAATACTACAACAAGCAATGTGCCAAGTTATACCTGGACACTCCAGATCTCTCATTCGATGAAACCATTGACGCTGATGTTCAGTACGCTGGACTTTTCGAACTACTTCCTTCATTCATCAACGCTGTTCATGTCAACGTCGCAAGTATTCAGGCCGATGTCATTTGTAAAGATAGGCTTCCATCGCATCTCTCATATGACGAGGCATTGGGCGAGGAAATTGACTTGAGTGACTTCCGTCGTGGTGTGGCCGTGAAGATTACTGATTCTACGGTCAGGTACAGAAGGCTGAAACAAGAACTTGATGCTGGCGTCAAGTCCGTACAATGTTTCACCTTAAGTGAATACGCAACAGAATTCATTCCTGGCTTCGATGAAGTGGCCGACTACGAATTAGCCGAGGAGGAAGAGGATGATGACGGTGGTGATTTGACTTCCTTGGAGTCCGGTAACCTGGTACTGGATGATGATGATTCTCTGGTTCAGAAAATCAAACGTGTGTTGTCGATGAGAGACATTACCATTCAAAACAGGGAACAAGATAAGGATCGACTCCAATTGACCATTCCAGAGATCACTGGCCGTTTCGATATCTTCCTCGTCTGGTGTGTCATTTACGCTCAGACTCTCGTCAGGTATTTCGCTCCAACAGAAGAAAGGCATTACACTAAGGCGCAGGAACAAGCTTTAAAGACCAAGTATCGTGTCATGTTCGACATTAGTGTGGAGTCGGCAACTATGGTTTGTCGGTTGCCCAATCGTGTTGACGTCTTGGTTGAAGTGGACGGGCTACTCATGCTTTGTGACAACGAGGGAGGTTCTGATCTTGCCCTGGCCTCAGCTAACTACGCCCGTCTATACGTTGTCCATCCAGCCACCCAGCTCTGGGCCCGTTTCCTCACTTTATCCAACGTCGGTGCACGTGTACGCCACGACAAGGAGTTTCACATTGATGTGGACCTGCAACTGATTAGACTCAATGTTCCACACCAATTCCTTTTCTACACCGTCATCGACAATACCATCACTTTCGTCAAAGCTATTCGTCAGATCACGTTCAATTTTACAAACTTGCTGAGAGGAGTTGCTGACTTCCACCGCATCTACCCTGAGGTGAAAAAGGCACCGACTATTCCTCGTGTCCGTGTTCGCCTGGGTATTCTTGGACTCACGTTGGAGAATGACCCATTTGAAAACGAACTAGCTTGCATCTATGAGCTTGGTGTTATTGAACAGAGAGAACGACTCAAGAAGATGAGAATGTACGAGGACAGGGCCGCTGCTGCTCGTGAAACTCGCAAGCCGGAAGATTTAACTTTCACTTCACCGAAAGTGAATAGCCCGTTGCGACAGGTGCACAGCACGAATCTGGGACTTAAAGCACGTCTTTTTGGTCCTAGAGGGCCTGAAACAGTACCCGGTATGGCGGCGACGACTGAACTGCGCGAGGAGCGGGAAGCCAGGCTAGCACGGGCGCTTGATGCGCTCCAAAGCGAGTTTTCCACCGCTTGGATTCACAAGTATCGCAAGTTTCGGGCCGTTAAAATGGCACTGTGGGCCCGCCGTGCCACAGCTGCCTGGGGTGAAGATATCGTGCATCCCTTGGTGAGGTCCAGGTACGATATCCAAGACTATGCGGCTGGACCAGCTCTTCTTGGAGGTCTTATTCGACAGTTTGACTTCACCGTGGGCCCTAATGAGCTCGAAGATGTGGACAAGTTCTTGTACGAACAAGGAAAGGGCCAACCCAAACTTGAGTATTCCATATTGGTTCCATTACATGTCAGACTTCGTGGTGCTTCGCTCTATTTCTTTTTGAGGGACTACCCATTACCTTTGGCAAGCATTCCTCCGGGACCTCACTCGCAAACAGGGCCAAACCGCTGGGACCGGCCAAGTGTTCTTGATCTTTCTGGGCACGTTGTGATCAACGAGAAGCTTGTCCACCGCCAGGAGGAAATGAGATTCATTTACGTGCCATTTTCTCCAGCGGCACCTGATGCTGGTCCCGACACCTTCTACAGCACTACCGTTCCCCGTACTCTCACGCCTGTGAAGTTCATGGTTCAGCTCTCGTGTCAATTGAACACCCCAAGGGCCTGTACCATCACGTGGAGCAAGGCATACCAGGCTGCGTTGCTGACGGTTGCCGCTGCGTTTGACAACTTCACCAAGCCTACCATTGACGATAGTCCTATCGGTTGGTGGGATAAGGTGGCGCTTCTTTTGCACGGGACAGTTGAGTTTGCCGTGGCCAACGAGCTCTGTTTTCACATCAAGAGTGGAGCCAGTCCTTACGACTTGGTTGGCCGCGATGGTGGGTTTGTATTCTGCTGGAAAGACAACGTTTCGTTGAAATTCAACCCAAGCTCACGCTGGGACCAGTTGATCCAGCTTACGTCGGACGATTTTGTATTTGCCGTGGCCAACTACTCATTGGAAGAGCGTGGTGCATGGCAGCTATTCTACCATGAAATGCCCGAAATGGCAGAAGACGAGTACGCTGGAGCTGCAAAGTTCCGTAAGAAGGTGATGAAGCTCACGTCTGATGAGAAGGTGCAATGGACTTTGGGGCTTCTTTTCGAGCGTAACGCAGACGGTTCTGGCGAACTTCTGCTGTCCAAGGAACGTACGGACCTCTTCAAACCACATTACGACGTGGTTGTGACAAGTCCCGACTTTGAATGGCACCCAGACTCCTATGAAGGGTTCAGACTGGACTACTTGCACTTGGCCATTCTGGTCCGGTCGGTGCTGGCCAATAACAACTGCTATAATGCCACATACCTCACGCCACTTGTGTTCAACTACTTTTTCCGCTGGTGGCATACGTTGACACAACAGACCACTCTTCCGGTTCGACACGGTCCTCTTTTCAATACCTCCGCAACCCAGGTTTCTCACGTCAAAATGGGTCCTCATTTGGTCACAGTCAAGTACCAGCTTGAGCTCGAGCCCTTGGTGGTCAGCCACATGTACCAGCACTCGCAGGGCGACCATGTTGCCTTCACAGGGCTCAAGGGCCGATTCGGCAGCTGGATCCTCGATTTACACCAGCGGAAGGAAATGGGCAGATATGTCAACGAGAAACTCGGACTCAACAACCAAGTGGCACATCTCAAGCTCAATCAAGGTGAGATTGACGTCCGCGATGCAGACCTTCGTTTTGTGCGGGCCGTGTTCAGCGACCGGTCGGTGCGTGGCCATCTAGAGTCGTATTTGACCGGCCAGGCTGCAGCTGGCGCCAGTGCTCGTGCGGGCTCTCGTGCGAAAAGTGCCCGCACCGCCCTGCAGTGGTACCAGGAGTTCGAAGGGTCTGTTGGCGAGTGGATTGACCCAGACGACTTTGTTGAGCTCGAGGCCCGCGAGCCACTTTCACCGGATCCTCAGGTGCTGGTGACTCCATTCGTGTCATCTCCACGCTGGCTGTATTTCCGAGAGTGTTCTCTCCAGGTTCCAGAGCAGCACGAGTTCCCCTTCGGGAACGAGCCGGCCCATTCGTGCCAATTGGGTGCTCTGGCCCCGGACGAGGCCCAGGCCGAGTTGTTTGGTCTGCGTATTCGCACACTAACACAGAAATTAGTGGAGGCCCAGGCCGATGGTTCGCCCGACTACGTGGTGGACGTGTTGAAACAGCGTCTTGCCGTGGTACGCCGTGCCCGCTCCGATATGGTGGAAGATTTCGAAAACGATTACAACAGTGACTACGAGGATGACAATGACGAATCGGAAGAAATCACCAGTCTCAACAAGATAGATTCCAGAGCTTTATCGCTATATTCTTCACAAAAGTCTGTGGAACAGGCCAGAGAAGTGTCGGCGATGGACTCTGGAGTGAGTGACTTCCACAACAGGTTTGTGGTGCACAACTTGCAACTCCAGTGGGACAACCAGCTTCGTGATCTATTTATGGAGTATGTTCAAAAAGTCCTGGACCGTCGTTCTGCAACTTACTACATGAGTAAAAAAGCAGTGGACTTGGTGGAAAATGTTCTTCATGATCAGGCAGAGCAGGATCCCCAGCCCAACGAGTCTTGTGAAACTAACTACAATGAATTTAAAACGGACGAACAAATTGTCCACTGCTTCGATGAGCAGCTAAGTGACGTGGACGAAAATGAGCGGGACGTTGACAAAAAATACCTCTTCAAGCTTCTCCATCCTCAGATCGTGTTGGCTTCGGAACAAGATCCAGATTCGTGCATTCTCATCACGTCGCGTGATCTAGAAGTACGGTTGGCTGATGTGGCAGTTAAGGGTATGAGCGATGTGATCAGTGAGCTGGTGAAGGTGTCTTCCCTCGTTGAATCGCGATACGGGGTGCTTTTCAAAGACTTCCAGGCATTTGTATTCAATAAGCCTCCTTTGGAAAACCCAGCCGCTACTTGGTCACCTTGGGTTGACCCAGAGGTGTGTTATGACGGCCGCTGGCATCGTGATGAATTGGTGGTTGAAAGGAACTCAATGGCTTTTTTCGTGAAGAAACCAAATTACCTTTACGTGGAAAACCAGAGTATGGACCAGGGTAATGAGATTACAGTACATGTTGCCAAAACTGTATTGAATGCAACATCCTCGCAATATTCCACCATCTATTACATGGTAACTGATCTTTTGGTTCATGGAAAGACTGCCAGGGACGAATTTGTCAGCCGTTTGGATAAGATCATGTCTCTTTCGGATGCTAGTGATTTCGAAGGCCTCGATCTCAGAGCCAAAGATCTTCAGAAATCAATCAGGGCATGTGAGTACATTTTGCTTAAACTTGATGGTAATATTAAACTCAATAAGCAGGAGAGTATGCAAATCTCAGCTCTAGAACTCGAGTTGGAGAGAATGAAAATGGAGTTGGTGGTGTTGATGCGTGGTCTTAGTTTGAGAAGTACGAAGCATCAAGCCGGAAAGAGTAACAGTAGAATTTGGACAATTCTATCTGACCAACTTATTTGGCATCTTTTGGATGAAAATAGAGAGCCGTTTATTGATTTTGCACTTGCAAGAGCCCGTTTTACAAGAGTTGACTCATTTGATGGATCTAATTATAACAAACTCGGGATACAAATGATTCAAGGGTTTAACCTTCAAAAAAATTGTGACTATCCAGAACTCTTGCTCCCATTGATGGAACTCAGAACTAAGGAGACAGAAAGCCACCCAATCATTGAGATGTCTTGGAAGTTGCTCGAGCCAGTGGGAGGTATTGGCATCATGGAAAGTGCCAAGTTGCAAATACAGCCATTGAAGATTCAGTTGGACTTCAAAACGGCAAAAGACTTGTTCGATTATGTTTTCCCCAAAGAGAATGAAAGCTCGCAAGTCGAGAGCGAAGAAGCTGACGCAGAAGATGAAGTGGACGACATAGAACCTGAGGAAGAAGAGAAGCCCAAAAAGCGATTAAGGGATCTTTTCGCCAAACTGAAGCTTCTCAGTCATTCATCTGTGGATACACTGGAGTTGAGCAGTTTAAAGTCACCTTCAATCAGGTCATCATCGATGTCAGAAGTATCTAGTAACTCTGAGAGAATCTCAGTGAAGCAACCAGCCAGGGTAGATACGTACGAAGACGATATCTCGGTGATTATGGAGAGATCTTCCAAATATATCTCAGTGGTTAAGATTGAAGTGGTGAAGATGGACATTTCAGTGAGTTTCAAAGCACCCAAGCATTTGAATATTCTCGACGTGCACAACCTCAAGATCTCAGTTCCCACGTTGATGTACTCCAACAAGATGTGGTCTGGCCAGGATTTTATTCTTCGATTGCGGAAAGATGTGATTAAGGTGATATTGGCTAACTCGGGCAAGATCTTGGGGAACAAGTTCAAGCACAGAAAAAGAGGTTCCAATACCGAGCCATTGAAGCAAATTTCTGACTACGCAAACTACATGACACTTCAGGACCTTCAACAGGAGGGACGGGCCCGAGACTATGCCCGTACTGATCATCGTGGCCATCACCAAGCCACTGGCAATCGATTGCAAAAATCCAACACCAGAGCCTCTACTTTTGCTTTTGAGAACTATTTGGACCAGATCTTGGATGAGTCTGAAGAAAGCAGCAATTGAAGGTTGGAATCAAAAAGGATATAACTTTGGAGATGAGTTACACTTATCTAATGAACTAAAGAAAGACAGAAACTAGGTTCTCTTGCAAGTGAACTCCCGACGGAGGGCCAATTATTCCACGCGAAACTTTATCAAATCAAGCAGTGACATCAAAAGCCCCAGAATTGTCATCTGGGAGATTCAATTTGACTTTTAACGGCTTGCAAGCAAAGTTTGCAGTCAAAGTCATGATTGAATGTTGCAACTTTTGATCGAAAGTAGCAATTCAAGCTATTATGTATCATCGAAGACTCTTGATCAAAAATTGCAATTCAAGCTATAATTTATTATTGAAGGTTTGTACCTTCATTCAGGGACTGTGTATATTCAGTGTATATTCAATGTATATTAGTGAAATGACAAGCTCATATAAATAATTACTGGTTTTCGCACTGAGAATTGATAAATTATTAATTATCAATAACTTCTTTCTTAGCGCTTAAACAAACCACCGATTCAATTGACTCCAGTTAAAGGGCTTGATACTGTTGAATAGGTCATTCGAGCTACAATCGTGAGGAGCTATCATATATCTTGATTTCACCAGCATATTCAATCAATTCATCCCACAACCATCGATTATTCTATATTTATCCTATCAACAATTACCGCCAGCAGAACATTGATTATTTCATATTTATTCCATCAACAACCACCACCAGCTATCACATTCAATGTCTCTTTTCGACTCACTCCGTGAACGTGCGCTCAATACCATCAACCAGGTCTTGGACAAAAAGGACTCCAGTGGACTCACCAAGAACCAGCTCTTTTGCCGGGAACACCGCCTCCCAGACAGCGAAACCGTGCTAGACGAACTGGCAGTGGAAGTGGGTATTCGAGCTGAAGGCCTGAAGGACGCATACCGCCAACCCTACCCCCAGGGCCGCATTTATCTAACGCAGCACTTTCTTGTGTTCAGAGACGCCTTTGATAGACGTAACTGCTCGTTCAACCTCCAGTTGAGCACCATCAAGAAAGTGGAACGACTCCCTACCAGCTCGTATGGGTTTGCGCTATCTGTGACCACGCATTCGCGGCTCTTTGTCAATCTTTATTTGGTGGGCATCCGCTCCGAGAGTGAGAAGTTCTCCTACAACTTGAAAGTGGCCTTGAAGAAGAACTTGGCTAACGTTAAGAAATTACAACCGTTCATCCAGACTTGCTACTCTGAATATCTCCTTGCTAAGAACAAGATCTCCACCGAAAAGGTTGACGAAATTCCTCCTGGAGGCCTTGGAACCGTGTTCAAGTTCCCCGGTAATGCTCGGGACCTGCGGGACAAGTCCAAGATGAAGCTATGGTTCGACTTGTTCAGAGCAGACGGCCGTAACTTGTCGCTCATCAAAACCCCAATGTTCTACAAATTGGTCCGCGTCGGCTTACCCAACCGTTTGAGGGGCGAAATATGGGAATTGTGCTGTGGTTCCATGTATTTGAGATTGGACAACCCTCTGGAATATCAGAAACTTTTGCATGATAACAAGGACAATAAATCACTTGCAATTGAAGAAATTGAAAAGGATCTCAATCGCTCATTGCCCGAATACGCCGCGTACCAAGACGAAGAAGGTATCGAACGCTTACGCCGGGTCTTAACTGCTTACTCATGGAAAAACCCTGAGGTCGGCTACTGTCAAGCAATGAATATTGTGGTTGCTGCATTGCTCATCTACATGTCCGAAGAACAAGCATTTTGGTGCTTGAATGAATTATGTGATCGTATTGTGCCTGGTTATTACTCTAAAACCATGTACGGAACCCTCCTTGACCAGAGAGTTTTCGAAAGCTTGGTCCAAAACACCATGCCTTTGTTGTGGGAACACATCTCCAAGAATGATATCCAACTCTCGGTTGTTTCATTGCCTTGGTTTCTATCTTTATATCTAACCTCCATGCCCCTTGTGTTTGCATTCAGAATCCTAGATGTTTTCTTTTTGCAAGGGCCAAAAACTCTTTTCCAGGTGGCTTTGGCAATCTTGAAACTCAATGGCGAAGAATTGCTCACCATCGATGACGACGGTACTTTCATCTCTGTCTTGAAAAACTATTTTCAAACGTTGGACCAACTGGCACATCCTGACTCGCCAAATCTCAAATACCGCTCCATCACTAAATTCCAGGAGCTTTTGGTCACTGCATTCAAAGAGTTTAGCGTAGTTAATGAGGATATGATCGAAAAACACCGGGCAAAACACCGTGGCACCATCTTCCAAAACATCTCGACGTTCGTCAAGAGGACCGAATTGAGAAATTTACCTAAAACCAGCAACATTGATCAAAACACTTTGGCTCAGATTTATGATAGATTTTACCTGGTTCTTCAATCTCATAACTATACCTCCATGGACTCAGGTGACAACCTCATGGACTACGAAGCATTCCAAAAGTTCATGGCTCAAATTTGCGATTGGTGTCAACTAGAAGTCGGAAATCATGCTGAAGGGAATGAATTCTTGAAAAGATTATTCGTTCGTTGGGATTCAGAAGGTCAGGGCAAACTCAAATTATCCGATTTGTTGGTTGGACTTAATAAATTGGTCGAACCGGATCTCATGACATCCATGTCTAACTTTTTCGAGTTATATGACGTTGATCCAAAAGGAAGAATCGATAGGGAAGGGATACTCAAGATCTCTGAAGATTTATTGTACATTACTTCTCCGTGGAAGGAAGGTATCCTTTTAGACGGCATCACAGAAACTGCAATTGAAAATGCCATGGCAGATGAAATTTATAGAAGACAGCAGGCAAAGGGAGACGAATCACCAAACAAGGAAATTGACTTACCATCTGAAATGGATATTGACAAACAGAAGCTTGAAAATCAGCAGATCGAAAGATACTTGTCAGCTGCTAGTACATTTATTCAAAGAGCTTTTGAATACGCTCAACCTGAAGAAGAAGAAACCTTGATTAAGGAGTTGGCCACTGATAACAAGATTTATCATAATGCTGCTCTTAACCCCAATACCCCAGTTTATGTGAATTTGCCTACTTTCAGAATGGTTATACTTGCCGACGAAACTTATGAGCTTCTCTTTAGTAAAACATTGAGATTATCTATTCATCTTAATAAGCCCCTCGACTCGGAATTCAGTACCATCAGAAACTTACGAGACATGTTTGATGGTATGATTGCCGACGGAAGAGAAGTCGCAAAGAAGGTTCGTCGTCGTATGGACTCGGCAGCTACTTCATTGAATCATCATAATGACAATGCCTCGATGAAATCCTCCAAGTCCAAGATACAAGATATAGAAGAAGAGGAGAGAGATGATGATTTCGGTGTCATCGATATTGATGAAAATGACAAAGACATCTTACTTGGAGCTGAAGCACAAGTGTTGACCGATCCTGTTAATAATTCACCCGCAGACAAAGCTGAATTAGAGAGATTTCATAGAGCTGAATCTTCAAGCCAGACCAACATTAG
This sequence comes from Hyphopichia buzzinii, assembly GCA_030556945.1. Lineage (NCBI taxonomy): Eukaryota > Fungi > Ascomycota > Pichiomycetes > Serinales > Debaryomycetaceae > Hyphopichia > Hyphopichia buzzinii. The sequence continues at coordinate 38,981 of JAKTUZ010000002.1, read as the reverse complement.
CACTCCATCAAACAAAGATGACAACTTAATAGAATTCGAAACATAGTCTATAGTACTGAATTGGAACAGTCCATAAAATACACGCACATGCATATGAGAGCATTTATTATAACAAGTCATAGGGTTGAATTAAAATGGTGTAGTATTACATTACAAACAAAGATATATTAGTTTCTACCAAAGAGTTTCTTGAGAAACTTCTTCTTCTTTGGCTTTTGGCTCTTAAACTGAGCATCATCCAATTTGTTCTTGGAATCTTGTCTTAAAGTTGGTGCTGGTGCTGGTGTTGGTGCTGGACTTTGTTCGGCAGCTTCTTGAATGACGGGAATGGCTGTAGACAGCGCAGGGGCATCGGGTTCTTCGTTGTCGGAATCATCGAATCTTGATGTGAACCCAGCTCTCGGATGGTCTTCGTCATCAGAGTCGACAAGTCTCGATTTGAAGTCAGGTTGACTTGGCTGGATTTGCCCTGATACTTGATTCTGGGTTCTCACTTCAGCTGTAGATGGAACCTGTTGCACTGGTGCCTTTTGATGAGCATTATTGTTGTATTGAGGAATGTATGCCGAGTCACGTAATGTTGTTCTGTGGGCTCTAATAGCATGAGGAGCGTTGTGAACAGAATGACGATTGTTGGCCAGAGGTTTTTCCTCTGTTTCCTGGTCTCCCTTATCGAAGGAAGATTTTCTAACCAATTGCGGGTTGAACACAGATCTTGGTCTGGAATTTGCCTTGGCGTATAATTCAGCAGCTCTAGCTTTGGATGGAGATTCGTAGTTTGGTGACAAAGCTGGATGAGGTGCAATCGGTTGAACATAAACTGATGATCTGTCTCTCAAAGTACGACTACTCATGGAGCTACCGTTCATGCCCTGGTTACGACGAGGATCAAGAGTCTCAGGCGCAGAGCCTCCATGCATGGAGCTAGGACGTAAGGATCTCAGGCTCAATGAACCATTACTGGCGGGCTTGGCCATGGTTGTTGGTGGAGGTTTTCTGAATGTCAGTTGAGCCATGCGATTAGGACTGGTTGGATAATGGTGGTTTCCTTTCAACATGTTCACGTCACCACCCAATTGGGATGAAGACAATTTGGAATTGAGTCTGGTGTTCTCGGCAGTGGCAAGTGAAAGATAAACTTGGCCAGCGGCGTTTGAGGTGCCGTTGGAATTGCTCTGGGTAGATTGAATGGAGTTGGAGTTCTTCATAGCAGACTTCATTGGTCTCTTTTTCGAGTCAACACTGCTGATGGAAGAGCCGGAGCTGGCAATGTTTTCAACTGCTGGTAATTGGAGAGTATCGTTAACTTCTCTTGGGAAATCATCAATGATTTCAGGGACGTTGTCAAATTTGGGTCTCAATGTTTTAGCTAATCCGGACCTTTCATCTTCACTGTACTCCGACGAGGCGACATCGTCTTTGGTTAACAATTCGCTGGATTTCAAGTTGCCATACAGGGAAATGATACCGATTTCCAGACTCAGATTCTTGTTGATATCTGTAGAGTTGTGCGTGACTTCCTTTTCGAGAGGGAGAGTTTCAATGGCTTCACCAGCATTGGAGCTGCGACGGATTTGCTCCTTTTCAAGTTCATCTACCACGATGTCTGAGGCATCTATGGCAGCTGGTGGGGCAATGTCTTCGTCACTGATGTGCTCTTCAGTATCGACAGTGGCCAAATCAGGTCTTTCAATGGGGACGTTGATTTGTTTGGTGTCTGATCCTAAAGTAGGGTCTTTTTTATCAAGTTCATCGACAGCCCTAGGAACCTGAGCAGGAATTGGAACGTCTTCTTCTTCTTCTTCTTCGTTTTCGTTTTCCTCTATGATTGGATTTTCAGCAAGAACGTCATTGTGCTCGGGCAGGTGTTTCTGTTCGTTCTCAGATTTCATCATTTCAAGTAAATGCTGTTCATTTTTCAATCTGGCCAATTTGAGTTGTTCGTATTCCAAGCGTTTTGACTCCAAGTTTTTTGCCAATTCTTTTTCACGGTCAATCTGTTTCTGTAATTCGTCGATTCTCGAGTCATGTTCATAGTAGCCGCTTGTTTCGTCTTCACTTTCTTCGATTTTGGGTGCAGCTTTGGTTAAGCTTGAAAGCCTGGAAGGTTTCTTTGTTGTTTTGGTCAACGAAGGGTTTCTGGCGGTTGATTTGGTCAACGACGAATTTCTGGCGGTATTTCTAGTGACCGAGTTTGTTCGAGGGATGTTGGTGCCTGAGCGAATCGAATTGTGTCTGTTAATTTCCTGTTGCAAAGTGGCTTCTGGTACTTCCACCACCTTGATACCGTTTGGTGTTGGGATGTATTTCTTGACTGTTTTCACCGAGTTCAACGACTGATTAGAGGACTTCTTAGCGAAAGGTTGAGGAAGCTTCAAGTCTTGGAGGGTGTTGTGGTTGTCGTGAGAGCTGTGGCTGGCGATATCGAAATTGGAGTCAAAGGTGTCATCGATATCGTAGGAGTCACCGTAGTGGTGACTATGGTGATGTTGGTGTTGGGGCTGATGTTGAGTGTAGTTGATGGGCAGGCTCAATCTGTTGCTGCCGGGTGAGCCACTGATGGAGGAGCTACGCTTCAAAAGGCTGCCACTGCCACCAGCTCTTTGAGGCGAGGCCTGCGGCGACAGCGCCGCCTGCGGCCGGGACTGGGCCGGACTTTTCCTGATGTATTGGAACGAGTTGGAGCGGGAGATGCTGGTGGCGCCCTGCTTCTTTTGGTATGCTGGCTGAGTCTTCAATGTTTGACCAATGGTAAGGGCGGCAGCCATTGCACCAGAGCTAGGCTGGTTGGCCGAGGGAGCCGCATGGTTGACCCCGGTATACGAGGTATTACGGTTGCGACGAGTTCTGAACATTGGAGATCAACAAATGATGGATTATTAGCGCCACGGCGGGATTGGTGGTTAGCAAAATGCTGTTTTGCAGTTTTGATTGATTTCAAACGATTGTGGGACTTTGCCTAACACTGCACAACACAAGCAAGTAGTATAGCACTTAGGCACGTATTGTAAGCGATGTATTGATCGATTGGCACAATTGAGTGAAAGAAACACAAGTAGTTAGAAATTTAATGATTATATTTGTAGCAATGGTTATTTACAACTATAAACAAGGGCGAGCCCTGCACACAGCCAGTTTCATGACAGTTTTTCACCTGTGCCATTTGGTCTAAGAACGGGGGATTTTGGTGGAGAATGGTTGGGGCCCAGGCGTGGAACAGTTGAGCAAGGGTCGTGATGCTTGCTGTGGTCGTGGTGGGTGTTGGTGGAGATGTTGGAGGTGGTCGTGGTGGGCAGTGCTGGAGTTTACAGGGTTTTTGTCACGTGCTTGATCACGTGTTATAGTGTCCTTAGCGAAGATGGCCTCTGGTGTGTAGTTGTGAGTTGTGAGTTGATGAGGCAACGAGCTGAAGAGCCGTGATGAGTCTTTGGGAATGAAAGTCGTTTATGGGTCGCTGGGAATGACAACTCGGTGATACCTGGGTAGTCGAGACTTAGACAGACATCGAGATTGGCCATCAGTCAGACTTCAATGTGATACTTTGGTACTGGCCAACACTTTTGTATTGGCATGCAATACTGGTGAACACTTTATAATGGCATACTTTGATACTGGTGAACACTTTATAATCGCATATTTTGATACTGGTGAACACTTTATAATGGCATATTTTGACATTCATAGCCTTAATTATCTGTGGACACTTCGAACATGTAGATCCATCCGCAGACTACCGGTGTCTTCTGGTCAAACGGTTCAAACCCAACATCGTGGACACCCACATGCCAAACTCCTGGCCCTGGTACGTGATGGCGGCGAGCAATGGCCGCACCATCATGAGGGCACCAGCAAACACGAATCCCTGCACCAAAGGCATGATGATTTGGTCTTTCAACACGGCGTAAATCACAATGCCGGGCGTCACTGGCGTTAATGGACTAAGCTGGTCCTCTGGAACACTCCCACCTTCAAGCTCCTCCTGTTCTGCCTCATCTAGACGTTGATTTAGCCTTTGGGCAGTTAACTCGCTAACTTGTCCATTCTTAGCGCTTTTCTCTGCTTCCTTGTTTGCATATGCCTGCAAGCTTCTGTTGAAAGAGTGCTCGAATCTAAGATCGGGAATCGCAATTGAAGAAAGCGAAGCTCTGGTGGCCATTTTTGTTGGTGTAGTATCAAATTGATTATTTCCTGATGGCGTTTGATATTGCGCCAGTAGTTTTACTAACGCTAACCTGTAATTATAATCTGTAAATTGAGTTAGTTTTCGTGAGTGAGGGTAGATAACATGTAAATTGTTTTGGAATTTTTGAACTCGCAAACTGCAATACTGTTGATATGAAAAAATGAAAATATTCACTTGGTAAGCATTAATTTCGTTCCACTAGAAACCACATCAAACATGGAAATAGATAGAGGATATGATGGAGGACCTCGTGTCACCATTAGACAAACCGAGCGGGATCACGTGGACTTCATTTTGAAAGATGTGGACTTGTCCATGGCTAATTCCATCAGACGAACCATGTTGGCAGAAGTTCCTACATTGGCCATAGATCTCGTTGAAATTGAAGTTAATACATCAGTGTTGGCAGACGAGTTCATTTCCCACAGGTTGGGGTTAATACCTTTGAACAGTGAGGGTATTGATAATCTATCTTACTCGAGGGATTGTACTTGTGATCAATATTGCCCAAATTGTTCAGTTAAATTAGAACTCACTGCTAAATGTGACTCCGACTCTACTATGAACGTCTACTCTTCAGACTTGGCCAAATTCCATAATGGCTCCAAACTTGGTGACCCTGTCATTAGAGATCCTGAACATCGTGGTCCATTAATTTGCAAGTTAAGAAAACATCAAGAATTAAGAATTAATTGCATTGCCAAAAAAGGTATTGCTAAAGAACATGCCAAGTGGTCCCCATGTGCGGCTGTTGGCTTTGAATACGACCCTTGGAATAAATTAAAACACACTGATTTCTGGTACGAAGATGATGCTGAAAAAGAATGGCCTAAACTGGCTAATTGTGATTGGGAAGAAGCTCCAGATCCTGAAGCTCCCTTTGATTATAAAGCAAAACCTTCCAATTTCTACGTGGATGTGGAAACTGTTGGTAACTTGCCTCCAAATGAAGTTGTTTTGAAAAGTATCGAAACTTTACAATTGAAGTTGGCAGGCATTGCCATGGAATTGAGAAAAGATGCAGTTGAAGCTAGCAATGCTACTTCTGGTGGCTTCACCTCTTACGGTAGATCTCCAGGTGGTGACGAATCGCCTGCCAATGGCTACGCCTACGGCGGTGATGGCTTTGGGAACTCCACTTGGGGTTAACTTGTTATATATGTAAATTAATGACTACTCTATCTGCGATGTTCGAATGTAATATTAGTGTTTTTGATTCCATTCAACCAAGTCTTCAAACTTGACCAAACTCCCTCCGAAAATGTCCAATGCACTTCCATAAGTCAAGTCTACTTTGCCACCACTGAGGTTGTCAACAGTGGCCAAATCACTAACCAGTTTGGCGCCTCCAGCATAAACGATTTTTCCTTCGAATCCTGCCGGGCACCATTCGCCTAATTTCTCAACCAATTTCTCGTCAATCCCATTGCAAAGTCCTTCAACGTCTGCTGCGTGGATAAGGAACTCGTCACAGTATTTACTCACTTCAAGTAAGAATTCTTCACTCAATTGGCTGCTGGTAAGAGTCTGCCACTTGTTCATGGCCACCACCCATTTTGTTTCATTATTCCCCTTGACTTCTCTGCAACTCAAGTCCACAATAAGTCTTTGTTTTCCAACCAACTGACTCACTTGTTTCAATTTGTCCCAATCGAGATTCTTCTCTTGGTCTCCACTGAATAGCCAACTAGTCAAAATGACATGAGATGCCTTGTAGTCTTCAAGCCATGTGAGAGCGTTATCACCAGTGATTCCACCACCCACTTGAAGCTTATGAGGCCAGGTTTGGCAGGCAAGTTTGGCAGCTGCGTCATTCTCTGGATTCGTGCCGAGTTTTATCACATGACACCCATTTACCTGATTCTTTTTGTATAACTCTGCGTAGTAAGACGAAGGTTTGGTGGACACGAAATTCTCTTTAGTATTTGAGTGGGCGGTGGAAATATCATCACCTGTGAGTGTTCCACCAACAATTTGCTTGACTTGTCCAGAATGGATGTCTATACAGCCTCTAAATTTGGTCATTTGAACAAGAATATGGAGTAGTTGAAATGTTAAATTGTGCGCTGCGAAAAATTATCATTAACTACTCTTTTATACAAATACACCACACAATGAGTGATGATGATTATATGAAATCCTTGGAGATTCAAAGACGGAATTTCGAAGCACAGTTTGGATCTCTTGAAGATATGGGATACTCGGACAAGTCCAAAAATGAAAAGAGCCTGAGCGATGGTGAAAATTCCAGTGATGGTGAAAATGAGAGCGATGAGATGGGAAGTGATGATTTCGAAGGATTCGACCCTGAAAATGAGAGCAGTGACGACGACAGTGGGAGCGAGATCCAATACGAAAGTGAAGAGGAACAAGTTGTTGAAACGCCAAAACCGAAAGTTGTCAAACTCACAGACTCTTTTGCAGCACCTCCACCCACGGTTTCCAAAGCTGACAAGAAAATATTACGATTGGGCCGTGCACCAACGTTGGTGGAAATCGCCAAAAAGGAACAAGAGTTGTCCAAGCTCACAAAGAAACAACAGGCACAAGCCGCTAAGGAAGACAACGAGAACTTGGAGAATGACATGAAGTTGCAAAGGCTTTTGAAAGAATCACACATATTAGCAAATCACCTCGACTACTCGGGTGCTGACCTCACATTACAAACCATAGACTACGAAGACCCCACAGGAAAAGCCAGAAGAAGGGTATTGAACTCCAGAATAAGAGACTTGTCATCCACTAACTCATCCACTGGTGGTTTGCCCAAGAAACTTGAAAACATGCCAATGTCCATGAGAAAAGGCATGATTAAAGCCCAGCAAAGAAGAACCGCAGCCTACGAGGAAGACGCGAAAAATGCGGGCATCATTCTCTCCAAAGTCAAGAAAGGAGAGTTCAGAGACTTGAGAGCTGGTCAAGGTTCTACGCCAATGAGTGACAGAATTGGCACAGGAGTCAAGAAGAGCACCAAACACCGCCAAAGAGGCTTGAAAATCCACGCCGTCGGAAAGTCTACCCGTAACGGGCTTGTCATCTCCCAGGACGACATCAACAGAATCAACAACCAGGGCAAGTTCAAGGGAAAAGGAAAGGGAAAGGGTAAGAGAAGATAGATTGGTATATGGTCACGTGAAGGAGCACGTGATGTGCATCTTAATTATTAGCATCAATTTCTCATATACAAAAAGTAAATAAACAAAATCAAACACCATCAAAATTTAAAAATCAACAATTAAACAATTTTAGTTTGTTCCAATCTCTGTTTGTTCCGATTTCTGTTTGCTGATACTACTTCAGTCTAGACGGATACTTGCGATCACAGCTATTTTAGTTTTTTTTCCACATCAATCGAGCATCAACTGATCAAAACGAGCTCATTCTCTCCAACAAGCCATTCCTTCTTACAGAGCTTTCACAAACGAACAAATCGTCCTGTTATTCCATGAGCGGGCAGATTATCCCTAAAAAACGAGGCCAGAACACGCCGCAGGGCGCGTCTCGTGTCAGCTCGATCCATAATTTGTCCAACAAAGGAAGGGCCATATCTGGCAGGGTGGCGTCTAAGTCCAAAAGGGCTGTTTCTGGATCTCGTCACGTAAGCCGTGGTGACCTTTTCGTGTCAAGGCCCGATGACTCTGGCTTGCTTGAAGACGCCATTCACTTCGATGAAAACAAACACACAATCATGTCAAATTTCGAAGAATGGATCAAGTTATCCACGGACAACAAGATCACCTCCAAAAACTCGTGGCAGTTTGCACTTATTGACTATTTTCATGATTTGAACGTGATAAAAGATGGTGAAAATATCAATTTCCAAAGAGCCTCTGCTACCTTGGATGGGTGTGTCAAGATCTACCTGAGCAGAGTTGAATCGGTAGCGTCAGAAACCGGTAAGTTGTTAAGTGGTCTAGCCACGAAAAAGCATCAGCAGGGCAACGAGGATGGCGAAAACAACGGCGAAGACGATGATGACGACAACGATGAGGCAAATGAATCACAGAATGCCAATGAAGACGGTAAGAGGAAGAGGAAGATAAATCGTATTCTCGAATCTACCTTGGTGTCTTTCGATACCATAAGGATGAAGAAACTTGATCAAGAATTGGCCGTTGATCCCTTGTTCAAGAAAGCGTTGGCAGAATTCGACGAAGGTGGTGCAAAAAGTTTGTTGCTCAATACATTGAGCATTGACAGTTCGGGCCGTGTCGTTTTCGATGCTGCAACCAACAAGGCAAAGGAAACAGACGAAGTCGGTGATGGCGTTGAAGACGAAGAAGACGATGAGACCAACAAATCCTCGGATAAAAGTCTACAGGATCACAGAACGGATGTCGATCACCCAGATATAGATATCAGTGGGCTTCAGTCTTTCTTGTACAAAGAAAGCCCGGAAGAACTTGAGAAAACAACCATTTGTCCATCCTTAAGTGAGTTGATGGTTGTATTGACAGATGTGAATAAGGCCAAATCCGTCCTTAGTGATGTCAATAATAAATTTTTGGCTGAAGATGATAAGATGAGTGAAATGCGTTCTAACAACGGTGATGATGATTTTGGTTACGACAATTTTAATGACGGTGATTTCGGCGATGCTGCCTTCGATAACGACGGTGAAGGTTACAGTAGTGCACGCGATACAACAGCATATGATGGAATAGCCAGATTATTTCAAGGTGCAGATGATGACGAAATATTAACTTCTAACGTTCTAGATAGAGATCTTATGGCATACTTTGACGAAAACATGAAGAGTGCCTGGAGAGGACACGAGCATTGGAAGATTGCCAACTTGAAGAAGACCAAGAAGATCAATGATACACCTACAGATTCACAAACTGTGGGCACAGATGCAGAGGGAGCACCCGACCATTTAAATGCCATTGTGCAAAAGAAAAAGAAGCAAGACGCCGTCATCGATTTCCTAGCTTTCGAAGATGCCGATGACGAAGATGAACTTTTCCAGAGACCTAAGAATACCAATTTCTTAACACTCAAAGCGTCGGATCCGTTGAAGAACACAAAGAATAAATTGCCAGATGACATTCAGTTTAATTCTGAAAAATTGATCAATTTATTCGCTAAGAAGCATAAGTCCATTTCGCATTTCACTAGAAGATCTAAAGAGTTTGCTAGTGAGCCAGAACTACAGGAGGAACCAGGACTCACTGATGAAAACTATTTCTCCAAGAAATATGCTGAAGAGGAAGAAGAAAGGAGACAACAAGAGCAACTTGCTGCCTCTTTCCAACAGGCGGAATATGATGATTATGATAACGATGACTATGGCGACATAGACTTCAATGATGCATTAGGAGGAGCAGACTACGATGGGAATGACGGGGTCAAAGAGGAAACACCAGGAGGGATGTCTCTCGTGACGGGTGGACGCAAGGCGAGACCGGAGTATGTTAATTTCTCGAGGGTCGCTAAAAGAGTTGACGTGAAGTTGTTGAAAGATAACTTGTGGAAGAGTATCATGAAGGTAGAGGAGGAACAGGCACAAGAGGAAAAGAGAAAAGATATAGAAGAAGACGAAAAAGAAGACGAAAAAGAAGATGACAGAGAAGAAGAAGACGAAGAGAATGATAAAGTGAAAGAAGAGAAACACTTTGGCGATGTCATTACCTCCATAGGGAAGATGTACCGTCCGGAAGAAAGGAAAGATCTTTCCACAAGTTTCTGTTTCATCTGCTTGCTACACTTGGCCAATGAGCACGGTTTGCAAATCAACAGCACAACCACCCACGACGACTTGCTCATTACGGGGTTCTAGTGATCCCTTGTATACTATTATTTAAGCTACCATGGAATTTATTGAAATGGAAATATGTGTAAACTGTAAAAACTCAACTTTCCAGCTTTGTAAATGTGCAGGCGCGCACACTTCAAATTGCTCACACTAAAATCAAAAATTGTTGAATGACAAATAATTACTACTACACCATACATAATTAGACAACACTTTAGTTGTGCTATTAACAACTTGCTATTCCAAAAATCATGTATAGCTTATCCCGGATACTCCCGAGGGCAGCCGTACCTCTTTTGCGCGGGCCTTCGCCGATGATGGCGTTTTGGTGCCAGAGAGCGGCTAATATTGCCATCAGATATCCAGCGGGCAATTCAAGATATGTGTCTAATTCCGCTATCAATTTGTTACAGTCGCAAGAACAGGCTGCCAACAACGACATGAACAACGCCGGTGTACAGGCTGAGTTTTACAAATCCTTATTAGCAAACAACTATCCACATATTGTGGTGCAAAGATACGAAACTTCTGGTATCGCCCTGTCGCCCGAATGTACCGCCATGTACGTGGAGGCTTTGAACCAGCTTGGAAAGAAGGGGAAAGCCGAGCAAGTGGCCAAGGCTACTCTGGCTAGTGCCGCTCAAGGTACTGGTTTGCCACACGGCTTTGGCTCCAGATACGAACCTGTACATGTGGTTGTTTCCGAATCTATTTTGACTATCATTTCCAAATGGCTCAAGTGGTTGATTCCTGTTGCCTTGTTGACCTACGGGGCTACTAATGCTTTCAACTACTTGGTTGAGAACGGCACCATCTTCAAAAATACCGAAGTCGCCGATAAGAGCGTTGATGTAACCCAATCAACCGTCAGATTCAAGGACGTTTGTGGATGTGATGAAGCCAGAGCTGAATTGGAAGAAATCGTCGACTTTTTGAAGGATCCCTCTCGTTTCACTGGTTTAGGTGGTAAATTGCCTAAAGGTGTCTTGTTAACTGGTCCTCCAGGTACTGGTAAAACCTTGTTGGCTAGAGCCACCGCTGGTGAAGCTGGCGTTCCTTTCTTCTTCATGTCCGGTTCCGAGTTCGATGAATTATACGTGGGTGTCGGTGCTAAAAGAATTAGAGAATTGTTCAGTCAGGCCCGTGAAAAATCTCCTGCAATTATCTTCATCGATGAATTGGACGCTATCGGAGGAAAGCGTAATCCAAAAGATCAAGCCTATGCTAAACAAACTTTGAATCAGTTGTTGGTTGAGTTGGATGGGTTTTCTCAAACTCAAGGTATCATTATTATTGGTGCTACAAACTTCCCAGAATCCTTGGATAAAGCTTTGACAAGACCTGGTAGATTTGATAAAGAAGTTAATGTTGAATTGCCCGATGTCAGAGGTCGTGTGGATATCTTGAAACACCATATGGAAAACGTTGAAACGTCTGAAGATGTCGACCCAAGTATCATCGCCAGGGGTACCCCAGGTTTATCCGGTGCCGAATTAATGAACTTGGTTAATCAAGCTGCCGTCCATGCTTCTCAATTATCAGCACCTGCTGTCGATATGACCCACTTTGAATGGGCAAAGGATAAGATCTTAATGGGTGCCGCCAAGAAGAAGATGGTCATCACCGAAGAAGCAAGAACAAACACTGCTTATCATGAAGCTGGACATGCCATCATGGCCATGTTCTCCCCAGCTGCTACTCCTTTGTACAAGGCTACAATTTTACCAAGAGGACGTGCACTTGGTGTCACTTTCCAATTGCCTGAGATGGATAAGGTTGATATGACCAAAAAAGAATGTTTTGCTAGGTTAGATGTTTGTATGGGTGGAAAAATCGCAGAAGAAATGATTCACGGCCCTGAAAACGTTACTAGTGGCTGTTCTTCTGATTTGGCCAACGCAACCAACGTCGCCAGAGCCATGGTCACGTCTTACGGTATGAGTGACAAGATTGGTCCTGTCAGATTGAGTGACGATTGGGAATCATGGTCATCGAAGATAAGAGATATGGCCGATAACGAAGTCAGAGACTACTTAATTGAGTCTGAAACTAGAACAAGAAACTTATTGAAAGAAAAGAAAGTTGAATTACAAAGATTGGCAGAAGGATTATTGGAGTATGAAACTTTGACAAGAGATGAAATGGAGAAGATTGTTAAAGGCGAGAAAATTAACAAAGCCCCAAGCATATCTAACACTGTTATCAAGTCGCCATCAAGTGGGAGAAAGGAAGTGATCAACGATCCTTCACCAGTCCCAGCTGAAGCTTAAACTGGTACCAAAAAATTCTTGAAAAAGATCATTAATGTATTGTTAGCACTACATAACTTTGTAAATAAATGAATGAAATAAACGTGAAATCAGAATGACAAGTGTGTTGCAGATTGTATATCCGTTGAGTTTTGTGGTGTTTTGAAGGTTTTGTGATAAAAAAAAAACCATGATTTAATTGACGGTTTGTCAGGTTTTTTGTGATTATATTTTTGAGAATATTTGATGATTTTGCAATAATTCCAAAAAACATCAAAACTCAACTAAAAAGGAAAAAGTTAACGATAATTTTATATTAAGCTATTTAAGATTATAATTTACAAGTTCATCATTGTTGACCGCCATTTTGGAAGAAGTTGGCCAATTGACTACTCAAATTGTTATTTGGAGCACCATTATTATTCATAAAATTTGGAGGCATTCCACCATTAGTAGGAGTGAAAGTAGGGTTAGGACTGTTGGAGTTACCGAACAAACCACTCAATGGATTGACTGACGATTGAGTGAATGTAGCAAAGTCAGGCAGAGCACCGTGAGACATGGCAGATTGAGGAATTAAAGAAGTTTTGACATATTCTTCATCGGGTTCACCAGGTCTATTAGATTTAGGACCATTTCTAGCAGAGTTGGTAGGCATTTTCTTTGACATGGCTTTAGAAGAAATACCGGCACCAATTTCGATATCTGGTTCATCAATGACCATACCACTTGATAATGGTTGACCACCGGTACCACCCCATTGGGCTTGGACCACCCAACTTCTATCAGCGTCTGTTAACCTTGAAATAGGGATGATGGAAATCCCATGCTGATAGTTACAACAATCTCTTGGACCGAAACCAACACCCCAACGAGTTCTCAAAGGATATGAGTTATCCTTGTTGAATGAGGTGATGACTTGCTCAGCTTCTCTTCTTGAGTAGACTTTGACGAAGGCATGCTTTCTCTCACTATTCAAAATGACAGATTGAACTTCGGCGAATGGTCTCAAGATGGATGCTAATTCTTTCTCGTCCATTCCACGTGGAACACCACCAATGAAAAGGGTTCTTGACAAAACCTTGAATGAACCTTGTGGTAAATTTTGATCAAAACCGACGTTACGAGTACGGTAATGAGGAGTACCTGGCAAGTTCATTTCACCGTTCATTGCATTTGGAGGAACATAGCCTGGTTGAGATAATGTGTTTTGAGGAGACTTGGCTCTTCTGTTGTTATCGTTATTGCCATAACGGTTGTTTGGGGATCTAGATCTGTTTCTTCTAGAATATCCACCGGCACCAGGGTTTTCACGGCCACGTCTTTCATTTTGATAAGCATTCATTTGATTTGGAAGAGGCTGGTGTTGTTGCTGAAACTGTTGGGGCATCTGAGGCATACCAGGAATTGGAGGCATCAGCGCAGGCATACTACCACCACCGTTTTGCATTTGCTGCAACATGTTGAAGATGTATTGATCATTACCACCGGCTCCTTGAGGGGGTTGTTGTTGCTGAGGAGGTTGAGGAGGTTGAGGAGCTTGTTGAGGCTTTGGAGGAGCTGAACTACCAGCTAAAGCAGACAATTGAGACAAGATATTGTTGGCATTGTTGTTAGGTTGAGCTGGTTGGGCTGGTGCAGCAGTTGGAGTACTACTATTTGAGTCAGAGTTAGAGTTTTTAGCCAAAGATGCAAGGGCCAGTAAAATACTACCAGAGTCATTGCTACTAGTAGTGTTAGTTTGACTAGATTGAGCAGGAGCAGAGGCAGCTTCGACAGAATTCAATGCGTTAAGTTCAGCAGCGGTTCTTGGAGGAGTACCTGGAGGAGTGGTTGATGCAAAATGTTTTGATCTTATGGATTTAAGAATTTCAGGGCTGAAAGTATCAGCTCTCTCCCAAATGTCTACTAATTTACTAATCTTAGTGTCTTGGGACTTACTAACCAGTAATTCCAAAGCATCATCAACCAACGATTCAATTAATTCACTGATTTTGTAGACACCGGCTGCGAAAGTACCATCGGGACTCAGACTAGAAATTTCTTGATTCTGTTTCTTAGCTTCATCCATGTAAACTCTGACAATTGAGTCGACAACATAAAGAGTACCTAACTTGTTAGAAGTAGGGGTAGCCTTGCAATTAGAGTATAAGATAGTAATTAACTGACCTTCCTCGCTAACATTTCTAACTGCAATATCGGTTAATTTTTTAATACGTGAACCAGAGACACCTGGAGCTTTAATAGTAGCTAATTCTTTTAAGACGGTTTCGAATTCTTCAATTGCAGACATTGTAAGGATTGGGATGTTGTTACAAAAGACGAAAGATTACGATAATCTTACTGATTTAATGTTGTTCCCACTTGGATAATTTGTTCCTATATCAATGTGTCAAAGGATACACTATTGGAAACAATTTTTTTTAAGAGTTGAATTTAAAACTAATATGCTAAAGTATTCGTTTACGATTAATACGGTACCTTTAGGAAAATTCTATACGTTCGCCAATATGCTTTACTTCAAGAGATTTGAGATTTATATGATCCCACCACTTAATTTGATTGATTAATTAATTAATAGTACTGGATAAGAAGGAATTAGTTCAATTGCCCTTTAAAATTTTGTAAGCGGATTTGTCTTCCTTTTATAGTTTTGGTAGTTCAATGACCATAAAATGACAAGTACAAAGAAGAAAAAAAATAACGGGTTACCCGACCACAAACAAAATAATGTTTTTTTTTACATTTGTTAGCGCGAAAACTTCTCAATGAAAAACCAATATTGAAAAATTAGAAATATCGATTTTACCATAGATATCGAATATGTTGAGTAGGTCTTTGAGGGCGTACCTGACACAAGCTGGGAGCCCGGTGATTTCATCGACTTTGTTATTATCGAGAAACCCGGTGATAACTGCGGATCTTCCAGAATTCGAGAGTCGTTACTACCAATACCAAAATGAATTGTGGAAAAGATTGATGTGGACTTTCCCCAAATGGTACTACTACAGACCAGGAACATTATCGGAACAAAGATTCCGTGAATTGAACAAGCCTCCAGTTTACAATAACCCAAATTTGGAGTTTCCAAAAGGTAGACCAGAGATCAAACATCAGAGAGATAGAAGATTCAAACAGACTATTAGATTGCCTAAAACTTATAAAGAAGATGGGGAGGACGCCTCAGAGGATGGAGCAGCACAGAATGCCGCTGATAATTTGTCCCGTAAAATTGTTCCAAACTCTAGAACCACGAAAGCTGATGAAGCTGGAGACTTGACAAGTTTGGAAAGAAGTTTAAGTCGTACGTTGTACTTGACAATTTCTCATGATGGTAAGAAATGGGAATTACCCAACTTCCCAATTGAGTCAAGTGAGAATCCAAAACCTTTGCATACTTTAGCCGAAGAAGGATTGTACAAGATTGGTGGAGAAGGAATCAATTATTTCAATGTCTCCAATACTCCATGTCATTTGCACACCAAGAACAATGACAAACAATTTATGATCAAATCTCATATTTTATCGGGAGACTTCCAACCCCAATCTGGCTCTTTGAAACACATGTGGTTGACAAAGCAAGAATTAGCCAACTACTTGGAAAAAGCATACTATGATGATATCGAACATTTGTTAAGTGATATCTAACCCACTTGTACATAATCCTCCGTGTATATAATATTACGAAACAACGAATTATCGCTGTAATTGAAGCATTGATTATATGAAATATATGATTACAAATCTTTTTTACCCTTTAAGGCCTTTTCTGCTGCCCACACCGATCTATCTAACAAGGAGCCCACAATTAAGACCCCAGCAATTGAACTGACGACACCTAGAACGAAGCCAGACCAAGTTTTAGCGTATTCTTCTCTGTTTATGATTTTCAATGGAGAGATGTCAAAGTGGAAGAAAACACCAGGTAATCCTCCTCTTGCGTGAAGAGTATGTTGATGATCATCGTCTTTACCACCAACCAAGGGTCTGTCGTGACTTATCACGGAGAATTGGTTAGTTTCCAAAGGTTGAAGTTTGTTTTCCAAATACTGGAATCGGGTAGCCACCACTTTCAAGTAGTATGAGAACACATGAGCTTTTTCACCAATTGAAACTTTATGATTATCCAAAGGATGGACGGATTGTTCATTTTGAACTAATTGGTTGAGTTGTTGAGGATCAGCACCGAAGGACAAGTGGTTGATAACGTGGTCAAAATTGAATTTGTCTGGGTACTTATCAAACAACGACAAATCGTGGACGTGTTGTCCGGGAGCAGTAAAAGAAGCACCAGGAGCAAAGTGCAAATTACCCGAGATCCTACTGATTTGAGCGGTACCTTTCACACGACAGCCTTCGTTGTTGTTGATACGATCACGCAAGCGCTGGACGTAGCCCTCCTTTTCACATTGTTCGATATTTTCACCATCGTAGAATGCCCATAATTTTTCAGCGTAAGCCAAACGGACGGTTTCACAATCGTTACAACAGTGTTGATTACGATCTTGAGGCAACAGGCCGTAGCAGGAGCCACACTCACCTTGCTGTCCCTCAGCCAAGCCTTTGGCCTTTTCTTCCAAGGACACGCCGTTGGACAACACCGGAGCATCATCGAGAATTTGGCCATCATTTGTTAAGCGGAACATCTCGAAGCCCGATTGAAGAATATCCAACTGCAAGTCTCCAGAATCATCCAAGATGTCCAAAGAAATGACATCGCAGGCAACGTTGGGGAATGAAATGTCCAAGTTGATGTCCAATTTACGGTTAACATCTCTGTCAACCACCAATTCTGGACGAACAATTATCAGAGTGTACTCATTGTATTCGTTACGAATAAGGAAGAGCACAATGACCACACAAATAAGCGTGATGACACCACCAGATGCGGTTTTGATTTTGGCGTCCTCGACGGTTTTGGAGAAGGCGTCGATGGAGATCAACCTAGGTTTGCCGGACATTTGAAGTAGTACGTGGCGTGAAAAAAACCAGATTTCAATGAGGCGTAAATATTCGCATCAAGTTGATATTGAGAATCAAAAAAGATCAAGCGCTACAGTTAGAAAAGAATTTAAAATTGCTCAGTTGACAATTGAAATCGTTGAGAAAGTGTTACGACTATAAAGCGGGGGACTGTTTGACCAAAGATAGGCAATCATCAAGTTGAGAAATTGACTTGTCGAACATCGAAAGAAGCATTGCAGAGCTCAAAGAGACTGCTAAAGAGTTAAATAGCATTGAACTGAATATCAGATATCCATATCGACCATACAGTTTAGTGAAAAGTGAGAATCATCAATACAGTTAAGCTACAAGACAATTATCGATACAATTGAGTTACAAGACATTCATCAATACAATCGAGTATAAGACAATCATCGACACAAGTGGATACCCGCAACATAATTGAACAGAAGTAATTCACATCAATCTACCATGACAGACAACAAGGTGTTCTTCAAAAACTTCAAGTCCTCAACCTTTACGGATTCGCCAGTGGCAGGCAGGTCAGGATCGGAAATCATCCACCTTTCCATCAACCAAACAGGCTCCAGATTAGTGTGCACTCGAACAGACAGAAGCATTCGTATATGGCGGTGCATGCCCGACAAGCTAGCAGACCCCATTGTGATCGAGGCACCACACTTGAAGGCCGTGGAGAAAATTACATGGAATCCTCGTACGGAGCACTCCTTTGCATCGGTGGGAAGAGACGATTTGGTCAAGCTCTGGCGTGGAACAGGGGTGCTTGAGAAGGAGATTCGGGTGGTGAAAAATAACAAGCAGCCGGCACAGTGCCACTTGGCGCAGTACTCGGCCGACGGAGAGATATTGGCGGTGGTGGATCGGGATTTGACAATATCGTTCTACGCAGTGGGCAGCCACTACGACAAAGTGGCAGAGACGGTGGTGGACGACCATATCTTTGATTTTGCATGGTTCCATCACGAGCACAGTTTCTTTGTGTGTGCCACTGCCAGTGGCACGTTGGCTCTCTACGAGGTGGTTGATGGAGAGAACCAGGTGGATGTGATACGGAAAGAGGCCATACGGGGCCACCGGTCTTCAGTGACAAGTGTTTCAATTGACCCTCGGGGAAAGTACTTTGCCACGGGATCCAACGACGGTGTGGTGGCGATGTGGAACACGGCGACGGTGCTCAACGACCGTGTGATTACTGCGGTCGACGAAGCCATTGCTAACGTGGATATCAGCCGAGACGGGGCGTATTTGGCCGTGGCGTACGACGCCGGGTCCAACATTCGTGTCTACGAGCACCAGACGGGCGAGTCGGTGTATGAGGTTCCCAACAGTGTCAGTGGATCTGTGGCAGTTTCGCTGTTGCGGTGGTTTCCGTCCAAGACTGCATTTGTCTACACCAGCGACAAGGGCCGGACCATCACATACATGCGGCGTCTGGACAAGTGAGAGGGGGAAGGAGAAGGAGAAATGGGTTGAGAAAGAGAAGGGGAATGGTTTGAGAATAAGAAGGAGAAATGGTTTGAGAATGGTTTGAGAATGGTTTGAGATGATTTGAGAATGATTTGAGAATGATTTGAGAATGGTTTGAGAATGGTGTATGAAGCCTGAATGATGTGTGAAAAGTGAATGATGGTGAATGTTGAAGGTGAATAGCGATTAACGGTAAAAGTCAATGAAGGTGTATGGTTGAATGGTGAATGTTGGTGAATGAGAGATCCGACACCATCGTTCCATACAGCAAGATCATTACGCCATGATCTCGGAACGCGTGGCGTCGTTTGAGTCTATAATATTTCCAGCGCACCAGTGGCCCCAGCGTGGAACGAGGCGGGCCAGGATGGAACGAGGCGCGCAACACGCGAAGTGCGAGGCGAACCATGGAACGAGGCAAACCATGAAAAAGGCGAGCGAACTTTTGCACGAGGCAAGCCTAGCCCTGGCCCAACACCGGCCCGATGTCCGACTCGCCCGGGCTCGCATTTGCAAAGTCAGCAGCACAAACACGCCACAAATGTCTAGTAAATTAAGCCTAAAGTTCCAAGCAAAAACCGAGCCAGGGGAAAATTTCAACATTCCAGTCCTGGACTGCCATACGGCTGCCTTCCAAATACTAAAAAATGTAAAATTACAATTGTGGTCCAGCCCCTGATGCCCAAATGCCCAGACTTGGATGGTCATCCTACACCACCTGCTACAGCCCATAGTTGCAATTGCCACAACTAAATACTAGTAGTTATAGAAATATCGCTGGGAAATAACTTTTTTCATCGTGCACTACTCTGTAAAAAATCCACTTGATTTTAAAAAAACGAGCTTGAAAAAGGAAAATTGATGGTGGAATAAACTAAATTGGAAAAACTCAATTTATAAATAATTTAATTTTTTTTTTCCTATACTTGCAATTGATATTGGTTGGAACAAAACAAAAGGTGTTCCAAAATATTCAAGTGACCAGACTCTTTTGGTATTCAAACAGTGGGAATCTGATACGTGGGATTGACAATTGTTCATTGATTCCTTTTCTAATTCCTTTCTTTAGCCGACACGTATTAAGTGAATCAAAAAAGCTTATGTTATAAATATCCAATTTTTGGCGGTATCAATAATTAATATTCACTGAATTTCCTCAATATGGATTCAGGCCAACAACCACACCCTCCGTTCAGGTCATTTTCGGCCACTTCTAGCGCTTCGCTAAATTCATCCTCAACTAATATTACTAGAGTCGCCCTGGGTCCTCTACAAGCCATGAATGTCAATTTTAATCGTTCCTCTTCCCCCCAAGAACACATGTACTACCAATGCGAATCCCTAAAACAAAGACTATCGAAAATTGATGGTATGGACCCTTATTTGGCTCTCGCTTTCGACGCTGCTGAATCTTGCGCTGAACAACAAGCTTTGGCCTTGTCTCAACAATTGCAGCAAGATGGAAGAGCTAATTTCGCCAATAGCGACTACAGAGCATCTGTGGGATCCGCTGGCTTCTCAATTCACTCAGACACCCTGTCAAATTCTCATGCAAATAATGGCTCTGCCAATAATGTCAACAGTAACATCTTTACTTTCACAGCGGGCGTTCTTCCTGCTAACATCAGCGTTGACCCAGCCACTCAATTGTGGAAATTGTTTCAACAGGGCGCCCCATTATGTCTAATATTCAACGCCGTTTATCCCACCTATACCATCCCAATCGTGGGAAGTGATGACTTAAGAGTTTGTAAAAAATCCGTTTATGATTTCTTAATCGCTGTTAAAACTCATTTGGAAATCGACGATGATATAATGTTTACCATTTCAAATGTGTTCTCCGACAACACTCATGATTTACTCAAAATCATCAAAGTTGTCAATAAACTACTTGAAATGAATAAATCCCTAGCTTCCTCGGATAACAGTACCTTGACTAGTCAAGGTGGCTCAGTTAATTTCGAAGTCGACCCCCTTCCTTCTATCGGTGAATTGTCAATAACTGATGACCGTTCCAAAGTCTTCAAAGAAATCATTGAAACTGAAAGAAAGTATGTCCAAGATTTGGAATTATTGTTATCTTATAAAAACGATTTAACAGCTGCCGAATTAATCTCAAGCGAACAAGTTCACATTCTTTTTCCAAATTTAAATGAAATCATTGATTTCCAAAGAAGATTCTTAAATGGTCTCGAATGCAACATCAACATCCCAAACAAATATCAAAGAATTGGCTCAGTTTTCATTCATGCTGCAAGCGGCCCTTTCAAAGCCTACGAACCTTGGACTATAGGTCAATTACTGGCAATAGATCTCATCAACAAAGAGGCTTCCAATTTAAAAAAATCATCAACTCTATTAGACCCAGGTTTTGAATTACAGTCGTACATTATCAAACCAATCCAAAGACTTTGTAAATATCCATTATTGTTGAAAGAACTCATAAAAACATCTCCTGAATCAAATACTCCAGGTGCAACTGATCTAAATACGCCTCAACCTTCAGCTTCATTCAATGAATTGTTGTTAGCTAAACAAGCAATGAAAGAGGTGGCCAATCAAGTGAATGAAGCTCAAAGAAGAGCGGAAAACGTGGGCTATCTACAAAGCTTAATGGAAAGAGTGACAAATTGGAGAGGATTCAATTTGAAAGATCAAGGTGAATTGTTATACCATGGACTCGTTGGGGTTAAAGATTCTGAAAATGAAAAAGAATACGTTGCGTATTTATTCGAACGCATAATTTTCTTCTTCGTTGAAACCAATGCCAATGGAGATAAATATGATTCCAAAACCAAGGAGAAGAAAAAGCGTGAAATTTTATCAACTAGAAAGAAATCATCATCATCAGTATCATCATCTACAGCTAATTTATTGGAATCTTTAAATCACGCAAAGGACAAAACTCAATTGGAATTAAAGGGTAGAGTCTACATTTCTGAAATCTATAACATTCAATCTTCCAATAGCCAAGGTTATACTTTAGTCATTGCTTGGTCGGGTAAGAAAGAGAGTGGATCTTTTACATTGAGGTACAGAACAGAAGAAAATAGAAATCAATGGGAGACTTGTTTGAGAGGATTGAAAACAAATGAAATGAACAATCAAATCCACAAGAAACTAAGAGATTCACACGTTTCCACCACCACTAACGATTCTTCTATCTACGACGTGACAGCAGCATATACCAATATTTCACCACAATCTAATACGCCGGGCAATTACAATGGTGTTACCCCAGCAGCAGCAGGGGCAAATGATGCCGTATCATTCCGTCTGTCCAATGGTTCTTACCACAGACATCATTCATCATCACTGACGTTTAGTATGATGAGACAATCTAGATCAAAGTCTACATCCGAGAACCCAGGAGGATCTCGGGTGTCTACTGGTGGTGTGGCCAACGACAGCTCATTCCTGTCACAGGGTAGCGGCAGCAGCACGGTGGTGCACATACGATTGGTGTATGATAAGATTCAGATATCAAATGATTTGGTGGTATTTTCCACCATCCAATTCTCCGACTTGCACCTGAAGATATCCTCCACCATAGCATCGAGTGAAGAGATCAATGATGACATTTTGGTTAGTAAGCTCAAGTATAAAGACGAGGACGGCGATTTTGTGATGATGGACTCCAATGATGACTGGGTTTTGGCTGTGGACATGTTAGAAGAGATGGGCGGCGACGGGCCCGAACGGCAATTGACCATATGGGTGTCGTAGTCGGTAATTGCCAGCAAAATTCTCCATATAGCTAGACTAATGAACACGATGATCAAATCACAAGTGTAGAAGAAGGTGAATAGCCAGACTAAATGTAACTTTTGAGAAAGTATTCTGGTGCGGAAATAGTATGAGATGGGCTGAGATGGGCCCGCACTGGTACGACAAAATTACAGACGCGGCCCCAGCTCGGCCCATTCGCGCCAGCGCCTTGTTAAGCGCAGTCCGCTAAGATTAGCCGCTCCAAATTTTGGCTTACAATTTCGCGCGTCTGATTGGCTGACAGAAATCACTGCGAATTTTCAACTACTTCTTCTTCTGAGTCAACTTTGAAAAGTCCATTGATTTAAGCCAAAACTCCTTTCATTCATCGCATGTTTGCTTCTGTCATTAAAGCAGCCATCTGGCGAACTCATGGAACCCCGTCACGTGCCACAGTCCTTCGCAGGGGCCTTCGGCTGGCTTCGAAACTGGCAATGAGTCATGGGCGGCTAATTGTGAACCGCCAACAACAGCCACAGCGTACTGTCAGCTCCAATTGCAGGTCAGTGACACATAGCAGCAAACGCTGTCTCTCTTATAGCACACGGGCCCGCAGCGAGGTACCATGGGCTGAGATGTCTGAGGAATCACAGGCCATTTTGTCCGAAGAAAGGGCCGCCGACAACGTCGACGTGTGCATCGTGGGTGGAGGTCCTGCCGGACTTGCCACTGCAATCAGGCTTAAGCAGCTCGACGAGGAACACGGAGACGGCGCACTTCGTGTGGTTGTTCTCGAGAAAGCTGGTGATTTCGGATCTCATATTGTTTCTGGTGCAGTCATCGAGCCAAGAGCTCTTAGAGAGTTATTCCCCGATAGCGAGTACTTGAACGAAGATGGGTCCGGTATTCCTTTGCCGCCAGACGTGGTGACGTTGGTGGAAAGAGATCTGATGAAATTATTGACAGAACAGTATGCGTTCTGGCTACCCGAACCACCTCAAATGGCCAATCACCATAAGAACTACATTGTATCTTTGAATAACGTGGTCAAACACCTCGCTGAAAAGGCAGAAGAAGCTGGCGTTGAACTCTACCCGGGCATCGCAGTGAGTGAGTTGATTTACAACTCGAACGGTGAAGTAAAGGGTGTTGCAACCAAAGATATGGGTATCTCGAAAACTGGCGAACCAAAGGATTCCTTCGAAAGAGGTATGGAGTTTCACGCTCGCCTCACAGTGCTAGGTGAAGGTTGCCATGGATCACTCACCAAACAAGTGATTGCAAAATATAATTTAAGACTGCAATCTGATCCCCAAACTTACGGCTTGGGCATTAAAGAAGTGTGGGAAGTTTTGCCAGAGAATTTCGAACGTGGTGCCATCAGTCATACTATGGGTTACCCGCTTTCTCAAAATGAATATGGCGGTGGATTCATGTACCATTTTGGTGATGGTCTAGTGGCAGTTGGTCTTGTCATTGGTTTAGACTATGCCAATCCATATGTCTCACCATACCAAGAGTTTCAAAAAATGAAAAAACACCCTTACTATGCCAATGTCTTAGAAGGCGGTAAATGCTTATCTTATGCTGCCAGAGCACTCAACGAAGGTGGGCTCCAATCAATTCCTAAACTTCATTTCCCTGGTGGTGTGTTGGTAGGTTGCAGCGCTGGCTTTTTAAATGTGCCAAAAATTAAAGGCACCCACACTGCCATGAAACTGGGTATGTTAGCCGCTGAGTCTGTTTTCGAAGTATTGAGACATGAGGAGCCAGTGGACGAAGAAACAGACATGGAGGAAAGAGAAACCATTGATCTCAAATCATATGCTCAAGCATTTGAAAATTCGTGGGCTTATGAAGAATTGTACGAAATACGTAATGTGAGACCCTCTTTCAACGGTCCATTTGGTTTCCTTGGTGGTTTGGCTCATTCTGGTCTTACCACAATGGTGACAAGAGGTGCGGAACCCTGGACCCTCCACTTTGACCACACCGATGCCGGTGCCACTAAAGATGCCTCGAATTTCAAACCAATAGATTATCCAAAACCCGACGGTAAACTCACATTTGACATTTTAACTTCAGTTTCAAGAACAGGTACATATCACGACGAAGATGAGCAGTGTCATTTGAGAATACCAGATCAAGATTATGAAAAACATGCCCAAATTTCCTATCCAAAATATAAAGGTGTCGAGCAAAGATTCTGTCCAGCAGGTGTCTACGAATACGTGGAAGACGAGGAAGATCCATTGGGAGTAAAGTTCCAAATAAACAGTCAAAATTGTATCCATTGCAAGACATGTGACATCAAAGTTCCAACTCAAGATATTGATTGGGCTGTGCCAGAAGGAGGTGACGGTCCTAAGTACTATATGTCGTGAGCGACAATACCAAACGTTCAGTTTAGCATAAACATCAGCATCAGCATTTTTCCGAAATGTCCCAAAAAAAATGGAGTACTCCAAGAGGTCTAAAAGACCCTTGAATAACTACAAATTGGTAAAAATATCTTATAGAGAGGTTAATATTCATTCCTCATAGTATACACACACCATACAAACGATTACGATACGATCAGTGTAATTATTGACAAACCCATTTGACCCAATTTCGAAACCAACAAATTTAATAATTTTCTTGTAAGCCGTAACCAATGGTTGAAATTAAATTTAAAAAAGATAGATGATTTTTTTTGAAATTTTCAATTAACAACGTTTTCAATTCTTCAAATCCGTTATTCACAATTTGGGACTTTGCTGTTAGAAAATTTAACGCCATGATAATAAAACAAAAGTGAAAGAATGAAAACAATATAAGATAACCCGAGATAAAAAAAAGATAATAGAGATAAGTAGCAGTCAAGAAGTGTCACGGCATTAACTAAAGAATTTGTCGAGATCGGATAAACTAAGGTCTTCAGGAGCACCAATTTCTTGGGTCAAAAATCCTGACCTTACCATTTGCAACCATTTTTTATTATTTGGCTGCAAATTTGAATTGGATTTGGAATTATCAGAAACATTTTCTGATGCGGAACTAGAAGTTGAAGGAGAAGAAGAATCATTTGAATTGGAAGAGCTTGAGATTGCTTTCAATGCAGCGGCGTGCAAAGCAGCAGCAGCGGCAGCTGCATTAGGGCTATGGGAACATGGAGTTCTTGGAGCCCTTGGAGCAGCAGCAGCGGCAGTTAAAATCTTATTCTTTTTGTTCATAGAAAGATAAGACATTGATTTTGATCTCTTGTTCGACTTTTTCAAATGTTCTATATAAAAATCATTATCTTCATCGTCATCATTGAAGACTTCAAAATCATCCAAATCAAGATCTGATTCGTTGTTGATTTTTTGCTTGGAGTGTGACAAAGAAGAATTGAAATTGTCGTTGAAATCGTTAGAGCCCGTTTCATTATCTTGAACGGATAATTCGTTCAAAGAGGCAGTCACTGGAGCGGAGGAATATGGTACAAATAAATTTGATTTATCCAAAGGATATTCTAAGAACGTGTTCTTAGTGATCCCAAGGTCAAACATGGTTTGTCTTCTTGGTTTAGCTAAACTGGCTTGTTTAGCGGCTTCCAAAGAATCACGATTTTTTTGAGCTTGCAATTTAACTTTTGGGTTTAATTGAACATTATTAGTTGTGTTGCTAGTGATTAATTTGGTTGATTGAGTATCAGTACTGGGTGAGAAATCATCAAATGAATGATCTTTCTTTTCTTTTTTCAATCTTTCTTGTTCTTCCATGATGCTTCTTACATGAATATGAAAATCAGAAGTTAAAATACCCCGATAAACATACACCATTCTCTTAGGTGAAGCATCGGCCCAATCTCTTGATAAAGCATATTTCAAATTGGAATCACCTTTTTCAACTCTTTTAACGTAAGCATTCAATTTAGCACTTACTAAATTGGAAGTCTTGGTAGAGAGATTGGCCATTTCTGGATGTCTCTCGACCAAGACATCACAAATTTGTTTAACGGTCATACCTGCACCTTCAGGATCTTTTTCATACAAAATGAGGAAAATAGCGTATAAAACTTCATCATCGAGAGAAGGATCACCTTTACGATCAGGCTTTGGTTTTTCACCAGTAACAGGGATAGTGGTGGAGATACCAGTGGCGATTGGAGCTCTAGAAGTGTTTTTTGGCTTTTTCTCTTTCAAGTTTGGAGGTGTAGAGCCTCTTGAACTGGCGGAGGAAGATTTTTTAGTGATGATACCATCTTCATAGTTCATGAGGGAGTCAGGTGAGATTGACCTCAGAGTTGGGGATAACTCCATTGGACTTAGGCTTTTCTCAGGAGTTAGTGGTTTGATATCATTCTCGGATGATCCCTTTAAATCGTTAATGGTCGACTTCATACTCGAACTTGAATAATTTGGGGAGTTAGATTCAATGTCTTCATCTTCTTCACTGTCCTCTAAATCAGCATCCTCATCCATATTGGTATCACGAGGAGTGGATACACTAGGAGTAGGATTGGATTCATTCAAAGATAAGTTTGGAGACAAAGAAGTTGAAGCAGGAGTTGAAGCAACTGGGATACCAAGAGGTCTTCTATCTGCCAAGGCCATATTAATTTTTTATTCTTTCACAGATTTCTTTATTGTACTTGCTTTTTCTAATAGATTCAAGGAAAGCTAATTTTCAAAATTCAATTTAATATAATGGGAAAGAATTAATGGGTTGGATGGTTCATAAAAAGGATTTGAATCAAAGGAGTTAGCAAAGAATAGGTTAAACTTGGACGATAATTATAATCAAATATTAACGGACCAAGAAACAACAATATTAGCTTTCAATTAACTTAATAACTAAAAGAACAAATAATTGTAGTAGTACAAATAAATAAAGCAAAAGACAAAAGCCTGGAAAAAAAGGGAAAAAAAATTAAAACAAAAAAAGGAGACTAGAATATTAATACTTTGAACTTCGACTATTCCCCACCACCCAGAATCAGTGAACTGTTGCAGTGATTTTATGAAATTTTGATGTTTCAAATTTAATGGATGCAAAATTAGTGAGATGCAAATTAGTGAGACACAACAGAGAAAAAAAAAAAGATGAGATGCGCATAGTCACGTGCACGGTTGCGAAGCCTAACAATTATTATGGAGATCCATGGTTGAAGCCCTAATGCCAGTATAGCATAACAATCAATATTTTTTTATAGGTACCAATGGATCGAAGACAATGATTAGATGGGCTAGGTGGATAAAAGGACGGATTCCACTAGAGAGAAATGAGGGACAACATTTGCAAAAATCACACAAAATGACAAAGACATTTAAGGGTAGGTGGGAGCACAAAATAGTGTTGGAAAATTTAAACATACATATTAATCTTCTGCCCAGGTAAGATATATGGCTATATGTCTCCTGGTATTTGAAAGGGAAATCAGAAGTTATAAAAACTAACGAAGGAAAGGGAAAGGATTATTGAAAAAAGAAGAGTTTAAGCTAGATTGAATTGAAAAATCAAGTTGAAAAAAAAGGAGTAAAATTAGCCCTAAAGCTTTTGTGTAATTAATTCTAATGAGAAGATATGAAAATTTGAAAATTGTATGGGGACCTGGTCGTGTACCGCGTGAAGAGAGTGCAATTTATATTGCTTGAACTAAAATGAGTCAAGCAGAAATTAATTAATTAATTTATTATTGATCGCCATAGTGGA
Organism: Hyphopichia buzzinii; assembly: GCA_030556945.1. Classification (NCBI taxonomy): domain Eukaryota; kingdom Fungi; phylum Ascomycota; class Pichiomycetes; order Serinales; family Debaryomycetaceae; genus Hyphopichia; species Hyphopichia buzzinii. Next base: position 10,954 of record JAKTUZ010000002.1, on the reverse strand, counting down.
GATAACAATAGTAATATCTACAAAAAGCTTGCTATCGGCCAATGAATTGGGATTTGCAAAATTCACAAGTAGATCGAAAGCTCCATTTAGTGTTTGGTGATATCTTACGATAGTTCACGGTGTGCCTTGGGGTGGAAGTCATTGTTGTGCCCACGCTCCAGTCATTGCTTCTGCCTTCTCTGGAGCAGCTGGCGTGGAGTAAGTGATTTAGTGTAATTAGTGCCCTTGCGTAATCAAGTGAATCAGAATTGCTCCGGTACCGCAGTAATTACTCCGGATTCGCACAGAAACTGTGTCAAATGAACAATCAGAATAAGATACGGAGGTTTCCTTGTTTCGCAGCATTATATACTATCCAACCAATAGAATCGATGATCGGTACTTGTGGCGGGACCACCACGGTATTTTGCCCTTGAAGCGGAAGATTGGTTCTTTGGCGGAAGGTGGTTCAAAACTCAAAGTCACTGCTCAACATTTAAACGATAGTCAATCAAATCACCCATTAGAGTATCACGTAGCACTATTGCAAATAATCTACACATACAGTGAACACGCCGTCTAGTCACCCAGAATTTCATTGCTGCAAAAAGTTTGGCAAGATCAAATTCTAACTTGATCGCGCTTGTATGCAAAACCCAACATACTCTTCACTTGCGTGATACGTGTCCACGTGATCAAAAGGGTACAATTGATCTTGTCACGTGTAAAGAGTTAGGGCACAAATACGCGCTATGCTTCTTTCTTAAGCCCTAAACCCTGTACTATTCCAAAACCGGGAACAAAGAATCCCTGCACACTGACCCTTCATAATATTCGGCGAGGTGTAGGCACGTCGAACACAGGAAAAAAATGTTGATAGCGAAGACCGGATCAGCATCAGAATTATGGTATGATCCCCAAAAGAATAGAGCTAAGGAAAATTCCCGATACGAAGGTTTTCGAGTCGTTCAATTAAGAATGTATAAACTTAAATTTGAATTTTTCAACCAATTGGTGGCACTACAGTTCGATGCTGAGAATTGGCTTATTTTCTCTAACGGCTAAACTTGAGAATTTCTATTAACGAAATGTAAGACATAACCTTATTAGCTACAAATGAAGAAATTGAAAATCATGTAAGGATAAAATTCCTATTAAGTGTAAATTGAATGTGCATTGCATATTGTGTCACAATTTAACCTGTCATTTTTTTGATCCTTTAGGATCACGGCAAATTCCAATGCCTTGCATGATTTATTCCTGTTAATGCTGCGAGTGTCCCAATTTCCTGGATATTTCGATGCATTGCTCGGTTATTTTGAAGTCATTGCTCCAGTAATCATCCTGATATGGTGTTTCCCAATTAGGCTCGGTAGGGGGGATAAACCAATAATTTAGGGCAATATGGACCGTTGAATTATTTTGCACATCGGAAAAACTCGTAACTTCGTGAAACCATCCAGCTGGCAAATACAATTGCTCACCCGGTTTAAGCCAAACTGTTAACTTATTGAGGTCTAGAAACCCTGGGAAATATTTGTCACTAAAATTAGTTAATTTTTCAATCAATTCTGGTTTGACTTCATCCAAATGCAAAAGCACAGGGGGTACTCTTGAGAAACTTGGCGGATCAGTCTTGGTGGCTTCTGGATTGCTGTCATTACATGGCGGCTTTTGGGCTTTGTCCTGATCTAGTATATGCAATAGTTCATCCTTTGAAAGCGATGCATAATCCTCGTTTGCGAGTTTCCATTCGGCAATATCACGTAGCATCGCACCGTCATTTCTCACATGCTTCCAATTCGATGAGAACTGATTGATTTCGTAATCAATTAAACCGTTTTCGAACACTCGATAGATTTCTCCCACCGTAAAGAGCTTGAGTGCATCTTCGGGCGAATAGATTGTAAATCTCTTTAACCCTTGAATGAGGACATACAAATTATCTGCGTGGTCATGATGTAATCCCGATGAATTTCCGGTTGGGGTTATCTTTCCAAGGGATGATAACGAGAGATTATCAAAATCCACTTTTTGCAATAAGTCTTTGTCTTTGTTGCTCCCCATCCATAAATTTATTTGCTGAGGGATAAGCAGTTTGAACACTTCAGGGATGATAGGGAATTCTGTCTTGTGAAGATTAGAAAGAGGTGGTTGAAGAAGCCCTTTGATTCTAGCATCAAGCTCTTCAGGATCAATCTCTGATTCGGGTTCGAAGTTGTCATCGTCTTCTTCGGAGTCTTCTTCAAAATCATCATGCAAATCATTCATGTCTATTGAGCCCATTGATGAGGTATCAGAGAAGTTGAAGCCAGTTTCACCATCGCCACCTGCGTCATCGCCACCTGCGTCATCACCGTCTTCTTCGTCGTCTTCGTCATCTTCTGCATCTTCTTCACCTTCTCTCTCAGTCTCCTCATGTGGACTTCTATCTTCTTTGGGATCATCGTACTGTGTGGTCAAGTAGTAAGTGTCATCATTTTGCAATATATCAATGACATCACTAAGTTTCATGAGTTCTCGTATTTGGCCCGACCCGAATCCTCCTCGGTGTTTCCGTTCCACTTGCAAGACGCCTTCATAGTTCAACGTTTCACGTAGTTTATCAATCTGAAATCGGGATATGTCAAATGGGGGCGGGCTTGTGAATTTGGCTGGCTTTCGTAATTTTACATAATTATCAAAGAACCAAATATGTGGATCGTTCTCGGCCAAAGAGTTTATTACCTCTACAGATTCGGAATCAGGATTCTCTGGAACTGTATAACCAGTATACCTGTTTTTAGAGGTCCTTTGTTTCTTTATCGAAGACATTTAGTTATTAGTTGAGTTGCTGTTCTATTGTAAAGCGGGTGATTTTTCAGTATCGAGAGATGAGGTGACACCCGTACCATGAAAGGAACAATAAGCTTACAAAAATAAAAGTCAAATATTGGGTTATTAGTGTACATGTGATGATGATGATGAAACAAACGACCTTAGATAGGAATTCAATAGAGATTTACAAATTAAGGTGTATATTCAACACTCTTTTGAATGCTGTCTCGGTAAAGTGCTTGATACCGAATTCGGAGACCAGTTAACTAAATTTAATAATCAAAACAATAACGAATTATTTTCAACTATTGTAAAATGGCAAGAATTAGCCTGCCTCACTAATAATTTCAGTGATATTGCTAACAATTGGCGAATAATTGATGTTTTTACTCACCTTTGTACAGCGGAAAGTTGAGTACATTTTGAACCTGCGTTTCTAGCCCAAATAGGTCAAAATGAACCCTTTTCGATTGCTAACGAGTTGATTTGGTTTGTTACGAACCAGAAGCAGATGACTAGCAAGAATCAATTGGTTAAAATGACATTCTTCAGTCTGATATGTAACTTCGGGTTATCTGCATTTTTTGTATGCTAGTAGTGTCTGACCTAGTTATTCGATTACGTGAATATTATGAACTCTGCATTGAGACAAATTGAACCCCTCCCAAAAGTTTTTCAATCAACGGTATAGTGATATTGATATTGAAATGGATCGAGATACCCACAACTTTATGCGATTCAGTTAAATCTTTGAAATTCGCCTGCTACTAATGGGTTTCGTTGTTCCAATTTCACATTCATTCATCACTGAAACTGTAGATATAGCAAAATCAGTACCAAATGCCTGCTGGCTAGACCGTTGTAAACTGTTCAAGAAATTTTAATCTAGGGCCAGAATCAAAGATGCAGGTATGGATATTTTTTCCCTTTTGAATTGAAAAAATTCTATTATGTGGTTATGGGTAAAATTGGATACAATTGAAAGTGTGAGATCCGGACACTCTTATAATAGGCATTATGAATTAGCGTGAATCTATAAACAGGAGTGAAAGTGTCCATACAATTGGCGAGCTTAAGATTGAGTTATATTGAATTATTCCGCTTTTGGCTTCAAACAAGTGCACCCCCGAAATTTTAACACAAGGACCAATCATTTGAGAGTGAAGGACAGATTATTTGGGCAGAAGATCCTTGCATTAAACTTGTGAAGGGACTATTGTTTCAATTTTGAAAGGATTCAGCTTCGCCCGAAGCAAAATATAGTAAGCTTCCGAGAATTCAAATTGAATTCCCTTTATAGGTATATTGAACAAGAAGTAAAGTTAAATTATTGAAAAGGCTGTTTTGAGGCTAACAAAAGATTTTCAGCCAATTGTTACCTTAAAATGATGAACCACAGTCTTACATTATCCTGAATACGAAGAATGTGTGATTAGTATGTAATTACTCCAAAGCAGTAGTAGAGATAAATTATATAACAGATATTATGAATAATATTCATTAAGAATCATTAGATGGATGTTAACTCTATATAATCAACTGATATAAAATACAGTTCTAGATGAAACACTTTTAGACCTTTTCAAATCGGTGGCAACAGCCAGCCTATTTGAAATATCAATATCTTCATGAGATCTCTTCCTTGGGAAATTATGACTTGAAGGTTTTGAATCAGAGTTATGATCTTGGAAGTAATTTTTACTAGCTGCATTCTCTGGTGGTGAAAGCTTGGGTGATGGTAAAATAGATGTCCTCTTGACAGGCTCTAAAGGTTGCTGATATGGAGATAAATCATAAATAGAAAGATTGTTGAGATTTTTAGAGTTGACGTTGTCATTAGAGACAACAGACTTTGGACTAATATTGTTTGAAGTAGGGGTAGTAGGGTAAAACTTAGGAGTTTGGGCTCCACAAGATTTGGTACTGATTTGAGTTTGTTGTTGATTCAAACTCTTGTTAGTGAATTGTATTAATTGTTTCATCAAATGAATGTATTTGCTATCATCACTGAAATATTTCAATTTCAATGAAGGAGGAGGACATTTTAAAACCTTCACTAACAACGAAAAGCAAGACTGGAATGTTGATTTAGTGATAATCTCCTGTTGAGTTGTTTGGTAAACCAACAGTAAATAAGATTGCAATTGGAAAGTAGGAATCTCTAAGATTTGTAAACTAGTGATAAAACTAGTTAATGCAATTTGTGAAGTATTATTGTTGAAGTATATGTTTGGATAAAATTGAATCAATTCACAGATGTAAATCGATAAAATTTTCAAATCATTGCACAACTTATTGTTGTTTTTAAGACCAGCTAAAAAACTTGTATGGCTCAAATTGATATAAAAATCAACGAACGAGTCAAAAGTAGGAGCACCGATTAACCAATTAAGAGATTTTAAAACATGATTTTCCATTTCTAAGAATAGTTTTTTGTCATAGCAATTGCAACACATTTTGCATAAATCATTCAATGAAGGAATCTTGAATTTGGAATCCAAATTCTTACAACTAATCCATAGACAAGTTAAACCTAACAATTGATAGTGTTGTTTCTTCACAATACGGATAGAACAATATCTATCGATAAGATTAACCGTCAATGGGAAAGTTGACTTGGATAAATTCAACTTGTTAATAACATCCATGAGGAAATCAAGAAGTAAAGGTCTCATTCTTAAATTGATTTCAGGTTGTTGTTGAATAAGGGATAAATTTGGAAGGGTTTGAGTCTCTAAATCCAAAAGATGATCAATCATATCTAATTTGTATTCACTTATAGATTGATTATGAGCTTTGAATTCCATTAATTGTAAATTTATATTGGAGGATTTGACAGATGATTGAGACATCCTGACGTGATGAAAGTAATCAGGAGAATTGTTCATGACGATGCAAATTTAGTTTGAATAGAAAGAAGATGCTATCAATTGAGAGTTTGTAAAATTGACGTATCACTTGATGTAAAATGTATGCGATTTTCAAGTTGAGGTGCAGAGTAAAGTAAATTTGAATGTAATTTTAGTCAGAGAGATGCAAAGAAAGGAATTGACTAAATGAACATCGAATAGTGAGTGAATGCAATGATCAATGAATTGAATATAGAAATGAATGAATGAAGTAAATTAATGGAATCTGATTGGGAACTATGACGAGTGATTAACAAGTTATGATAAGATCCTCAAAGAGATTGTCAATAGACAGCTTAATACCAATAAAAGATTTATGATAAGTGAAAACTGTGAATTAACAGAAAAGAGAGACAAGCAAGACTGTAAAACAAGTATCAAAATTTCAGGGAATCCATCAAGTTTATATATATACTAAATTTTTCCAATTACTATTAACCCAGTCTGCAAAAACTACACAGAATTCAATATACACTCTTATAGTTGGATAAAAAAAGAAAGGAAAAAGATACAATGGTTAGGAGAGGGTGTTCTTGATTTTCTGATTTTTTTTTTTAGTTTGGTATGTAAATCAGTAAGAATTCAAGTATCTGCATTATTCTCAAGCACCTTCCGTAGATAATGCGAACAAGGAGAATATTATTATCAGCTAACAACATGCCTTTATTATGTGAGTCGGTTTTGTTATTATTTAATGCGGCTATTTTTTCATGTTGCATAACCTGTAAAACTAACACTTAGCACAGGTGTTTGTGCGCCTTTTGAATAACTGCAGCTGCAAATAAATCCAGGAGAGCGCAAAAACCCATACTAACTGAAAAAAAAAAAAAACTGTGAAGTGTGCCTGTACCTCTCCTAGTGGGACCGAAAAGTAAGAAGCTTTCAACAACTGAATTCAGAACTGTGCAACAAACCTATTGGTTCACTTTTTTTTTTTTTTTGCACCCCCTGTTGCCCCATGCTATTCCGCTAACCAAGAGGGGTCCCCTTTACATATAATTGACGACATTTGTCCTGTTTCCTGATTTGGGTCCACAATTTTGATTCCTGAAAATTCGATTTTTACCTTATTTTGTTTTTGTGTTGGTCCCGTTTTTCAAAACCTAAGCCAGCTAGTTGATTTGGTTTCCTGATTGTTCTGAAAATATCCTGATATCCTGAAGGTCTCATTCAGTCGTCAAATCATTTTCAGAAGTGCCACACACACTCAAAATCTTGCAACACTCTTCCCAATTGCTTCCTAAAATCAACCATTCAAATTCACCAACATACTCTGATTGGAATTTTTCATCATTCCTGTCATCAGTACGTTCTAATTTAAGCGTTACAACATGTATCAAACGCATCACTTGTTGTTCCTCAATCTCACATCAATAGGAGTGCTTCTTGAAATCTCCGTTTTGGTGAAAATATCTAAAATGTACCGCACACTACTTCGTAATCCTCAGTTACCTAACAAGAAAATATCATAGATAAAAAAAATGTCGAGCTGGTTTCGTGGAATTTCATCTCCCCTACTTAAAAAAAAAGGGAGGTACATTGATTCGATTCGAAACATACCGAATATTTCCTATTTCATTTCACTGTACGATATATCTTTGTTTCAGTGTCCTCTCAAGCACCAAGAACTATCAATTGATTCAACCCTTCAATTGTTGACCGGTCTGAAGAATTTGCAAAGATTGTTATTTGACCCTTGACTGAATTAAGACAATTAATAGGTTTCGGTTGATTTTTCCCCGTCATTATTATTTCACCTCACTGTCATTATAAATTTTCATCAGTTTCAGCACCTCTATACTACAGTTGTCATGACTTCTGATTCAATTAGTTACGATGACCTCGTTTCAAGGCATAAGAAAGAACAGAAGGATTTGATTGCTACAATGACTGGCATGAAGAAACAGGCAACAAAGAAAACAAGAAAGACTGTCAATTCGAAGTGCGATGACATGCAAAGGGATTTGGATGAAAAACACAAAAAGGAATTGCTAGAACACAATCAAGATTCTGTGGATCAATCACAAGTCCCAGAAACAAATCAGCCCTCGAGTTCAGATTCACAACAAGGCGAAGATGAACTTACCCCCGAAAAACTCCTAGCACAGTTATCAGTCAATAATGAATCCCATCCTGACACGCCTCAGGCCGAACCAGCTCAGACACAAACGCAAGGCCCCAAAAAGCGAAACAGACAAAAAGAACGTCTAGCGAAAAGGAAGGCTGAAATCGAAGCGATTCAGGCCGAGGCTCGTAGAGAAACGGAGAACCTGGTCGATTATAGGCTTATTGAGCAAGACTCCATGAATCAAATCCTTACGTTACAAAAATTGAAAGTTCACGACATTAGGCCAGATGGTCACTGTTTGTTCGCGTCTATTGAGGATCAGTTGATCCAGAGACACCCAGATCTCGAAGAGGAAATTTCTGTACAAAAATTAAGAAGTTTGGCAGCCAAATTCATGAAAGAAAACGAGAACGATTTTATCCCTTTTTTCTTTGATGCCGAGACAATGGAGCAGAAAGATTTCGACGGTTATTTAAAAGAGCTAGAAAATACAGCTATGTGGGGCTCCGACTTGGAGATAAAAGCTCTAGCTAATGTTTTCAATTGTCCAATGAAGGTCTACACCGCTGGTGCTGCTCCTATCGTTTTCAATGAGGAGGGAGAGGAACCTGAATTGAAACTTGGCTATTACAGATATTCTTACGGACTAGGGGAACATTACAATTCCTTGCGGGATATTTGATTTTGTTTTGACGTATTTATAGAGAATTTATTTCCGTGATGTTGGCCTCTGGGGGTGTAAACTGGGGGTTTTTTTGCTCACGTGACGAGACGTTTTTTTGACGCACGCACAAAAAATATCCTCGGATTATTATGGCAGGGGCTAAAAGTGGTCTAATTCGCACGTTACTATGGGGTGCATTTTGTGTAATCTTGTAATTATCTGTTCACTTGCCTCGTAAAAGCTATATTTCTCAGACATTCTGCACGAAGTGTTATTTTGCTCACAACCAAGGCGTTTCGCCTACGGTTTAGGGCTTATTGTATTTTTTTTCATCAAGAAAATACAACTATCTATCGATTCCGAGAGCATTGCTCTATGATCTTGACGCTGCCGAGTCGGCAATCGAGTTAGGAAGCCTTCGAAAGTACTTCAATTTAAGTTGAATTTTTTTCTTCCCTCCGTATAAAAAAGTATTTACTATTGTAAATTATTAGATGTATACCAGCCTATCAGCTACAAGGCGTCACATACCGTTCTGAAGTCATTTTAGGGCTCTCAGATTTTCAGGCTGCGGATAATTTTTAGGGCTGTTCTTGTAAACACAACGGAACCCTAACAAAACCCCAATCAAACGGGGACCTTTCAAAACAGAAAATGCAATTACATAATAACTCAACAATTTTTAGGGCTAGGGTAAGAATTTTTATGGCCTTCTCTACATCACACAGGAGTCGTAATAGGACTAAAGTGAGAAAAACGGTGAGGCGTTAAGACTTTGTGTCGGGATGCGATTTGGACTTCCGTGGGATTATGCGAAATAGGGTGAGTTGTTCACTCCGATAGTGGTTTACGGAAGCAATTTAATCCACCAGACTTTTTTACAGAGTGGTGTTGCAGGTATCTCTGGGCTGTGGAAACCAATATTTTACTTTGGTATAAAAATTGCAGATTGGCTGTTATTTTATCAATTATATCAATCTAAAAATATAGGAGTTATTATTTTTAGACCGAGGCTAAAAAATTTGTCCGTAAGCACAGATAAAACCCGTCCAATCCATAAATTCAGACATATAATTTTGAAAATTTAGATTAATTATTACCGTCCACTGATAGCGGGGGGAAAGGAATTTGGAAAGATCATCCGATGGTAGCTTTGTGGTAATGTATTCCACCAAAGATATGGATTCGTCCAATTGTAGATAAATTCATTTGCAGCGGTTAAGCACTATCGTATCAAATTAAAACAGATAGTCGAATTTCTTTCCACCCCTATTTAACTCAGTCCAAACGGAGATACATTCTAGTTTTATGCGGCATCAACCTGAAAGTTTTCCTGTTCAGGCTGAAAGAGGCACTTAAACAGAGGATGGGCGATGTATACAGATAGTTTAACTTTGAAGTGGTATTACCACAGGTCGACATCATGTGTCGGCATGATACAAATTGGCAGGTATTGCGCTTAAGTCGGGAACTCCGAAAATGCAATTAGATCTAAGAGATTAGGGCTCAATCCAGTTACTCCAGCTTTCCTGGAGTTTTTCAGTATCAATGTCGCGAATACAGCGACATTTGGCCCGATTTTAATGTACTTTCCTGTGCGAGTGCCTATAGTACAATGTTACCTCCGTATGCAATTTGTCTAGCATTACAAACTACTCGCCAGACTTTTTGAATAGGATAAGCAGGAACGACAAAAGCAAGACCCCTACTAACGAGTAAACGACTCACGGAAAATTTGAATAGATCAATGGTATCAAGCCTTGAGTCCAGAGTAATAATCGAATGAAAAATTTTTCTACGACTGACTAGTTATCCACATGACGCTATGGCTTTTCAATAGATCAATTTGGCAGTAATTCAAGACTCACCGGGTTTATACATTGACGATCAGCCAACAAAATTGGAAAAAAATGAATAATTTTCGAGCGCATTAGTCCGATTAGTGTTGAGTTCAAAATAACCGGCACTCGCATGCGAGAAGAACCTTTTTTATCCCAATTAAGTAAAGGCGCATCGAAATACACTATCGCCTCGAGTTGAAGGTAATTCACGTCTGAAGGATTTTCAATTCAATAATCTGATCTAGAGTCGCAAATCAATTGAGATCAAATGCTTTACTAAAAGAAGAGTATGAACAGTTGTCAAAGTAAATCGTAAAGTTAGGCAGACAGAAAATTTTTCAATCTGTGTTGTACCTTCCAACAAGAAGCCGTTACGATTATTCTGAATAGGTATGCCGAGCACAAGTTTGCTACCATCATTCTATTATTTAATGGATAGCCTGGATTCTCGATTTATGCTTTGTACTTATTACGGGTGGAATTACCTTTCTTCATTCCGCCCGGCCTATTAAAACCTTCTGTGGGCCAGTCACAAAGCTCGCAACCATTTAATTACCACTCCCAAAATAGAAGTTTTCAAATCGTCTAACAATCATGTAATTACTCGAAGGTGCTATAGCTCAAAAAGATGCATAACGCTAAGCATTTGATGTAATTGCTACAAGCGAATTTGTAC